>OY978459.1:1200000-2400000 GCA_963854805.1 Plagodis dolabraria | reverse complement strand
ACGCCGAAACTGACACCTATTCCAACAAAGACACCGACGCAGACGCCGACACCTATTCCAACAATGACACCGACGCCGATGCGACGCCGAAACTGACACCAATTCCGACACCGACGCCTATTCCTACAATGACACCGACGCCGACGCCGACACCTATTCCAACAATGACACCGACGCCGACGCCGACGCCGATGCGATGCCGAAACTGACACCTATTCCGACACCGACGCCTATTCTAACAATGACACCGACGCCGACGCCGACACCTATTCCAACAATGACAACGACGCCGACGCCGACACCTATTCCAACAATGACACCGACGCCGACGCCCACGCCGATGCAACGCCGAAACTGACACCTATTCCGACACCGACGCCTATTCCAACAATGACACCGACGCCGACGCAGACACCTATTCCAACAATGACACCGACGCCGACGCCGACGCCGATGCGACGCCGAAACTGACACCTATTCCGACACCGACGCCTATTCCAACAATGACACCGACGCCGACGCCGACGCCGATGCGACGCCGAAACTGTCACCTATTCCGACACCGACGCCTATTCCAACAATGACACCGACGCAGACGCCGACACCTATTCCAACAATGACACCGACGCCGACGCCGACGCCGATGCGACGCCGAAACTGACACCTATTCCGACACCGACGCCTATTCCAACAATGACATCGACGCAGACGCCGACACCTATTCCAACAATGACACCGACGCCGACGCCGACGCCGATGCGACGCCGAAACTGACACCTATTCCGACACCGACGCCTATTCCAACAATGACATCGACGCCGATGCCGATACCTATTCCAACAATGACACCGACGCCGACGCCGACGCCGATGCGACGCCGAAACTGACACCTATTCCGACACCGACGCCTATTCCAACAATGACACCGACGCCGACGCCGACGCCGATGCGACGCCGAAACTGTCACCTATTCCGACACCGACGCCTATTCCAACAATGACACCGACGCAGACGCCGACACCTATTCCAACAAGTACACCGACGCCGACGCCGACGCCGATGCGACGCCGAAACTGACACCTATTCCGACACCGACGCCTATTCCAACAATGACATCGACGCCGACGCCGACATCTATTCCAACAATGACACCGACGCCGACGCCGATGCGACGCCGAAACTGACACCTATTCGGACACCGACGCTGATGCTGTCACCAATTTTAATACCGACACCTTTTCCGACACTGACACCGAGTTCGACGCCTATTCCGACACTGACACTTATTTTTTTACTGACAACAACGCCGACGCCCTTTCTGATACCGACGCCGACAGTTAAATAAATTGATCTTCTTTTTAAAATAAAATTTAAAAAAAAAATAATGAAATTGATTTTTTTAACTTTATAAAGTCTATAATTGCGTTCACCTCTGATTTTGAAGGGCAGTCAGTGCGCTCTAAGGTTTTCTCGTACGCGGACGTACGTTTATTCCAAACAAACGGAGTTAGACAGGTTTCCGGTCGCGGCGATCGGATGTGCTAGCAAGGATTGCTATAGATATTAGTGAATATAAACATGTGGTTTATTTGTGTGAGTGACCGTTATTTTGGACGCCGTGCGTTCCTTTTGGTGGAAGGATGAGCAAGCTGTTGGCGGGCGGACAACATCGAGGACAAAGGAGCGTATCCCTAACAAAAAATCCATAGCATTTGTTAATTGATCAATTAATCATTGTTTGGGACTACGGGGATCATAAGGGGCCCCATTCCCAAACAAGTGTCCTAAAACAAAGCTTTAAGAAGCAAAGGTTTTAGCAAAGCAAAGGTAAGTATAGTTAGGCAGAGATTTGAAATACTTACATAGATTAGTTATATCCGAACACCACTGCTCTAAAAGCTTACTAGAATTTACCTATATACATACCTACGCCCATGTATATGCAGTTTGTAATGACAAGGAAAGAACGTTCAAATATTATGCGTCATATCTGTTGTTAGAAAGAGATAAATGAGCAATTCGTGTTACCACCGAAGTGACATATACCAATTAAACATCCAGAAGAGTATTTACTTTTATCTAACATAAATAAAGAAGACACACACCAGCCATGTACGTCTAAAGAAATATCAATCTCTGAAAAAGTTAAGGATTTATGTGTCGGTGTATAATGTGTCGTATTGTTTAGTAACTTAAAAAAAATTACAATACTACTGATAGAACACTGCAGCACAGAAGCCCAAGATTTTGACTCCCAATCCTACGATGATGATAACGAATACGATTATGCAGAGCCACAAAACTTTATTAGTGTTGCACAAGAAGAAAGTCAAAATGTATTAAATGTTGATAGCATTATCAACACCATGAACAGTGAATCGATCAAGCCACGTGTAATGCTCTGCGCTGCACAAACCCTTCAACTTGCCGTAAAAGACGCAATAAGACGTTCTTATAAGTGGATAAGTCTCACCTATAGAGTAATAACGCTATCCACCAAAGAACAAAATATTAGTATACTAAAGAAGGACAACAAATTCCTACTAAAATGTTCGCAAGTACGATTCGGCACTCCCCGCAAAATCCTGAATTAATAACTGGGTATAGTTCGCGGAAAAGAAACAACTTCTTGAAGTGGTGCATAATTAACACTTATTTATGATTTTCTTTTCTCATCAACATTTTCTGTGCTTAAATAAAAAAAACAAAATAACTTTTTATTAGAATAAAGGTATTTTGATTTTTATATCATATATATATATATATATAAATTTAATAACTTTTCTTTCAATATAACAAGTAAATAATTAGAAGATTCAGCTTAAATATTCACGTATAATAAAAATTTACAGCGAAAATGGATATGGGCTACATGGGCGCGGGTATGAGACGCTGTGTATAGGCACGCGGGCAGCACCGCGCGCCGTCCTCAAACCCCTTACGGGTCCCTCTGAAACCTAAAATATAATATCTGCGCAACCAGAAGCGCGATGTTCGAGGGGCTCATAAAGATTTGCGCGAACTGTACAAAACCTTTATCGATGTATGAGTCCGACTCGCTCTTGGCCAGTTTTTTACCCATCAGCTCTGTAACGGCTTAGATTGGGTAAAGTTTCGTGAGGAGATTATAGATACCCTAGTATAAAATACCTACCTATTTATACTTTTCATCACAGAACTCATGGATAAAGACTCAGTTTGACGAAAAATAAAGATACCGGATAATTCAAAAGATCAGATATACCTACCGGGAAAATTTAAATGATTCAAAACCTAATTTGCGAAAATATTAAGTACCTATCTATATACATATAAGTAGGTTACATAATATTTTATGTACTTGTAATATAATATTACTTACTTGTAGTGGCCGCTAGTGAAAAATGCGCAAACTTAAGGGATACTTAGTTTTGGGCCAATTAATTAGGTAGAGTTTTACTTAAATGCAATATTTTTTTTATATAAATGGCTAGTATAAATCACTAACTCAGGTATTTTAACTTACCGCACTCCCAACCCAAGCCGAATGACTAATGGATTTTAGGTAACTATTATATAACACGTTTTTCCCCTCACCTTTCAAATAAGACATTTACGATCAAAAACCCAAAGTATAGGGTAACCCAGGGTTACCCACCACCAACCCAGGTTTTTAAAAAGTTACAAATACCTCTTCATTCGAAAACCCTAAGCAAAGGGTTACCCTATGGTGTAAAGGGTTATTGATACTTCTAGAAACAAAAGCCCAAACGAAAGGGTAACCCTAACCTATGGAAGGGTTACCCTTTGGTAGGGTTACCCTTTGGTTAGTGTTACAGTTTCTTTTAAGGTTACAGAAAGTTACAAATACCGCTTATATCGAAAACCATAAGCATAGGGTTACCCTATCGTTGGGTTGAAGGCAGGGTAACCGTTTAAATTGGTAACCTCATAGAAATGGTTTTTGATAAATGAAAAACCCTTTCGAAAGGCTTAACCGAAAACCGGGGTTGTACGGTCCCTGATTAAATGTCATCGATTATTTTAATAGTGCATTTGTGTTTGCATGTCATGATATTGTATGGATCTTATAATGAAAGCTTTTATCTTTTTTAAATTGCCTATTTTGAAACGTTTCTTCTTTCTTTGCTTCTTCGAACTGATTTCCAGATATATTGCAGCCTTTACTAGTGCTAGGATTTTGGTCAGTATTATGTTTATATAATTTAATTTGCTGTATCTTATTTCCGGCGGTAAGACGGAGTTTTTATTCTCCTGTTAAGCATGGTAAATCAATATTATGTCCTTCTGTTAACTCGTTTCCTGTTTTACTGGATAAATCGGTATTCTCTTCTTCTGTTAGTGCGATTCTTATTTCCTTTACAAATTCGGTATTTTGTTGTCCTGTTAACCCGCTTTTTGTGTCTGTCCACCAAACGAGAAAAAGTGTGTTCCACACACACATTAGAAACCACACACTCCACACACACAGACCAGAAATCAAAGCGGAAAGTTGTAACTATAGCGACGTGACAGACACTTACTAGCAAGCGGCAACAGAAAACATGACACCTAAAATTTTGACTAATGTTTTACTAGAAGAAATATATGTTCTATGGCTTTAGTATAGTATTCGAAAACAATTCTTCTATTGAATACTAGTCATAAACATTCTACATGGATATAAAGTTCCTATGCTTATTCAGCCTTTGAAAACGAATCGAATAATCCCAAAGATTAAATCACATCTGCTCTTACGCTGCTTATGCTTAGGATCTTTGTTAGAAATGTTTAACGCATAGAGCAATGCGTTGTTTCTCCTTAGAAGAAATATGAATATATTGCACTTTAGGTAAAAAAAATTGGGTAATTGATTCAAATAGATCTCGTTCCGTAGATTCCGATTATGTATACATTTCAATTTCACAAAAAATGTCACATGCGTTGTTTATAGTTAGCTCGGCACAGTTAGTAGGTACTCATAAATAACAAAATTACGAGAGAAAAAAATATAGTCTTGTGCGGGATTAATACCTACGATTTTTTTAAACAACATTATTTACTTCCCTTACACATTTACCATAGCAACGCCGTCGTTTGGTAAGTACCTGTTCTGTTACGGCATGCAGCATACGTAGGGCTGCCATCCGTCCGGGATTCCCCGGATTTGTCCTAGTCTAGAGGGTGTCCGGGAGGCGTCCAGTAGGGGTTTACAAATAATCCGGGTAAAACCCGGTCTTTCTACATCATGATTTGTAAATGCTATACCAATTTGGACGTTTGCAAACAAACTAAGAACTTGTATATATCACTTAATGTTGGTTGGTTTTCCATAACAGAATTACGAACAATTATCTTTTTACCAATTTTCTTTTTTTTCAAATTAAATTTTATAATTACAGTATATTCGTAACCAGTTATCAGTGTTATCACTGATAGATGTAGTGTAGGATTAGATTAGAAAGCAATATCTTGGTCAAACAAAGAGGATGTAATAGAGATCTAGTAAATACGTCAACATTCTGAGAGAAAAAATACCTACCAACATCATATCTTGTAAATATTGGCATTATATGGTTGTCAAACTACACAACACCTTCTCCTAGTCTATACATTTACTGTTTCTTTGTAACTTCTTCCACATATCCTTAACGTGAAAGCAAAAAGTAAGTTCAAACGCTATAGAAATAAGGTTCAAAACAGATTGCAGTTACAGCGAACGGGACGGCAACGCCGCGTACAGTAACATTTTTAACGAAATATTTAAATATATAGGCGGGAAGAAATGTTTTTGCTTGTTACGGAAAAACTATGAGGCCCATTGTTTTGAAAATTTTGGTGCCGATGGCACAAATTCTACCCAACATTTTAAGATATTAAACAGTAGTCTAGCCTTTCCCCTTTGAGCTGTACAGCATGTGCTAGCTGGGGACATGTGTCTCCAGCTTACACGTTTATTTGAGCTTGTAGCTCCAAAACCTTAATAGCCACAGACTTGAAAATTTTAGTGCCGATGGCACAAATTTGGCGCTAAATTTTGACATATTAAACAAAGTCGTAGGCCCATTCGTTCAGAAGATACAGATGAGCAGCTGTAGACACGTGGTCCCCAGCTTACACGTTGTAATCGGGTCATTACTACTACAGTTTTCAAGTAAGGTGTTTCAATTTTTTTGTGCTACTGGCACAAATTATGCGCTAAATCCCTGGCTATAGTATATAATCACACCTTTAGCCGTTTCGTATATACAGCATGTGTCAGCTGGAGACCATAACGCCAGCTAACACACTTATAATCACGTGTAGCATCGAAGTTTATTTGGCACCTAAATTTTGAGTTGGTATTCATAATTGCACTAAATCTGCTCTAAATATTGGCATATTCAGAATTAAGAAATTTCAATTGAGTAAGCTGGAGACATACACATGCTTAGTTCGCTATAGAGAAGGCTATCGAAGTTTCTCTGAAAAGTTGCATCATAAACGAGGTACAGAACTAAAGTCATATCACCGTGGGGTGACGGGCTAGAATGTCACCCCTCCATCGCTAACTGTGCGTGTCGTAAGAGGCGGCTAAAGGTAAAATACCAGAAGGTAGGCGCCTTCTGAGGAAATGATATCTTTAACTGCAATCTCCAAGACGCCTGCCAAGCGTGGAGATTATGACAAAACCTCCTTAATGGGGGAGGCTGTGTTCAGCAGTGGAGAATTCGGCTGATACGATAAGTCATATAGCCCAAAACAGAAATAAGCTGGAGTGGCTGGGGGCTATATTGGAAGCGCTCTTAGCGTAGCTTTCTTACTTTGTACCCTTGGTCTTAGTTGTTGTTTTAGGATGGCATTCATTACGTTATAGCATTGCGTTAGTAGAAAATCAGGTGAGGTTGTGGTCAAAGTCTAACCATATCTCTGCTCTTATTTAGTGTAAGTAAGTAGTAACGCATCCTACAGATTTCAAAAATGCTGCAGCATCGGTTTAAGATTTCCATATTATTGCTACAAAGTGACAAGATACTGAATTTCGCACTAACAATTTCAATTTTGAAGCAGTGATGGCTCAGTGGCAATGGCTATGGACTGCCGCGCAGCAGGTCCGTGGTTCGAATCCCGCCGCAAGCTTGAGCTTCACCGCTTGATCAAAGGATATTTTGCGAATGCCCGCCTGGCTAGCTACCACCCTCAAGTAGAGCATCTGTCACCGAGCACCTAACGTTGTGTTCCGGCAGCTGTCCTTGAGAGCCAGTGAAATTACAGGCACATGAGACTTAACAACTATGTCTCAAAGTGACGGGCGCAGTGCCATTCGTGATTTGTGAAGAAATGCGTCTGTTATAGGCGGCGGTTACTCCGCTTCACATTAGGTGGGCCTCGAGCTTGTTCAGTCACTATAACATAAAAATAAAACTGACCTGTAGAAGCTGCTCACATCCCTTTATCAACTAGAATAGAGCTAATGATCTTCAAACAGCTGAACAGAATTTCCTCGAATCATTGTTTAGAAGAATCTCCCTGAAGTCACCTTTTAACTAGAAACAAAATCGGTTCATCCGTTTGTGAGCTACGTAGTCACAGACCGACACGCAGATACACATGTTTAGCTTATAAGTATAACCAACAGGGGGTTTTGCGTTGGTAGTTAAAATCCTCGCTGTGAATTTTATTTGCAGCAAAATTCTGCTTGCGTAGACCGCGCTGACAAGAGCTAACTAGCTTTACTTGAACAATTTTTTAGCAAAATGTACTTAGTTTATAGCAGTTTATAGAAAATAATATTCCAATATTATTTTCAACACCCTTGCTCGTAAAGTGAGCTTTATTATATCGTTCTTAGGGCCATAAACCGAACACCCTAGTGCATAATAATATTATACACTAGTGCTTAATAGAATTATCCCTACAAAGTTAAGTTAGTACCTAACTGCAAAATATACGCGAGTAAACAGAGCATTTTCAATTTAACCGGGTAATACAGATTTGTTACAACATAGGGGTTTAAGGCTAAATATATGAAATCAACCAATATACATTTTCCGCGCGCAAAAAAAATAAAAAAACTTGCGCGCTATTTTCCATAATTTTCGTATGTTGTTTGTATCGCATTTGTGCAATTTTTTATTTTCCTCTCGAGGGTGTTGAAAAAGTGCGTATGAAACTCGTGAGCAACTTGCTTTATACACTCGGCTGATTTACGCCCTCGCCTGCGGCTCAGGCTGCAACCCATAGCCTCGTGTATCATGAGCAACTTAGCTCACTTGTATAAAATACTATTGTTATGTACTTATTGTAAAGAATGGTTCGTAATAAAAATGCGTTCACTTGAGACCTTCTTTGTTACAACGACTGACGTATTCTTGCCTGAAAATAGCAAACCAAAAGCCATCTTACAAAACGGGTAAGTACAAAACAGTAATTTTAGTACCATACATATAACAAGGTTAGTTGGAAAAGCATATAAAAACGTCCCCAAATACATAACCGTTTGTTTATTACACTGTTCACATAAGACTATCATTGTGCAGGTTTTTATGTAACTTTGTCACGAGGCACACACTGAAATACGGGCAGCGCAGCCGAGGTATATACAAAGGGTTCTGTGTATCGTTCTTGTGATTTTCTTTTGACGTAAACAAGCAGTTTGCGGTGACAAGAAGTGATGTCACAACGGTACGGAGTTTAGTGTTATGATGGAGAAAACGATTGTTTGCTATAATATAGGTAGGTTTGGAACGTTGAAGTTGGTTTCATAATAAACGCGTAATAGGTCTTAATGAGAAGTTTGATCATTTTAAAATTCCTATCATAGCAATATTTGCGTATTATAAATTTAGCTGATATAACTGATAGTCTAGACTGAACACTAACTTTTTTTATGGCTTATAGGTTAGCCTTTGACCACTATCTCACCTGATGGTAAGTGATGATGTGGCCGAAGATGTTGTTCAGGCTAACCTAAAATTACTGGCTCTCAAGGACAGCTGCCGGAACACACCGTTAGGTGCTTGGCGACAGATTTTCTTCTTGAGGGTGTAGTTAGCCAGGCGAGTATTCTCAAAATACCCTTCCTTATTGCGGTGAAGCTCAAGCCGGCGGCGGCAGTGGGAATAGAACCATGTACCTGCGGCTTTACATCCCGTAGCTATTAGCGCTCGGCCATCATTGCTTCAAAAACAAAATTGTTATCTATGAAATATTTAGTAACATGAAGAGGATTCCCTTCAATTTTAAACGTACTCTCTGATAGAGGCGCTGGAATTACTAAACAATATAAACTCAACAATACTCAAAGCAAACCATAAATCAGAGAAATTTAATAATATTGCGGGCCCCTAAGAAATATCAACCATTTCTTTTATACGAACAGATAATAATACATCAAAGGTTTAACGTATGACCCCACTCTAATACGATTCTCGACGATCACCGGAGTAACTCACCTGCAGACGACTTTTATTTCTAATAAACATGATATTTTCCAAGACTCCAGCTTGTATTGCCGAGTGGAACGTTTTTGAATGAGGGTTTTTACAATTCATAAGCATGACATTTGTCATGGCTTGTACCTTATAAGTCTTCGATACCAATGTAACAAAGATAGAAAAATAAGTACTAACTAAGAACATTCTGGGCACACTGCAAACTGGTATGGTGAGCTGGAGCATTTCGACTGCCTATGAGTCTGGAATGCCATGTAGGTTGCTTAAGTACTTTCATTGTATTGGCTGTAGAATTGTATATACTTCCTAGTATTTTGTTGAAGAAGGCATACTTCCGGCGCTATATTTTTTTTATATTTTTAACAGGTATTATAATTTTATCTAACTAGCTACCATTACCAAAAAGCATACATAGAAATATCGAATCAGGCGATGTCTCCTGATTTGACATGTCAACTTAGAAATATCGAATCAGGCGACGTCTCCTGATTCGACATGTCAACATAGAAATATCGAATCAGGCGACGTCTCCTGATTTGACATGTTAACATAGAAATATCGAATCAGGCGACGTCTCCTGATTTGACATGTTAACATAGAAATATCAAATCAGGCGACATCTCCTGATTTGACATGTCAACATAGAAATATCGAATCAGGCGACGTCTCCTGATTCGACATGTCAACATAGAAATATCGAATCAGCCGACGTCTCCTGATTTGACATGTTAACATAGAAATATCAAATCAGGCGACGTCTCCTGATTTGACATGTCAACATAGAAATATCGAATCACGCGACGTCTCCTGATTTGACATGTCAACATAGAAATATTGAATCACGCGACGTCTCCTGATTTGACATTTCTATGTTCTCCAGTAGTGTGCGACTAGTGCATGCTTGTCTTTCTGTCTTTTTCATTGATCATTTTTATTTCACGTTTCTTAAAGAATATAAATGAAGCTGTGTGTTATTTTTTTAATTTTTAATATGCTTGATGTTTGTTATGGCTGTCGCCTTATAATTCATCTATTCTAGACTTTAATGCCATTGTAGTAGCTTTAATGTTGTATATAGTTTGTAGTATTTTGTTAATAAAGGCATTGCATACCGCCAATTAATATTAATAATTTATTGCTATTGGTTAGTCTTTAACCACAACCTCATTAGTATTTGGACAATGATTATGTGGTTGAACGTGTTAATAGTCAACCTAGAAAAACAAGATGATACATTCAAGGACAGCTGTCGGAATGCGGCACAATATTAGGTGCTTAGCAAAGAATTTGGTAGAAAAGGAGCATCTGCAAAATACAGCATACAAGATTTATATACGTCATCTGCCTTTTATACCTACTTATACGGGGTCGAAAACACATCGGCTCCTCTTCCACTCTGCTCTGTCGGTATTCATTCAACT
This sequence comes from Plagodis dolabraria, assembly GCA_963854805.1. Classification (NCBI taxonomy): domain Eukaryota; kingdom Metazoa; phylum Arthropoda; class Insecta; order Lepidoptera; family Geometridae; genus Plagodis; species Plagodis dolabraria. The sequence continues at coordinate 2,389,166 of OY978459.1, read as the reverse complement.
TTCATACAGATATAGTTCTTCACGCTGCATATTTCTACGTTTTGACCAACTATAATGGGATTTGTCTAAAAAAAAATTACTCAAATTCGAATTTCGAACAAGTTTTGAGCATGTATTTTCGGAAAGATTTTACGTCTTACAGATACGAAAAAAACAGTCTGCCTGATTTGAAAACATGATCCCATTTATAACTCTCGATAGGATAAAATAATGAACACAGCTCTAAAATTTCACTTAATTATGTTTTGTGCCTTTATAGTAAATCGTATAAATAAAATATTTATTTCTAATTATTACGTGTTATGCAGTACCTGAAAGATATTTCGTATTTTAAAAAGCTTACTTAACTTACTAATTTGAAAAAAATCGCTCAAGCTATTTAAATGTTAGCCAGTGGGGGTGCTGGATTAGAATGTATACCCCCATTTCATACCGTGGGCGTGGTTGTCGTAAGAGGCGCCAAAGGAAAAATAACCGACGGTGGGAAGTTGCGCTTATTGAAGAATTGAAGACTTCTGTGATCACCAAGACGCCTGTCAAGATTAAAGCAAAAAAATAATTAACATGTTGAAATATTTTAAAGAAAAGATAATTATAGTGATAAAGGTGAGATTAGAACCGTAATCGCAGATTTCTCATTACCTCACGTTTTTACCTACCCTCTAACTTACACGCGTATACTCTTTGTACTGAATCAAAACTCACCTAACGAACGAAGCCATATCGTCCTCACAGAGCGAACCCGTAGCCCGAAATATCGATAGCCTGCCCATTGAAGCATGATTGTACATCCAATCTCAATATAGCGTGGTAACTGTTACAGGTTCTGTAGTATTGCATGTCCAAACCTCTTTTGTATCGTGTTACCCTAACACAAATCCGTACAACGACATGGTTCAATTTCACATGAGTTCAATGTAGTATGTAGGCTTCTTTATGGTGTTCTGGACTTTGTCAAATTATAAAATATTACTTTTAAGGAGAAGCTGAAGAGTAACAAGATAAATAATCAAATTTAAAGATAAAAAAATTTGGATGTGAATAACGTTTTTGCAATGCAATTCTAACGTTATTGCTAATCCTCTGATGTTCAACCTCTTTAGTCTATAGTTTTAGCTGTCTTCATCTTTCTACTCTTATCTCAACTCTTTGGTGGGGTTGGTACTATCAGTCCTTTGCTAAACAAACATGCAGAAATAGTTATGTAAACGTTATACATGACTTCTATTTTATCGTCCGTCGCCCGCCAATACCATTGCTGTATGTCATTGGATCAGCAGTTAGAAGAATAAGTTTGAAAGCTGAAATATCTTTCTTACTACTTTTCATCGGATTTATATGTCGTATCAGCGTAGGCCCTATAGTTCCTAATTTAATAATACAATGATTATACCATACCTTCCTAATGATTGTCGTTGATAGCGACTGAGGCAAAGATGCGCCTTACGAGCTGCATCGCAGCACGTGGATATGACTGTGGGATTGCTGCACGTTTTGCGCACAATTTGGCGCGCTCAATACCCAAAAGGTAGTATTAGTATCTGTGTATAAATAGATATACTACCAACTGAATAATTCCCATGTGGCTTGACATCAGCGCGCTGGTAGTAATAAAACGTCATTCCACCCCACTTCGCTTTTGATAAGTATCGGAAAAAAGACCGGCATTATCGACTGCACCTTTCAAACTTTTTAAATTGCATGAGACTAGTTTCGCTACAGTGAGAAACCACAACTTTCCAATGAACTGGCAAAGAAGTAATTTAGTCGGGAGGTGCTTTCAAATGGGTATTTTTATTAGCTCTCAAGCTTTACTAGGGACGGTTACGGCTCTTTTTATTGCGAGAACTGGAAGAGCTGTGCAATGATAGTGGTTTAGTTGTCTTTCATTAAGTCACGAATTGAGATATGACTAGGACTTCGCTGCAAAACGGAACCCTGATCATCATCTTCATCAGCTGCATTACACTCACTATTAAACAAATTCCTTCCCTATAGAACGGCACAATGAGTTTGGGTCTTTCACGATGGGTTTTTGCCATATCCTTATTATGGCGAAACCCCATCAAATGGTTTATTCCCCATACTTGGCAGATGACTTGGGGATCGCAGTTACTGCTGTCAATTTCTCAGTGGGCACTGTTGCGCACCTTTCGGTTCTTTTCCCTTATTTGCCTCTTTCGACACCCACGGGAAGGTATGCGGGAGTGCAATTGTGGCATGGTACCCTGCAAAGCAAATTTAACAATCTTGCTAGCGAAAAAGTTATATATGGCAACTTGTCAGCAGATCCATAGTAGAACACATTAAAGGTGGCGCAAAAATGATGTCAAACTGTGATTTTGCCTCAACTTTTGAAAATGGCGTCACATTTCATTTTACTTTCGTGTCTATATTATAGATAATAGAGAATTATTCATCAGGTCCTGTAGCGATAAACACCTGAAGACAGTAAAATTATTATTACACTATTTACATTTATTATTCAAATTCAAATTCAAAATTCAAATTCAAAATCATTTATTCAATTTAGGCGTCTACGACGCTCTTATGAAGGTCAATTACAAATTTTAATATTGAAATATTCTACATTGTACTGCCACGTTCAGCAAAAAAAGTTTATAGAGCCACTGCGAGAAGAACGGGCAAGAAACTCGGGGCCATTCTTTTAAACGTCTTTTTACAATGTGTTATAAACAATATAATACAATTAGTACAATATTTGTTTAAATTACGTAGGAGACATGTGATGGCTTGGCAGAGGTGGAATTTTCCAAGCATTTTTGTCGTTTAAGTAATCACAAACTGTGTAGTAGGCTTTCTTCATCAAAATATTTTTCACGTGCAATTTGAATTTTCCTTCTGTGAGCATTGTAATATGTTCGGGAATTTTATTATAAAACCGCACACACCGTCTTTGCTAATCTAAAACATGGTACCGTTAATTTATATTTGTTCCTAGTGTTGTAATGATGGTTGTCACTGTTTAATTTAAATTTACTCAAATTTTTCCGAACATACATAATATTTTCAAATATATACAGACTCGGTAAAGTTAATATATCAATTTCTTTAAAAAGATCCCTTAGAGATTCCCTAGGATCCATTTCATATATGGCTATTTATTTATTTACTTTAAATTTATATATATAAAAAATATTATTACTGTTTATTTGACGAATTTTTGGTTTGGTGTTTTAACGCAGCGTGAATTTCTTCTTCTGGTGTAGTGGCTTTCCAGATATCCAGATCTAACGGTATCAGACTTCTTCCTATGAAGCTTTTTATTAAATCTCGCGTTTACCTAAACTAACCGCAAACTTTGCAAGTCTTGTAAGCTAAAATTGAAAAACAATCACCAATTTGGAGCCGATTGTTTGCAACAGTTCAAAATCCTGTAAAATGAGAGTAATAAAAAAAGTGCTCAATTATTATGCATAATTTCGGGTGGAGGTAATTTCTTCAATGACATATTTCATCTTAATGTCTTCAATTTTTCACCCTCAAATAAAATTCTCCTAAAAGCAGACCTATATTTTTTTTTATTATTACCGAAATTACATGAAATAGCTTTGGTTTTTATTCTTGTTCACCACTGCGCTACTTGTTAGTTGACAGGTGTAAGTAGGTAAATCTCAAATTTCAAAATTTATGGGTTTTAATTGAATGTACAAAACAAGACTATCAGAGGAAGCTTGAAAGTATCACCAGAAACTGAATAGTCTAGGCATCCATATAATGAAAAACAAATACTTTTACATCTACATTTATCCTGAAAGCCAGGATAAATAGGCGTAGAAGGAAATGGTAGAAGCAAGCCTCGAGGGCCAATAAATTACAGGGACATGAAACTTAAAAACTGTATGTCTCAGTGGCTTGTGACAAAATGCCTCTGTTACCGCTTAAGATTAGTTGGGACTCGTGAGTGTTCACAATCCCATAAAAAAAATCGTCTTATTTTTTTATATCGCAGTAATTTTACGAAGATTCCTTTGCTTAATTGCAGTGGTCCCACTTGACGGTTTCGACAACGATTTGTAAAGAAAAGAACCAAAGTGAACCCACTGTAGAGGTGCTCGGCATGCTGAAAATTTTGGGAGTTGAAGTAGCGAGGGTATTCGGTAATACTTGCAGTATGGTTGTTTTTATTTTTAAATATTCTGTTATATAGTTTCTAGCTCAAAACTCAAAACTGGTGCTTATGGCTCGGTCACTTCACTATACAAATGTCGTTGGGTGGTCATTCCCTTATTTGAGATTGTAGGTCCAGAATTAAGAATAATACCGATTGATCTTGTCATTATCTAGGCTTGTATGATGCCGAAATTTTATAAAGATAAGTTGAAAGTTATGAGCCTCGAAATCTTTATATGAAAATGTTTTGAGGCCGATAACTCTCAAGTTAATTATCTTATTAAAAAAATCGTTACGATACAAGCATATATAATAAAGAAAGCAATCTATATCATGCTTTGTTTTGGACCTAAATCATCAAATAAGGAAGTGATCACCCTACGACTTTTGAACGGAGAGCTGACCGGCCAGTTTACCCTTATACCAGAATTTTGTGAAATCTGGCCAAAGAAATTGAAGCAAATGAGCCTCGTAATTGGTTTCATAATTTTTTTATTGCTGACAGCTTAGCCTTTGACGACATTCTCACTTGGTGGTAAGTGGTGGTAATTGAAGGAGTTAAGAGGTTCAACCTAGAAATTAAAGTAAAAATAATAATAATACTAATACTAGCTCTTAAAGTCAGCGGTCTTTGTGTGGTCCTCCAGGCAGCTACCTGAGTTACTTCTCAGATTCTGTATTGCAAACCAGGCCACGAGCGCGATGTACCGGAAAAAATACTTTTAATATTTTAGAAGGTTACCTAATGGAACGGATTTTTGCGTGATCGTACTGCGTTGTTTCTTCCAAGATTTCACCGAGATGGCGAAAGTATGAAATTGTTCGTGAATCATTTATTTTCATTTTACAATTTTGATGCGTTATCTGATTTAGGCGTTGCTGGGTGTTAAGGTTAACGGTGAAAGGGTGGCTGAAATGTTTGGAATTTTTGTGTATTGGTTTAATTTTGTTTTTTCTTTGGAATATCTTGTAATATCTTTGAACGTGTTTTGCGATGAAGAGTAAATGTGGCAACATTGTTTTACTCATACTCGTAAAATTGTAATTCCTGCCGAAGAAAATCATTGAAGTTTATACTGTAGATTAGTATTGTAGGTTGTCCTTGTACGAGTATCTGAGTTAATAACAACATCAAGTGTAAATTCTGAAGCTTAAAATTCGCTTAGTCCATAATAGTGTGTTTTACCAGCTGCCCTTGAGAGCCAGTGCTCATGGTGAGCACTTTATCATTTTTAACAGCAAAACACAATCTGATTGATAATTTATATTGTGTATTTATTTTAATATTTTTTCATCCCTGTTACGTACCAATATCTTTGGGAAAAACAATAATAATATATAAATCAAGCCTCTTCGTCAATACACGGAACTTTTCATGACAAACTTGTTTTTGTAAACCTGTAAAAAACCATAATCATCGTCCGGCCCCTTTAAGTTTAATGTAAAACATAAACGCTGTGCCTTTATTACTGTTTGTTATACAAGTAATTTTAAGTTGGTAAGCAAGGATTTAATTCATAGAAAACTTTACCCACCAAACTGCCATTTTCATGTCTCCGAAACTATAACACTCTACTAACTACCGTAGCGTCCGTAAAAGCCATTAAACCGCCATCAGTCACACTCATACCTAAAACATCCAGACCAGTAATACCTTACATTCGAACATAGTTCGTTCATAAATATTCAGCGAGATTCCATATAGTGAGGAAACTGACGGCATGTTTGATTACTGGTGTTACAGGAGACCTGTACGCTCCTAGTCTATGAACGTTAGTTCAAGTGCAATAAAATAAGCAATATTATTTGTAAATATTTAAAAAATCAAGAATAAATGGGTCATATTGTTCAATTGCTTGCCTTTAAACAATATATCGTGTCGTGAGTGATGATGCAGTCGAATATGTTATTCAAGCTAATCAAAATTACCACTGGCTCTCAAAGACAGCTTCTGAAACACACTGCTATTTGCTTGGCACTACAGAATTTATACTTAAGGGTTAGCGGACAGCCAGGACCAAACTACCGTACCGACGTTGATATACTTTCCAAAACTTTCGGTGTAATATATTATGTGTGCTAAAAGCCACATAAGAAAAAATAATGTGCTGAATGAGGTATGTACGTACCATAACAAAGTATGTCAAGGTGTATTTTTGTGTCAATAAAACCTAATGACGATTTTATTTCAAAATATGTAGCCGTCAGTAAACTACATATTTTTTCTAATTATATTCGTCAAAGGTACAATGTCAATTAGATTAGGAACAAATAATAATTAAGTTGACTTTTTCGTTTATGTTTCCCCTTGTAATTTACGATGCGTAATTAAATAAAACAGGAGTACTTACACTAACAATAATACATTAAATGCTCAGGGTTGATATATAGCTCTTTCAGTTATGTACTCAGTAGGTATACTTCATACGCATTGCAAATTTTCAGGCCGCGACTTGGAGGAATGTGGTGATAAATCATAAAAGGAAAAATTACAGGGTTTCAACGAATATAGTTGGTGGTATTTTTCGGGAAATGAATCGTTTCAGTACTTTCATATAATGTTCGTGATATTTTTGATAATATATTTATTCTGAGAAAAAAAGTTTTAACAGAAATGTTGTTTTTTTTTAATAAAATTGTGTCGGAACAAGCACGAAGCCCTCCTGATGTTAAGTGGATTTTCTTCTGCCTATAACAGATGCATTTTGTCATGTGATGAATATTGCACTGCGGCCGTCCCATTGAGACATACAGTTGTTAAGTCAAACGTGCCTTTTATTTTTTCTGGCTCTCAAGGACAGCTGCTGGAACACCATTAGGTGCTCGGCGACAGGTTTTCTACTTGTAACTAGCCAGGCGAGCATTAGCCAAATGCCCTTCTACCATGCGGTTAAGCTCAAGCCGGCGGTGGGGTTCGAACCAGGGACCAGCGGCACGGCATAGCTATTACCGCTCGCCTATCATTGCTACAAAGTTTGTTTTTTTGTCGCTTATAGCCTGGCATGGCTGCACAAGCCCTACTGGTGTAGGGCTTGTGCAGTTATGTCTTCTTCGTTGGGTATATTTTGGTTGATGGGAATGGTTGGACTGCGCAAAAAGCTTTCGAGTTTTATTCTTTTAATAGCTTTTAAACTTCACACCCGCCTAACTATTGTCACATAGAGCGTATCCATAACACACTATACTATCAAATGCCTAACTACATTATAGCATCACTTAAATCCGTGAGGGATTTCAATTCACCACCGTCGCAAATCGGCACTTACACCCAAAGCGTTATCCAATTATCATTTGTACCTGTATCAATTATTTCAGTGCCGGTTTCGTCATTCATATCATATTTAAACTCAAATAAGGTAAAACTAAGCCTAATAAACAGCATGCCACAACTCACGTAAATTGCTGCACATTAGGCGCACCGCCAAGCTCTCTGAAATTCTACTGACTGATTATCCGAAAGGTAGCGGAAATTCTAACTTCAGAAGAGAAATCCCGATGGGTGTTGTTGTCAGGCCAGCAGCTAGCCATAAAAAGTCAAAATATTACAATTATTACTTTGTCTTTTTTTATAGCTGATAGGCTAGCCTTTGACCACTATCGTACCTGATGGTAAGTGATAATGTGGTCGAAGTTGTTATTCGGGCTAACTTGAAATTACTGGCTCTCAAGAACAATTGATGCCTTGTTCTGTTTATCATGAGCGAAAACAGAATTTGGATATTTTCTTGTACATTATGTTGTTTGTTAAACAAATATATTGCACCGCCATCACATTTTTGAAGCACTGATGGCTAGTAGCATTGGCTATGGACTGCCGCGCAGCAGGTCCATGGTTCGAATCCCGCCGCGGGCTTAAGCTTCACCGCATGGTCGAAGGGCATTTTGCGATTGCCCGCCTGGCTAGCGACCACCCTCAAGTAGCAAATTTGCCTTGAGAGCCAGTAAAATTACAGGCAACTGGGTGTAGTAAGAGGCGACTAAGGGAAAAATACCGGCAGCTGAGAAGCAGCGCCCTCTGAAGAACTTACAATTCTTATCCCCATCAACAGTGGATGTTCCAGGTGATATGAAGATCATTTGTGCAGTTACAATACTGAACACTAATATATTTTTTTAAAAGCCATCTATCAAAGGAACACATTAATATATAATCAAATGCACTATATAGCTAATGAAAATAGTACAGTAGCCAAGCTACCGTACAACGCACTCGTAAAGTTACCACTTACCACCCACGCACTGTTTCAGACCTATATCTTGATATATCTTAACAAGGTTCAGTTTTTGTACACACTCCGATGCAGTCAGACTACGTTGAACGGATATAATAAAAATTATGAAGGTTTTTGTTTCTATAATAACATTAGTTTTGAAATTCCCAATCAATGTATTAAACTAGGAAATCCTTTCGTTGTGATTTCGTTAACTTGCTGGTTTAGTCTGTAGAGAAAATAATATTTGAATAAAATAATAAGATAATACTCTGTAAAATAGTGTTGAATCATGTATGTGCATGATTACCAATAACCCTGTTTTATGCTTTCCCAGTTTATTTATTTTTGTCAACAATTGGTCTTTGCATCAAGAAGATTTAAATTGGTATATGAGAAAAATTTTGCCTTCTCCACTTTCTGAAAAAGCCGTCAATTGTGATGTAGTAGTTATAAATTAACTATATCTGTTACTGAAATTTACAACATATAATATACAGGGTTATTGATAAAATGCTAACAACCTATTAGTGTTCAAAACATTATATTTTCGAACTTCAAGTTCAACAATATAATATTTTGAACATTGCCGTAATCGTCACCCGATCACGATATTTGAAGTTATTTAATTTTATGATGAGAATGAATCTTAGATATGAAAACATATAGGGCACCAATTTTTGCCCTAATGTCTTACTAACACGGTCTCACTGTTAGAACAGCTAAGCTTATTGGACATTATCCACGGCTTATCGCTTAGATAGCGGAGGCACGCGACAATGGGAACTAATGTACTGATAGGTGATAGGGGATCACACACGGCGTTTGTGGTTAGGATTGTGCGGTAGTAAAAGCAAAGTCTATGCTAAACAATAATATATATACTTGATTTCCTACGCATGACTTTGGCTTGATTTATATAATAAAACAAATATATACATCTCCATATAGATTACCTACAAGCACTATCGCGTGTTAAGCGAAAATCATTTTTTCAAATTATTGGGGCACAAAATTTTATGCCCCGGGCGGGAATCTAACCCACGTCCTCCGATTTCGCGACCTGGACACAATATTTCGAACCGAAATTTCGTGCTCCAATTATATGACTTTAACCGTAGGGGAATCAGGCATCCGGCGCGAAATTGGAGGACGCGGGTTTGATTCCCGCCCAAGTCATAAGATTTTGTGCTCTAAACATTTGTAAAATATAAACATGTAATGTTTTTTACTTTGGAAGCAGTAAAAGTACCGTTCTGTGTAGTCTGTATTAGAATAGGCAAAACATGTTTTCAATACAAAACATTGTTTTAATACACTATTTGTTGTTTGCTGCCTCAGCAGTGTTAGATATTCTGCCACGAAGCGGTCGCAGACACAAGTGTATTTAGGCGTAGGCACTATAGCCAATGAAATTATTGGGCAGACGAGACATAAGATCGAACGCAGTGCAGTGTCATGTAGGCAGTGACACTGCAACTGTAATAGTCACACTTACCAGTTGGTGGGCTAATTGACCGTCTCATTACATACTTCTTAACATAATAATTTTTGGTTTTATCTACGTATAATTATAATATATATTGTCATATAGATATAACTTACCTATGAGTGTTACTATGAGCGAAAACTTCTTAAGCTTAGAGTATTAGACTACTGTTCTCATCATTTTGTATTTAATAAGCTGTTTGTTTTCCATGGAATGTAAAATAAATAAATAAAATAAAATAAAAAAGTGGCTACTATTTTCCCTAATAACAAATATTTTTATAAACATTTTAATGGAAACATAAAATTATTGTTTTAATAAAACACTTCAAGAAAAACGACGCACGATCGAGAAATGCATTTCTCGATCGTGCGCTCGTAGATTTAAGACCTCCTGAGGGTGCTTCGTGTAGAGCCGAAACGCGTCGGTACACTTAGCAGGAAAATTTGGCTCACTAGATTAATTTTTATATTTTAAAGTGTTTTATTAATATATAAGTTTTCATGTTTTCTTATAAAATATTTGTTATTATTAAATATGGATTTCCACAAAGTAACGCCTGAATCTATTCACTATAATATTTTTTCTCTCCTTTAGTATGTTTTAATATTATAGCGTAGCGATAACTAATGGAATCCAAGCTTCATAATAACTGATCCATCTACGAGATATGAGATAAGATGAGATAGTGATCTTTTATTCAAACGCAGCGGCCCGCTAACGATTCATAGGAATTCCCTGACAGGTAGAAACGTCCGGGTGAAGGGAATTTATGGGGGATCCTTAAATATAATGAAGTGGCACTGTTGATATGGGTTAAGTAGTTTTTTGTGTGTTGTTTGAGTGGCGGAACGCGTAGCATTGCTTTAGTATCCTTAGGTTCGGGGCTGGGCTTCATCACCTTACTGTTATAATTTTTTATTTGACGAACTAATATTAAGGAGCAGTTCGGTGTCTAGTAAGGACTCAAATAATAGGAGCTAGCTTGTTATGGGACGAAAACATTTTAATACAATATTTTTGCACGTCAATAAAAATAAATATCTACAATTTTACGTTGTTGTGACGGAACAAGCTCAAGGTTAAGCTAAAGTTACGCGGACTAACCTCTGTCTATAACGGATGCATTTCGTCACAAGTCACGAATTGCACTGCGCCCGTCCCACTAAAACATAGTTGTTAAGTCTCTGTAATTTTACTGGTTCTCAAGGCCTGCTGCTGTAAAACACCGTTAGGGGCTCGGCGACAGATTTTCTACTTTAGGGTGGTAGCTAGACATGCGTACAATCTTAAAATGTTCTTCCACTAGCGGTGAAGCTCAAGCTGGCGGCGGTGGAGATCGAACTATACACCACAGCAGTCTATAGCTTTCACAGCTTGGCCATCGTTGCTTCAAAAATTATGACTTAGATTTGTCCATTGTTATCCTTAGCGATCTCTGCGGTCTTATCTTAGATAACCTTCTATAAAATAATGCAGCACCCGTGAAATGTATCGACTTGTTCTGATATTATGTTAGTGTAATGACTATTTACTGATTATTTTGTTAACCGACTTCCAAAAAAGGAGGAGGTTCTCAATTCGTGTTTTTTTTTTTTTTTTGTTTTTTATGTTTGTTACCTCAGATCTCTTGACTGGGTGAACCGATTTTGATTTTTTTTTTTGTTTGAAAGCTGATGCTTGTCGTTTGGTCCCATTTTAAATTTCATCAAAATCGGTCAAGACGTTTTTGATTTACACAAAAAATTAAAATTTTTTTTTACAAAAAATGGAACCGACTGCAACACCCAAAAGTGTGAAATAACTTGTCAAAGTCGGTACCATGCCCACAATATTGCGATAATAGGTACTTTTGAACCATCATGGTACCGACTTCAACAAGTTATTTCACACTTTTGGGTGTTGAAGTCGGTTCAATTTTTTGTTAATTTTTTTTTTATAGTGATGTCTTGGGTTAGCACTTTTTGTCATAGTAACAAAACGCCCTAAGGTATATCGAAAGCGACTATGTCACGGATATCGAACGAAAATAAGTTGCCCTGTGACCTTTAGCAATAATTGGGAGAGCGGCCTTGTACGCGCGTTTAGCTGTACTGACGTGTCAACTACAGCCATAATACAGCTATACGTTAGAAATTGTTTGGATTGATTTGTTGTCAAAGAAGAGGTGTTAAGAGATTATAATAAATATGAGTAGGCTGTTGTCAAGTTGTATTTTTTTGGGGGTGGTTATGTTGGAGGAATCCTTTGAATTATTATAGCACTGTGAAAATTCCTTCTACTTAAAATCTAATTGTATTGTTAAATATTGTAGTATATAACAAGTCTTACGTAAACTCAAAAAAAAACAAGTGCGAGTCGGACTCGCGCACGGAGGGTTCCGTACCAATAGCTACAACATGAGACTTCATATTTTAACCTTTTTTTGTTTAAACGTGCGCGAGTCCGACTCGCACTTGGCCAACTTTTTGTATTTGTTGTTATAGCGGCAACAGAAATACTTATAAAACCTTATACAACAAATTTTCTGTTAATTTTGCATCTTTTAATTTCATCCAGGCCTTACTGGCCTAAATAATGGTATTTGATGTTATCGATTATGAACAGTATTTTAGGCGAGCTCTAGGCCAACCTGATGATAAGCGGACTAACCTCTACCTATAACAGATGCATTTCGTCACAAGTCACGAATTGCACTGCGCCCGTCACTTTGAGACATAGTTGTTAAGTCTCATGTGCCTGTAATTTCTATCTTCTATCTTATTGCGTCATTAGAGTGTGTTTTTTCCAAATGGAACTGACTTTCTTCTCAGAAAGGAGTGTAAATAACTTGTGGTAGTCGCGCCATGATCATATGGAGTCAGTTTTTTAAAAAAGCAGTGTACTGATTTCCATACATAACTTGTGTGTTTCATACTTTTCAGTTTTAACTCGGTCCGCTATTTAAAAGTATTTCATATTAATTTTTTTTTTCTTTAATGGCTGACAGGTAAGCCTTTGACCACTATCTCACCTGATGGTATAATCGAAGATGTTGTTCAGGCTAACCTAGAATTACTGGCTCTCAAGAACAGCTGACGGAACACTCCGTTAGGTGCTTGGTGACAGAAATTCTACTTGAGGGTGATAGCTAGCCAGGCGGGCATTCGCAAAATACTCTACCACCATGCTATAACGACTGTCATGCTAACACAACAACCGGGACCGTCGGCTGAACGTGCATGCCCTCCGAAGCACGGAAGCGCTCTGTAGTAATATCACTAGCGGTCACCCACTCAGACCACGTCGGACATTGCTCAACTTTGCTGATCGGTTAAGAACAGCTAAGCCAACTTCGTTACGAGCGCTTCAAATTAGGTTAAATCTTTTTAAGTATATGTTTATACTATTATAGTTCATACTAAAGGATTCCAAAGGAAGATAACATTACACTAGCATAGATGATCAAGCGATACAAATCGACGCTTTGGTATCTTGAGGAGTACGATTCGATCCCTGAGTAGGTACTTGGTTTAAGAAGTAAAAACATGCGGGTATAAATTTACAACTTAAACAAAGGAGAAACCAAAATCGCCAAAGCTCTACCAAAGCCATATAAGATCGTATTTTAATGAACAACGTCACAGTGATCAGAAGCGAGACGAAGCGTAAAATTAATTAACCAGAAGGCTTTAGTTCTTAACTTAAGACCTGGGACTTGTGGCGTGTCTGGTCTCCCAGTGACCTAGTAGAGTGACAACGACTACGATATTTACCATATTTTTAAAAGTAACGCTGATATATAATTATTGTTAACACTTATAATATCTAATTTTGAAGTAGTATTACTAGTAGTAGTTGTTCGAATCCCGCCGAGGGCTTGAGCTTCACCGCATGGTGGAAGGGCATTTTGTGAATGCCCGCCTATAGCTAGCGACCACCCTCAACTAGAAAATCTGTCACCAAGTGTAGTTTCTTTAGACGTCAGTTGATATTTCTGTACAAGATCACAGGAAGCTCTAGTGAATTAATTGCTGACCAGTCGAGGAATACCTTGGCAGGATCCACTTACTTAGTCATACAATCACATCAGATGCATATAAGTCATCATTTTGAATTCAAAAAACCGTTTATGATTATTAAATTCTTTTTTTTTTTTTGTGCCTGATAGGTTAGCCTTTGACCATATTTTTGATAAGATAACAACCGGGACCGACGGCTTAACGTGCCCTCCGAAGCAAGGAAGCGCTCAGTAGTAATATCACCAGCGGTCACTCACCCAACTCCTGACCGAGGCGGACGTTGCTTAACTTTGCTTATCGATTCAGAATGGCTAAGCAAACTTCGCTACGAGTGCTTCAAAATTCACAGTATATGTGCTTTTTTAACTGTGCATTTGAAATAGTACTGAAGAATCTATTTATACGTCACACGTTCAAAAGGTCATACCCACCTACTTTTTGTGTTAGGTTATCAACGCAAGGAAAGGTTCAACGTTTATTTGACAAATTCCGTGATATCATAAAGCAAATACTAAAATGAACACCCACACAGTTATTAAACATTGTCCAGATTTAATAAACGCCCTACATTTTTCGGGCATTGTCCGCTAAGCCCGGACATATCCCAAAAATCCGCGCCACCATGGTCACAATACGAAATTATGACGCAATGCGGTCTGCACGATTGTTTAGCCTTTTAACCGACTACAATGAAAGAGGGTATTATGTATTATTATCACTCGACGGTATATTTTTCCATTTGTTTAGGCGTAAGGTCAGGCTTTGTTTGGGTATTAGGGTATTCCGAATATTTGAAGGGTAAAGTTTAATATGTGGGTACATCATTAAATTTTTCCTTAATTACAATATCGTGTTGGTAAATTTATATGTGCGATGTTTTAATTATCTGACAGGAAATATTTGATCTTTAATTAAAATTGGTGTGAAGGTTACGCCAATTTATTTGGGGTTATTTTATGTAATATTAATATTAAAATATAAGGTTATTTATTTATATAAACAAAGGATTTGTATTGGTAATTATATGTAACCTGAGAATAATGATGCAATGCGGTAGGTGAATACTTCAAAAGATTTAGTCAGTTACAATACTTGCGAAGAAAATCTGTCGCCAAGCACCTAACCTGAAGACGTCCTTGAGAGCCAGTCCTTAATCGTTATTAAAACTGTATATATTCTTAGGCCACATAAAAACATCATCAGGTGAAATTCTGATCAAAGGCTAGCATTTAGGATATGATAAATAAAAAGGCTTAGCAGGCAAAGCATTTTTTTTATGTTATTCTGACGGATTAAGCTCGATGCCCACCTGATATTAAGCGGACTAAACCTCTGCCTATAACGGATGCATTTCGGCACGAGTCACGAATTGCACTGCGCCCAAGGACTGCTGCCGGAACACACCGTTAGGTGCTTGGCGACAGATTTTTTACTTGAGGGTGGTCTAGCCAGGCGGGCATTCGCAAAATACCCTTCCACTATGCGGTGAAGCTCAAGTCCGCGGCGTGATTCGAACCATGGACCTGCTACGCGACAGTCCATAGCCAATGCCACTGAGCCATCACTGCTTCAAAATTCTTCTCCTTGGTGTTTTTAAATATGAAGTAGTAATTTATAAAAGAAGAAAAGAAGTTGTCTTTCCAATTCATAACTTGTTTTTGCTGAAAATAATACGACAGCAATAAGTTTACGATAAGTTTATATTTTCGTGACCTGAAATTGTTAGTACCCCGTTAACTTTAGTATGACTTTGACTTTAGTTTCAGTTCGTCCACAATTTGAAGTTTAGCAATTTTGACTGGAATTTATAATGACTTCAGAGAATACAACTACTACTGTGTAGAAGTTATAATATATTGAAGGTCATTAACAACACGAATCTTTACAGTAAAAATTATTTTTTACACGAATGCCCAAAAAACGGAGTAATATCTTTTCAGGGTTCATGTTATGTATGTTTGTGAGTTTCTATATTCTACCATAACTTCTAACGGCTTTACTGATTTTACTGAGTATCGTTAGATTTGTCTTAATAGCGCAACTGACACTAGGTACATAAAAAATAATAAAAAAATACCGATGTTACTACTACAAGCGCCGAGTATTTTCACTGAAATGCGATAGAAAAAATGTTAAAATTATTTTTTATCAAAATAAATGAAAATTTACCACAGTTGATAATATTGAAAGTATGATAATGCCAAAGTTACAATGTTAGAGAAACAGTATAGAGATTATTTTTATTTAATTTCATGGAGATCAATTCATATATTTTCAAGTGATTCTGGATCATATACTGTAACAGCCGGATCGTCCACTGCTGAACACAGCCTCCCCTATTAAGGGGGTATTTGCCATAATCCCCACGCTTGGCAGGCAACTTGGGAATCGCAGTGTAAGTCGGCAGTTCATTAGTCGCCTCTTACGACACCCATGGGATGATATGGGGAAGTGCAATTCTGACTCGGCATCCAACAGGGCGTCAATTTATACCTTAATATATATATAATAAATTATATGACAGGGTGCCTTAATATATACGGCAGCTTAATATAACTATAATATAACGTTATTATATAGAAAAAAACCTGAAACGGCGTGCCTTCAACTCTTGGTACATATTTTCTCTACATTTTTAAATCCCCCGACGACAGAACAAGTTAACAGCGTTATTCCACGACGCGATCAAATAAAAACACCAACACTTAAACGACATTATAATCTCATAAACCTTTACCAGCATCAAAGCGAAAGAATCTCGTTAAAACGTGCGTCAATTTCGCTTAAGCGCCATAGCCCGCAAACGAAGTAATTTTCCTTGCGCTTAGTAAAAATAACAGTTTTTGAGCGACGCTCGGGTAAAGGGTTCACGGTAAAGTAATCGAGTGTCATTACACGACTATGAATAAATTACACAAGTTCCCGAGCTGGCTTTGGAATGGAGGATAAGAGATAAGCGCTGGGAGTTTAACTTAGATCTTTAAAATGTATTAGGGTTTCTGTAATGTGAACCTGAAAGTGAAATCGTTGTTTTATTGCCAATATCCACATTGAGAGGCTGAAATGTTATCACTGATGCTGAAATGTTATCACTATCGTATTGCGTAGGAGTGAAAGAGAGGCAGCGATGGTGAAACCGCGATCAGTTTAAGGTTAAGTAAAAGAATAGAGAGCTCAGTAACACAAAAAAAGATTAACCAAAAAATGGAACCGACTTCAACACCCAAAAGTGTGAAATAACTTGTTAAAGTCGGTACCATGTTCAAAACCTATTATCATAATATTATGCGCATGGTCAACAGTAGCATGGTTCACTAAAACAAAGGGTCTTTGTTTTAGTGAGCCTGGCTACTTGTTACGGATCGATTGTCATTCACTGTCAACGACTATATCATCAAGATAGGTAAATATTTTTCAGTTATTGGAGTGTAACCCAAAAATGGCTTGACCGATTTTGATGAAATAAATGGGACCAAATGATAAGCATCAGCTTTCAAATAAAAAAAGAATTTTCAAAATTGGTTCACCCATTCAAAAGTTCTGAGGTACCTAACAAAGATAAAATATACACACGAATTGAGAACCTCCTCCTTTTTTGGATGTCGGCTAAGAACTAGGAACTTAAATTTAAAAAAAGAACTTTTTAATAAAGATATGCTATTTTATTCCTATATTTTTACATATACGAGTACATAAATAATTAACACATATTTAGAGTCAACTTTATGTGCAATATCTGCAATTTTATTCATATTTGAAAATTTAACGAAAACGTGTTACGAAATTAATTTAACCTTCATTAGTATGATCAATAATATGGGTTAAAGTATGAAACTGCCGGTTTATTGTAACATGTACTTCGAATTAACATAGAACTTTCATGGGTTGAGCTTTTTGAGTGAAACTTTTTTCACATAGTAACTATGAGGTTTTTCTTTTAAAAAAATGTGCAACATTCGATTATCGACTTCATTTTTTTTTATTGAGCTTAGACAAGAAAGATGGATACTTCGATAATTCAAGGCTAGCTACCACCCTCTAGTAGAAAATCTGTCGCCAAGCACCTAGCGGTATAATCTGGCAGGTTAGGATGTTACCTTCGACCATATCATTACTTATCAGCGGCTAAGTTTTCGGAGAAAAAATTAAATAAAAATCTAATATAATAATCTAATATTTTCTTCCTTGCACCAAACGGCACAGCTCGCTCGCACCGAGTACGCTCCAAATTCGTTATTATATCGTATTTCAGTGCGACCCCGGCGGGTTAAAATTGTGCAATATTGTACCCTCTGGCATATTTACATACTCTATGATTCCAAAAGAGCACAGATGGGACGCATTACTTTTGACACACGTTTTCGGCAGAATAGACGAAAGGATTAATATCGCAAAACATGTACCTAATCTTTTGTGATTGGCATTTGTTAAAGAGCAGAATGGGTGGGGATAGATTATTAATGTCAAACTTATTTGTATCTCTATTTGTATGTTCATATGTAATTAGTATCACAGTAAAACAAGAAAAGTAGTTTGACTCGCGGCGTATAGGAAATTCCAATGCCTATTCTAGTCTGAATACGCAGGGATGTCCAAATCTCTAAGTTATATAGGTATCTATTTAATACGTATAGATAGATACGAGTAGATGAACTCTTTATTGAAACACTATAATTAAGACAATTATAACCAACAAAAAATATAGAGTATAGAAGTAATCTAGTATAGTATGGGCCTGCAAGCCGTTTTTAAATCCTCTTATGTTCTTCCTTTGCCGTGCATGTATATTAGGGATATTTGTTTGTTTTTACTAAACAAGAAAGATCACAGTATGATAGCCTATTATACCAACCTCCTTGCCACAAAGTAATTTATAAGAAAAATTTAAGTAATATATAACAATTTACCTAATAATATTAAAATTTTAGAAGGAAAATGCTTTAAGAAGCAACTAAGTGACTTGCTTTTCTGCAAATGTTTCTATAGTATTAAGGAGTATCTTAGTTAAAATTCTAGAAATAATCAGTACTAATATTATAAATGCAAAAGTAACTCTGTCTGTTACGCTTTCACGCCAAAACTACTGGACCGATTTGAATGAAATTTGGTATGGAAATAGTTTGAGACCCGGGAAAAACATAGGATGGTTTTTATCCATCTGCGCAAAAAGAGGTTAATGTTTTTGCGCGATAACCGACATACGCGCGGGTGGAGCCGCGCCTAGAAAGCTAGTGTTTAATAATTATTTGTTACGGATTGCCTCAACTATATATTATATAATTTTTATAGATGTATAATGCTGTACTTGACTTATCGATTTTATTAATTATATTGTATTCTGGCAAATAAACAATTGATTTTTATTTGATTTGGGGTGGAGGGGGGGGGGGGGGGGGGTTGACATTCTTGCCCGTGGATGTCGTAAGAAGCGACTAAGGGTAAAATACCGAAAGGCGGGCAACAGTGCCCTCTGAGGAACTGCTATTTTACACTGCGATGCTCAAGATGCCTACCAGGGGTGGAGATTATGGCAAACTCACCTTTGCCATAATCTCGGTGTCGTTGTTCTGTGTCGGGTCGCCATCGTCCCTCGAAAATGGTTGAGGAAGGTGATTGCTGGCACATGCGTCAACTCGTGAACGGGTGCTGCTAGAGGACGCCGGCTTTGGATGCTAGTGCTAATGACATTACCAAAAAATAAACTTTTCTTTTAACACTGTTCCCCCTTAGAATGATGCAGCATGTTTCCAATTTTGTAATTCTTGTTTTAAATATAAAATGACATAATTTAAAAAAGTTACGGACTCTGGCGTCTGTAGAGTGTAGATTTATTTAAAAAAAGCAGTGAAGAGTTACAAACTTAAATAGGTATAGATAATTTCGGTAGATTGTTGACTCAGATTCAAATATTGAATATGAAATACGTATAGATATACACATATTAATTGATAAAATCATGTTCTTGTCTAAACGTAGGTGCATGAGTTTTTTTTTTTTTATGCTTGATAGGTTAGCCTTTGACCACTATCTCACCTGATGGTAAGTGATGATGTGGTCGAAGATGTTGTTGTCAGGCTAACCTAGAATTACTGGCTCTCAAGACAGCTGCCGGAACACACCGTTAGGTGCTTGGCGACAGATTTTCAACTTGAGGGTGGTAGCTAGCCAGGCGGTGTGCCCTACCACCATGCTGTAACGACTGCCATCCTAAGACAACAACCGGGACCGACGGCTTAACGTGCCCTCCGAAGCACGGAAGCGCTCAGTAGTAATGTCACGAGCGGTCACCCATCCAACTCATGACCGCGGCGGACGTTGCGGAACTTTGCTGATCGATTCAGAATGGTTAAGCAAACTTCGCTACGAGCGCTTCAAAAGTTATAGGAGTTATCTAGCAGAATTTTTCCGAAAAATCTTTGACGTGGAACGACCTATTTACATTAACACTAAGGTACCTTTTATATCCTTTTTATTAGAAACGTGTTAGCAGAATTCCACCTACTCGTACATACTACGTACAAGGAGGCTGAGAAAAAACGTACACAAACGTGAAAGCTGGTACTCAAAGGCCTTAAAACTTTCCCGCTATAAAAACGTGACTCTTTGGGAATACAAAACAGAATTAAGGTTAATCAAACAGCTTTCGGGCTTATGTCACAGAAAAAATATATTTTGGATACATTATTTAAACTTCCAGGTGTGTATCTATCACCTATATTTTTGGTGTGATGAATTTTGGAGAAAATCTCCCTCTGACTTTCAACTTTTACTCTATCGGCTCAGAAATAATAAAACATCTGATACTTAGTAGCCCAGTCTATATTATCCCCTCATTCTAAAGATAGAGTTATAGTTTTTCTTTTATTTCAACATAAGATGCTATGATCTCAATCGCTTAAACTGCAAAGACGTAAATTTTGGCCAGCTGTCTGCCTGAGGTATTGTCTTTCATCAAAATAATAAAATATTTAAAAAGTTGGTGTCGATTTGTCCTTTTTAAAACTGATAGCCTTTATGACAATGCAGGATTCTGGTATCTAGTGGTAAATGATTATGCTCTCAAATATGTGATTTATGCTGGATAACCTAAATTACTGACTTTCAAGGACAGCTGCCGGAGCTCACAGGTTAGGTTGGCGACAGATTTTCTACTTGAGGGACTACCCTCTGACCCCCTTATACCCATGACAATACAGACCTTGCGCAATATCTACCTAGCTGCTAAGCTAGGCAGGTATTCGCGAAATGGCCTACCGCCATGATATAGTCACGATGTCATCTTAAGACAACAACCAGGAATACTTAACGTACCCTCAGAAGCAAAGCGCTCCGTATTAATGCCACTAATGGTCTCCCATCCAATTGCAGCGAAAGTTGCTTAACCCAACTAATCGGCTAAGAACGTCTATTCAAGTTCGGCTACGAGCTTTTTAACTAATTAAAACGAAAGAACTAAATTCTAACTATGGCGCATCAACACGATAGCTCAATTGGAAAAGGAAATCCCGGTACAAGGGAGAAATTTGTCGTGGGTACGAAGCTATGGAAAATGCTTTAACCCCTATTACCATGACAATACGAACGTAACGCAAATTGTCCTTCTTAAATATCTGTTATGAATTAATCTTCTGGTTCAGTAACTGTGCAGCCCTTTGTGAGTAAAGGGTGAACGTTGTCGTGTCGTTCAAAGTTTATTAGGTTGCGCGAAAACTAACAGATTAGAAACTCCGAGGCGAAAATTGTACGCAGCGTTCATACTAATTTTGTAAGCTGGGTTTAGGTCTGGCTTCCAAAATTACATTGAAAATTTGCCACTACATTTATTTATTTAGCTTAGATAATTAAGTTTCCTTAATAAATCTGCTTCGTAAATCAGCATTTAAATATTGATGTGTCCAAGACCTAACCGCTTGTGTTTTTATAAGTGATGAGACGAACAAGTGGCCTTCCTAATGGTAAGCGACACGTTATATCCATTGCAGTGTCACCTCCTCGTTCTGTATGACACTGCACTGCGCTTGTCACTGTAAGT
This sequence comes from Plagodis dolabraria, assembly GCA_963854805.1. Classification (NCBI taxonomy): domain Eukaryota; kingdom Metazoa; phylum Arthropoda; class Insecta; order Lepidoptera; family Geometridae; genus Plagodis; species Plagodis dolabraria. Next base: position 2,367,299 of record OY978459.1, on the reverse strand, counting down.
GCATTTAATTTCAGTGAAAATTAGTTTATTGTGTAGCCAGTTGAAATTTTCACAGTATGTAATATGGTGGGTTGTCTAGCAAATTATAATAATTACAAACATTTAATAATAAAACGAAACGTGTTTTAAATATTTTTTTTTTTTTGCTCTATTGTTAAAATGGTAACTTACGTCGTTTTTGTAAGTATGATCATAGTCCATTATATAACGTACAACAAGACATACTTAGATATGCGAAGTGCTGGTCGTCCTCTCAGTAAAGATCTCTATATGTATGAAAATATGGTTTTTGTACATTATGGGCGTGCAACTCGTCACAAGTGACAAAGTGTACTGCGCCCGTCATCCTGAGACCTACAAATGTTAAGTCTCATGTGCTTGTAAACATGGCTGGTTCTTAATAAATGCTACTGGAACACACTGTTAGCTGCTTGGAGACAGATTTTCTACTTGAGGGTGGTACTTAGCCAAGCTAGCATGCGCAAAATGCCCTTCCACCTTGTGGTGAAGCTCAATTCAGCGCGGCGGTGGGGATAGAACCATGGACCTGCGGCTCGGCAGTCCATAGCTAATACTGCTCGGCCATCACTGTTGTGAGATTAAGGAGCAGCAACAGTTTTATGTATTTAGTGATGATGCGCTCGAAAACGTTGTTTATTTTTTTTGCTACTATTGGCTCTATACTACTCTCACTCTGTTCGGTGGAACTCACCGTTAGGCGTCGGCAACCCATTTTATTTGGTAGCGCCTTGGCAACCCATTTTCTTCTCGAGGGTGGTAGCTAGGCAGGTGGGTATTCGCAAAATGTCCTATCACCATCTACGACTGTCATCATAAGACAACAACCAACGAAGCGACACTTTGTTACTTAACCTCTAGATCAAGTTATAGTCGACGAAAAGTTAAGACAATAAATACCGCATTTTTTTGTACGTGTGGAAAATGCCTTAACGCATTCCCGTTCACCTCGGGGGAAGTGGCCGGGATATGTCGGGCTCGACACCAACTACACCCACAGCAGCAAGTGCCCCTACCGAGTAAAAACCACACGATGTTCTTGTAGGACGCCTGTAGGATGGCAGGGCAACGGGAACGTTTGTGAATTCTACCGAGACCCGGACAGCGGTGGCCCCTCGCAGGCCCCGTGCCGTCCGTGCAGAAGGAGGAGGAAAGTTGAGACAATAAATACTGTATCCTAACTTAACCAGCTACAAATACTAGAGTTTCGATGCTTCGAACTTTGAAACTCAATCTGCATTCAACCAATGTTCATTTCACCATACAAAATGCAATTCGCTTCGACTAATACCTGTGTATACACGTTACATAAAGTCTGAAATAATTGGTATAGTTTCCTGTACATAACTAAAACTGTTGCTGAAACTTGAACATCAGAAGTTGACGCTGTTTGCCGAGTTTGTACAACAGCAGTCGGGTAAGTAAACCTTAAGTGTACTTAGTAATAATCAGAGTTTATTAAGTATAATTAATAGATCCAGGGGGCCAACTACCATCTCTAAATTCAGTCTTATTTTTACCTTACATTTACAATTTTATTTCATACCATCAGATATGATTGAAGTAAACTTACATTGGAACTTCAACTTGAGAGCGGGCTGCACGCATTGAATCAAGCAATTCGTGCGATAGACATGGCGCTTTATGTACATTATTGTTTCATAACGGCTATGGTGTGGATCTTAGTATTAATATTTTAAGCTTGAAATAATGACTTTTGTTTCCATAATAGTTTTTAAGAGGTGGGAGTTAGGCCCCAGGACATTTTTGAAGCAGTGATAGCTCAGTGGCATTGGCTATGGACTGCCGCGCAGCAGGTCAATGGTACGAATCCCGCCACGGGCTTGAGCTTCACCGCATGGTGGAAGGGCTTGCGAATGCCTGCTTGGTTAGCGACCACCCTCAACTTGAAAATCTGTCGCCAAGCACCTGACGGTGTGTTCCGGCAGCTGTCCTTGAGAGCTTGTTAACATTTTCGATCTCAACATCACTTACCATCAGGTGAGATTGGGGGTCAAAGGCTCACCTATAAAAAAACAGGCTTTCCTTTGCAGAAATCCATCTTGAGTAATGAGCTATATTTTAAGACAACATAAAATAAGCTTAATTAACTAATGTTCCTAATGAGCCGACATGACGTCATTAAATCCACATAGGCAAACCGGAAGAATTTTCAACGCGTTTCGATTTAACACGGAGCATCATCATCTTTATTCTAGATCGTGCTCTCGAAGAGTCGAGGCCTCCTGATAATGTTTCGTGTAGAATCGAATACCACCCTCAAGTAGAAATTCTGTCGCCAAGCACTAAACGGTGTGTTCCGGCTGCTGTCCGTTAGAGCCAGTATTTTTGGGTTAGCCTGATCAATATCTTCGAATACATCATCACATATCACCATGACTTCACAGTCACTGGTCCAAGGCTAGCGTATCAGATATAAAAAAAACTAATCGATTCTATTCGCGGACTTGCGTCGACGTGGTCACGAAAGAACATATCTCATTCTCGAAAATTTTGAAAACTAACTTTCGCGAACTAAATTACCATTTCGGGCTTATTCGTGAAGTTTCGTCAGCTCGTGGCTACAATCTATGAAAATTGATCGAAACGTTAGTCGAAAATGCTATTTTAATCTTTATTCGTGCTGGTTTTTTTATACTGAACTATGTAGCACTTGACCACTATCTCACCTAATGTTTATTGATGATGCGGTCGATGATGGAGCGCACTTACCCAGAAGGTATATAATAGGCACAAATATGGAATGTAAACATGTTAATTCGTCAAATTTAAATCGATTTATTTAATTTAGGCATCTACGACTAAGATTTTTTTAAACCTGTAGATCAGTTGTATGCCCTCCATATTTACTAGACGAATTCAGGGTAATTGCCTGAACCAGTCTAGCACTTCCGAGCGTCCGGTGAATACATCGCCGCTAATCGTGTTTTTCGGAATAATCTGTGGACAATATTTCTGCCGTCACCGGCGTCTATGCAAAATGTGACTGTGCGACACGCTAACCGACAAAATGCGCGACTCAGCAGTCCCGCGGACTCAAATATCACCGGTTCACCGCGGGGCATTGACCGAAACTTGCAACCGACCTCGATCATCGAGACACCCACTCAAGTTATGATTTCTTCCGACTTACCACCAACATCCGGGAAGCAGAAGAAATCATATGCACAAGTGGCACATCAGTGTACGCTGCCACTTACGAAGAATGAGAGTGCGGGGAGGCCCGCCTCTCATATTGATAATGAAGGATTCACTCTCGTGAAGAAGAAGCCGAGAGTTAGACCGACGCGTAATAATCGTGGCACAGCTACGCCTACAGCAGAGAAAACTGTGCTGCATGCTGTGGAGCCGACCATCGCTATATATCTCTCACGTTTGGACCCAACAACATCCGGGAACGAAGTACTTCAGTACATCAAAGAGAGGTGTGAAAGACGACGAGTACCATTTGAAGTGGCGTTACAGCGGCTGGATTCCAGCCGGGTGAAAACCTTTAAATCTTACGTGCTTCGGGTTCCAGCGAAGAATAAGGACGCGTTCCTAGTTCCCGATTTCTGGCCGGAAGGCATAGTATACAGGCGCTATAGGGAGGCGAGGCCGAAAATGAATCCCAAAACTGTTTAATAGTGTATTTTTTATTATATTGTTTATGTTAGTCTGTAAGGTATATATTTCTATGGGTCAGTGTTCAATCCTGTTGCCTGAAATAAAGATATATTATTATTATTATTTTCAGTTTAGATATCTTTTTCTCAGTTTTTATGTAAAAACTGGTGTAATCTGTTATTACGGACCATTGGTCAAGTAAATTACAGTGTTTGTGTGTTATTACTTATGTCGTTACCTTCAAGCTGCAGGAACTTTCTCACTATTCTGCAAGTGTTTAAAATGGCAGCTTTTTGTAAGGTTATATATGTATTTGCTTTCAGATCTATGAGTTTCAGACTATTATGAAGCTGTTTCGGGACAACTCCAGTTGTCGAAATTATGATAGGGACTATGTACACTTTTTCTTGCTTCCAGATTCTTAAAATTTCTTCCTTTAGCTCTAAATATTTACTTATTTTCTCTGTTATTGTTTTTTGAATATTATGGGTGTTTGGGACTGCAATGTCTATTAAATAGGTAGTTTTATTGTTTTTATCTTGTAAGATTATGTCTGGCCTGTTGTAGTGAATAGTTCTGTCAGTCAGTATAGCGCGGTCGTAATAAAGTTTATGTGATTCATTTTCTAAAACTGTTTGCGGTGTATATTTGTAATATGGGGTGTTTGTATTTGGTATGAGTTTATGTTTCAGTGCCAACTTTTGATGTACTACGTTTGCAATTTGATTATGTCTATGAGTATAATCTGTCTGTGTAAGATTTGTGCATGCTCCGGTTATATGTTGTATTGTTTCTGGCTGGGTGTTACATTTACGGCATTTGTCATTAACTACTGTGGGATCCTTTATTATATATTTTCTATAATTCTTTGTATTGATGACTTGGTCTTGTATTGCCATTAAAAACCCTTCAGTTTCTGGGAATAGGTTACCGGATTTGAGCCACATGTTTGACGCTTTTGTGTCTACATGAGGTTGGCTTAAATCGTGTGGGTGTCGGCCATGTAGTACCTTCTTCTTCCAGTCTTCTATTTTCTTATTCTGTGGATCTGTATTACTTAGGTGATCTAAGTTTGTCTTTGCGTCAAGTTGCAGTGGTGTGTAGTTTTTGTCGTTATAGGTGATAGCTTTATGTATTTCGCTGGTTTGGGATTTGGTGTTGAAAAATTGTTTTAGGCTGTGGATTTGTTTTTGCCATAGATAATGTATGTCTATCAGGCCTCTACCTCCATTTTGTCTTTTAATAGTGAGTCTCTCTATTGCTGATTTTGGGTGTAGTTTATTATGTTTCGTTAATGTGGTACGTGTCTTTCGCTCTATATTTTCTATATCTGTTTTGCTCCATTTTATTACTCCAAATGAGTAGGTCAAAATAGGGACAGCATAGGTGTTAAGTGCTTTAATTAAATTTTTCCCTGAGAGTTGAGTTTTACAAATTATGTGGATCCTCTTTTTATATTCTGCGGTAAGTGTCTGTTTTATGGATGTATGATCTAGCCCTTTAAGTTGTTGGAATCCTAAGTATTTATAAAGGTCGGTCGTTTCCAGTGCTGTTATTGTGTCTGTTGTACCGTCAACTGCGTAATCACCAGGCTGGATTTTGCCTTTTATTATATGTACAGTTTTGCATTTATCGAATCCAAAATGCATATTTATGTCTTTGCTAAATAGAGTGGTGGTTTCTATGAGGGTTTTCATTTCTTTTTCGTTTCTGGCATATAATTTAATATCGTCCATATAAATAAGGTGTGATAATATTGTTTCAGTGTTGTTATGTTTTAAGCGGTAACCTGCCCGGTTATTACGCAGCTGATGAGATACTGGGTTAAGAGCGAGACAAAACCATAAAGGACTAAGGGAGTCACCTTGGTAGATACCTTTCTTAATGGCTATTTGTCTCGTTGTGGTGGAGTCAAGTCGGCTATTAAGTTGTAGTGTAGTTTTCCAGTATGTCATAATATTGCGTAAGAAGTTGGTTATTTTAGGGTTTATTTTATATATTTCGAGTATCTGTATCAACCAAGAGTGTGGAATACTATCAAAGGCTTTTTTGTAGTCTATGTAGGTACAGTGTAAATTTCTATTATTTGAGGTAGCATGTTTCATAATAGTTGAGTCTATGATGAGCTGTTCTTTACAACCCATATGTCCTCGCCTGCACCCTTTTTGTTCTTCAGCAATTATATTGTTGTGTTCTATATGGGAATTAATTTTTCTAGCAATTACTGACGTTAAGATTTTATAGATAGTCGGTAGGCATGTGATAGGCCGGTATTGGGACGGTTCTGGGGTGTAGTTACTTTTTGGCAACATATATGTGATTCCTGTAGCTATGAATTCCGGGATAACCTGTTTTCCAAGAATAATATCAGTCAAGTTTTTCGCTAAGTATTTGTGTAGGCATGTTAGTTTTTTATACCAATAATTGTGTAATTTATCTATACCCGGAGATTTCCAGTTATGCAATGTAGTAGTTATATTTCTGATGTCGTCTTCTGTTATTTCATCAAATTCCATTTCATTTATTGTGCTCCATTTGTGTTTTTCTTCAATTATCCAATCAGCGTTTTCATTATGTGGGACCTGTTCTTCCCATATGCCAGCCCAAAATTGTTCTAACTGTTCTTCTGATGGGATCTCTACATTGTTGTTATCTGTTTCATTTTGCGGTTTGTATAAATTTCTGTAAAATGATTTTTCATTTGTTGTAAACATATTATTGTCTTTCTTACGTTGTAGAGCCATTTTGTATCGTTTGAGTCTGTGAACTTTCAGAGCTAGTTTCTGTTTTAGTGTATCTAAAAATTCTTCAGGTTTTCTATTACAATTTTCATGTCTTGTGTGTAAGGTTGCATTCCTAAATATGGTTTCAACGCCTTTAATTACTTTTTTAGATCTGTTGTTCTTTATATATTGAGTAAGTTTTCCAATATCTGATCTCAGCTTCGCTATGTCTTTCTCTAATCTTATTTGCCATGGTGGCCTTTTTCCTTTTACATGTCTTCTATTTCCGGTGTTTCCTAAGACTGTATAGTTAAGTTCCTCTGAAATTACTAGGGCTGTACAATATATTAAAGTGTGTATGTCGGTGAGTTGTGTGTCCTGTGAAATGTACTCTACAAGAACCTCATTATTGAATAAGTGTATCAGTTCAGCAAGTTTAGGACTATATTTAAGTTTCGGCAATGTGGGCCTAGTTGCCGGGTCCATTCCTGAGTACATTGTTACTATTGTCCGAAACTTATCTTTCATTACTTGAACATTTGTTTCGCTAATAGGGGGGTAAACATTTAAAATTTCAACATTCGTTTCTACAAGCACATTCACTACCTCAGTTTGTGTAGATGCGTGTGAAATATTTGTGTTTGAGATGTGTGGTTGATATTCTGAACTCAACGTCATTTGTGAGGTAAAGTTTGTGTTACAGATTTGGGTGAGATATGTGTGAGATGGAGTGCTTGCCGCTGATCGCGAGTTAAATGGCAGTTGAGATTGTGGATGAATTAATTCTTCTGTAGTTTGGTTTTCGTTTAACGCGTTGATTTCTTCATTTTGTAGTTGTTTTCTTACTTCTTCCTTGAGTTGGTCTAGGATGTCTGTCGATAGTAATTTATTTCTTTCGATTGCTCGTTTTTGGTCCGAAATTCTTTGTGGTGATATATTTACATCGGGGTATTTTAGTGAGAACTGTTCGTGCAGCTTTTTTCTGTAGGTAGTAAAATCAGTCTCTAGTTTTGTAATATAGTAGTAGGTGCGCATTATAAACAGGTTTGCTTCATTACTCCATTTCATGCGCACCCTTGTTTTTCCTGCCTTGGTGGACGCGGGTAAGAAGGCATTCACCTCCCGCGCAACATCCAATGCTGGTGTTGGTGAAACTCTGTGACCCGAGGATGATGGTGATGACTGTACCGATGGGTTGTACGATGCAGTACTCGGGCTATAGGGTTCGTATGGGCTATTACTCCTACTATCTATCGGTGTATTATTGGCGGCTGTAGTATTTTCGGGTTGTGGATCCCCGGTGGGAGCCCGCCTGCTCAGCTCCTCACCGCTGACGGATCGTATGCTGGAACACCCAGCGTCAGCTCCAGGTGTGCCCCGGCGATCGCCCCCGGGTAGCGGCCCTCTCAGTTTACTTTTTGATCTGGTCTCCATTTTGAATGGGTTACCAGGTCCACGTTAGCCACGCCAGTAATTTTATATCGTGTGTCCGTCCCCCACGTGATCTGATGGTCGATCTGGACGTGTGGTTGGGTTTTGGGGGACTTATTATTATTATTATTATTATTATTATTATAATACACCTTCCTTGTAACTTTAGACTCTGCACCAATTATACAGGCACTGTGAGAGATAAGAAAAACTTTTAATTTCACGCGTAATTATTGCTTTTATTGTTGAAATAGAAAATATCGTTATTTTGTTTTATCTTAGGAACGAATCTCAATGAAATGGATGAGCGAGATATGTGTATCGTTTGGTGTGAGAGAGTGAAAGAAATCGCAGCATAATGGTGATCGGAACGTCTCGTGGCGGTTCGGTGGTTACACGAATTGCTTATTTATCTCTTTCTAACAACATATATGACGCATAATATTTGAACGTTCTTTCCTTGTCATTACAAACTGCATATACATGTGCGTAGGTATGTATATAGGTGAATTCTAGTAAGCTTTTAGAGCTGTGGTGTTCGGATATAACTACTCTAAGTATTTCACCTCTCTGATCTACGACGCTTTTATGAAGGTGAATTATAACAAATTTCAATATTGAAATATTCTACATTGTACAGACACGCTTACCAATAAAAATGTATGCGAAAATATGGGCCAAAAACTCGGGGCCATTCTTTTAAACTTCTTTTACAATGTGTCATATACAATACAATTGTTACAATATTTATTTCGATTAGGTACCTACTTAATAGTAGGTGACAGGCGATTACTTGGCAGAGACGGAATTGTCCATACATCATACCAAGCATTTTTGTCGTTTAAGTACTCACAAACTGTGTAGTAGGATTTCTTTATCAAAATGTTTATCACGTGCAATTTAAATTTTCCTCATTGAATTTTTGTCACTAAACATTCATAATTCTCGAAACAAATAGCAAGAAATAATATAGATTACGCTCATATTGCGTGACCGTTTGATCTCACACGATAGACTTGGCGACCCCTAGGCTCTATTTATTGACGAGTACCTCACATCTATGCACCTGACAGCCTCTTGCAGAAGTCATCTCAGTTATCTTCGCAGATCGGCGACATCAAAGGGATAGGTGCGTTTGAAGTGTGCGTAGTATTACGGTTTCCAGGATGGTGGAATGTGGAGTACGATGGATATACTGGAGATGCGTAACTATGTCTGAGGATGTGGAATTTTTTAGAGAACGTGGTAAGAAGGTAGGTATTCTGACATGGCATACCTTGGGTTCCGTACCAATTTAAACCATAGAACAGTACACTTTTCTTCTTCATTGTACTGACATAAATACAATATGCTCAGAAAATAGGCATCAAAGAAAAGTCGGCGTATTAGTAAGAAATAGTAAAATATTAAAAAAGTTGGCATAACGAATATTAGTGCATGGTGTTTATGAATAGATGCCAAACTGACAAAAGTCTGCATTCATTACCATAACCATCACCTTGGGTGTTTTACCACAATACAAACAATTTACTTTTCCTCTTCATTGTACTGACATATAGACATATTCAAAAATTTGGCATAAAGCAAAAGTCGGCGTATTAGTAATAAATAGAAAAAAAAAGTTGGCATTACGAGAATTAATGCATGGTGTTTCAGATCTCCGGTGTTGTAGATCGAACCATGGACCCGCACATAGACTACTTTTTAAGCGATTCTAAATATATTTGAAGCGCTCGTAGTGAAGTTTCTTTAGCTAATCTGAATTGATCAGTACCTAAAGTTAAGCAACGTCCGCCGCGGTCATGACTTGTTAAACCCTCGGTCCCGGGTGTTGTCTTCGGATGGCAGTCGTTATATCATGGTGGTAGGGCATTTTGCGAATGCCCGCCTGGCTAACTACCCTCAAGTAGAAAATCTGTCGCCAAGCACCTAACGGTGTGTTCCGGCAGCTGTCCTTGAGAGCCAGTAATTCTAGGTTAGCTTGAACAACATCTTCGACCACATTATCACGTACCATCAGGTGAGATAGTGGTCAAAAATTAACCTATAAGGCATAACAATAAAACTAGTAAGCGTAATATTATCTTCATGTCTTCACATGAGCAATATCGAGCAGACTCATGTAAGTATATAATTCTCTGTAATTCCAATAAAGTAGGGAAGCAAAATATAGTTAGCAATAACCCTATAAATATTAACTGCGACCCCCTTTTCTCATTACGCGCGCACTATTTTTAGGGCGAGCCTTTTCAGGCTCGAGCTGAATTTACTATTATACTGAGACGTCGTAATACAGTCCAAGAACAGTATAGAATCTGTTACTTTTCATATATATCTACACAGAACCTTTTTTTAAAGAATAAGTACGTTTCCATAGCCCCGTTTGAAGGATATGTTTGCCGGTGAAATTACAGGCATATGAGACTTAAATAGAAAATCTGTCGCCAAGCATTCGGCTTTGTTAAATGCAGAGGTTATTGCTTATCACCATGTTGGTGTCGTGATAGTTCCATCGCGAAAAAAGGGAAAGTTTGAAAGCACATACTGTAGAATATTGTACTGTTGTTGCCTTGCCTTAACTTGGCGAAGAGAATTTATTTTACTTTTTACTATTTTGTCTACAGGCTATGAAATATTATGCGGTACGAGATTGAAGCTCGTCTTTCAGTGTTCGTCGATATCTTGGGTAGAAGGTAGACATTTTTAAAACTTTTGGGGAAAATATATTAAGCTCTTACCTGAGGTTTCAGTTTTAAATTATTTAATACAATCTTTTGCTTGTTTATCCCCGAATGGGTAGACAGGAGTATCTCAACACTTATTTTCGCCATATGTGTGGTCATAGAAGGGCAATCCCTTTTGGTGTACAATTAGTACATATCAGGTAAATGGATCTAATAATCAGGAAATTAATAGTAAATAATATCTTTTATATCAGTCCCCCTCTGAAAAGTTGGATATTCATGGAAAACCACTGTTTTCAATGAATATCGTTGGGGATTAAAAGTGCTTCTTATTCACTAATAAGGAGCACTTTTAATCACTATTTTGGTGTTTTGGTCGAATATATTGGTGTGCTCTATACACCAATATATTCGACATCCATCTCAATGCTATACAACATCCTTGCGCAAATAATACGCGATATACAAACTCCAAAGAAATAATTATCGGTTCACAAGTTGAGCTTCCTAATAAAAATAATAAGGAAATTACTCTTCATTTTAGTGACTTTATATTGAGTATTTTATCTTCAATGTATATTGAGTATTTTAATTAACTTAACATTTCTCTTTTCTTCATTATATGTCTACTTCAGCTTAACTTTTTTTTCTCATATCCATAGTATAAGGTATAGCAACTCTTGAATAAAACCGAGCGACGAGAGTAATTCATGGCCTATCGGCCATGAATTACTCTCGTCGCTTAGGATTCTAACATAATAATAACCGCGACAATTCTATGGCGTGATTAAATCGATAGAATCCTCCACTTCCCTGTGATACATTTGTGGCCGTTGTTTTTTTGAGGGCAATTGAATAAATTCACTAATTGCCTATTGACTTTATTACAAAATTACGAGAGGAAAAAATTGAGTTATGACTCATTGCCATGTTAGCTGAATTGGAATAGAGCATACCCCGGCTAAAGGGTTGGATGGACGCGGGTTCGAATCCCGCACATGACTTAAATTTTTCCTTTCGTAATTTTGTAATGTGATCCGCAGAGCATGCGTTATTGCAAACATAAAAAATGTTAATACTACTTTATTTTTCCTTGTAGCAAAGCCACGTTGTCCGTTTAAACATCAAAAAAATAATTCCGCTTTTACCGTAGCAACCATTATCGTTAGGTAATTTTAAAAACTGCAGAATAACGGTTAAACCGGTTAAGAATCCTGGTGAAAAGAAAGTTTTTTTAACATTCCCGGTGTAAAGGGGTTGTCTTAAAGAGGAAATTGGAGGGGCGACAGTTGGGAAAGTTAGGGTGAGCTTGTTTTCGAAGAGACTTTTTGTGTAGGAAAATTATAATTTATTTTTTGCAATACAATATAAACATTTTTATTATAAATGTATTATAGTGCATTAAGATATTTAAAATAATGATAGTCGGGTGTTAAAAGATATAGACTGCCGTTCCACAACATCCGTCCATCCACGCCACTAGCTTGAGCTTCAACGCACGATGGAAGAGCATTTTGTGAATGCTCGCCTAGCTGTCTCCTTAAATAGATCGTTACCATAAGATCGCACCGAGCTTTTTAGGCGCGCCGCGTATGTGTGCGTAAGTAAGGTATGCCAACAGCATCCGTCCGGCCGATGAATTACTAAAGCGGATACCCACAAAGTATCGCGACTGTAACAAAAATGGGTGCAACATGCGTGAATTTGAGTATGTCCTTCGTATAGTAAAAACAAATACCTATTTGAAAAATGTTGTGTGTATACGTTATAGGAAACATGTTGTTTTTTTATTTTTCAAATACGGATGACTCTCCGTTAACTATTTACGCCGTGCTAAGGGTTTATTTCGTGTTTTAGATGTAACTTTGGATTTTTTTTCCATGGAGAAAATTTTAAGTATTCGTGTTTCCAAAGTGTATGATTTATAGAATGAATCCTTAAATATAATATATATTAATTACATAACTCAGAATTAAGAAATAAAGATACAGCAAGGGATCAAACGAACCACAATTACGTATCGCCACCTCGGTGCAGGCTTAAATATTAAATATGTAACCAAGTACCTAAGAGCCAGTGAGTAACTATGAAATTACTGGCACATGAGATTTTACATGGCGCAGCGCAGTTCATCACTTGTGACCAAATGCATCTGTTATAGGTATTCGTTTCACATTAAGTTGGCCTCGTGCGTGTTCCGTCATAACAGCATCAGGAAAAGGTCCGTAGCTCACAACGCAATGTTTCACCAGTCGGTCCAGCGAGGTGGTCAACGACGATAAATAACTTATTAATAGCTGACAGCTGGTTAGCTTTTGACCACTGGCTCACCTGATGGTAGTGATGATGTGGTCGAAGATGTTGTTCAGACTAACCTAGAATTACTGGCTCTCAAGGACAGCTGCCGGAACACACCGTTAGGTGCGTGGCGACAGATTTTCCACTTGAGGGTGGTAGCTAGCCAGGTCCGAGAATGGACGAGTATTTCCAGCGTGGAAGAACTATTTCGCTTGGCACGGGACAGGAATAAGTTCGCTGAGTTGACGGCCAACCTCCAGTAATGGAGAGGCACCTTAAGAAGAAGAAGAATCAGATGGGCCACGTATACGTTCCGTTAAAATTACATAAAAAAAATTAAAAAATATCTTCCCCTAAAACTTGGTGACCGTCCGCGACCCGCCCCCGTCACAGTTTAATGTCGCCTCGTCTCTCACTTCCTCACTACATTCTGCACATTTATAACAATATTTTGTTCATCTTTAAGGTACCTCGGCCCTTTACTCCGAGGAAATTACCTCTTACCTTTTCTGAATACGAAAAGGGACGAGTTTTAGTTTGGCAGAATTTAGTTTGGGTGAAATGGCCCGGCAATGTTGCTGTCCTTGTAATCTTTTGAGGTATTTTTGTTAACCTACATTTTTGGGGTTGCGCGGGTTACGCTGTGGCTTGAGCTTTTAACCTTGCTTTGAGTTATATACAAGTATTAAATACTGCTGTATTGTACTGTATCAGTCGGATTGTCCACTGCCTTAATTTTAAAGAGTAGTTTGCCATAATCACTACGCTTGGCAGGCGTTCCTCAGAAGGCGCTGCTTCTTTTCGGTATTTTTCCTGTAGTCTCTTAGGGGGATATTCTAGCCGGGCACCCCACGGGGAATGAATTCATGATTGCCATATACTGCATATGGAATAAAAATACCAAAATTCTGCGTATTTGTATTCTCATAAATGTACAATTTATTACCATCTGTCTCCCTACTCTGTCCCCTTAGAGGAACAAACGGTACTTAATAAAATTTACTCATTATCATTCTTCCTTTTTTCCGGTTGGGAGACATAATGAACTTTAATAATTTAAAAGTTTGCATTTGACTCTAATGGCTGACATAGGGGGAAATAAGCAACGTATATTTCTATTTGTCCCCCCTTAAAGTTAGACTAATCAGACAGATTAATTTGATAGAAATGTACAGCAGAAAACTATATTCAGTTTGTTAAGGTTAAATTGATACCTTAATGGTATCAATTCTGTTTAATAGATAAATTGCTCAGATAGTTGAAAATGTGCCAAAGTACGAATATTTTGTCAAAATGGAGGTATTCCACATAGGCACGTTTTTAAGGCCTTTAGTTGAAAATATATTCCTTCTGAATAACTTTACAAAAAAACAGTATTCCTTCATACTAAATTTGCATTCATTTTCGTAAAAAGGAATACAACACATCAAAGTAATATACCATCTTTGATAAAAATGTTATGATAGCTTTACATCCGGAAGTATGACACTCCTTACCTTTGAGGATTTAACCTTTTTTACTTCTACCTACAGACAACAAAGGCTTTCATTTCTTATTTACCTGGTCGATGTATTTATCCGAAATTTATTTAAAGTAAATCTTACAGTATGTGAACACAATTCAAAGATCTTACGGTATGGTTCCGTGGAAGTAAGGTCAGCCCTTTGTGTGGGATACTACTTGCGTTGACACTTTAGCGACGTCTAATCTTTCTGAAACCTCGAGGGCCGCCGCGGTTACTCTAGTGGATCGACTCAAAGCGGCGCAAATATACTAATCTATGTAGTGGTTACATATTATTATATGAGCCGTTCCGTGTAGTGACATTGGTTCCCTGTGGGTGAGATCTAATTTTCTAAATCTTATCACAGTGCTTGGTCGATGCGACGCGAGGACAAATTTTGCACTTATTTTGCTCAACGAATAAGCATTGCAATCCAACGGGGCAATGGTGCAAGCATGCTGGGCACGCTGCCAGCTGGTAGTGGGTTGGAGCATTTGGACTACCTGTAGGCCTGCAATGACCTTTGGGTTACTTAAATCCTTTCAGTGTAGTAGCTGTACTGTTGTATATTTGTAGTGTTTTATTAACAAATGCATACGGTCGGTAAAAAAATATTATTCAAAATATAATCACATCCTTTGTTCATAGAAACCATTAGTATTGTAGAATTTTGAGAGCCAGTAATCCTAGGTAAGCCTGAACAACGATTTCGACCACATCATCACTTACCATCAGGGGACATAGCGGTCAAAGGTTAGTCAGGTATAAAATGAAAATAAAAAAAAGTACCACAGAATATGTAGATTTAACCCGCTATTTACATCTACATATATTATCTGAGATTGATTACTGGCAACAAATTAGCACTCTAAATTGGGCCTCAATGCAGTAAGTTTATAAGTTTGGTCAATAAGAGTGAAATGAGTTACGAAAAGTACTTTAGTGAGATATACGAGAGTGCTATCTAAACACAACAGCCCTTCAAATGTTGATGAGCTGTTTACTGAGTGCAGTTTAAGTCGAAGGAACTTTTAAGCCTTTAAACGTTGCTTATCGGAGAAATGTAACTCGAATTGTTGACTAAACTAAGACTTACCGTAAACTAAAACAAAAAACTATGTAATCAATAAATTACAAAGAGATATTTTTTACAAAGCTTGTCTTTGACTACTATCTGATCTGATGGTAAGTGATGACGAGGTCAAAGATGTTGTTCCAAGTGAGGCTCTCCTAGAATTACTGGATATCAAGGACAGGTGTTGTAACACAACGTTAGGTGCTTGGCGACAGATTTTCAACTTGAATATATTAGCTAGCCAGGCGGTTATTCTCAAAATGCTCTACTACCATGCTATTACAACTGCTATATTAAGTGAGGTAAGTACACGACGAGGAAGGTGACCGGTGCACGGAAGCGCTCAGTATTAATGCCACTTGCGATCCGAATCCAAGTCATACTCGCAGTGACTCGTTAGGACGTTGCTTAACTACTAAGCAAGCTACGCTTCAAGTGCTTCAATATTCACCATTAATTGAAATTAAGAATCTATAGGACCTCTTATTTTGGTTTCCAGAAATACTCGTACTCACAAAGAGTATGTAAACCGTCACGAAGGTATTTCCACTGAAAATTTTTTTCCAAGGCGTGCTACGCAATGCCAGTAGGAAATTTCGGAATAAAAATCCCCACTTACCATGTTACAAGACGTTGATATGGCCTTTATGAATATTTTTATGTCTTCGTTTAGATTTCGACTAGTTATTTGTTATGTAAAGTTATTATCTGGCGGGAGAACTTGTATTGAAACGTGAGGAAGCGACGGATTCTAGGATTAATTTGAGTGCCAGTAATTCTAGGTTAGGCTGAATAACATCTTCAACCACATCATCACTTACCATATATTACTGGTGAGGGAGTGTTCAAAGGCTAACCTACCGGGTATAAAAAAAAATTTAAATCATGAGCAAAAGCAAGTGGTTGAAAACATAAAATCCGGAGCGTACCGAAGGTACGGGACGTGAACTAACTTCGCGCGGCCGAGCGCAACAAACCATTTTTCACCTTAATTTATCATGTCTACAAAAGAAACCACTATGTAACCTCAAAAAAACCAACAATTTATTATTTCACACAATTTGGTACATCATATGTTCGGAGAATATCGTCAGCGTGTTTTAGCAATGAACACTACCATCTATTGGTTAAATATAACACTAAGCTAACTTAAAATATCGCCACCTATCGGTTGCTGTTAAAACTAACACTACTTAGAAATGAACCCAAACCGCATAGGTGGTACATGCGTAAACATTCCGCCCCTCAAAGTGCGTTAGAACTTTCAAAAGAAATTAAAGGAATGACTTAAATTAGAATATTTTATGAAATTGTCTTTGAGAAGACAGAAAATTTACTATTATAATCTATTAGGATTTTACATACTTGTGCTAAGGCTAGAACAATATACCAAAGTGCAAAATTCAATAACTCAGACTATGAAATTTTAGTATGCGCCTGATGCGCAAGTTACAAGTGGACTGTAATACTTTGTAACTAAAATTATAGTAACTTAAACTTATTTAAACTTAAACTAATGTAAACATGTGCGTTTACTCACTTACAAATATAACTAGGGTTCAATGGGTAACAAACACAATTTATGGATGGGTCTTTTCAAGACAGAGTTTTTACATTTTATACTTACAACTCTTATCAAACCGTCTGATCCAGGATGAACATCAATAATTTTACCCATTAACCATTTTGTAAGCGGTAGCCTCTCATCTTTAATAATGACAATACTGCCTAATTTGAAATTATCTTGCACGTTATACCATTTATAGCGCTTTTGTAAATTTACTAGATATTCGCTACTCCATTGACGCCAAAACGATTGTAATTTCTGTTGTAAGTAAACCCATCTTTTGTGATAAGGTACTTTGACATTCTCTAAATTTTCGTCAGGGACTACAATAGAGTTTTCTCCAATTAAAAAATGAGCAGGAGTTAGAGCAATAGTCACTCCATCCTTTTCATCATCTAATGACGTTAATGGTCGAGAGTTTAAACAACTTTCAATTTGACACAATAAGGTCGAATATTCTTCAAAGGTCAGTTTTGTATCGCCTAAGACTCTATTTAAATGCTTCTTGGTAGAATTAATTGCAGATTCCCATAGGCCGCCCATGTGGGGAGCTCCAGCAGGATTAAATTGCCAATCTGTGCCGTCTTGGGCTAACAGTTCTACAATTTCTCCAGGCAAAGTTATAATGCTTCTACTAACCAAGATCTTAAGTTCTTTACTAGCACCTATGAAATTTGTCCCACAATCACTTACTAATTTTTTACAATGTCCCCTTCGGGCTGTAAAACGACGGAATGCAGCTAAGAAGCATTCTGTGCTCAGACCGCTCACAAGCTCTAAATGGATTGCCTTTGTCGCGGTACAAATGAATAAGGCAATGTAAGCCTTTGTGGTTCTGTTAGAACCACGACCACTAAATTGTTTTAAAATTACTGGTCCTGCTAAATCTACACCGCTGATATAAAAGGTACGTTGTGGAGTTACTCTTTCTTTAGGTAAGTTTCCCATCAATTGTGTAGCAGTCCTTTTAGCATTTCTACAACAGGTAACACATTCTCTTATTACTCGCTTAATCAAATTTTTAACGGCGATTATATGAAATTTATTTCTTACATAATTTAACATCAACAGGTTTCCACCATGCAAAGTTATAGAATGTGCATCCTTCACAATTAGGTAAGCTAATCTACTATTTTTGGCTAAAATTACAGGGTGCTTAGTTTCTTCTTTTACATATGAATTTTGGATTCGCCCACCTACCCTTAATATACTATTTTCGTCAAGAAATGGATTTAAATTGACTATATCTTTCTTGTTTACTATTTCAGATTGCTGTGACAATTTTATTAGAACATGAGAAGCGTTTAAGAGCTCTCTGGAGTTCAAATAGGTGGTATTCACGAATTCAGGTAAGTTTACCCTTTTTACCTTGCTTTTACATTTGTACAAGAATCGTAAACAATAACTTGTGACTCTTAACAATTTTTTATAATTAGAATATCTATTAATAATGTCTTTTTCTGTTTCAGGTTCCCGAACTAAGTTACACTTCGCGGATATTTTAACTTCGGATTTTTTCTCTAACTCTGTAGGTTTAACTATATTACTTAAGTCTTTCACAGGTAATTCACTAATTTTTCGTAGCCAGAATGGACCACTCCACCATAGCGCATGTGACTGCAGCTCAAGGGGGGAGAGTCCTCGACTCGCCACATCTGCCGGGTTCTCGGACGACGGGACGTGATGACATCAACTCTATTGATGATTTCTGTCACTCGGTTTGCGACAAATATGTTCCAGTATGCTGGCGGACGCTGTAACCAAGCAAGGACGATTGTTGCATCTGTCCATGCGTAGGTGTCATCTAACGATACATTCAATGCCTTTCTAATTCTATCTATTAGTTTAGCCAGTAATACAGCTCCACACAGTTCCAATCTAGGTGTTGATATTTTCTTAACAGGTGCAACTTTTGTTTTGGCTTCAATCAAAGTCACTTTAATTGAGTCAGGTAATATAGCTCGGCAATACACTGCTGCCGAATAAGCCATGTCTGAAGAATCGGAAAATCCATGAATTTCTATCTTTACTATGTTTTCCGTTATACCTATCCATCTATCTAGTTCTATTTTTGACATGTCACATAATTGCTGATGAAAACTAAGCCATTCTGCTTTTAAGTTCGCAGATAACTCATCATCCCAGTCTAAGCCGTCGGTCCACAGTCTTTGTAAAAAGACCTTTGCACGAACCACTATTGGAGCTAACCATCCAGCTGGGTCGTATAGTTTTGCGATATCTCTGAGGATTGATCTTTTAGTTGGGGCTTCATTACTCTTTTGAATAGTAAATCCGAGTTCAAATTTGTCTGTCTTGTTATTCCAATCTATGCCCAGTATTGTTCTATGAGCTTGAGAGTTGTCTTCTATGTTTGGGTTGTTATATGCCCACTTGTGTAACGTAAAGCCACCTTTTTGAAGTAGTTCCGACAATTTCTCCTGTAATACATTTATTTCTTCAGTCATTGATGCTCCGGTTAGCAAGTCATCCATATAAAAGTCATTAAATAAAATGTCGATTATTTCTTTAGGAAAATTGTTACTTTCATCAACAGCTAATTGTTTCAACGTCTTGATGGCAAGGTAAGGAGCACAAGATGTGCCATACGTTACAGTTGTAAGTCTGTAATGTTGAATGGGATCTTTGTTATTAAATCTCCATAAAATTCTTAAGTAGTTTCTATCTTTTTCGGTTATGTCTATTTGTCTATACATCTGTTTTATGTCTCCAACTAATACCAATGGATGTCTTCTCCATCTCAAGGTAACATCTCTTATATCACTTTGGAGTGAAGGTCCTATCCATAAGTTGTCATTCAGTGATTTGCCATTGTTTGTTTTAGCGGAGGCATCGAACACAACGCGCAGCTTCGTGGTTAGATGTTGCTCATTAATCACAGCGTGATGAGGTAAGTAACAACTACTTTTACTAGGAATATTTTCTAGTGGTACAATTTCCATGTGATTTTGGTTCAAATAATCTTGCATAAACTCATTGTATCCAGCATTCATATCAGGATTCCCTTTCAATTTATTCTCGACTGCTAATAACCTCTTTAATGCTATTTTTTCAGATTCACCGATGTCTGGAGGATTCACAGCAAAAGGTAACTGAACTTCATATCTACCGTCTGGTTTTCTACTATGTGTATTACTATAATATTCTTCACATTTAATCTCATCATTTGTCATTATTCTTTTTCCAGGTACCGGCTCTTCCAGTTCCCAGAATCTCCGTAATTCGGCATCTAGTTCTAGTTTTACGTGATGAGTTAAAATTTGAGTTGGTTGGTTATCATGTTTATCATTGCGACCAGAAATTAACCAACCTAGTAAAGTTTCTTGTGCCACAAGTGAATTATATTGATTTCTGTATACCATCAGACCTGGTTGGATAATATCAGCGAACACGCCTGCTCCTAGAAGGATGTCAACGCGACCTGGCTGTGTGTATAAAGGATCTGCTAGTTGAATACTATTGAGTTGTGGCCAATCAACTAAATGAGTACTCTGTGGTATGTGTGACGTTAAGTTTCGCAACACATATGCAGTGATTTTGACTGAATTGTTTGGGTCATGTAAGGACATTATTTCAAACTCTACTATTGCCTTGGTTGTGGTTTTGTTTGAACTAACTCCAACTATGTCTCCTTTGATAGGTGATTTCTTAAGACCCAACTGTTGACACGCTCCTTCGGTGATTATGGAAATTTCAGATCCAGGGTCTATTAGTGAACGAAGGGTGTGGATGCTATTGTTTCTATTTGACTGCACTGCTACGAGTGCAGTTGCTAGTATGACTGATGTTTCTTTGCTAGTGGAAGTTTTCAAGGTGATGCTATCTAAGGTTTCAAGATTTACTTGATGAGTGGTTGGAATGTCTGGTTCTTTTGTATTAGTAGCTGTAGTGGGTGCTATGGTATATCCATGAAGTAATGAGTGGTGTTTGCGATTACATTTTCTACAAGCTGATTGGGTGCAGTCTTTCACGGAGTGTCCTTTCTTCAAACAGTTGAAGCATAAATTATTCTTTTGTACAAATTGTTGTCTACCGTTAACATTCAGTTGAATAAAGTCTTTACAATTATAAATTCTATGCTCTTGTTTGCAGTACAAGCAGTGAATAGGTGTAGTCACAATTGTACTGAAACTTTTTGCATTCACTGTACTATTTTTATACTGATGTGTCGTATCCTTATATTTTACAGCTTCTAAAGTTCGGAATCTAAACTCTAAGAATTGAGAGAGATCTTTCCAAGTAGGTAGAGTATTTCTGTCTTCAATGCGTTGTTCGAAAAGTTTATGCGAGTCTGAATCGAGTTTTTGTATAATTATGTAAACTACTATGTCATCCCAATGATCTGTGGGTATATCAATCGCCTTCAGAGAGGTTAAACATTCGGACGTGACATCTAAAAGATCTTTAATGGCTTTGGGGGATTCGTTAGTTATTCGTTTCTGATGAATAAGCTTTCCGATGTAGGCATTTACCATATTTCTACGATTACTATATCTCTTATTCAAGGTTTCCCAGATTATGTCGTAATTTGACTCAGTGACTGGAATTTGTTTTACTAAAATTTCCGCTTCAGCACGGAGACTCGATTTTAAATATTGGCATTTATTTACTTTACTCAGATTTGTATTATCGTGTACTAAAGATTTAAACAAATCGTGAAAGGATAACCATTCAACGTAATTTCCTGAGAATTTAGGTATTTCAATCGGAGGTAACTTTACACAGGATTGCTCACTATATTGGCTATGTTCACTTGGGGCTTGTATTGTAATATTAAAAGAATTCAACTTCTCTTTAATTCTCGTTTTTAATTCAAGATATATTTCAAGGCATGTATCGTATGTATTTTTACTAATATATTCCAAATCCTTAGATGTAACCAATTTATCATGATTCAATTGAAATTTATTCCAATGTGATTCCAAAATCTCAAGTCTTGTTTCCAGAAACGCTTTTGTTAAGCGGTCCTTAGGACATTTTTTAAAGTTATCAAATAAGTTTTTAATCTGTTGAAGAGTTTCACTTTGTAATGCTGCCATTATGTAATTATCAACTGAGAAAGTCTATGTATTACTTGAAATTTTACAAGTCCAATTTATTTATTAATAAAGTTTTATGTACTAATATTTTACTATGTTAATTAATACACTTAGTACATAATTGTAGCAAAAGTTTCACTGAGTGTTATTTTATATGGCTATAAGTATAAATTTATATCACAAGACACTGTTTCTGATATTCGTAAAACACTTCGTAAAATGTATGTTTCTTCTATGAGAGTTTATATTCACTTCTTATTGCTATTACTCACGGTTTACCAATCCTTTGTCCAATATTTGCACTCAGCACTTCACTTCACTATTATTAAGCTGTTTCTCATCAGGAAGCATTATCCTGCACGATCCATGCAGTGCACCTGGGCCCTACCTAGCTAGCGAGTTCTTTCCGACTCGAACGGAACAAAATGTCTACAAAAGAAACCACTATGTAACCTCAAAAAAACAACAATTTATTATTTCACACAATTTGGTACATCATATGTTCGGAGAATATCGTCAGCGTGTTTTAGCAATGAACACTACCATCTATTGGTTAAATATAACACTAAGCTAACTTAAAATATCGCCACCTATCGGTTGCTGTTAAAACTAACACTACTTAGAAATGAACCCAAACCGCATAGGTGGTACATGCGTAAACAAAGGCTAAAGGTAAAAGAAAAAAGACTAGTCATTTTCCGTTAAAATTTATGAAATATGAAAAGTAATTTATGATTTATAATATTATTAAAATTGGTATTTTATATAGTTTAGTAACAATACTCACTTAATTGTATAATACTAATAATAATAGGTATATGCAACGTATCCGTTCCAATATCAAAAACATGATAAAAAGCACTTGTCTTCCCAGATTTCGAACAATAAACAGTACCTTAAGGAGCTTATGAGATGAAATATATTTCTCCAATTTGTTCTTAAAAGTACTAAGGCACCATAATTGATTCTTATATCAAAAGAAAGAAAATCTATCAGCCGTACTAAATAGTATTTCACGCATTTCAGATGGTTTTTTCACGGTATTGCCATGTTGTAGCGCGCGCTGATATCAACCTTATTTCAACCTCTTTTGTGTGATATTCGTACTGACAGGAGAAAGCTGCTAATTTGACAATTGTCAAATACGGTTTCCTTTTGTTGGTATTTTTCGAGAGAAATCCTTGAGTTACAGAATATTGTTATAATCATCTTTAATATTATTTAATATATGTTCCTACTCTTCCCTCGTCTTTCCTTCTTATACATGGTTGGTCAAATACGTTTCTTATAACCAATCTATCGCCTGTCTTGCCTGAAATATTTCTGTTTTCGAATAGCAAGAGCCATCAACCGAAATATCCCGCGTTAAACAATAAAGTCGATTTTAAATATTGGCATTTATTTACTTTACTCAGATTTGTATTATCGTGTACTAAAGATTTAAACAAATCGTGAAAGGATAACCATTCAACGTAATTTCCTGAGAATTTAGGTATTTCAATCGGAGGTAACTTTACACAGGATTGCTCACTATATTGGCTATGTTCACTTGGGGCTTGTATTGTAATATTAAAAGAATTCAACTTCTCTTTAATTCTCGTTTTTAATTCAAGATATATTTCAAGGCATGTATCGTATGTATTTTTACTAATATATTCCAAATCCTTAGATGTAACCAATTTATCATGATTCAATTGAAATTTATTCCAATGTGATTCCAAAATCTCAAGTCTTGTTTCCAGAAACGCTTTTGTTAAGCGGTCCTTAGGACATTTTTTAAAGTTATCAAATAAGTTTTTAATCTGTTGAAGAGTTTCACTTTGTAATGCTGCCATTATGTAATTATCAACTGAGAAAGTCTATGTATTACTTGAAATTTTACAAGTCCAATTTATTTATTAATAAAGTTTTATGTACTAATATTTTACTATGTTAATTAATACACTTAGTACATAATTGTAGCAAAAGTTTCACTGAGTGTTATTTTATATGGCTATAAGTATAAATTTATATCACAAGACACTGTTTCTGATATTCGTAAAACACTTCGTAAAATGTATGTTTCTTCTATGAGAGTTTATATTCACTTCTTATTGCTATTACTCACGGTTTACCAATCATTTGTCCAATATTTGCACTCAGCACTTCACTTCACTATTATTAAGCTGTTTCTCATCAGGAAGCATTATCCTGCACGATCCATGCAGTGCACCTGGGCCCTACCTAGCTAGCGAGTTCTTTCCGACTCGAACGGAACAAAATGTCTACAAAAGAAACCACTATGTAACCTCAAAAAAACAACAATTTATTATTTCACACAATTTGGTACATCATATGTTCGGAGAATATCGTCAGCGTGTTTTAGCAATGAACACTACCATCTATTGGTTAAATATAACACTAAGCTAACTTAAAATATCGCCACCTATCGGTTGCTGTTAAAACTAACACTACTTAGAAATGAACCCAAACCGCATAGGTGGTACATGCGTAAACAAAGGCTAAAGGTAAAAGAAAAAAGACTAGTCATTTTCCGTTAAAATTTATGAAATATGAAAAGTAATTTATGATTTATAATATTATTAAAATTGGTATTTTATATAGTTTAGTAACAATACTCACTTAATTGTATAATACTAATAATAATAGGTATATGCAACGTATCCGTTCCAATATCAAAAACATGATAAAAAGCACTTGTCTTCCCAGATTTCGAACAATAAACAGTACCTTAAGGAGCTTATGAGATGAAATATATTTCTCCAATTTGTTCTTAAAAGTACTAAGGCACCATAATTGATTCTTATATCAAAAGAAAGAAAATCTATCAGCCGTACTAAATAGTATTTCACGCATTTCAGATGGTTTTTTCACGGTATTGCCATGTTGTAGCGCGCGCTGATATCAACCTTATTTCAACCTCTTTTGTGTGATATTCGTACTGACAGGAGAAAGCTGCTAATTTGACAATTGTCAAATACGGTTTCCTTTTGTTGGTATTTTTCGAGAGAAATCCTTGAGTTACAGAATATTGTTATAATCATCTTTAATATTATTTAATATATGTTCCTACTCTTCCCTCGTCTTTCCTTCTTATACATGGTTGGTCAAATACGTTTCTTATAACCAATCTATCGCCTGTCTTGCCTGAAATATTTCTGTTTTCGAATAGCAAGAGCCATCAACCGAAATATCCCGCGTTAAACAAAGTCTCCCCCATATGGGGGAATTTGCCATAATCCAGACGCTTGGCAGGCGTCTTGGGAAAGTTGTTAGTTCTCCAGAAGGCACTGCTTCCCACCTTCCAGTAGTTTTCCTTAAGTTGCCTCTTAAGTCATCCACACGAAGCAGGGGACAGACTATCATCCCGTATTGCTCTTATTGGTTGTATATTTCGGTAAATAGGAGAGTAAAGATAGTAAAGAACTTTACTATGCATCTAATATACAGCAAGATTAAATATCTTATTCCATTACCATCAACATTCCATTGGGCACGGTGGTAAGGCAATTTACAAAAGCTTGCCTGGCTAGCTAACACCCTCAAGTAAAAATTCTGTCGCTAACCACCTATCCGTTTGATCTGGCGTCCTTAAAAACCAGTAATTCTAGGCTAGACTGAAGAATATCTTTATCTGCGTCAACACTATACTAACAGTGGTAAAAGCCTAGCGGGATGTCTAGACATTCAAAGAGAAGATATAAAACAGTCCTAATATTCTAAGGCTTGGTATAATCGTAGAACTTTATATACGCGCACGAAGGGTTCCATACCATCTGTGACCTAATCTTGCAAGTTACAAACACTTTTCGCAGTGACCGATGAGCTGGGTAGGTATGTTCCTATCCTAGTTAGGTACGATCCCTAAATAGTGATCTCAATTATTGTTTATTTTTGAAATAAATATACAACTAAATATTCGGTGAATATTTCAAGTTTCTGCCTTCCTTATTATTATTTTTAGCAAATAAACGGCGAAAACCTCTTTTATTGTATGGGAGCCCCCTTAATTATTTATGTTATTTCAATTAATTATATTTCAAGACAACATGAAACTAAATATTCTGTGAATAGTTAAAGCGTCTACCTGTCACCGTTATTAGTATCGAGCAAGGACGGAACCCTAAAAAGAGCGAAATGGGATAGGAAGTTTTAATAAAGTCAGTGTAGAATTCAAAGGAATATTCCAGTTGTTACACTTCTGTATCTATCTGTAACATCTCGTTCTCAAATTTTATTCCACTCGGTAACGTTCATCCGTATTGTTAACAAAAACTCGACAACTTTACAAGCGGAGTGCCGTGTTATGAATAAATTACAAAAGTTTGCCTTCTCTTTGAGGCCATGAAAACAGCGGCTACGTCTGTATAAGCACTTCCTTAAAATTTAATCAAACATTATAATTAATTTAAAACATTTTAATCAACATTATAAACTGATTCTTGTGGCATGGCGACCGGATGCTCACAGTCTATGAAAAATGTCTGTAGTTCGATTCTCGCTTGAGACAAGAATTTTATTGCTCTTTTGTAAATGCAAGTTTATCAAAGTTTTGGCAAAATTGCTGGCACATATCTTGCTCAACGATTTTGCATTGCCATTCAATACTGTTAATGCGGCCAGCATATTATTTTAACCCGGAAACAGTATTTTTTTATTGCTGATAGGTAACCCTTTGACCACAATCTCACCTATGGTACCTGAGGATGTAGTCGAAGGTGTAAACAGGCTTAACCTAGAATACTGGCTCTTAAGCACAGCTGCCTGAACACATCGTTAGGTTGTAGGCGACAGATTTTCTATTTTAGGGGTGTTCGCTAGCCAGGCAGACATTCGCAATATACCCTTCCACCATGCAGACGGTTTTTAAATCGGTGTGATGGAAAAATGTTTTGAATATTTTTGATCAGTACTTAAGTTAGCGGTGCTAATAATAATAGTTTTGCTTTATCTTAGCCCCCGATAAGTCCATGGCTCCAACGTTATCCGCGACCTTACTACGTCTTCGCGCTATCGTAATGGTTATATCGCCGACTGTGCGCCCGTTCGTTCCTACTTTTTGCGCCGAATGTACTTTGCGCCCACGTTCTCGACAAAATTCAAAATTACTACCAACTTTGACATTCGCAACGCGGGAGTTATTATTACTTTGGTGATTGTCATTTGTTTACCGGATAAGAAACCAGGGAAGGATTGAGTTCAGTTCTTTGTCCCGTCTTCAACCTTCAAGATCAGAATGTACAAGTTTCAGAATATGTGTGCAATAAATTCTGTATTGTTATGTACTTATTAATTTTTAAGTTAAGCTTTGATTCTGAAAGAAAGAGTATGATAGACTTTTTGATAATAAACTAATATTTAATTATCTAATTAAAACTTTTCCAAAAAAATCCCGACTTTTAACATAAAATACCCTCAAATACTACTCATCAGACCTCACTCATGTAAATGGGTCCCCGTGACAAGTGTCAGCTTACGAATGTAAAATAATTTCATCAAAATCGTTACACTCTATAAAGAGTTATGAGGTAACACACACAAAAATAAAACTTAACAAAAACATTATAAAAAATTCGTATCTTTACAAGCCTAGATAATGAAAAGATATATTGATACCATACCTGTTTCTGGACCTAAAACCATTCCACATTTGTATGGAAACTTGACCGGCCACTTCAACTCTAACTCTCCTATTCAGGTGAGATTGTGAGTGAGAACATTTATATCCTTTACATATTTTGAAGCGCTCGTAGCGAAGTTTGCTTAGCCATTCTGAATCAATCAGCAAAGTTAACGCCGCGGTCAGGAGTTGGATGGGTGACCGCTGGTGACATTACTACTGAGCGCTTCCGTGCTTCGGAGGGCACGTTAAGCCGTCGGTCCCGGTTGTTGTCTTAGGATAGCAGTCGTTACAGCATGGTGGTAGGGCACTTTGCAAATGCCCGCCTGGCTAGCTACCATCCTCAAGTTGAATATCTGTCGCCAAGCACCTAACGGTGTATTCCGGTAGCTGTCCTTGAGAGCCAGTAACTCTAGGTTAGTCTGAACAACATCCTCGACCACATCATCACTTACCATCAGGTGAGATAGTGGTCAAAGGCTAACCTATCAGACATAAAAAAAAAAACAATTTTGCACTTGCATATTTTAGGTAACTTCTTATTTATTCTTTCCATTTAGCTTCATAAACAGTTAAAGCTTGATCATACATCAAAAAAAGTTGTAAAGACCTACATTAAGAAATGTAAGCACTCTCTCTGAAGAATTCAGAGGCAGAAGTTTATAAATCAGAGCTTAGATCAACAATCCTTAAATCAAGTACATTGAATAAGTTGAGAAAGTTCCAAATTATGTAATTCACCCGGGATAAGCTTACTTCTCTTAAATTCAAAAGCAATATGCCTGCAGATGGTAATGAAATTGCTAAGGTTTGATTTGAATATCTGATAAAAAACCGAAACCATTATGTGATTATATTTGAGTAGTATAGCCGCTATCTTTTTGCATGGTGGTAGGGCATTTTGCGAATGTCCGCTGGCTAGCTACCACCCTCAAGTAGAAAATCTGTCGCCAAGCACCTTACAGTGTGTTCCGACAGCTGTCCTTGAGAGCCAG
Source organism: Plagodis dolabraria (assembly GCA_963854805.1). Taxonomy (NCBI): domain Eukaryota; kingdom Metazoa; phylum Arthropoda; class Insecta; order Lepidoptera; family Geometridae; genus Plagodis; species Plagodis dolabraria. Next base: position 2,338,700 of record OY978459.1, on the reverse strand, counting down.
TAATTCTAGGTTATCCTGAACAATATCTCGACCGCATCATCACTTACCATCAGGTGAGATAGTGGTCAAAGGCAAAACAAAAAGCGAAGTGAACCTAGTAAAAGGCAAGCCTATCAGTAATAAATAAGCTCTCTAAAATATAATCCTCAGCTGAATTTAAATGGAGAATAAAGCTTCAAGTTTGATCAAGCGATCCATATCATATTATTAGAGATACGAGTTTGAGATTATCTCGCGGCTGATATGAAATTTGTTCGTGTGAAAATTTATATAACATCTCTTTATTCAAGATAACATTGTGATCAAAGATCTGCCGAATTTTGAATACTATGAATATTTTAGTGACTAGTCGCCGATAGTGAAATATATAATGCTTTATTCGAGAAAGTGTATACTGTGATGAGTTGGACAAGTACTCATTGGAGGACATTGACCAGGGCACCAGGCAGGTAGGTATACTTAAAAACTACCCAACATTTAATGAATAGATTCAAGCGTTACTTTGCGGAAATCCATTTATAATAGTAACAAATATTTAAAAAATATTCTAAGAAATCATTTAATTAATATTTTAATAAAACACTTATAAATATAAAAATATATCTAGCGACAGTTCCGCCTGATTTTCCAGTTCAGCCGACGTGACGTCATAGACGCCGCGCAGACCGGAAAAATTTTCGACTAAGTCGTGTCTCGTTTGCCCCTTCTCTGGGCAAACGAGACACGACTTAGCATTTTGAAGTGACGAACATAGATCATTGTTTAGCAAAACGAGAATGTTCACACTGCATAATAGACAGAAACTACGCTTATACCATCAAGAGGACGACATACCCTTGTCATTACGCCATAAGAAAAAAAAACACGCATTGTAACCACGATCACTGAAATCAAACAATAAAACCATGAATTACGTTGTATAGATTCAAAATGAACATTATACAAACAAAGTCCTGCTTGCAACAACATTGTGTTGATAGTTTTCCTCAAATAGACATATTAACAACACAGCACATCGAAAACTTTTAACCAACATTGTACTGAGTTTACTATGTGTATATTAATTATTTACAAAGTCGCTAACAACCTGTAGTTGAAGTGTTTTAAGTGCTTGGTATTAACAGGTTGGGTTTATAGTTTGATGGATCCATCCGTACAGCCGTGGGTGATGATTAATAACTAAATAAGGTATAATTATTAATTGGATTCCTAATACTTGATAGCTACTGCCTGTATTTTCGTTAGTACATACATCCAAATGCTTACAAAATTAATATTTTTTTTGTTTAAAACTGTTGTCATTAAATAATGTTTTACTTATTATTAGAGCATAAGATTTTGGATGTCTATACTTTTCGCTTGGCACGCTTGGTACTTGCGTATTTAGATAAACAAATTTAGTCTTGATATATCTCATACAGAAACAATTTGATTTTTGTAACTTTTCATGATTACGAATTATTTTTATATATAAATTATACTATTTCAATAAACCAATAAATCCAATCGTATTGAAATGGTTTTAAATAGGATTAATACTTATTTAACAACTTTTATTACTTGCAAATAAATTGGAACTGTTTGGAGAAATTATATATTAATATCACGCGTGTCGTACATAGCCGGTTTTCAAATAATAATTATGTATATAATTTGCGATGTTTTTCGACCACAAATACTTCATATTTCCCGTTTATTATGGGACTTATGCTCTCCAGTCTGATCAGAATTGGTTTGACATGTTCCCCTTCCAGAAAGAGTTCTTGCTTCATGTTTGGACAATAAAGTGATGAAAACAAAAGTCAAAGTTTGTGGAGATGTAATACATTCGTACATACCTTGTGTATATCCCTTACCCATCGCCTTTCATTTGTCGTTTCTACTTCTTCAAAATATTTCAGGATACTGAATAGTCTCAGGCTTTACTTTGCGGAAATCCATTTTAAGAATAACAAATATTTTAAAAATATTAAAGACTAAATATTATAAAATTTATATTTTCATAAAACGCTCAAAAAAGTATCTAGTGACAATGCCGCCTAATTTTCCTGTTAAGCTGACGTGACGTCACAAACGCCACGCATACCTTTTTCAGCGAATGCCACTACATCCATATTCACTCCAGATTCTTTACATTATACCCTAATCCTCATCTGTCTTTGACAGTCACCCAAAACATACTCTGAAAGCTTTTACCTCAACTGGATTTATCAGACTTTGGTCCATCTTCTTCCGTAGCCAGCTTTCATTGCTATACATATCATCACCAACTCTCTTGTCATTTTGTTGTCAAAAACAGTAAACGTCGTGATGTTTGTCCTGTCCCCAGATGGAATAGTGAAGTTGCTAGGAGGCATTATGACCATCTTGCTCCCATGTAGGTACATTAACTTTCTTCACTACTAGGTTTCTTCTTTCTACACACACCTCACAGACACATTTTCATATAACACACAAGCACACACACACACACATACATACCCTCACACACACATACACACAACAATTAATTCAAAAGAGCAGAAGTTTAATCCAAAAATACATTAAATATTATGTTTAAGTTACTACGAGTATCATCCCCTTTTTCAATTGTGTAACATAATAATAAAACCTGTTAACAATATGAATATTTTGGGAAGACGCTGCCTTATGCTACACTGTTTTAATAATTTAAATTAATAAAAAATAGTAACGCAAGTTTTACAATAAAATATTTGTATTGTTTGTATTTCAACGCTCTTATAATTAGTCATTAGAAATAAAGGAAATATAGATATATATACACGTTTTGAAAACATCAGACATTTCTGATGTTTCAAAACGTGTCGATATATTTCCTTAAAATGAAATATTCAGCAACATACTTAAAACTTTAAACCAACATTGTTGTGTTTGTTCAGAGTATTATTTACAAAGTTGTAAACGACCTGTAGTCAAAGTGTTTTAAGTAGCGTTAACAGTAGAGTAGTTAAAACTACCCTCACTTAAAGTTTTAGATGTAGTGAAGGATAATTGTTTTGTTGATCCTTTTGAACAAGCATTCTTTTTATATGTATTCATTGTATTATTGAGTAAGCTGAGCACAAAATTAACGAGAACAATTGATTTGATCCGGTCAGCGGCACATAATAATGATCTGAATGTTTACAAAGAGAGTTTATTAAGTAAACCATTTGTGTTAGTAACAATAATGCCAGTTAGGGTGCCCGTCGGGTGCCGGGCTAGAATGTCACCCCCCCCATCTCATACCCGTAGGTTTCGTAAGAAGCGACTAATGGTTACACTCCAGAAGGTGGGCAGCAGCGCTTTCTGTGGAACTGATACCTCACACTGCGATCCCCAAGACACCTGCCAAGGTTGGGATTATGGCAAGCCATAATGGGAAGACTGTGTTCAGCAGTGGATAGTCCGCCTGATACAGTAATGCCAACTTGTGATTTACAAATGCATACAGTCATACAAACACAAGCTTCAAACTCAAAACTACCTCCAATGACTGTGAAATTTAAAAAATAGTCTAAAATTTGTCATCAAATAGGCAAAACTGTGTAGTAGCAAAATTCTCTAAGTTTCGACCACTAGACCGCAACACAACAAACTACATAAACGTTCGAGAATGTTCTAGAAGAAATTTACACGTAACCGTCTTCGTAAATGGTTCAGTTCCCCCGACATGATCAGGTTATTATAATACAATGTCTTGTAAGGGGATGGATAATCATACTAGGGGTTAAAGTTGGTATATGAGGGATGGGAGCATTAAGCGCTAGGTATCGTTAATTTAAGAGTTGAATATGATAATATGTTTGTTTTTATTATTTGTATATATATCATATTATGTAAGCAATTTAACATTTTGTGGATGGTGGTTGAATTCAGACTTGAATACAGTTATTTAGATAAATCAAAAAACCACTGGAAATATGCAGCGTGTTGTACATAATTATATCTTTTACTGTTTACAGTTCAGTGACAGATAAGGCGCCATATTTCTTTTTGATAATTACAATTATATTTCAGTCTGAATGAAACGTAATGTCGTTCCAAAGAGTCATCCATCAGAGATCATTTCAGGTAGAGATAGCTATCTTACGACTGTGCTTCGAATATTGGAACTGCCTACTGAGCCAATGATGACTTAAAAGTTGCCTCTATGGTGTCATTTCAAACGGGGATTCAAATTCGTCCAAGACGATGACAGCTTTGTATCCGTTGGGGATTTTTACACAAAAAGTTAGACTAACATATACTTACTAAGAGAATATATTTTTATTCAAGATATAACTACGAGTTTGTACCTACTCTTCATTTGCATCAATCAAATAAAATTATAAATATATTTAATTGAATTTAAATAAAATCTACTTCAGAAACTGAAACGTATGACTTGTGGTAGTCTTACAATGAAATTTGAAACTCAGATGGCTGTTTTGAATTAGCATGGACACGACTTTAACGCTATTTCATGCTGTTGGTATTAGGAGTCAATTCCACTTTTAAAAACTTATAATAGTTTGAGCTAGTTTTTGACTGGAATGTCTTAACCCTTTCTTATAAATGTGCTCAGTAAAATAGCATACAAGTTTTGTATGTCAGTGAATTACAGCGCTTTAACGTTAAACGTGGTAACTTGAGCATAATCTGTGTCTTGATGCAAGATAAGGTGGCAGGGAGATAGAATGTAATCAAATGTGTTGTTCTACAAACTGTGTTTAGTTACGTTATAGTATTAATTAAGTGCAGCAGAATGAATCATAATATTTACCAGGTTTTGTTATCATTGAATTCAAAAACAAAGATATTCTTGATGTAATTGGTATTGCAGCGAAAATGTAAGATTCGAAATTTGAGTCTTATTATTTACTCAAACACTAATACAAGTGGCTATTACTGTCAAGTACAAAAAATTTTCACTATTAGGAAATTGATGCCTGCGGTCGTGTCCATCAGAAGAATTCTAGGTTAGCCTAAAAACATCTTTGACCACATTATCACTTACCATCAGGTGAGTTAGTGGTCAAAGGCTAGCCTACAGCTATAAAACAAAAAAATAGTTTTGAATGCCTATCACTGATGGCTTCGAGTTTCAAATCTTACCTACCAAAGCTAACTTAAACAGTGCCTAGCGGAGCTTTTAACGTCTAAAGATGTTGGTCTTTCAACGTGGTGACTTTCTTGTCGGTCTGTGTACGTTTTGGTCGTTATGCTTCTTATCCCCAGAATCTTATAAAATAAAATAATATGTCCTAATATTTTGCATCGTCATGTATGGTCTGAGAGTGAGGTGTAAAAGTGCTACAAAAATACTGAAACAAAACTTGCTGACGAGATATTTCTTTGAAAAGCGAATTTTCGTTTGTAGCAAATGTTCCACTTGAAAAGATCTAACTTAGGTATTTTGTGAATAGCTGCGGTTGGCTAGCGTTCGAGTAATTTGAGTTACTTTTCTCAAAGCGTGCGGTTTTCAAGTATTTTTTACCTATTTTGCTGACTATTTGAGTTTAAACTTTTAAAATTGCAAAGGCAACTCGCTCTTTGATATAAGAATTTATTAGAAAACGACTTTTCCTTACATTATTTTTGTTAAGGATTGATGGACGATAAATAATTGAAGTAAAAAACTATTTTTTTGAGTATATTGATTTATTCATTTTTTTTTACCGGCGGTATGCCTTTATTAAACAAAATACTATGTACAACACTACAGCTACTACAATAAAAGCATTTAGACAACCTATAAGTCATAGCAGACTCATAGGCAGTCCAAATGCTCCAGCCCACTCCCAGTTGGCAGCGTGCCCAGCATGCTGGCTGCATTGCCCCGTTGAATTGCAATGCTTAATTTATTAATACATATATATATATATCATAATATTTTGTTGTGCAAAAGTTATTTAAAGATATACTACTAATCTAAATAAATATATAAGAAATACTACTGCATAATGTCATATAACCTAAAATCAAAATCAAGTAGAAAATCTGTCGCCAAGAACCTACCCGGTGTGTTCCGGCAGCAGTCCTTGAGAGCCAGTGAAATTACGGGCACATGAGACTTAACAGCTATGTCTCAAAGTGACGGGCGCAGTGGATGTCGTGACTTGTGACGAAATGCATCTGTTATAGGCATAGGTTATTCCGCTTGACACCAGTGCTTGTTCCGTCACAATAACATAAAAAAAAAATAACGTAAAATATGTATTTTTTTTAATCGAAGTTGAATCTGAATGATGTAACATTTCTTGCTAGAACTTCCCAAGTAGACTCACTGGATACATAGTTCATATGATGATCACTATAGGTCTAGAGTCGAGACCTAGGTCACCATTATCTTACATTATCGTAGAGTCAAAGGTTAATCCAGACATAAATCACTGTCTCATTTTAGATTACATAGCATGAAGGAAGTATTTGAACTCTGATCTATTATACTATTATTTACACGTAAGGTATTGCTTGTTCGGCCAAAATATAACGTACACTTTTTACTACTTCCCTATTATAATACCTTCACCTTTCTTTTGCGCAACACAAATGTAGTTTTAGTAAATAATACGGGATAACTTACGTGAATCAGTCAGATAGCTCCGACTATAGTTTCAACCACATTCGGTGGTCTTTTTCAAGGAGAGGTGTGACGCCCGCGTTGACGTCTCGCTTAGCACTAGTGCTTCGTCACGTCGACGACATGTTTGAAACTATAGTCGGAGCTATCTGACTGATTCACGTGAGTTATCCCGTATTATTTACTAAAATGAATGAAAACCACGTTAGTTTTTATAACAGGACATGGAATCTGATGGTGAGCATTACGCCTGCCCATTACAGTTGCAGTGTCATTTTACTTTTACACAGCACTGCGCTCTTTACACCGTGTCATTAAATCCAAGGTCTCGTTTGCCCGGTGATTTACTACAGTACCCTTCATATCTGAATACAGTGATATTTGCACACTACTGCCTTGAGGCAGAATACCTGCTACGACCGTAGTACCCACCAAGGCGGACTCTTGCTGAAGAGACCTACCACTTGGTATAAAACTAAACATATCGGGCTAAATGTCGGTATAACGATACTCTATGGGGTATATACCCCATCGGGGATATGAAGTCGTGATATTATGATGAAACGTCACTTATTATAGATCAGCATGGTGGTAGGGCATTTTGCGAATGCCCGCCTGGCTAGCTACCACCCTCAAGTAGAAAATCTGTCGCCAAGCACAAAAAAAGATATTATTTACTCCAACGATAGTAAGTTTTTTTTTTATATGATACAAGCGTGTTTTTTTATGAAATGCATACATGCCGAACAAGCGTGAAGCTCACCTGATGTTAACCGGACTAACCTCTGCCTACAACAGATGCATTTCGTCTGAACGAATCGCACTGCGCCCGTCACACTGAGGTGTACCTTCAGTTGTTAAGTCTCATGTGCCTGTAATTATTCTATCTTATATCATAAGTCTCTCAAGTACTGCTGCCGGAACACAGTGTTAGGTGCTTGACGACAGATATTCTACTCGAGGGTGGTAGCTAGCCAGGCGAGCATTCGTAAAATGCCCTTACACCATGCGGTGAAGCTCAAGCCGGCGGTGGGGATCGAACCATGGACCTGCGGCAATGCAGTCCATAGCTATCACCGCTCGGCTATCATTGCTTCATTCTAATAAGTAGGACTGCTTAATGATTTTAGTAACCTTGAAATAAATGACACAATAATGATGCCACATGAGGCTTATAAACATTTACCACTTCCCATTTTATTTCAAAACTTGTTAATTATTAGTTTATCGATGCCCTTGTAATTATTGGTCTCGGCCCTTTCGGCCCTTTTCACACCGTTTAATGTCTTTTAATTATCTGACTTCGAAATAGATGGTTTTTATGACTGATAGATAGCCTTAGCCTTTGAACATTATCTCACCTGATGGTAAGTGATGATGTGGTCGAAGATGTTGTTCAGGCTAACCTAGAATTACTGGCTCTCACGGTCAGTTGCAGGAACACACCATTAGGTGGTTGGCTCATCTCATGACGGAGGCGGACGTTGCTTAACTTTGCTGATCGGTTAAGAACATCTAAGCAAACTTCGATACGAGCGCTTAAAAAATGGTTGTCAATTAAAGACTTGTTAATAGACTAATGCACAACTGAGACAACAAAATAGTAGGGCAACGGTCTACTATTCAGGGTTCTGCGTTTCACGCTCAATATGCTACATGCCGCCTTCGAGATCTTTTACTTCTATCAGATTCCTCTACATTGACTTATGACACAAAGTTGAAAATGGCATGACAGTAAATTTGGCTGCAACGTTGCCAGGTGCTGCCAATGTGAACTAACGCTTATACCATGAGAGACGCATTGCAACCTCGATGCTAGGTAACACATTGTCGATGATAAAGGTTTTACTCAAATGATTCTACACTAATTTTCTATTTTACAGTGATAGCCGAGCGGTAATATCTTTGAAATGAATCCACAGGTTCATGGTTCGATTCCCACCGCCGACTTGAACTTCAGCTAAACGGACAAATGAATATATGCATATATATATATATATATGTATAAAAATTCGTTTAATTAAGTGATTTATACATAGGAAAACAGAAATGTCAATTATTGTCACGCATAATTATTATAGAGACACAAAATATTATCTACCTAAATATCGTTTTATTACCTAAAATAGGTAATATATCGATATAACATTATATTAAACTTAAAAAGAATTGAGCCACTCTGTAAGCCTAAATTTTCAAAATAAAAAAAATAAGCTTTGTAATCTTATTTAGGTCTTTTAAATTCGAAATCACACATGCGTAGCATATTATTGGTGTCCGTATGTTTTTAAAAAACCCCTACCTTTTGCAAAAAAAACTAGTTAATTCCGGGACATAAGATCGAAATTACTGGACACGGGACAAGACACACTATTCCGGGACAATCCCAAATTTCCCGGACGTCTGGCAACCGCATGATCGAAGGAAGATGAAATTAATTCGCCTTTTGCGAATGATCACCTAGCCAGCTACTACCTAAAAGTAGAACATATGTCGCCAAGTACTTAACAGTGTGTTCTATCAGCAGTCCTTGAGAGCCACTAAACTACAAGCACAATGAGTCTTAACAATATCTCAGGATGATAGACACAGTGCAGTTCGTCACTTGTGCCGAAATGCAGCTGTTATAGGCAGAAGTTTTACATCTTAACTAACCCTTTAACATCGGGTGGGCATTCTGCGTGTTTCGTCACTATGCCCTTAAAATACTAAATAGAACTCTGATCAGGAAATAATTCAGTAAATAGTTTAAGTATCTGCAAATAGTTATGCTTATCGCACACTTATCTGGTCAACACCACCTCAACTCAAGTCAATCGGCACTTCTTGTGTGGAACTCATTACTATAACAATACACTACGTCTAAGAGTTGATTAGTAGACACTAATCATCGCTGTATTGGCATCGCTTTGAATCTTACTTAGCAAGACGTCAATGCCAGTAGTGCCGAGGCAAAAGTCTGCGGTGTCCTTTAAGCCAGGAACTTTTCGATTGGCCTCTACACCATAGAAAGTAATTTAAATATCAACTGTAAAAGTCGTGTGACAAATTATCGCAAGTTGCTTTGCGTTTAGCTAAGAATTAACATTTCTGAATGGAAACACGTCAGGATATGGTTCGCACGCCATCCCTCATTCGTGATCACAAAATTGCTTCGTGTAAAACTTCTATTTGCAAAAAGTTGATTACTTCTCATAACACGGCTTGATTTAAAAATGCAGCGCCAAATGTGAATTGCTGATCATTTTAAGAGACAACATTTACAGTTGAATATATTTTACTGTGTAGGAAAGATTTGATTGATTGTTAGCATTGAATAGGCTCTGAAACTACTAGACTTATTTGAAAAATAATTGCACCGTTAGATTCCTACACCTTACTTAACTATCCCTGATGATTATATAGGCTATAGAAAATTTGCAAAAAGTTAGGGATCCGTATGAAAACTTTGTTAATATAACCCAAAGTGCGAAAAAATCGTTATATCGTGCACGTTGCGGAAATTATTGAAAATAGAGCGAAGAGATGTGTTACAACTTTATAGAAGACATCAATATCTAATAAAATGTCTGTAATATTATAAGTCTAACTATTATACAGTTACGTCAAAGTTTATATGTGTATAAATTAATATTTTTTTGTTAAATACTCGTGAGAAGCCGAGGCGGACCGCTAGTAATCAATAATTTGATTATTTCTGACAAAAAGATTAACTGCATCACAGTCAATAAAAATCATTTCTTTAATGTTATTGTGACGTAACAAGCTCGAGGCCCGACTGCGGTCTAACCTCTGCCTATAACAGATGCATTTCGCCACAAGCTACGAATTGCATTGCGCGCATTGCAATTCGTAGCTTGGGAAAAGGTGACGGGCGCGCCCGTCACCTTTAGACATACGAGTTGTAAGAAGTAAGTCGAAGTAAGCTCATGTGCATGTAATTTCACTGGCTCTCAAGGACTGCAGCCAGAACACACCGTTAGAGACCGTTAGAGACCGTGAGAGTGGTCGCCAGACAGGCGGGCATTCGCAAAATGACCTTCCACCAAGCGGTAAAGCTCAAGCCCCCGGCGGGATTCAAATCTGCTGCACGGCAGTCCATAGCCAATGCCACTGAGCCATCACTGCTTCCCTCTGATTTTACGCCTGTATAAACACATAGGTCTCTATATTTACAAACACTCTTTTATGTTATTTTACCGGTGGTATGCCTTTATTTAACAAAATACTACTAACTATCAACACTACAGCTACTACAATAAAAGTATTTAAACAACATATATAAGTCATAGCTGACTCACAGGAAATAATATAAAAATTGGCCAACTGCGATTCGGACTCGCGCACGAAGGGTTCCGTACCATTAGCTATACAACATTAGACTTCATATTACAACCTTTTTTTGTTTTGACTTGCGCGAGTCTGACTCGTACTTGGCAATTTTTTTGTATTTGCTGTAATAGCGGTAACAGAAATACATCATCTGTGAAAATTTCAAATGTCTAGCTATCACCGTTCTTAAGATACAGCCTGGTGACAGACGGACGGACGGACGGACAGTAAAGTCTCAGTTATAGGGCACCGTTTTTACCCTTTGGGTACGAAACCCTAAAAAACACTCTTGTATATTATTTCATTGTATTGGTGATTTCTTGACACCTGGTCTTTTAATAATCTCCAGTGTTATTTTTAATATCGTTTTATTTTATCGATATGAACTAGCAGGAAAACAAAGCTCTGTCAAAAAACTCAATTTCCGTATAAAGATAGTATCTCACCCGATCTGGTAGTCGAGCCTGAATGACTGCATTTAATAGCATTTGGTTAAAAGATGTAAAACAGTAGTTATAAACGTGGAATAATTTACTCCTTGTACTGTTAAATTTCTTCTTTTTAACCGACTTCAAAAAAAGAAGGAGTTTCTCAAACCGTCTGTATTTTTTTTATGTTTGTTACCTCAGAACTGTTGACTGGGTGAACCGAGTTTTATAATTATTTTATTTGTTTGAAAGCTGATGCTTGTCGTGTGGCTACATTTAAATTTTATCAAAATCGGTCAAGCCTTTTTTGAGTTACACTCCAATATCTGAAAAATATTTTCCTATCATGATGATATATGCAGTCGTTGACAGTGAATGACAATGGATCCAGTAAGTATCAAGGGTCACTAAAAAGAGCGTTTTTTTTTTTTACCAAAAAATAGAACCGACTTTAACACTCAAAATATTTCTAAGAGATATGTTTTCACAGACCGTGTGCGCCGCTTCTGTGAACTTCGCCAGGCTGCAGTTAAAAATATAAATTTCATGAACTGCGATTGCATTCAATAATTTTAGAGCGCGAACCATGGGGGCAAACTTGAGTAGGTTTATACGGCAGTGTGGCACACTGAAAGTGAGCATAGGTCGTCGACGGGTGAGCGCCTCATCAGGCTGCAGCGCCGCCAACACTCAGGGGTGTTGCACCTGGACTTGCAGCACGCGCCACCTACGAGGGCTACGTCATGATGAACAACTCAACTTTTTTTACTTAAGACTACTTAAGCGATAAAAAGCAATAAATCTATTTTATTGCCCAACATAACAGTACTCTACTGATGATCACAGTTTAGTAAAAATATTGCTTTCTGTTTTAACCAAATGACCGAGACCATCACTGATCCAGCATCTGAACATTACTGAGAGCAATTAAAATCAAACGCACTTTCAAACAGCCATAAATTATTCAATAAAACTCCTTCCTTCCGGCGAACAAGCACCAACAAGCAATAAAAGTGTTTAATTAGTCAAAATCAATTCTCTTCAAGCAGTAATTGTTAACGTTTGTATAGAGAGAGCGATAAATCTTGGAGTAATGTTTAGAATTCAACAATGGCTAAGGATTTATGGAAAGGACCCTCAAATTGTTGTGGACTCAGTTTAGAATATCGTTATAGCTGGCGATAGTCCTAGTTTCAATAACATCGTGTTTGTTATTAGTGTCTGTGGTTTTGAAATATACAAGGAATTCCAATACTTACATTCGAATAACATGAGGATCCTAGAAATATATATATAGTACATGTTTTTAGATGTTACCCGCGACTTGATTTGCTTGCACTTTACATCGTAGTAAGTCCAAACCACATGTCTTAAAAATAAGTGGTTTACTTAATAATTCTTAATCAATTCAGTATTATTTACGATTACTCACATGTACATCCACCTACCACGTTTCGGGTGTTGCCATTATTTGCTAAAATATATTAGTTCCTTGGGCAGGAGATACGATAGCAAGCAATCCAAAATTGAAGATATTCATAGAAATCCTTTCCTTAAACCTATATATATGAAAATAACGTGTCTCATTATAATTATTATTAACAGCCGGGCGACATCTACCGTTAAACTAAAACCTTCCCATTGAAATAAATGCCACAAAGATCGACTATTAGCTATTTGCACTCATCATCGCCTCTCCACGGCTTTCTTCGAAATAATACAAAAGCGAAATAGACATATCGACATATGTCTACGAATGCTAACATGGCAGAGCAAAGAACTCGTCCGTGTTTACGTACATTTTGTACTACCTCTGGCAACTTGTCGACCGACACTAACATGCGCGTCCTCCGCTTAATCTATTTTAAACTTATTTTATCTGCGAGTATTTGCGTGATTTTTCTCTTCCTAATTTTTGAGAACGAGATAAATCGATAGTCTTTCTCAAGCGGTCTAAGTATAATGGGGGCGATCAACGATTAAGTACGAAATTTACTTTCCGTCCAGTGTTAGCCGACCCGTAATATATGTGTGTGTAATCTATACAATAACGTAATTTGAACACAACTCAAGAACTCTGTGTGCGTAGCTTAAATACATTATCATTGAATATTGCTGTAGGTAGCGTAGGTAATTTTTTCAACTATTTTTAATGTAATTACATTATAGGTTATAACTGATAACTCAAAAAAACCATACTAGTTATATGTAAATAAATGTGTAGGTATTTAAAATATATTAAATTTTTTATGAAATCGCAACAGTAAATATTTAAAGTAATCTACTTAAATGAATAAGTTCATTTTAGGGTTCCGTACTCATATAATAAAATATAGTTCCGTGATAAAAACTTTCTTTCAATACTTAGCATACATCAACAAAAAAATAAATAGATAAGCAACCATCGTCAAAAGAGATAAATATGAAATACTTACTTTATGCAGAAAAATCGCCAATTCTATTTACACTTTAATCATTACTGGATTCAAAATTTAAAATCTCGCTTCTTACTGGACAGTTGTGAATAAGTCTCTGGTAGAATTCAGTTCTTAAGAGTATCCAGATACTTTTTAGAGATGTTATGGCAACATTACATACCATTTTTGAGAAAATTATATTTTTATGCATCTAAACCTTTTTATAATTTGTTAACAGCATTATCCTTTGCGTTACTATATTCATATATTTTGCCGCAAAGAGGTGAAATATGTTATTATCTTCAAAAACAAAATCTCAATTTACCCGACATGTTACCTTTAATAGGATTGTCAGATATAATCAAATGCTCCACCGAATTTGCTGTTAATACTCAAATTTGGATGCCAAAGGTGCTTGGGTAAATTAATTTCTCAAAATATAATATATGTTTCTATGAATATAATTATTCCACGATCTTCTGCCGGATTTGCGAAACGTGTTCAAATTGATTTTCATATTACATCGAACAGATAGTAACGTACCTACATACAGATAACATTGTTAATAATGAAGCAATTTGTTTCCATTTCACTCGTGTTTAGTTTCATATATTGTTACCTACTGAAAATGTTTCGTTGGATTTGGATATTTAATAAAACGTTATAAGTATCGCCTGGGAATAAATTGACTTACTTCATATGAGTTTCACTTTGTTTCAATCTCAAATGATCTGTACAGATTTAAAACAATCACTTACCATCTATGGAAGCGAAATCCATAAAGTACTATAATTGATTTTGAAATTTAAACAGTACGTTGTTCACCTTGCGAATAAAATGACCGATTCTCATCCAGGATGTAGTAGGAGATATAGCCCAAGACGTAGTCAAGGTCCATAATACGGCTGAGTTGGTAAACGTTGTATTTATTTCATACATAGTGCTTTATGCTATCCCTACTAAGAAAATAAGCGCTCGTACCGAAGTTTGCTTAGCCATTCTGAATCGATCAGCAAAGTTAAGCAACGTCCGCCTCGGTCATGACTTGGATCGGTGACCGCTGGTGACATTATTACTGAGCGCTTCCGTGCTTCGGAGAGCACGTTAAGTCGTCGGTCCCGGTTGTTGTCTTAGGATCGCAGTCGTTATAGCATGGTGATAGGGCATTCTGCGAATGATCGCCTGGCTAGCTACCACCCTCAAGTTAAAAATCTGTCGCCAAGCACCTAACGGTGTGTTCCGGCAGCTGTCCTTGAGAGCCAGTAATTCTATGTTAGCCTGAACAACATCTTCGACCACATCATCGCTTACCATCACGTGAGATAGTGGTTAACCTATCAAGCATAAAAAAAAACAACTTTGTACTGCAAATAACTTTAGCCACTATGGCCAACACCATTTTACGGACAAAGTGATTCCTATAATACTTCCCTCTCGCATGTTTTTACTACAGAAATGACTACTTTCCGAGCAGCATGTAGTAAACACATATATTTTTTAAGACCTCGCCACGTTATGGTACGTGGAAATCCATTTCGATACAAAGAGTCTCGATGTGTATTATCAACAATAAATCATTTTTTCCATCACAATTATGTAATCTATTGTTAAGCAGGTAATGGTCAAAGATTTTGACAAGTTAAGCCTAACAGGATAACTTGTTAGGCTTAACCTGTCAAGTTAAGGTCAAGTAAAACTTTAATTATAATATTCCTGTACATCATGACGTGACCATGATATTTTCAAAATAGACGATATATCACTGTCTAAATACAACCTCAAAAGTTCTAAATAGAGAATCTGATATTTCTGAAACATAGTACGATAATAGCCTGAACAATACGCCCCTTCACCAAATCAATCCACTCAACCATACAAATGGATCTCAATCTCCTTATCCGAGTTCTATTACAATATCCAATGGACGTATGCGCCAAGCAGGCGTAAACGATGATGTGGCAAGAACAATTATCATTAGAATTAGTTGAGTGAGCACAGACACGGACCGACCGACCGTTTTATTGTTCGGTTGGTTCGTCTGCCGCTAGATTATCTTTCTTATTCTTGGATCTTGTAAGATGCAAGGAAATCTATGTAAACATTTTAGGGTTAAGGGAAAATAAAAACTAAAATTTGGATAAGTGTAATCTATCTTTTATTTCTTAATTTATAAATTTGATTATAAATCAGTACTTAATATTATAAATGCGCAAGTAACTCTGTCTGTCTGTCTGTCTGTTACGCTTTCACGCCAAAACTACTGGACCGATTTGAATGAAATTTGGTATAGAGATAGTTTGAGACCCGGGAAAAAACATAGGATAGTTTTTATCCGACTGCGCAATAAGAGGTTAATGTTTTCGCGCGATAACCGACATACGCGCGGGCGGAGCCGCGGCCGGAGAGCTAGTTTGATATAATAAGCTGATAAGTTAGTTATTCGCCACTATCTCACGTGATGGTACATGGTGATGTGGTCTAAGATGTTGTTCAGGCTAATCTAGATATACTGGCTATGGTGGCAGGCACATAAGACTTAACAACTATGTCTCAAAGTGACGAGCGCAGTGCAATTCGTGACTTGTGACGAAATGCGTTTGTTATAGGCAGAAGTTAGTCCGCTTAATATCATGTGAGCCTCGAGCTTATTCCGTCACAATAACAAAACAAAATGCAAGGAGAGTTCATATGACACCATCATTGATAATGATTCTTGTGTTGTATAGTGAAAATAGCATGTACAAATAGGGAAATTACATGTTCGATATCTTATTTATTGGACAGTATAGATGAATTCTACCCAAGCCGAAATTGTATGCTTCTTTGCAAATATATTCAAATATTAACCTCAGTTCAGTACTGAGTATAACTTGTAGAGTAGGTACCGTCAATAATAGTATATTTTTGGTAGAGTTGGTTCGCTTCACGGGAGGACCCAAAAGCAATCGACCGTTTCATTGCTTTTGTCTGGAGCAGAATTATCTTGTCTCACTATCTTATTGTATAGAACAATCATTCTTGCTAATAAGAGATTTGTAGATAAATTTAATCATTACAGCAGAACTAAAGATATGACAAGACATTTTGACATAAAATGGCATAACATAAACACATTTAATTAACAATGTTATATTTCAAAAAGAGCATTTATTTCGTTTATCTCGGTTCAAATAGTACAGGTATTAAATATTTTAGTGAGAGAGATTGACGAAATAAATTCAAAACTAGCTACTTGTCAGTTTCAATCAGTCAATAATTATCATCACGTCAGAACATTCGATCGTTAAACAAGGTTTCCCGCATTTAGGGGATTTGACACACTATCTCCACTCTTGGCAGGCGTCTTGGGGATTGCTGTAGAAGTTGTCAGTTCTTCAGAAGGCGCTGATTCCAACTTGTATTTTCACTTAGCCGCCTCGTGTCATACGAGGAAAAATGGGAGGGTGACTTTCTAACCTGGCACCTCACGGGGTTTCAGTTAATAGGGCGCTAATTATATGTTAAGAAGGCTTTTTGTGTTCCGCACGGTAAAAAAGGATTCCTTGATTCAAGATAATATGCATTTATATATGCACTATGCAGTAAATTGTCTTAAGTTAAGAATATATATTTAGTTGAATTTCAAATAAATATTAATATACAACAATATAATCTGCATTCATTCAAAATAACACTCGCCATTGATTGAATATATCAAAATCTTCAATTAAGAAAATTAATGTATTGGTTAAAATGAATGATTTAAGAAAATTACGGCTTAAGACAACCATTTCTTACAATCAACGTATGAAATACCTTGTTCTAAGTTGTCGCGTATTTAAACTAAAGAACAAAATATTTTAGATCTGAATTAATGCTGTTAAAAATTTTGACTGGAGAGGTTATCGTTTTGGGTCAAATGAATACATTATCACAGTTACTGTTTTTAAGCAATCGCTTCTTACTATCAAGATTACTGATATCTTGTGCCAAGTAGCAGGTGATTAAATTAAGATATTTTTTCTTTCTTGAAAGAAATTGTTATTTTAACTGAATATAATATTTTACTCTAGCAAAATAAATATTTATTGCCGTGACCTTTGATATGATTCCTTTAATAACTTAAATAATTATGCAGAAAGCAATAATGGTATTCATATGAGATTTAACGTTTTTAAAACAAAGAAATCATAATATTGATAGAATAAAAAATGTTATCGTCACAATGTACATGAATGTTAACCTAAAGTATTATTATAATCTAACGTATTAATACAACGCAATAACTAGTTATTAAAAGAGTTCAACCTTTCAGACAAATATAATAGAGATATCGGGTTGAAATGTAGGTATTTAGTTTAATATTGCCTTTAAATTGCTTCAATTTAATATTCATGTATTTTGAAGATGTATTTAATTAGCTCAATAATAATAAGATTTGAAAGGAAACTGACATAAGCTTCACTGAAGTAGCGAATTTATCAGGGCAAAACACCAGGAAGCCCGGGGGGTTACCACAACCTGTTAAGGTTGCGCATTGGGGGCACTTCTCTCTTGCTCACGCATTTCATATTAAAAAGAACGCGAAATCGCGTGAGCGAGAGAGAAGTGCGCTCAATGCGCAACCTTAAAAGGTTATGGTAACCCCCCGGGCTTCCTGGTGTTTTGCCCTGATAAATTCGCTACTTCAGTGAAGCTTATGTCAGTTTCCTTGCAAATCTTATTATTTAATATATCTTCGAAATAAATTATTTGAGGCAACTAAAGCACAATATTAAACTAAATACCTACGTTTTAACCCGATATCTCTATATATTTGGCTGAAAGGTTGAACTCTTTTAAAAACTAGATATTGCTTTGTAATAAATAGGTTAGATAATAATAATCAGTGTACTTACATAATATTGATTTGTGGTAAAATAGAGGAGTGGAAAAAGAAAGCCATGAATCAATTATTATAGTACTTTATGAATATATTGTTTACCTTAAATCACACGCATTTTCAATTAATTATCTTGTAATTCTTATACAAAAATAAATAGAGACAACAGAGCATTATAAGTAAGTACTCAAAGCAACAACGTTATCCTTTGTTACTATAATTATCTTAATACCTTAAATCCCACGCATTTTCAATTAATCATCTTCTGGTTGAATCCAAAAATTGTTTAATTATTTTTTCTTAACTTATTTCCTTGTCGTATTTGGACATATTTCTTTATGATCTGGAGTAAGATGTTCTGAAAGATCTTTTGTAAGGCCTTTACCTGAAAATAATGTGCATACTTATAAGTAATAATAAACGACTCAATAATAGTACATTGTTCATAAAGGGGAGAAAGTGACCTATTCTCATGAGGATGTTAGTACACTGAAGTGGGAATCGGTCAGTTGTTCCTGAGTGAAGAATAGCATTATAAATTGGAAGTATAGTACTTAGCATCTAACAAAAGATTTTTGTGGTAACGTGACGTGACACTGGTTAAATGCACAAAACTTTGGAGCTAATAACGAAAAAGTGGGGAGTTTAATTTTGCCATTTTTTTATAAAAATATGATGAAGATGACTAGCACTGTGCATTTTTAAGCACACTTTAGCATTGTCATAACTGACTTTAGGTCCGTAGATACTTTTCACTCGCTGTCAAAAAAGATAAGAGGTTCTTTCCGAGCAAGTGTTGTACCTTAATTGTCTTCAATGAGTCTTCAATTTGATTGTTACACATGACTTAGGTACCGACGCTATGTCACCATGTTTAACAATCACGCGAAACTCTAGTGCCCCACATAATAATGTACCTACCTATTGAAAAACTGGCTATCTTAGCTCAGGTGAAATATGCTAAATATGCCTACATACAACGACCTTCGTTAGATTTGACGGTGCAAGTCGTCTGCGCCGGGTGTTCTATATACATAAGTATGTACATAATTTTTTTATGCCTGATATGTTAGACTTTGACCTCTATCTCACCTGATTGTAAGTGATGATGTGGTCGAAGGTGTTGTTCAGGCTAAGCTAGAATTACTGGCTCTCAAGGACAGCTGCCAGAACACACCGTTAGGTGCTTGGTAACAGATTTTCTACTTGAGTTTGGTAGCTAGCCAAGCGGACATTCACAAAATGCCCTACCACCATGCTATAACGACTGCAATCCTAAGACAACAACCGAGACCGATGGCTTAACGTGCCCTCTGAATCACGGAAGCGCTCAGTAGTAATGTCACTAGCGGTCACCCATCCAAGTAATGACCGCGGCGGAAATTGCTTAACTTTGCTGATCGGTTTATAAACTTCGCTACGAGCGCTTCAAAAATAGTAGCGATATGAAACCTACTGTTAAGAAAGGACCTACTAAGTACTTAGGTACTGCAAAATGCTTGAATGATTTCTTGAGGCATCTGCAAAGATATCAAGACTCCTTAAATCATCCGGATCAGCAGCATCCATGGTATATGTATTACACTATTAATTTTGCGACCAAGACAATAATCAACTTCAACTCATGTACATATTTTTTCGCCTTGTGCGGAGGAGTGGGAACTTGATAGACCACCAAATTTGAAGTCCTTACTTACACAAAAGTGAAAAGAGTCAATTCAATAAACAAATTTACTATAAGAAGAGTACTTCACGTTCACTTCAGTAGGACGCGGAGCTAACAACCAGTCAGTGTGGTCATTACATAAATCCAAAAACGCCAATACCATACTTTTTTGAGTGATGTATTTTTGGCACTTATAGCCGTTTTATCATTAATTGTAAAATATAAGCTATTCGAGTTGAACTCATGCATTAAACGTTTTTAATAACCACAAATGGTTTATTAATGTGAACATGAATCGGAAACTTTCTGACGACTCAAGTACAAGTACAAATGCTTCCAAATAGCTCAATAGAAGTTCAATGACGCTGCTTACGAATACCAACGGTCGTACCAAATGTACTTCACGTCGATCATAAATTTGAAATTAATAAGGGTTTTTTGTAAATTAAATTAACACAACAATTTTTTTGTAAATTACTTTGTAAAAAAATGACAGTCACGTGAGTTTTACCGTCGCCCCGGACTATTTCCAGAGAATGTTGTAAATTCGCTTCGTCACATAATATACTGTATTTTTCATATATTAACAGTGAAAATAATATGTAACAATAATGTGTGAATTTGCCACGTAAATATTGATGGTAACATAAAGTAGCGTTAGCAAACTTGGTTAGATACTACGAACTAAAAATCTAATAGCAACTCAGCACGTACTCCTATTCATTATGTAGGTTTTAGTGTATTATAGGTGCCTAAACCGATCCTCATGTAATTCGGTAGGAAAAATATACAATATATATATATCCGCACATACATGCATACTATATACACGAGAATTGCTCATTTTAGAGTATAAGATTATGGAAATATTTTTATTGGAATTATGTAGGTTATTACTTATTCTATTTTAATGTAGTATTTGGTTTATGTTAGTGGATAAGTTTTTGAAAGTGTGCCTCGTAATTTCATTCTCACATACTCATTCCGTTTTCTAACGAACAGTGATATGTGAAGAACCAACGATAAATAGAAAAATAATCAACATAATATAGAAACATCCAACATTTAGCCAAGTTCAAACCGGAAAAGCTATTCTGGCAACACTTTAAGTAACTACAAACAGAAAGAAGACTAGGGTGTTTTCAAGCCAAGACAACGATTTTCTTGGAAGAACAAAATATATTATGTTAAACTAAGTATAAATTAATTTATTTCGAAACAATTATAATTGAATCATTTGATCTGATACCCTTTTAAACTAATATTAATTTATTGATACAATTAACTTATAAAACGTCTGTTAAATAAATTACCTACTTATGTATGTAATTTATTTTTATTATAAATTAAAATTTATATAATATAAAGATAAAATAATAAAATTAATATTTATATTAGTATATGAAATAGTATTATCTGAAAATATATTACTTCGCTTGAATAATATAAACTTCTAAACGAAAATAGAGAGAAACTCAGCTCAATGATCGTCGTGTATTAGAACAAGAACAAAGTTGTGTCAATCTAAGAAAGTATTGTATGAAAATAACATTTAATTTCCTTAATCTAATTGAAGTAGGGACTTTGACTGTACATTAAAAACAAATTTGGTCAGAAGTCATAATTTAGTTTTAACAATGAAAGTAGTGTATTGGAACAAATTAATCATAATATTTTGGAATGAACTACATTCATTGCTTTGAAGCAAAATCACTGTATAGTTAAAATAAATCGCGTTTTATGATGATGACACCGTACGTTTGAATTAAGACAGAGAATATCTTAATATAAAACAAACAATATTTCAATATATATTTTGCAATTTTCTTTTAACATTCGTGCTTAGTTTCATATAAGATTGTCAGATATTTAATTAGAAGACATATTCGCTTCACGCAAAGACATGCAACGATTGAAACAAATACTAAGTTTTCTTTCTTGTAAGCAAATATTTTGTTTTGAAGCAACGAAATTTTCTTCAAGCTTCACTAAATTATTAATTTATATTAAGAAAATGTGTAATTTAGTTTAATATGCTATCATTGTATCGGAAACTAAACTATTTCATCTCAAAAAAATATGTTTAAGACAACAAAATGTCTTAACCGAAGAAATTCTCCTTACTCTTTTTTTTCCGTGCGAATGTACAAAAATACCGTCATACGGTGTATTTTTACCTAGGTGAATTTTAAGTTTGTCATAAATTTTTTGACCCAATACGCCGAATGAGGGTATTGCTGCGCATTAAGAACAAAAGAAGACCTTAAACATATTTATATATTATAGACCTTAAATATATTTATGCCTTTTTGTCTGAAAAGCAGCTTGGAGAGCGTAGCAAAAAAATTCACGGATACGAATATACCTGTTCGGGGATAGATTATATGTATAATCAAATAGTATGTACAGTGTATTCAAGATCATTGCGGTATTTTGAAGAGAGTCGTTGCTAACTATTAAAGTATATATATATAACATACTATGTGTCGCTTTACATCCCGTGCTTATATGATTGTTGACATTATTATGAAAAATTTTCTTTTGTTTCAGGTACAAATAAAACTCCATTATTCATTTACGGCTCTATCCTGTAAGTTTTAGTTCCAGTGAAATAGTCAATTTGCTCAAAGTTTTTTCCGTGTTTACTTAAGATAATTAGAAAAAAAACGACAGGTAAAAGAAAACACACGTTAGTACCCTTCACGCTAAAAAATGTAAATCAGCATTAAGAATGTACACCTTCATTAAGAATGCATCTGTCAAAAGTGCAGAGAAATAAAAATTGAACGCCAGAGCATTTTTTGGCAGGCTGTACTAAAATACCTATTGTTTTTTGTTTCTTGGTGTATAATTATGCCTAATCTATATTATCATAATTATGAAACCCTTATCCCACTGATGTGGGCGGTTCATTATTCTTTTATAGCAACACAAGAACATTTTGAAACAATTGTTCACAAACATTCACGGAACAACACAAGCACGTATAATTTGATAAGTATTTTGGTTTAATGTCCGCCGCCTGCCTGAGTCCGGACCCCTTAAGAATGTTCTCGAAAGCATATCTACATATATCCGCTACCTTTTTAACAAGTAGATCCAAACCATAAGCTCAATATAGATTAGACAGTAACAAAAATCTGCCTAGGTGACCACACTTCCGCAAAGCGCTAGACCGCTTTCAATTTTATGAGGGCCTGGTAGTTCAAATCTATAATTGATGTTTACCCACAATTGACACTTCAATAAAAAATACAAATTGGTCTTCCTTCTAATGTGGAACGCCACTGATTACTAAACCAAATCTCTTCGAATAAGTTTCATCGTAAAATTTTATAATCCTAACCATTAAATCTTAAAAGCAGTTTGCATAACTGATTGATGCCGCCTGGGAAAGAAATCAGTGTTACCAGTTAGGCAATATCGAATGGCAAAATTGAAGGTAATTTGTCAGATTTTCTCGGAGAGAAAAATCAACGGAATAATTCAAAAGTTATTAAAAATTATTTTTATTGTTTTTTTTATTAGCAATGTTCTTCTGATTAGGGTAATATTAAATAGAATAACAATTTATGTATACGTATGAGCGTTTGTCGCCGTTCGCCGCAGGAACAGCTGAATGGGTTTTGATAAAATTTAGAACCTGGATTGGACATGTAATACTTTTTTTATCAATTAACAAAACATAAATATTATTTATATCTTTAGGTTTATAACTTATTTAAAGGCCTAGTGACCAGTACATACTAACGGATGAACATACAAACAGAGAGACTGTAAAGTCAAATTAATAGAGCTCCGTTTTGAACTTTGGGTACGGAATCTAAAAAAATAAACAGATTTTCTGTTAAAGGAATTTATTGTTTTTCTACACGATAGTTACACAATTGTATTAAATCATCAAAAAGGTCATGATGGGCACGCTGCCAACTGGAGAAGGGCTGGAGCATTTGGAGTGCCTGTGAGTCTGCAGTGACTTATAATTAAATAATAAATAAAAAGGTTTAATTTCTTCCTTACACAATATGACTAAAATTACATTACACTAATTTATCTATTTTTGATGAATACTTACTGTTATATAATTACATTTACGTTTCTGAATATGATTAAATATGACAAGCACTATCGCATGCTAAGCGAAAATCATAATTTACAAAATTTTATGCCTAAGGCAGGAATCGAACCCGCGTCCTCCGATATCGCGTCGGACCTCCTCGGTCACCTGGACTCGGCATTTCTAGCCGAAATTTCGTGAACGTTTAAATTAATTTAAGGACAGCCTGTTGCGGTAAAAGCCTCCTTCAAACTTTTCTATTCTTCCCTTTTACACGCAACTCTCGCCCATAATTTCCTGCAATGACTTGTAGGTTGTCCAAATGCCTTCGTTGTAGTAGCTGTAGTATTGTATATAGTTCATAGTATTTTGTTAATAAAGACATACAGCTAGATAAAGTCAGTGACTATACTGAAAAGAAATGGCTACTTCTTCGTTGGATTTTTTTAATAATTTGGATTAATTTACTTGGCAACACAGTTTACAAAATCTTGTTTACCAGACTAGTTTTTAGTTAACAAGTAATGACGTTGAAGATTATCCCTGCTTATCGTTATAATGTTGTACTGACAACAAATAATCTGTAAAAGAGAATCGTCAAATTTTCTTAATACATATAAAACTGATCATTATAATGGCAGAAGATTCAACGAGATCTCAATATTAATCAGCTTAAGATTCTGTAATAAAACTAAAGCTGCGTGATAAAAACTTAATTGGTCATTAACAGTATCTTGAGTTAGTAGGTTTTTAGGGTTCCGTACCCAAAGGGTAAAAACGGGACCCTACTGAGACTTCGCTGTCCGTCCGTCCGTCTGTCGCCAGGCTGTATCTCAAGAACGGTGATAGCTAGACAGTTGAAATTTTCACAGATGTTGTATTTCTATTGCCGCTACAACAACATACACTAAAAATAATATAAAATAAATATTTAAGGGAACTCCCATAAAACAAACTTGATTTTTTACCGTTTCTTGCTCGATACTAATAACGGTGACAGGTAGACGCTTTAACTATTCACAGAATATTTAGTTTTATGTTCTATTTTCAATGTAATTAGTTACAATAAATAATTAAGGGGGCTCTCATACGATAAAAGAGGTTTTTGCCGTTTATTTTCTAAAAATAATAATAATGAAAACAGGTAGAAACTTGTAATATTTACCGAATAATTAGTTGTATATTTACTTAAAAAATAACCAATTAGGTAAATTAAATAGTTTTGGAGGGCCTACAATAAACGCGATTTTCTCGTTATTAAAAAGGCCACAGGTTGAAATTTACAGAATGTTTAGATTTGAGTATATTATGTAATAGCTTTAAACAAGATTAGGTTACAGATAATGGAAGGAAACCCTTCGTGCGGGAGTCCCACTTGCTTTTGGCTAGTTTTTTATGTTTGAAAACACGGGTATTTGAGCGTGAAACCACTTACTATGAGTCAATTAATATATATTAATAATATATAATAAATATAATAATGCTATAAATAATAATATATAATTAATACCATCAATACTATCGACAATTTGTTTGCTATCGTGATGAAACAAGCACGGGGCAAAGCTGGTGTTAGAATAGTGTTACCTTTGTACCTTCTGTTGCAATTCGTGTAGTGGCGAATTGCACTGTGCCCATCAACTCTTGAGATATAAAGTTGGTTACTTGCTTGTCATTTCACCAGTACCCCTCTAATAAAAAACCCTTAATTGTGGTAGGGCATTTTTGCGAATGTCCGCCTGGGTGGCAACCATACTCAAGTAGAAAATCTGTCACCTAAATGTGTATTCCGGCAGCTGTCCTTGAGAGCCAGTAATTCTAGGTTAAGCTTGTTAACACCTTCGACCATATCATCACTTACCACCAGGTAAGATTATGGTCAAAGGCTTACCTAACAGCAATTAAAAACAAACCCTTCAGACCGGAACACAGTAATGTGAACATTACTGCTTGGCGGTAGAAATATTTATGGCGGCAGTACTTGCACAAAAAGCTCTACTACAACAAAAACTAAGTTAGTTTACACTTCCTTGGAATCGTACCACCCTCAAGTAGAAAATCTGTCGCCAAGCACCTAACGATGTGTTCCGGCAGCAGTCCTTGAGAGCCAGTGAAACTACAGGCACATGAGACTTAACAACTATGTCTCAAGGTGACGGGCACAGTGCAATTCGTGACTTGTGACGAAATGCCTCTGTTATAGGCAGAGGTTAGTCCACTTAATATCAGGTGGGCCTAGAACTGGTTATGTCACAAAAACATAAAAAAATATTTTGGGATGTAATATATACTTAATATATACTGACACTTTTATATAATCATCATCAACCCCCGGTAGACGTCCACTGTGGACTATTTGCAGTAGTATTAGAACTCGTTGAGAAAGAAACATCTTCAGGAGGTGTACATTTTAATGTATCTACGAGCGCAACGATAGTTGCGTGATAATCTTCTGCATAAATATTTGTTTGTTAAAAAAAATTTGCAAGAAAAATATTTTTTTTGTAAATTTTTTTTTCTCATTGTAGTGACCCTTGCTACGTACGGGACCGATTGTCATTCACTGTCAACGACTATATCATCAAAATAGGAAAATATTGTTCAGTTATAAAAACGGCTGGACCGATTTTGATGAAATTTAAATGGAACCATACTGCAAGCATCAGCTTTCAAATAAATAAAAAATATCAAAATCGTTTCGCCCAGTCAAAAGTTCTGAGGTAACAACCGTAAAAAACAGATGAATCGAGAACTTCCTCCTTTTTTTTTTAAGTCGGTTAAAAAGGGTATGTTTTATTTTTGGGAAGCATTTCAAACTTTTGGAATACAATATTTCCAATTTCCGTAATCAAGCTTAATATTAACTCTGTTGTTTGCTTATAAGTATTAATAATTATTTTTTTTTATAAAATTTATATACTCGTTTTTTTAAATTTATTCGTTACATACCTACAATAACACAAATCTTTCCTATTTATAATATTAGTGTATATGTAGATTGATTATACCTAGATTAAAATATGGACATAACTTTTTCTTGTAGTCGGTTAAAATAGGAAGAATTTGATCTACCACGTCGTATCGCCTGGATTTATCAAATAACCTATCCTCTCTGTACGAAGAATTTAATAATATGATAAACTTTTACCTTTTTAGATTATCCAGTGCCGATATAGATAAGATATAACCATAGGTCAGAGTTCTTCAACATATCATAAACTCGTACCTTATCTAAAACCCCTGTCCATACACAGCAAAAAAAAATGGATGCCAAAACTGGGCAGCTTTCAGTAATTTACGACGTAGGTTGCGGCAGAGGAAAATAAACTGGGCGCGTATAAAAACGGTTCCGAATTTCTGTGGAATTTTTTTGCCCTTTTTATTTTTTAATTTATCTAGGGCTGTGGTGAGAGAGGCGTTACGGATCTGTTTTAGCTACTGGAAGTTATTTTGTACTGAATGGTAGAGTAAAGTATCGCTTTGAATCTAGAAGTCCTTGGGTGAAATTGAACGGCGTTTAGGTTTTCTGATGTAAGTATTCTCACTTGCAGTCCAGAGTTTAGCCACGGTAATTTTATCTATACAGTATTTCAACTTCATATAAACGGACGAATCGCGAGCTATACCTACGCGCCTCGATCCTCGGCCTGCGCTCGGTACGCAGACAGACTCAGGCAGTCGCGTCTGTGCCGCAGTGACGAATGGACGGTGTGTTATTTTTTTAACAATAACCGCGCGATATTTTCACTAAAAATAAGTTTACGTACATATTACATACTTAATATTATGGCGAGTAGGATATATTGTGCTGTTTTTGGGTGCATTAATTCGTCTAAAACGCATCCATAGATAACTTTTTTAGATAACCTGGAAACTGACTAAATAGCTGACAGTACATAATGTGTGTCTTTTAAATGGACAAGGATTTCCTTTAATCACCCGAAAAAAAATCTCGATTAATTAAAAAAGTGAATAGACTAAAGGAAAGTGCTTGACACGAGTGAATAGGTAGTTATAAGCTATATATTAAGATGCGGATTTTTTATACTTTAAATTTTAATAATAAAGCATTTCGTACGTCTCACAAATATTTTTCTGTCGCAAATTTTTAAGAATGATTTTTTTTTTAAATATAAACATGGTTTTTTTAATTAAATCTACCTACTAGTCAAACAACAACACGCATTTTTAGTAAACACTTCCTGTTCATTTCATTTTATTTGTTAATATAAAAAAAAATATACTTACAATCACAAAACTAAATGGAAACACAAATTAGGCAAATGTAATTAAAATGCATGTAATTAAAAGCAGCCATATCGCATGTTTACGTACAGTGCGGCTGTAGGTAGTTATTTCAACGACAGAGCCGAGTTAATATACTGTATAGATAACATTACCGTGGTTTAGCGGTGTCAAAGTCAAAGTCAAAATAATTTATTCAATTTAGGCATCTACGACGCTCTTATGAAGGTCAATTACAAATGTTATTATTGAAATATTCTAAATTGTACTGTAAAGTTCAGCAAAAAAAATTACAGAGCCACTGCGAGAAGAACGGGCAAAAAACTTGGGGCCACTCTTTTAAACGTTTTTAAACAATGTGTTACATACTATATAGTAAAAATATTACAATATATAATTGTTATCATTACGTAGGCGACAGGCGCTTGCTGGGCAGAGGCGAACCAGTCCAAGCATTTTTGTCGTTGAAGTAATCACAAACTGTGTAGTAAGATTTCTTAAACAAAATGTTCTTCACATGCAACTTGAATTTTCCTTCTGTGAGCGTTGTACTATGTTTGGGAACTTTATTATAAAACCGCACATAATTGTCTTTTATTTTTTATTTTATCTTTATTCCTAGTGTTGTAATCGTGATTGTCACTGTTTAATTTAAATTTTTACGAACATCTATATTTATAATAAAACTGTAACAGGTCCAATTCTGTACATGGCAGATATTTTGAAAAAAAAAAAATGTACAGTACTCTGTAGCTGATACTGATGCCGAAACTATATTTTTTTTTATTTTTGTCTGTCTGTCTGTCTGTCTGTCTGTCTGTCTGTCTGTATCCCGGCCGCGTATCACTCCAAAACTACTGGATGGATTTCAATGAAACTTAGCATGATTGGAGTTCATACTACAAGGTAGGATAATTTAGCTTTTTATCCCGAAATTCAGCATGGTTCCCTTGGGAGAGGGGATGAAAGTCAAAATGTACACTTAGTTGTAATTTATTAACGCGTAGTCCGATTTCAGACGTTCTTTTTAGGGTTCCGTACCCAAAGGGTAAAAACGGTCTGTCCCGCTGTCCGTCCGTCCGTCTGTCCGTCCATCCGTCCGTCCGTCTGTCACCAGGCTGTATCTCAAGAACGGTGATAGCTAGACAGTTGAAATTTTCACAGATGATGTATTTCTGTTGCCGCTATAACAACAAATACAAAAAGTTGGCCAAGTGCGAGTTGGACTCGCTCACGTTAAAACAAAAAAAGGTTAAAATATGAAGTCTAATGTTGTATAGCTAATGGTACGGAACCCTTCGTGCGCGAGTCCGACTCGCACTTGGCCGATTTTTTAATTAGAATAGTGGTGCTTTAAAAATTATCACGGAAATATTTCAAAGTCGGATTTGCAGTTCAGAAATTACAGACATCACAACCTAAATATTACGTTCCAAATAACTTGACACCCCGAATGTACAGGAACCTTTCAACGTACGGCTCATCTTAAGCTGGCGATTGCACTTTATCGTATAGGTATAATAGATAGGTCTGTAGTCGGACCTCTCCAAAAGACTTTTTTTACAGTTTTTTTTATTACGATAAGCACAACTTCCCTACGTATATTTTTCATAACATGCAATGCTCTAATCAGTCTAATCTATACCTATAACAGGTTGCAGAAGGCGAATAGGTAAGCGCGAGGGGAGACGCTTAAATTTATATATTTATACTTATAATAAAACTGTAACAGGTCCAATTCTATACATTGCAGATATTTTGAAAATATGTTTTGAGAGCAATCTGTAGCTGATACTGATGCAAAAACTGTTTTTTTTTCTGGCTGTCTGTCTGTATCCCGGCCTCGCATCACTCCAAAACTACTGAATGGATTTGAATGAAACTTAGCACGATTCGAGTTCATACTACGAAGAAGGACATACGATACTTTTATCCCGAAATTCAGTACGGTTCTCTTGGGAAAGGGGATGAAAGTCAAAATGTACATTTAGTTGTAATTTATTAACGCGTAGTCCGATTTCAATCATTCTTTTTTTGTTACAATAGTGGTTATTTAATTATTTTCCCGTAAATATTTCAAAGTCCTCAGTTTTGCAGTTCAGAAATTACAGATATCACAAACTAAATATTTCGTTTTAAATAACTTGGACCGCGGAATGTTGAGAAACCCTTTAACGTGCGGCTCATCTTAAGCCCACAGGCAGCCCGGAACCCCACGGGAAGCCCGACACCCCACGGACAGACCGGCATCCCACGGGCAGCCTGGCGCCCTACGGGCAGCACGGCACCCTTATTTAGTTTTGCAAGCTTGCTACGATAAAACTCTAAAATGTGGTACATTTGAAGCAGTGATAGCTCAGTGGCTTTGCCTATGGACTGCCGCGCAGCAGGTCCATGGTTCGAATCCCGCCGCTGGCTTGAGCTTCACCGCATGGTGGAAGGGCATTTTTGCGAATGCCCGCCTGGCTAGCGACCACCCTCCAGTGGAAAATCTGTCGCCAAGCACCTAACGGTGTGTTCCGGCAGCTGTCCTTGAGAGCCAGTAATTCTAGGTTAAGCCTGTTAACACCTACGACCACATCGTCACTTACCATCAGGTGAGATTGTGGTCAAAGGCGTACCTATCAGCAATAAAAAAAAATACATTCACCACAATCAGTTTTTTCAACTACATAATTATCTTTCTTTTGACGGATACATTTCGGACACTGCGAAATGAAAGTGCACAATATGTCTTAGGTTTTCGCGATTGTTACACTTAGTAATTAAACAACTTTAAACGGTTTCACGTATATTTATCATTATTTTTGTCCTGACAGTCACCCCGTGACCACGATCACTACAAAGTGTTTGAAACGTCGGGACAAAAATAATGATAAACATACGCGATTTAATCCATTTAAAAGTTGGAAGTGCACAACTTTAGTAGATTGTTATACAAGGGTCGAAAGGAATTGGTAACTTTCACCCGCGGTCAGCTCTCTACTTTTCATTTCGAATTTAAAGAAAGTAAATAAAGTAGCTTTCTAAAAATTATTCATTGATAAAATAACATACTTACTAAAAATTTATTGAGAGGTTTGAACTATTTGTGAAATTTTACGTAAAATTTTGTTTGGAATATTTACGGGCGGCTATAGCCCAAATAGGAATCTCTCTGCTTTTCACTACTAATATAAGGAATAAAGATACAAATATAGTATGTTTTTTTATATTATTTATTTTGATTTTAATAACATGAGCAGTATATTTTTAAAATTAATGCGGCTATAGTCCAAGTAGGAATCGATGATTTACATCCGTGTTAAACACTCTACTTTTCATTTAAAATATGAGGAGGGTAAAAAAATAGTAGTTTTTCTAAATATTTACTAAAAAATAATAAACATGAGTAGAAGATACAAAGATACACTAGGAGTTAGAACAATGAAATTTAGGGAAAGTTAAAATTTTTTTTTACCCACACTTTCTACCTTATGTTTAGTTACTACCCTGCCAAACATAGTTGTTATTAATTGTTTTACACCAACAGAATATTTTACAACGAAAAATCTTAGACATATAACTTTGTTTACACCAATGTTTTTCCCGGCCTTAGGTGGGAAAGAGCGTCTCCCACCCGCTACTCAGATCAAACAAACACTACTTTCCGAGAATGAGAAATAAAAAAAAATCGATCTACCGTCAATTTTAAAATTTTTTTTAGATTTTAAAACCGCCGTTTTAAAATCGAAATTCTAAAGAAACGCACAAGGTACTTTGCTGAAACATTTATTGTGCGAACCGGGAAAGAACTCTCTGAGTTACTTAACTACTGTCTTCTGGAAAATACAACCCGGGAGTTTTGAAATCCAAAGTAGAAAGCTCCATTCTGAGCTATGGTTTACTATAAGAGTGCTTCACCGCAGACCACAGTGTTGCTTAATATGAGATAAACAGTGCACAAATGTGAATAATTAGTCTGCAGGTACGGCAATCGCGAACGAAGTCGCGGGTACAGCTAGTACTTAATATTTTCAAATATAGACTTGGTAAAGTTAAAATATCAATTTCTTTAAAAAGATCTCTCAGGGATTCACTAGGATCAATAATTAGATAATGGTCAATAGGCTCACCCTTTGAGCCTACAACATGGCTACATAGCAAATCCAAGGTGTTCAGGAACCTGCAACGTGACGATATGTAAATGGAAGTGTTGACTGTGGGTAACTCTGAATGACCCCCATCTCTTTCCAGTGCGATGTTGTTACCAATTTCTAAAGGAAAATATACTAGAAGGTGGGCAGTAGCGATTTTCAAAAAAATTACATTAACTACAAATCCAAAGATGCCTGCGTGAAGCGTGGGGATAATGGCAAAACCCTCCTAGAGTTCAGCTTTTTGTTCAACAGTGAACATATGGCTCATACAAACATACATAACATCTCTTTCCCGTGGGTGTACGCAGAGATCACAGATTTCCACTTGCTACGATCCTTGCAAATCTCTTTCGCTTCATCTACATTCATCAATCCTTTCATCATAAGGACAAATATTATATTACATGTCTTTTTTACTATCAGGGCCTATGGTCAGGGACTATGCTGAAATAGGAGACCAAAAATACATTTGTTTTAAAACCAAAAAAATCTTAGTTATGAAATCCATTTAGTTTTTTCCGAGCCGTGTAATAAGACAGTGCAGTAGGTACTACGCAATAGAACTTCTTAGCTAATTATCTCTGGATGACACTGTAATGTTCTGCGTGAGGGTGATAGCTAGCCAGGAAGACATTTGCAAAACGCCCTTCCACCATGCAGTGCAAAAGGCTTGTTTGTCGATGTCGTTATAGACGAAATAAATTATTATTTAAGAACCTTTTTCTTCTTCACCGACCATACAGGATTTAAGAACATCTCAATTTCTCCGCCATTCTTGTTCATACTTCCTTTCTTTCCAAACGATTTACTGGCGCATCTTCAGCAGAGATGGGAGTACTTCACTTAGCGCGAAATAACTCGAAATTCAATATTCAACACGACATTTTGGTGTAAACATCGCGTGACGGCCTTCTGCGGCGTGGTTCGAGGCATGTACTCCGAGCGATTAATGAAAGCTTGAAGAGTCATTGGTACCTAATAGTTTTGCGATTATTGCACATATTAATTAAACAATTATAAACGGTTTTAATTATATTATCGTTATTTATAATTATTTTTGTCCCGACGACGTTTCAAACACTTTGCAATGATCGTGGTCACGGGGTAACTAATTGGTTTTATTTGTCACATTAGTTATTAAGAAATTATTTGGTCTACCGTCGGAAATTTTATATTAATAAAACGTTCCCTATTCACGCAGTATTCGCTCACAGTGTCAAGTGACAAATCTGCAAGACAAACATAATGATAAATATAGGCGATTTAAACCATTTAAAGTTGTTTAATTACCGTGGTACCCTAATAAGTTGACAAGAAGACTCCTTAATAAATTTACTGAGATAATTTCGAGCAATCATTAGCTTAAATTATAAAATACATACTTATTTTGCAAAGGATCTCAGAATTTTGTTTCTTAGAAGAGAAGCCTGGCTAAATAAAAAAATTACAGTCTTGAATATAGCACTAAACACTGAGATATTTATATATAACGCTCTTTTTTGTTACTTATTCCCTAAAACAAGTTATGTTGCGTCATCGATCATGCCTCACCGCTCGCGTGGTGTCGAAAATTACTTACGGGACCAACTACAGCCTCAGCAAAAAAAAATAAAGACGACTGCGGAAAATTTTAGCACATACCGCCAAAATGCGGTTAAGCTTTCTCTGAAATTGATGAAAAAGAAAGGTTGGTGAAAGGTAAAGTAACTACTTGGAAATAAGCAATATAAACCTATATGGCGGAAGTAAATACGTAATCAGGTCGGTGATTTGATATAAGAAAAATGTTTTATGATTCTGGATATGTCTCAATGAAAATTGCCGTTTAGTTCGTTGTCTCTGCAGTCTGCCTGCGATGTTCAGGGTTCGATATCGTCCACTGTGGATGCCAAAAGGTCACAAATTGTTTGAGGCACATGTTATGTTATGATCATATTATGTATAATTTTATGAGGTCGATCACTGAAAACTATTTCGCAGATGGCGCTAGGCGTTTATTTACTGGAATAAGTCTAGCTTACAAACGGATCTTGTAGTTTTATGTATTTTACTAGCTTTTTAGTTTTTAATAGGAGTTTTCAAGTACTTTATAACTGTTTTTGAAATGAAATTCTCGTGAGTTTCACACATATTTAAATATTATAAATAAAACCGGCAAAAAACACTCACGTTGGGGATCGAATACGTCGACCCGGGTTTCGAGTATATCAGATACTCATCATCAGGGCGAGTGCACAGCTGCGTCTGCGAGCTCCCGACGGGCACTGCGGCGCGCGGCCCGCGCGGCTCGGCGCGATATCGGCGCCGGCGGTAGCGGGGAGCTGGGTGGGGGCGGAGCGAGCCCAGCGCTGCTGGTGCTAGGTGACGAGCTCCTAGCGTGCCCGGCGGAAGACGGTGGGCCTATTTCGTCGTCTGTGATCGCATCATCATCATCCGCACACGTACCGTGACAAACAGTACTGACCGTGTCGCATTCTAGACTGCCTAACATCTTCTGCGTTGAGGTGACATTAAGGGTAGGAATCGCCCTGATGATGAGTATCTGATATGCTCGAAACCCGGGTCGACGTATTCGATCCCCAGCGTGAGTGTTTTTTGCCGGTTTTATTTATAATATTTAAATACTTTATAACTGATTTCAAAAATGGAGACGATGCTCCATTTCCCTGTTTTTTTTATGTGAGTTACCTCATATCTTTGTACAGGGTGTACCGATTTTGATGTTTTAGTGCTTGTCATGTTGTCTCATTTAAATTTGAGATTTGACGGAATAATGATGTAGACAAATGGTATTTGAGTTATAAAAAAGGGTAATTTTTAAAAATCATCATCAATGTATTTCAATGAGTGTGAAATATATTTCATTGGCTTCGTCTACATTGATGATGTTCTCATTTTCACTTGTCATTGTAAGATAAACAAAAAAATACTGTATATGATGGTTTGGTTTATTTACTTATTAGTGTATTTTTTGTTTTTGAATATTTTTAGTTCAAAGTCTGTATTTTCATTAAAACTTTTTTCATTCGATTGTAACGGAACGAGCACGTCACCTGATGTCAAGCGATAACCTCTGCTTATAATAGATGCATTTCGCACAAGTGACTGCACTGCGCCTTTGACCCTGAGGCATAATATAGTTACTGTTAATTTTACTGGCTCTCAAGGGCTACTGCTAGAACACATTGTTAGGTGCTAAGCAACAGATCTTTTACTTAAGGGTGGTAGCTAGCCAGGCGAGTATTCGCAAAATACCCTTCCGCCATGCGGTGAAGCTCAATCCCGCGGCGGGTTACGAACCATGCACCTGCTGCGTGGCAGTCCATGGCGAATGCCACTGAGCCATCACTGCTTCAAAAGTGTAATAATATTTATTTTTTCATTCATTCCCGCGCTTATTCAGTAAGATTTTCCATGAAAAGTACTTTCATAAAACCTATATAGGATAGGATTGTAACGGTACTAAGAAGTTTTACATGCAGCTTGAATTTTCCTTCTCTGAGACTTGTACCTAATACCTCTATGAATTTAATTATATAATTGCTCACAATGACCTAAGAAAGACATTTTGTCTCTGTGAGTTACACAATCACTATGTTTAGTTCTAAGTAGCCGACACAGACATGGATATTATAGCAGTTCATATAGGCTGTTCTTCGTATACGGCTTAGACGATAATGACCAATAGCAATTCGATAAATAAAGAAAAAATTTGGAGATCGCGTGAGTTTCAGTGGCGTTGTTATGAGCAACACGCACCGGCTAATGCCAATGACGGACCACCATGAATGCGGAATGGCTACCACCAAATTGGTGTCGGACACACGGCTAAACTAGATTCATTGCTAAACAATAATAGAAAATGGCTATTAAGAACTGCTGCGGGAACGCAAACAATTCTAGGTTAGCCTGAACAACATCTTCGACCACATCATCACTTACCATCAGGTGAGATAGTGGTCAAAGGCTAACCTATCAAGTATAAAAAAAAAACAAAACCATCGTGTTTCGCTAGCAGCTTTTGTAATCTAGCGGATTTTAAGCGATTTGAAAAAAGAAAATGGTTCTCGATTTGACTGTTTTTTTTTTCGTGATTATACTTTTTTTTCTTATTATCATAGAACCAACAGCACTTAATAAAATTACTTTATAATTATTAAGTATATTAATGCTTACTGACAATAACAGGTTCTTACTTTTTATACACAATAATAATAATATATTTATCGCTTAAAATTATCAAATACTAAAAGGAACATACTACCTACTATTAACATTATTTGAGATGCACCAAGGATAGGACTTAGATAGATAGGTGTACTTAATTATGTTAAAAAGTTATTATATGGGTTCGGTATGTGAATGGAGTGTTAGGTAAATGGTGTGCAAGGTGAATGTGAGCGTTCTTCTGGAGTACCAATACTTCATCACTCTTTACAGGGTGTATCAATTATAATGTTGTTTTTTTTTTCATTTGAAAGCTGATACTTTTCGTGTGGTCGTACACGGAAAAAAAAAATTGTTTCAAATCAAGAATATATCTATTGGTCAAGACATTCCGTGTTTCATATATGGGGAAAACAATATATTCTTGAGATTAGTAAATATTTGTCTTGATAATCATTTTTCATGTAAGTATTTATTTACTCTTACTAAGATTATTATGTTTTTATTAAGAGAAAGTAGCCATGTCTCTCTCTAAGTACATCATTGTTCTTATTTAGAGAATCAGAAATTCTCAAATTTAAAACAATCCTTACTTGAATAAATGAACGCATTCCTTCACTCATTCATTAGATTCTAATAAGAAAAAAAAATATTCTACTATCAAGTACATAAATAGTTCAGTTAAGATATTATTCTTACTTCAAGTAAAATATATACTTCTGAATAAATATTATTATTAGACCAAGAACAGAGTTTTCTACGTACAAGAAAATTTATTTTAGGTCGAACTAAAAATCTTCTTATATGAATACTGTGACTTATTTATGTTAAGAAACCAAAGTTCAATAAACAATTTTCAGTTCTCATTTCAATATTAAGTATATTTAATGTAAGTAATTTTAGATCTTAGTATTCTAATGGATGTTTTACCTGAAGACGTTGTATTGATTCGTTCAAAAGAATATGTATGTTGCACGAAGACAGAATTTTCTACAGGATAGAATATCAAATTTCTTGACTCGACAATGGAATTTCACTATAAGAAACCTCAGTTTTTGTTCAAAATAATTACATATTTTACATTGAGATCTTAATTATCTTAGTAAAATAATGGCGCGTTTTATTGTAAGAAGTTTAATTACTTGGTTCAAGTCATTCCATGTTTCACACGGAAATCACATAATATGTTGTAAAGAATATCCATTATCTTGGTTCAATAATAGGTTATTTTTGTAGAAGGAGTCTTAGTTCTTGGTTCAAATGTCTAAATGTTTCAAACGGAGATCAGATAATATATTAGGAAAAATATCTATTGTCTTGGTTCAATAATAGTACGTTTTACTGGAAGGAGTCTTAGTTCTTGGTTCAACTCATAAAAGTGTTTCATATGAAGATCAGATAGTATTTTGTTAAAAATATCAATTATCTTGGTTCGAAATCAAAGAACTGAGACTTCCTATGGTAAAAAAGCACCATGCATTTTACTATAAGAAGTTTCAGTTCTTGGTTTAACATAATATAATGATATTTTGATAATTGATATTTTCCATTAATACAATAAGATATTCATATAAAACGTCCAGTTAGTAAACAAGAACAAAAACTCACTTACAGAATACAGAGCCTGGTACACTGTACAGATCTACCAATCTGATCTCCGCCTTTCAAATCTGCAAGTAAAGTAGGATAATAGTTAAAAGTAGTTCTAAAAGTGATAGACTAAAAACATCTATTATCGTAAAAATAAATAAAATACAATAAATATTTTCTGTTGATAATTATTTATTTATAAAATAAATTAAGAAGCATACAATTGTATTATATAATAATTATCATAATGACTATACATAATTTTATTTAATATATAAGTATTTTAACGACTCGGAGTGGTTATTAATAATTTCAAGATATGTACTAAAAAATTATACTTTAAAATTATTCACATTTTGTAATTGCTTACATTATTTTAACTACATGGTTTGGCGTTATTCGTTTTTTTTAGGAATTACACTTACAGATAAACACTCAAACATAAAATCAATGAAACTAATTATAAACTCTAAGCTAGATTTCAAGAATATCTTACATCACAGAACCATTTACCATAATCCACATGTCATAAATGTAACAGATTATATATATAGATATAATTTCGGAATTCACTCACCAGCGTCCTCATTACATTGAAAACCTTTAATACAAATGATACAAAATGCCTATTATGTAGTTGAGAATTAAACCACTCTGGTACTCTGGTAGAAATGCGTGAAATGTAGGTGACTTAAAATTCAATCTGACCTAATCTACCACCAGATAATATTTTTTCTCATTATTATCAGCACCACATTATATGTTATGAGGTATGATTGAACACTGCTTGTTGAGTCGAGCATTTTTCTTCACCTCCTCCCTTTTATTTTGGACATCTCCAGGATTCTAAAAAAAAGAGAATAAATGAAAATATTGCAAAATACATAAAGCTTTTATAGACGATAGGTATCTTTTGACCATAATCTCACATAATGTTGAGTGGTCAAAGATGGCAAACAGGTTAAACCTAAAATTAGAACTGTCTTCAAAATCAGCTTCCAGAAGACCCCGTCCCGTTAGATTATTATCACTTATATCATCTAAACTGCAAGTTAGCGGTTAATCAGACAGTGCATTTTATTATATACTGTACATAATCATGAAATATGATTCGACACACTTTCAAAAGTTTTGGGTAATAAATACTGACATATATATTATATTTTAGTATGGAATGGAATGAATATTTGATTGAGACTTCCTAACATAATAATAAAAATATATTATATGTGTAATAGATATGTGTTTTCATACATAATTAAATTACATAATTACAATTGATTTAATTACCAGAAAATCAATAACAAAGTTCTGAATTTGCTCCAAAACGTGGTAGCCTTCCTCTTGGGGGTATTGAGTTGAGCAGTATAACACTTATGTTTCATTGGTAAATTTTTGATCTGAAATGTAAAAAAACACATTGTATATTCTTGAATGCCGGTTTATCTAACAAGAAAATCTATGTATACCTATGTAAAACATTATAGAGAGAATAGGTAGATATATATATACATCGAAATCCATTCTGAATAATTAACGAGGAATAGACACACATACAAATTAAGGATTATTTACCAACAAGGCTGATGTTGAACTTTATCATAAAGAGTTGTCTGTTACTGATGTCATTATATCAGTAGGTATGTAATACAATTATGTATTACCTGCTTACCGTCCGTTAACTTGGCTGTACTTAATGTATCCAAACAGCACGTTCCAGGCAAAGAAAATCTAGCAGCCCCTATGATGGATATTTTTTTTCTATCTACAGTTATTTATAAAGTAAGGAACAAACTTACCTTACTGAGCACAAATTAGGTTGCTATCTCAAGCATAACTTGAAAAATATTCACTTTATAACACTATATTAAACAAAATTTACGAAAATGCTATTAAACGACGCGTGCGCCTTTCGCTCGCAGCGCAGTGTGTTGTGTGTAGCCAACATCATCCATATAAAGTCCCGAAACTTAATCATATTATCATTATTATTTAACATAAGTACATATAAATATTATTTTACATTCGAATAACTTTTCATGTAGGTTGACGATCAGTGTTAAATACTGCCAGTATAGATGATTACCTATTGTTGTATTATTACCGAGTCTGTATATATTTGAAAATATTGTGTAAATTGTAAAAAATTGAGAAAACTTAAATTAAACAATATCAATCACGATTAATACACTAGGAATAAAGATAAATTGCGGTGCTAGGTTTTAGATTAGCAAAGACAAAAAAAGGTCATTCTTAGGTAATTGTGTGCAGTTTAATAATAAAATTTCCGAACATATTACAACGCTCACAGAAGGAACATTCAAGTTGCACGTGAAACAACATTTTGATTAAGAAATCCTACTACACAGTTTATGATTACTTAAACAACCAAAATACTTGGACAATTTTGTCACCTACGTATTTTAAAGAAATATTATAATAATTTTATTATATAGTAGGTACCTACGTAAAAAGATATTTAAATCAATGGTCCCGAGTTTCTTGTCCATTCTTCTCGCAGTGGCTCTGTACATTTATTTGCTGAACGTGGCAGTACAGAGTACAATATTTCAATATTAAAATTTCTTATTGACTTTCACAAGAGCGTCGTAGATGTCTAAATTGAATGAATGATTTTGACTTTGACTAGACTTTGATTTAATGTCATAACTAACGAAGTCTATGGGTTCCTGCAGCGGGTTTGAGATTCAGTACATGGTGATAGGGTACTTTACTAATGCTCACCTAGCTAGCTTTCAACCACTTTGAATTAGGAAATGTGAAGCCTAGCACCTATAAGCACATGAATAAATAATCGTTATAGCATGGTGGTAGGGCACTTTGCAAATGCCCGCCTGGCTAGCTACCACCCTCAAGTTGAAAATCTGTCGCCAAGCACCTAACGGTGTGTTCCGGTAGCTGTCCTTGAGAGCCAGTAATTCTAGGTTAGCCTGTACAACATCTTCGACCACATCATCACTTAACATCAGGTGAGATAGTGGTCAAAGGCTAACCTATCATGCATAAAAAAAAAAAAAAAAAAAAACCGTATTCATGTGCTTATAGGTGATAATCGGACAGTTTTAAAACACTAGCACCAATATATTTGGGCACTAGCGGGGTTCAAACCCTACCATTTTGCCGTTATACTACGAGTATATTAGTCTACCAGTACGAATTAGCCGAGTAAGCTTATACTTTTGAAATGATAATTTAAATATCCTATTCACAATATGAATTTCATGATGTTTATTCGGCATGCATAATTGATTATAATTAATAGTATTTTTACGTTCCGTAGTTTACCCACAACAAGGGAGAACTAGACAAAACTAAAAAATTGCAACACTGAATAAAATCGGAAATAGAGAAACCCCTTCTCAAACTAAAAACTGACTACTTGATCTGAAAACACACATTTTGAATGAAGAAACCGTTATTCTTGACTGGAAATTTGTCTTTTTACTTTAAAATTCATGATTTTGATTCAAAAGCTAGTGATGAAAACTTTATTTTTTTTATGCCTGATAGGCTAGCTTTGACTACTATGAACTATATATCACCTGATGGCGAGTGATGATGTAATCGAAGCTATTGTTCAGGCTAACCTAGAATTCGATTTTCTTGTTATAACCATAATTATGTTTAAATATGTACATACGTATCTAACGTAGGTATGATTTCGATCCCCAAGCCGCCTGCCAAGCGTGGCGATTATTGCAAACATCCCTTTAATGACTCTTCAGCAGTGCACAATTCGGCTGATACAGCATGATGGATATCATCTACAAGTTTGTAGATATAATATATTTGTGTGACTTCTAAGACTGAAAAATATTAAATACCTACCCTATATCTACTTGTGGAAGTCAATTAAAGTGTGAGCGTCAGAGTGTTTCAAATTTCAATTAGCATGTTCCCGACTTTAACGAGTTGGGTATTTCATATTTTTCAATATTAAATGTCAAGTCAGTTTTGTTCTGAAACTACGATAGTGAATTCCTCACTGAGTTCACAGTATATATAGGTTCATCGTATCAAAATGGAATGTGGACTTTACAATACAATTGGTAGCAGAAAGGATGAATAAATTTAAAAAATCTAACTACTTTATAGAAGTCATCATTATCATCAACAGCCATAACATCCACTCGTTATTTATTTATTTATATATTACAAAAAGTAAACTTACAGCTAAGGAGCCAAACCGTTTACAATTTTAGACAAAACATAATATTCTTATAAATAGTTCTAAAGGGATCGACATGGATGTCGACTTTTTGGACAGTTAGGAGGAAACAGTTTATAAGATTTACTGCCCTTGCCGTGGGTGCATTATTGGCATATCGGGTGCGTAACTTGCTAGAAAATGCCAACAGACGGTGCCGACGACGCTCACCTACGCTAGTGTAGTTTTGTTTGTGGAACATAATAGCTTACTCGAGATAGTGCTGAGGGATTATCTACTGAATTGCGCAACAGCATACAGTAATGCATAATCAGTAGAAGCTTGCGCCTGCGCTCTAGAGTAACAAGCCCTACCATACCAGATACAAACAAGGATGGGAAAAGGAAGGGGTAGTAACCGTATATCTTCTTATAGAGGGACCTGGCAAACTTACGCTGAACTCTTTCCAAAAAAGGAATGCTTGGAATGTTAAAGGAATGCCTCCCCTTATAAGAGCTGTAACACATGCTTGACAGACCTCTTGGAGACCGCTGTGTACGATGGCAATTCTTCAGAAAGCTGCTGCCCGCTAGTTGGATCTATGTATATTAGCTAGTGACTTGTAAATTACCCAGGTTAAAGTGTCGGGCTCAGCTGGTTGTCTTCAAGGACTGCAGCAGATTTACTGTTTCTTAACCAAAGAATATTGCATCAAGTAAATATTCTTAGATCAAAAACAAAAAATTTCGGCCAAGATTGGTTTTCTTTATTAAAGATACGTTATAACTAATTTTACAATCTAACACTTTGCTTTGAAAACTTTAATATTCTTCACATAAGATAAGTCACTCTCTGCAGTAGAGATGTATTTTATCGGTTCAAAGTGGTATATAGTTTGGCTGTTAATCCAATATCTCTTAACGTAATAATATCGTATCAAAAATCAACCAAGAACATAGCTACATTTAAGTTAAGTATTCCTTTTCTGAAGTGAAGATGAATAACTTCAACAATTAACAATATATCATTATTGCCTCGAAAACTTAAAAATTCTTCATTTAATAGAAGCCACCATCTGCAATCAAAATTTAGTTTTTTAGTTATAAAATAAGATTGTTTTGTTTGAAAAATAATGTCTCTTTACCTAATAATACCGTATCAAATATCAATCAAGAATTCAAATTTAAGATCAAGATTTGTTTTTCTTTACTGAAGATGAATTACTATAATAATTAACAATCTATCACTATTGGCTTGAAAACTTTAAAATTCTTCAGATTAAATAAGTTTATGTCTATAATGGACATGTGTTTTCTTGGTTCAATAAATGCTATTGTTTTCATGTTAATCTAAGATTCTTAACCGAAGAATACAATATCAAATAAGTATCAAGAATAATGAAACAAAGATCAAGAATTTGATTTCTTCACTTAAGATAAACACATTCCACAATCAACAATCAATTACTTTTGCTTTGACAACTTTAACATTCTCTATCTAATATAGGTCACTTCTGCAGTTGAGATATTTGTCTTGGTTATACCAAGTATATTGTTTTGTTGTAAATCCAATGTATCTCAGCATGACAATACCAATTCACAGTTCAATAAATAAAATATGGCTCAGATATAGAACACAAAGATTTTTAAGAGGATAATTATTTTCTTGCTCGGAAATATGTTTATCCTTGTTATTTACTTCTCATAATTATTTTAAATGAATATAAGAAATTTCTTGTATTAAGAGCATCGTTGTTGAAGGAATGGAAATATTTTCTTAATCCAATAAAACTTTTATTATTCTTGGATAAAATTTCAGAATTCTTATGCTAACTCCGTACATATTCAGAATGAGAATTCATAAAATATTTCATTCAAAATATAATATTTTCTATAGTCAAGAGCAAAAAAATCTCTGACGAATAGTTATAATCTTGATGTAAAAATATAAAGTAAGAATAATATT
Source organism: Plagodis dolabraria (assembly GCA_963854805.1). Lineage (NCBI taxonomy): Eukaryota > Metazoa > Arthropoda > Insecta > Lepidoptera > Geometridae > Plagodis > Plagodis dolabraria. The sequence goes on along the minus strand of OY978459.1, from coordinate 2,294,100 downwards.
ATTTATCTTGGAGAAAACGACGTAACTTCACTCAAGATATTATTTTTATTTTAAGTAAATATTTACTTGAGATTAAACAATACTCCCGAGAATAATATTATTCTTGGATTGACACTTTGTCAGGACCCATTTTTTTCCGTGTATTTAAATTTGAGTGAGATCTGATGAGTAGTAATAGTAATGTATATTTTATGTTTGAAGTCGTTTTTATTTTGTTATATTTTATTATTTTTGATAAAATGTTTGTTTTTGTTAATAATTTTTTTGTCAAAAAAATATATTTGTAATATTTTTATAGTATTTTATATTTTTAATGGAAAAAAAATACTTTGAACTATATACAACACTACAGCTACCACAATAAAAGCATTTAGTTAAAAATATAAATTATAGTATTGTTAATATTTTTTTCTTAAAAAATTGTTTCTTTTCAAAGGTCCATGTGCAATACTTATCACCAGTACTTTATACTTCTGGTTATATTCTACTCATAGCAGGCAGTACATTTAATACTGTTAAAACACAATGAAGTGCCAATGTGAAAATGTCCATATAGTAACGGTAGTAAAACCATGACTTCTTTTAGTCCATTGAAATGTTACATAAGCTTTGCATTTTTTAGAGGACGCAATTTTATTTTTGGGGCATGTGTTTTGGGGGTCAATACAAGCTTAACCCATGTCTCAAAACTAAAATTGCGTCCTCTAAGAAATGTAATATTCGGTCCTTAAATTGTAACATTTCAATGGACTATTTCTTTTTCCTTAAAGTTATACGTTGCAAGAACAAACCAACCGTGTGTAGCTAAAGCTATTTACTTCACACGGCCTTTTATTAGGTGTAGCGGAAATTCTCCAAAGGTCATGGCTTAGGAGCTCCTTTATTTGTTATCCGTTGTTCAGTTCCGAGTAGTTGGAGTAGCGCTCGTAGAACTACGTTAAGCAATGTGTTGTCTGTGGTTGCTACTTGGAAGGGTGATGGCAAGTAGCATTTGCTACTGAGCTGTTCCGTGGTGTCTATCCCAATTGTTGTCTTAGGATGGCAATCATTAGGCGTCCTCCGAGCAGCCTGAAAGTTTAAGATACTTTGCATAGTGCTAAGGCATTTTGTCAAAGCTCTCTTCAAGTAGAAAATATCTAAAGATAACAAATATTTTTTGAAGGTTTTAGGCAAATATTAAATTAAAATTTTGGAAAAACACTTGATAAATATAAAAATATATCTATTGGCATTTCTGCTTAATTTTCCTATTAAGCCGTCATAAAGGCCGCGTAGTCAAACCGGAAGAATTTTCGACGCGTTTCGCTCTACGTGAAGCATTCTCACAAGATCTTGACTCTTCTAACGCATGATGGAGATATTAAGTTCAATTCATTCTCGAAAAAATTATAAGAAAAAAAAATATAAACATCATTTTGTTAAAATATTACTCGGATATTTTATATAGAGTTTTTAATTTGTATAGAGTTATTATTAAATATGGATTTCCGCAGAGTAAGCCCTTAATCTTAATTTAAGAAAATATATTTTGTCAAGCACCTGTTAATATATTGTCTTGAGAGTCCGTTCTCATCATCTTCTACGATATCATTACTTGTCATCAAGGGAGATTTGGTGATGAGACGAGTAGTATCAAATAATATAGAATTAGGGAATAAAAATAACAAGGTCGAAAAATATGAAAAATAATATAGGTAGGAATTAACACACCAAAGAAGTCGTTACGAAAATCTAATTTCCAAGATTCGTCCCCTTTCGAGTTTTATATTACATTCGTGTTTGATTCAAAACGAGCTCAATTCTCAGATTGACTTACCTGAACGCTGAAACCGTAGCGAATTGATCCCATTCCACATATTTATATCCAAAAGAAATGGGCATTATCCTGAACGGGAAATGTGGAGAAGCATGGCCATATCGGTGGAGTCTAATCCGCGTAAGATCAAAGACATACACCCCCTAGAGTTGGTATAAAACGTTTGTCGGATCGCCGGATATTTTTAGCCGGTAAAGTAATGGGTCGCAAATAACCAACTTATGCATTAGTTTTATTTGACATAAGCTAATTAATGTTATATAATATTTTTATTAAAACAATGATTTTTATGATTCGTATGTAGTTTTTGTACAATACATCATACGTTTTTTTTCTAGTACTTATTTATCTTTTTTTTTTGTACAAACATTCACAATTAAAACATATACATTATACTTTGTTTTTTTTTTCAGATAGAGAATTTCAGCTTTTTATATTTTGTATCATATATTATAATTATTATTTTGATAAGATCTTGGTACACCATGATACGAAATTTAATTTGAGAACGCTTCATTTATTAAGACTATATTAAAGGCAATTCCATTTGTCACGTTCTTTATGTATCACAAACCGTTATTTTAGAATTCCGAAATTTCTGACTCGATATACTTATTTGTAAGCTATATTATATTGACAAAAAGTTTTCAATGGCTACCTCCCCTATGCTAAAACATGTCTGACGCAAATAGGTTTATAACACTACCTGTTGTTTGCTACTTAAACATACATTTTATTATTTACCATGGATATTTATATCAATAATATTACAAAATATTAAAATAATAGTATAGGATGTTAAAAAAGGAATTTTACCAAATTGGAGTAAATTATAATTAAAATGATTCATTGAGTTATAAACTTAACTGGTTCGTATCCGGCATATTTTGTTCAATATTGGTATCTCTAATATTATTTGTAGGTACTTTTTACCGAGCATTTCAACATTTTTCCCCATTTCCGAATTATGGTTTCTAAAACATCAAACGGGTTTCGATGTTTTCATTTAAGCTCATAATGAGGCTCGTATTTTTCCTGATTCGTTGTTAGATGCTCATATAAATGTAATGTATGATTTATTTACACCCGAATGGTCAAAGGGAGTATTATATATCAACCGTTATCAAGGACCAATAAGACTCGATTTGTATAGATAGATAACACTTTATTCCACTTTTAAAGTTATTAATACTTAGTACAAAAAAAACAAAAATCTATAAAAATAGGGCCATCGGCGGACTTTTCGCTAGGCAATAATCTCTTGCAGGCAATAGTTAGCTAAACAGAAGCAATTTAATTTACATTGAGGCAGGAATAGGGTGATGATCATTAAGCATACATCTGTAATCTTTATCAGAAAAAAAACAGATTTTATTTTTTTATTGTAATAGTATTAAAACATACATACATACATAACATCACGCCTCTTTCCCGTAGATGGGGAGGGGGATACCTCATCCCTCATGGGAAGATATTGGATTGTGCGTAGGTGGTGCATTTCTTTGAGCCTAGCCTTTTCACCTGACGCTAGGATGGTAGGATTTCGACAGCATCAGATGTTGTCGAAAACATGGTTCAGGCTGACCTAGAATGACTATCTCTCCAGGACTTCATCACACCTCTAGCTGCTACGCGAAACATTTTCTACATGAGGGTGGTAGCTAGCCACATAGGGCATTCTCGAAATTCCCTACAACTAATTATTAAGATTTTTGCTATTATTATACAAAACTTCAGTGTACAATTACATATTTTAAGCCTTTAATGACAAAAGGGGACAATCACATGATTTAATCTGTATATTAGTCTACAACGTGGCGTCGAATTTCCAAAACAATATGATGTGTTTATTTTTACAGGTAAGTATTAGGCATGTCAACACAAATAGTAAAAAATCACAATAATGCCACGTACATTTTATCTCCTGATTAATTGAACTGAAATCCTGAGTGACGATACTAGTAGCAAACTCGACGCTAATTCCACTGCCATAATTAGCTAAATATTTGCATCAAAGCATACAAACCGATACTTCGTCACAAATCGGCCGGGCTTATATCGACCAATATTAATGCAATAGCCTAATTGACAAGAGCCTTATAAAGAACTGCCAACTTTCACTGCGATTCCCAAGACGCCTGCCAAGCGTGGGGACTATGGCAAATACCCATTAATAGGCAAAGCTGTGTTCAGCAGTGGACGATCCGGCTGTTACAGCACAGTACAGTATACTCTACTACGAGTGACAAAAATATTGTCATAAAATAGTTAATTTAAAATAATTATATAAAATAATAATTAAGAAAAGTACTCTGCCTATACCATCTCAGTGAGTATTTTTTTTGTAGATAGACTAACCTTTGACCACGATGTCACTTGATAGCTAATAATAGTTCAGTCAAAGTAAATGGCCTACATTTAGAATGAGAATTGGCGCTCAAGAACTGCCGGAATACACCATTAGGTGCTTGGTGACAGATTTTATAATTGACTGATAAAGCGAGAAGTCTCAATCGTGCGCCCGATGAGTAAATGATGTGAAGGTCCTCAGAATGTTTGGTGTAGTAGCGAAAGACGTTATTTGAACGTCCGGCAAATTAGGCGGAAGTGTCATTGCGTTTTTCTAAAATATAAATTAAATGATGGTGGGCCATTTTGCGAACGCACGCTTAGCCAGCCACCCCCTCTTTAAGTTTTTTCTAATAAAATAATCTGTTGCCAAGCACCTAACGGTGTAGTTAGTAGTTAACCTGAACAACATCAACACCACATTGTTACTTAACTACAATCAGTTGAAATAGTGGCTAGCTTATTACCCATCTCTTGTAAAAAATATTGCTTCAACTGTATTTTAATACTGAATTTGTGACAAAAAGTCAATCCATTACTTGCAAAACATTACCACGTCGCGACTAGCCTTTCATGAAATGTTTTTCACGCTAAACGTGTACAAGAATCTTCACTGCTGCCTTATTCGACCGTAGCTTTTAGCCACACTTAACTTTTCTGTTACTTTTGCCAATAAATAAATATAAAAGCCACATCTGTTTCGTAAGATCTAAAAGCTCTTGCAAGCGTATAGAAGGATATAGCTAAAGTTTTGTTCGCAGATTGCCTTCTCCTAATTCTCATAAATAGGATTTTGACGCCGGTTCCGTATGAAGCGCCCGTAGCTAAGTTTGCTTACCCATTCTGAACCGACCGGCAAAGCTAAGCAACGTCCGCCTCGGTCAGGAGTTGGATGGGTGACCGCTGGTGATATTACTACTGAGCGCTTCCGTGCTTCTGAGGGCACGTTAAGGCGTCGGTCCCGGTTGTTGTCTTCGGATGGCAGTCGTTATAGCATGGTGGTAGGACATTTTGCGAATGCCCGCCTGGCTGGCTACCACCCTCAGGTAGAAAATCTGTCGCCAAGCACCTAACGATATGTTCCGGCAGCTGTCCTTGAAAGCCAGTAATTCTCTAGGTTAGCCAGAATGAAATTTCCTGAAATGAAATGCAAAAAAAAATGTGATTCATTTTTTATCTGTCCTTCTCTCAATGCCTAACTTCGCAGTAAATCAGAAATAAAAGTATTACAATTTAACCCAGAACATAATATATTTCGATTGAGAGTCTTTATATTGATAACTAGCGCCCGCGCGTATGTCGGTTATCGCGCAAAATCATTAACCACATTTTGCGCAGTTGGATAAACACTATCCTATGTTTTTTCCCGAGTCTCAAACTATTTCCATACCAAATTTCATTCAAATCGGTCAAGTAGTTTTGGCGTGAAAGCGTAACAGACAGACAGACAGACAGAGTTACTTTCGCATTTATAATATTAGTAGGTAGGTACTGATATTAGTACTGATTAAAAGGTAAGATATACGAGATCTTTTTTTTTATATGAAATAATTCGTAATTAATGAAAACCATAAGCAGGTGAATATTAGGAAGCCTTATTCTTCGGTTATACATAATACGAGTAGTTTTTTTGAGGAATTATAATTGTTGGATATTAGGAATTTTATTAGATTTTTTATTATATATAATCGGCCATCGTTGCCATCGTTGGCATCGCTGGAATTTTCTGTTTAGCTAATATTAATGCCATCAAAAACAAAACTTGTAAAGTCTCGCATCTCAGTTCTTCTACCGTAAAAAGCTGTTAGATCATGTAATACCAAGTAGGTTAATTTTTTCAGTTCCTACTTAAGAGACCTTTTTTCTAAAGTTATTACGTAATTAGCTTAATTATTAATTTTAGGAATTTGTCATTTTAGAAAGTAGTCATTTTAGGAAATTGACGAGTTTACAACAGACGTTATCGGAAATCGTCGTTTTCGGAAGTTGTCATTTTAGGAAGATATCGTTGTCACCCTGAGGGCATTGAGATTGTATTGAAAGTCTTATTTTAGTTTCTGTTCAAGTACTTAATACCCCTCCGAGACTTGGCCTTTTCCCAGTGTCATATATATTATATGTTAGCTATAGTATATAGTCTGGATTTGTTTCAGAAACTTTCAACGTTAGTCACATTCAAACTTACAAGTGTGGGTAGTTGCGAGTATGTAATGGGTTTATGATTGCGGTAAAAGTATGATTTATATGAGAAAAGTAAGGAATATGTAGTAGGCGTTAAATACCAAAAACTCTTGCTTTTCTGGTTTATATTTGCCTATATATTTGCTGCGATGATATACCTCAATATCGATAGTGATATCTACCACAGGTTCATGAATCACCGTGTGGTGGAAGGGCATATTACAAATCATGGCATGTTACCCATCATGTAGAATTATTTCACAAACCATGTTTTATTGCTAGAGTTCCGTATTGTAGGTACTTATTACTATAGTATTTCTTTATTTTAATGCTGTTCTAAGTATTCTTCTGTAAAGCAGCGGTGATGCAAAAGGAGGCTGCGGAGCAGCACAAGGACAACGATGTCGAGCTGACCCGCTGCGCCGCAGACAAATGGGGCCGATGAGTTGCCAGTTCGTACACCTCCTTTCTCCATGAGGGACCCTTGGAGAGTTCTCCGACACTGGTAAAGTGTTGGGGGGCTCTACACTATCTTACAGGTCTTTATTTTATACAAACAAGGACCCACCCCACCTGATGTTGAGTGGAATTATCTGCCTATAACATTTGCATTTCGTCATAAATGACGAATTGTGCTTCGCCCGCACCCTGAGATATACAGTTGTCTTATATGAGTGTAATTTTCCTGACACTTAAGAACTGCTGCACAACACATTGTTAAGTGCTTGATTTTCTACAAGGGTGGTAGCTAGCCAGGTTAGCATTCGCAGTATGCCCTTCAACCATGCTTCCACATCTGACTTTGGTGAGTAAAGTCACCGGTTAGTTTTAGGCCTACCACCAGAGCAAGATGATGAATACTATCGCGACCCCATCTTTTCCCACCAATGGGAGGGGTTTAGTAAGAACACTCCAGGGGGTATGAAAGGAGAGGGAGGGCAGTAAGAAGGCATTTGAGTCCTGAATATAAAAGGTACAAGTTTAATACCCTACATTCCTGCTTATCTACACGTAACTATTGGTTATTGGCGACACTTAGGATGTCGTCAGTCCACCAAGTAAAGGGCCTACCAACTCTACTTGTTATGGTATAATGTGATAACCACTTGATAACCTATATTTCTGTTTCTAGTAATAAGAGCCACACATCATTTGGATGTGGGTGCCAATTATTTTATTCAATTTCATACATACAGGTGAGCTATCGGAGATATATATATAAGTATTCCTAATACCTTTCATTGCGGTGTTGTCTTAACTTTTCTTTCATAAACTCTGTTATTTTTTTTCTGATTTTATTATAAATTCTTGGTATGAATGTAACCTTTACCGCATACTTTTCAACTCGTACAGATCTCTTAACAGTTCCTTTATTCTTTGCAAACATAACGTGAAGTTCTCGTCGTTCGTTCGTTCTTCGTTCGTTCAGATTATCTCCGTATTTATTAGCGATTAAAAATATAAGAAACAGTTATTTCAAGAATAAAGTGAGTCGAATCCACTTACGCGAGTGCAATTGTGCTGTAAAAGTGTTTGTGCGCAATAGAAATACCAACAGAAGTGAAAATCTTCAATCTAAGTACACTGTATGCAAACAGTAACACCCAGTATTAGTAATGTCCATATCGCAGAAAAAACTACGAAACTGCACTCAAGTAAGATAATACCGATTAAAAACAAATTACAAACATTTGGAAGACTGTAAGTACACTTCATTCATTAAATCAATTAAAAAGTGTTTGTTTACAATTGTGTTTGAACATGACAAGCTGACTCATAACGACATTATAACATAGACAATCGAGACAAAATAATGTTGATGTTGCCAGAAGACATAAATGTTAACTTTGAAAAAGTGACATCTATGTGAATACTACAGGAAACCTAGCAAGCTAATAAACAGACGACTTATTTTGACTGCCTCACAACGAAGACGATTAGGTAGTGGTTAGCGTATATAATCACTAATCACAAGAGACCGAGTTCAAATCTCGCTGCGCGGTGAAGTTGTCTTTTTGGTATCATATTTTAGTTAGAGAAATTGTTTGATATAATATTTATTAAAATTAGACTACACAACCATGAGTTTCTTCGACAGCATTACATTTAGGCGCAAACGAACATCATCGCATAATAATCCCAATACTAGCTCCAACAGCGACACCGATAATAATATGTCACAAACTATAAATGGTACAGTGAATAGCTTACCGGACATATCTGACGAAGAATGCGACGTAGTAAAAGAATTGAGACAAAAAATAGAAACTTTGACTATAGAATTAACCAGCGCACACGCCCATGTAGATACACTCATATTAGAAAATAATGAACTCAAACGTGAAATTGATAATTTAAACAAGAAAAATGAGTTGCTTAAAAAAATTACACAAAGTCCAATAAGTCAAAAAAATTTAACACCTAAAAGAACTCAGACTCCACGCAAAGAAAATACAAAAAGACAGATTTTAACTACTGAAAAATCCCTGCAAAATAAAGGCACACAGACAGAACATGTAGAAGCAGAAAGTATATCGAAAAAGTCGAAGCAAAAGCAACCTTCAAAACGTAAGGCTAAGCCACAAAATCAGAATGAAGAAAAGCTGCAATCAGGAATAGATCTGAACAACATACCACAGAATGTCACGGGCAGTACCAAGGCATCATGTAAACCTAGCAATGTTGTTCTAATCAGTTCGAATAATCGAAACAAAGTACTCCAAATAGCTGAGCACACATTGAATGGAGCAAGCGGAAGCACTTTTCTACGCCACTACCTTACGCCTAATGGAGGAATATCAGTACTACTTGACGGAATAGACAGAAAAGTTATTGATATGACTATGCACGATTATGTTATTATACTCATTGGAGAAGCCGACTTTAAAAATAATGACGATAATTTAAAATTGATTTGTCTTATCAGAAAAATATTAAGCGACGTAAAACATACCAACATAATTATTTGCACCCCTACCTATAAATACTCACCTTATGACAAAACAATGAATTATTTGCACGAATATAATCATAGAATTGACACTTTTAATAAACTATTATACTTGGACAATTTGACACACGAGTATGCATACGTATTTGATACGAACTCATGTTTGTCCTACGACATTAAAACATTCTGTCCACGTTTAGGAACGCTAAGAGATGCTGGCCTTCGTAATATTATTAGTAATGTCGCGCGAGAAATATGTGACAGAAACAATTATAATATTAATTCAGGCACCAGCTCTGCAATCAGTGAAACTAACTATCAATCCCAGATAGAGTTTTTTCGACTCTAAATATATATGTATAATGCATCAGAACATTGCGGGATTATTAGGAAAAGCTGATGAGCTAACAGTATGTTTAGATGAACTAAGATGTGAAAAAAAATTAAATCCAGACGTAATCTGTATCACCGAGCATAACATGAGACTGGGCTTTGAAGGTAATCTTATTTTACCGAATTATCAATTAGCTTCCAGTTTCTGTAGATCGGATATTTCACGAGGTGGAGCATGCATTCTTATTAAAAATGGATTGCAGTATAAAGAAATCCCTAAAATAAAATCCATGTCTATTTCTGGGGTCTTTGAGTGCTGTGCCGTTGAGTTGATTCCGTATAAAATTTTAATTGTATGTATTTATAGAGTACCTAAACAAAAACAGAAGGCAAAATGCTTTAAAATATTTTTTACTGAGTTAGATAATGTACTTCAAATTTTGTATAAAAAACCGGGCAATGTTTCACCTTCATAAAACTGATAGTTGTAAGCCGTATTTCCTAAAATATAACATATTGACTTTACCGTCTCTATATATTTTGGAAGTAACATGTTTTGTAAAATCAAATCAACATCTGTTCGGAGAGTGGACCGATGCTGGCGTTCGAACTCGTACGCAAGACATGATGAAACTTTGCCCACGTGACGCTAAGACGACACTTATGTTAAAAAGTATATTCTGTATGGCTCCCTTATTATATACTAAAATTCCTAAACAAATAAGAGACCTTGATATTGCAATGTTTAAACGAAAACTTAAAAGAATATTGGCCCATAAATGTTACTATACAATTAATGAATTCCTCATTGACAAGAATATTTCAATCTGTATTAATAATGACTAATATAAAATGACTAATTGTAAATTTTGACATTGCTTTTCTGACATATAATTTTGATTTAATCGATATAACTAAAGACGTAATGTGACGATGAAAGATAAATTTTATAAAACAACCACACATAATTCTATATTTTGACTTAATTTAAACGCATTGACATTAGTATTTTGATATATCGATTTTAATTATTTCAATTTGTATGTAATTCATAATAGCTTTCAAAATTAATAGACATTATTTTTTTTCTTTAATTTGTACGCCACACGTGGCAAGGACATGAGGTACCAAATGTAAGTTACTATACCACCTTGTATGCTATATTGTATATTCACCGTGTTCTAACAAATAAATTATTTGAATTTGAATTTGAATTTGAGTTCTTTTGTGTTTTATTTTTAAAACTGAACTTTCCCTGAATACCACAGCGAGAATATATTACAACGTCGGTTTTCTTTATGAATAAAATGTTGAGAATTGAGGCCAGTGAAGAGTTTGAAAAACCGTCACGAAAACGACGTATAATACTTGCCTCTTTTCTCGTGTAAAACTAAGCCGATTCAATTAATTTTTACATTAAAATTGAACAAGGGGTAAATTGTGTCTCCTATTATTACTTTACTATTCTGAACATTAAAAACCGACGTGTCTGGTTCATACCAGTCTGATTAAGTGATTTTTTAGGATCATATTTCATATGTAATAATTACTTTCTAGAAAAAGTGCGGGTGGGACTCGCGCATGAAGGGTTCCGTACTTGTCACCATTATTAGTATCGAGCAAGAAACGGTAAAAAAATCAAGTTTGTTGTATGGGAGCCCCCTGAAATATTTATTTTATTTTTAGTATTTGTTTTTATAGCGGCAATAGAAATACATCATTTGTGAAAATTTCAACTGTCTAGCTATCACCGTTCTTGAGATACAGCCTGGTGACAGACGGACAGCGAAGTCTCAGTAATAGGGTTCCGTTTTTATTCTTTGGGTACGGAACCCTAAATAGATTTCAAAAGACAGACCTTGATTTTATGTAAAACAAATTGCTCTAGACTATACCCAAGATGAAATTAAGGCAATACGCTTGTTTACGACGCCAGATACATAAACGCCAATAAATTATTAATGTAGACAATATTGTCATCCAGTTTAAAAACAATGGGTTTAAAAGTATACAGTTATAGTAGCAATCATCACTAAATGATATTGTGAACATTTATGTGTCCTGCGGCGGTTTCAGACATAATAAATAAACGGATAAACCGGTTTTACGCATCTGCAAGCGACCGATATACAGAATATTCGGATTGGACTAAGTGCGGTAAAATTTTGCACTTTCGGTGTTCGAATATGCGGATTTTAAGTTACCAATCCACAAAAATATTTTAAAGAATATTAAAATTAAATAACTGCGTTGCCAGCCTTTGAGACTTTTGAACCGTTACCAATAATGATTCTAAATATATAGCCCCTCATCGACATTTAAAAGAAAGACAGACGTACCAACGGATGGTAAGACAGCAGAGGCTTAGATATAGGGCACCTTTTTTTTAAGAAACCCTGTATACAGGGTTTTTGGTAAAATGCTAACAACCTCTCAGGGTTGACTGCTGCTAGTCCTAACAACATTTTAAGATGATTTTTTTTATGTTTAGAAAGAAAATTACGATTAGAAAAAATTTATTGAAAAAATGTGTTTTTGACTGAATAAGTACGAGGACCACCTGATGTTAAAAGTTTCTTGTGCCGGTTATGTGTTATTTCATATTTTTATTACTTTGTTCGATGTAAATAATCAAAACTTATACTCGTATTATGGTGTGTTCACCATCAGGTGGGCCACTTGCCTGTAAAGAAGATGCGAACCCACAGAATTATCTAGCCCAAATTTACTATTTTTTTATTTATTTTCATTTCGTTTCAATTATATTATAAAACAAATAGTTGATGCTAAATCAGTTTTTCCAACTCAAAATACTGGAAAAATACATATTCTATCAATGTGCCGTAATTGCCTCGTAGTCAAAGTCAAAGTCAAAATCATTTATTGAATTTAGGCGTCTACGACGTCTTATGATACTACAATGTACTGCCACGTTCAGCAAACAAAAATTATAGAGCCACTGCGAGAAGAACGGGCAAGAAACTCGGGGCCATTCTTTTAAACGTTTTTTAAAAATGTGTTAAGTACATACTATATAGTAAAATTATTACAATACTTAATTTACATTACGTAGGTGTTAGGCGCTAGCTTGGCAGAGGCGAACCAGTCCAAGCATTTTTGTCGTTTAAGTAATCACAAACTGTGTAGTAAGATTTCTTTATCAAAATATTCTTCACATGCAACTTGAATTTTTTTTCTGTGAGCGTTGTAATATGTTTGGGCAATTTATTATAAAACCGCACACAATTTCCTAAGAAGGACCTTTTATTTGTCTTTGCTAATCTAAAACCTGGCACCGCTATTTTATCTTTATTCCTAGTGTTATAATCGTGAGTGTCACTGTTTGATTTAAATTTGCTCAAATTTTTACGAACATACATAATATTTTCAAATATATACAGACTTGGTAAAGTTAAAATATCAATTTCTTTAAAAATATCTCTCAGGGGTTCCCTAAGATCCATTTCATATATGGCTCGAATTGCACGCTTTTGTAAGATAAAGATTGTCTCTATCTCAGCAGCAGCTCCCCACAGCAATATACCATAAGACATAATACTGTGGAAGTACGCGAAATAAACGAGCCTAGCAGAAGCTACGTCTGTTAGCTGTCTTATCTTACGAACTGCATATGCAGCAGAACTAAGTCTTCCAGATAGATCATGTATATGTGGATTCCACTGTAAAGTTGAATCCATTTTAATTCGCAAGAAGACTGTCGCATTGTCCAAAGAGAGTTTTTCTAGTGCCCTGATATGATTGTTATTTCAATAAAAGTTTGTTGATTTTTGTACTTTCGAGCAACTAACCGTTAATTTAGCAGCTCTTAAGCCCAAAGCTAATAAATATAATGAATAAGTTTATATAAATTCCTTTACTTATATTGTTTAATCTCTTCAAAAAAGAGTGCTTTGAAATCGAATCACTTATTTGTCTACTTATAATTTGGTTCGACGATGACTTTCGGATTGTATATCGTTTGCCTTCATGGTGTTTGACACAAAATCAGTATGTATTTATATTTGTCTAAGCTAAAGCTTTAATAACAAGAAAGCAAAGTTTATGACTATTGGCCCACATAAGCTTACTATGCGACGGCCACAGATTAAAGAGAGTAAACCAGTATATGTCTTGGTTCCGTTGTTAATTATTATGAAGATCATAGCCTGGAGATAAGGTGCAGCATTAAAGAAGCTCGTAATGCTTCCTACAAAATAAAATAACTGCAGAAATACCTCGGTCATACACCACAACAATATTATTTGATCTCTTTTAAACTTATTTATATATATCCACAACTCAACAAAACAGACAATTTCAAATCTTATTTAAACACAACATACAAAACGCCAGGTCTAAGGCTGGCCATTCACGTTCACCCGGTTCTCTATTGTTTGCCCGGAGTCCGGACAATACGTCGTAACCGGATAAGTGCTTACCGTCTTGGATTATGTACGAATAATGTACGGATGTGGATAATGGACCCAGACCATTACCGGATTGTGCTTATTTTGATGTAATTTATGAGCATTGTATTCTGGTTAAGTCTGTTTAAATTAATGTAGTGAAAAGGGTTTAGACTACTAACTAAAGGACCAAATATTTAATTTTAAATGGTAAATAAGTTTTTTACTGTGTATGTTCTTGTGAGTATAGTTAGTTGTTTAACACATTAAGAAATAAGTAATAATGTTAATACTGACTTCCACAAGTTATATCTCACTTCAGTTTAATATATAGCGTTAGTTCTTGCTTTTTATATGTTAATGATTATAAGCTTGTTATTTTGAAATATTGTTTCACTACGAGATACGCCAGAATAACTCTTACCATAATCAAAACTACAGCTTAGCCACGCAGAGAAACATTAACTCCTTTATAATGCAAATTCAATTACTCCGTGCCCAATCACATCGTATTATATCCGGATATCCACAACCAGATAATGGAACAAGCTATTATCAGCTTTAGGTTCAGTCTGTATATACATACATAAAATACAGAATTGGACAGATCTGTCAAATTGTATGAATACTTGACAATTATATGATGCAGTGAATTTCGACTTTTTGCTATTAAGTAAAAATACTAAGGAGTAAATTAGAAGTTGCTTAGAAAATTTTGCGCCTTGATATGACGTTATATTTTTTTTTTATTTCATGCTTACCGTAGCCTATCGGTAAGCATGAAATACAAAAAAAATATGGCTATGTCTTTGGTCACATTCTTACCCACTTATATGGTAACAATAAGTAAATTATGATAATTAACGAATACTAATAACTGTAAGGTATAAAATTATTCTACCTGACTATATTAGGATGTCTATATGCCTCCAGTCGTCGCAACAATGCTATTTCTCTAACGGTAGACAGCGGGATACCATCTTACATCTCCAATACAGAATTCTTCATTTTGACAGTCGATAACAAACTAAAAAACCTATTTACGTTAAGAAATTGGCATATATTATGTTAATTTTAACAACATTACTCACCGAAAGAAATAGAAAAAAAAACAATGTTTTTCATTCAAATAAAGATTAAAGCAAGTGCAACCACGTAAACTTGGCATAAGGCTATTTAAAAGCATTAGAATGAAGCCTCAGTCGCCAGTTTTGGCGTACGGCCTGTTCGTTAGGCACTTCGATGTAGGAGAGATTAGCATAATTATGCGAAGAGGAATATTATATGTTCGATTACAAACTACGTAGAATATATGTATAGAAACAAAGAAACATTTGCAAAAAATACTTATTTCGCGAGATTGTCTCGTTGGTCAAGTGATAAAAGTGTTCCTTTTAGATCCCCAGATCCTTGAGTCTAAGCGCGTTTTTTTATATTAAGTAGCAGTTCAAAGTCTGGAACTTTACCAAAAAAAAAAGTTTAGGCAACTCAGACACTCTGTCCAACTTAATTCTGCGACCAACGTGAAACGTCGGGAGAAAAGTAATGTAATTTGATATAGTTGATTTATTTATACCTAGTCTGCAATCAACTTTGTTGATGATGTGGTCGTAGATAGATAGGCTACCCTAGAGAAGGAAACTTCCAAAAAAACACCACCAATACAGATATAATGAATGGATTCAGGCGTTACTTTGCGGATATCCATATTTAGTAATAACACATATTTTAATTTTTTTTAGAAAACATTAAATTATTTTATTAGGAACACACAAGACTACAATATATATCTAGTGACAACTTCTCGGTTAAGCCGACGTAATTAACGCCACTTAGGCAAACCGGGAGAATTTTAGTTTAACTTTTATTAGAGGGTATGAGGCTAATGTATTATGAAGCAGTGATATGTTATCGAATTGTTATAACATCCGGTGGGCCTTGTACATTGTTCCCCGTCACAATTTTGTTGGTAAAAATGCAATATAACGGGCATTTTTTATTTTCTTACTGCTTATAACTGACTTCAAAACAGGAAGAGGTTCTCAATTCGGTTAAGTATTGGTATGTATTTTTTAATTTTTTTTTTTTGTGTTTGTCATCAAATTCAAATTCAATTTCAAAATCATTTATTCAATTTAGGCGTCTACGACGCTCTTATGAAGGTCAATTACAAACTTTAATATTGAAATATTCTACATTGTACTGCCACGTTCAGCAAAAAAATTTATAGAGCCACTGCGCGAAGAACGGGCAAGAAACTCGGGGCCATTCTTTTAAACGTCTGTTTACAATTTGTTATAAACAATATAATACAATTATTACAATATTTGTTTAAATTACGTAGGAGACAGGTGATGGCTTGGCAGAGGTGGAATTTTCCAAGCATTTTTGTCGTTTAAGTAATCACAAACTGTGTAGTAGGATTTCTTAATCAAAATGTTTTTCACGTGTAATTTGAATTTTCCTTCTGTGAGCATTGTAATATGTTTGGGAATTTTATTATAAAACCGCACACAATTACCTAAAAAGGACCTTTTATTTGTCTTTGCTAATCTAAAACACGGTACCGTTAATTTATATTTGTTCCTAGTGTTGTAATCGTGGTTGTCACTGTTTAATTTAAATTTACTCAATTTTTTCCGAACATACATAATATTTTCAAATATATACAGACTCGGTAAAGTTAATATATCAATTTCTTTAAAAAGATCCCTTAGAGATTCCATAGGATCCATTTCATATATGGCTCGAATTGCACGCTTTTGTAAGATAAAGATTGTTTCCATCTCAGCAGCAGCTCCCCACAGCAATACACCATACGACATAATACTGTGGAAGTACGCGAAATAAACTAGCCGTGCAGTAGCTACGTCTGTTAACTGTCTTATCTTACAAACTGCATATGCAGCAGAACTAAGTCTTCCGGCTAGATCATGTATATGTGGATCCCACTGTAAAGTTGAGTCCACTTTGATTCCCAGAAAGACTGTCGCTGTGTCAATAGAGAGTTTATCTAAGCCAAGCTTAATGTTTGGTTCAACATAAGGTACATTTGGTAAAGAAAACTTTAAACATTTGGTCTTTTTTGAATTTAAGAGAAGATTATTAGCGGCGAACCATTCAGAGATCATAGATAACACATTATTCACATGAATGAGTTCACTATCTTTCCTATCTACTTTAAAAATCAGAGAGGTATCATCGGCGAATAAAACAATATTGCAGAAATCTTTGACCATGCAAGGCAGATCATTAATATACGCTAGGAACAGAAAAGGTCCCAAAATTGATCCCTGCGGTACACCTATTTTTACCAAAGACCCGGAAGAAGTATTGCCATTTATTCCAACCATCTGTAGCCTGTTTGACAGATAAGACTCTATTAGATTCAAAGCTTTTCCACGAATACCATAGTGTGAAAGCTTACAAATCAGAGTGCAGTGTTCTACACAGTCGAATGCCTTGGAAAGATCACAAAATACGCCAATAGCATCATGTGAACTCTCCCAGGCTTCAAGTATATGTGACATCAATTGAACACCTGCATCTGTAGTGGATCTGCTCTTATTAAAACCAAACTGATTCTCATTCAATATATTATGCTCATTAAAATGAGATAAAAGTTCTTTGAGCATAATTTTTTCGAATACTTTACTCAGAACAGGTAAGATGGAAATAGGTCTATAATTGCAAGGGTCAGATGCAGCCCCCGACTTCAAAATTGGAGTGATTTTACATAGTTTCATTAAGTCGGGGAAATTTCCTCTATCGACACAAAGATTGAATATTGTTACTTAGTATGGTGCGATAATGCAAATTATAGACTCTGCCACTTTAACTGACATACCCCACAAGTCTTCAGTACTCTTTATGTTTAAACTTTTGAATGTCTTTATAATTTCAAAATTTGTCGTGTATCTAAAAGAAAAGTCCGGTGTTTTGCAGGGAAAATTATGTTTTAATAGGGCTTCTGCTACATTGGGACAAGAATCCAATGATTTAGTGACTTCTAGGGGTAAGTTAGAAAAAAAATTTCAAATATATTCGCCACTTGTGTTGGATCAGAGATTTGATTTTTATTAATAGTTAAGACATATCTTGAATCTCTAGGTTTATTTTTACCAGTCTCAATATTTATAGTCTTCCAAATGGTTTTTATTTTATTTTTAGACTTGCTAATTTTATCTCTAATAAAAAGAGATTTAGCACACAAGCAAACAGACTTAAAAGTTTTTGAATAGTTCCTAACATAATCATGAATCTGCTTGCAAGATGTTAAATTTTTCCTGCGATAAAGATCAAACAAATAATCTCTACTTTTTCGAATACCTCTAGTTGCCCAATCACCAAACTCCAATTTTCCATTTATTTGTTTCTTTTTTTTTGGACAAACTTTTTGAAACTCAATATTTACTAAAGAAAATAAGTTATTGTAGATGTCATTCGGGTCACAGTGAGAAAAACTTGTTATGCCAAGCTTAGCTTCTATATTGGTACCAAGAGTTTCTAGCCTACTGGTTGTTAACGGCCTATGTTCAACTTCATACCTCTCTGTTTCTCTATTTCCATCAAATTTTATCGCAAGGCCCTCATGATCAGACCTAACACCTTTCAATATTAACTTTTCTTTAATCTTACAGTTTGAGTATATATTGTCTATACAGGTAGATGAAGTGTCTGTTATCCTAGTGGGCTCACAGAACAGAAATTTCAAATTAAATGACTTAAATAATGAAATAAGATCAGTCTTATTTTTAGAATTCATTTTATTTTTAGAATTCATTAAAATATCTATATTAAAATCACCACATACAAATATGGGTTTTCTGCATTTAGAGATTTTCTGCAGTATACTTTCCATAGTGGATAAAAATTCTGCAAAATTTTGAGCATGACCTTGATCTGTAGGTGGTCGATATACACACAACACAAGATGCTTGTCCACCTCCACACAAGCAACTTCACAGACACGTTCAACAGAACATCTGACTAAGTCATGGCGTTCTTTAAATTTTAAGTTATTTTTTACAAGAATAATACACCCTCCTCCTTCTGCAGATGATCTGTTAAACGCACTGCCTACACTTAAATTCTTAACATTAAATAACATTGTATCAGCTCTTAGCCATGTTTCAGTAAAGCATAATATATCAAAAGGATATTTATCTAAGAGCATTTCAATTTCAAGTATTTTGCCAGAGAAGCGATTTATATTTTGGTAGTACAGTGCTATGTCAAAACACTTCCCTGTTGTCGGACTTAAAAGTTTAAACAGTTTGACTCAACATTTGTATTAGTACATGTACTAAAATCTGTATCGTCAATAGAAGACATGGTTATATAATATCTCAGAATTTCTTCTGTTTTGAACCAATTTTAAAAGTTAGTTTTTTTATATATTCATTAGTTCCATAGAACTAGTTTAAACTTTTATCCTTAAACGAACAACTTTACAAAGAAAAGTTATAGGTACCCGTAACTGGCAGTTTTCATTTCAATGGAACGATAAAACGTCTAACGAAAATAAAAAACTTGCAGCCGGGTTTTGTAATATTTTAATTAATTGATACATATTTAGGTAATAATGTTATTTTATATGTATTAATATATCGCAGCGACCTCGATTCAAGTCATTAATATTTGTTATCTAAAGCAATATTATATAGTCGTTGTCAGTTTTCATGTCCTTGCTATTTACTGGTCCGCTGTGTATAGAATGCGAGTCAGACTTCCACGGTGTTTGCGCTATTGTGTTTTCTGTTATTCACCATTGGTCCAAGAAAAAGCAATATTAAAATTAGTTGATATTTTTTTATCTTATTTATTTCAGTTTACACAACCCATAACTTAAATCATAACAAAAATTATATTTATATACATAAAACCCAACATAAAACAGCAGTAATTAAACAACGCTGCCAACTGGTACTGGGACAGTACCAGTTGGCACAGGCAGTCCAAATGGACTGCCTGTGAGTCTGCTATGACTTATAGGTTGTCTAAATGCTTTTATTGTAGTAGCTGTAGTATTGTATATAATTATTAGTATGTTTTTTAATAAAGGCATACCGCCGGTAAAAAAAACATAATTAAATTAAGAAGACCCACATTGTAAATAAAGCCAATAGCGGAACATAGGGCTATCCCATTGTTCAGCTAATGTTTTTAGAATAATGTTGGAGCTGCCTCGCCATCTGCACAGAAGTGAAGCGCATCTTTTATGAATAATAGCGTGGAATAATTATGAAGTCTAATATTGAATCGTGGAAGGATTGCGCAATGAAATATATTTGAATTCACTACCAAGCTGAATCAAACAAATTGAGCTCATATTTTGAAGAAATGATGGCGGCGGTTATAGCTATGGACTACCGATCCGCAGGTACATGGTTCGATCCCCACCGCCAGCTTTAGCTTTCACCACGTGGTGGAAGGGCATTTTGCGAATGCACGCCTAACTAGCTACCACCCTTAAGTAAACAAACTGTCGCCAAGCAGTGCGTACTCCTTGAGAGCTACAAGAGTACAGGCACATAATGGCTATACAGTCCTTGGTGCATAAAGGGTCCGGCTCATCTGTAGATGCATTTTCCAAGTTTTTCATGTCTTATACAATAGTACAATAAAAACGTCACGGGGCGTCGTGACGTTTTTATTGTACTAAGTTGTTTTCTGTTAATACTTAAACACAGCACTTTCATATCACCATACCCCAATATATCACTCTCACCATACAAAAACAACAAAATGTTCATCCATTTATTTTGAGTAGACCGAATAACGAAATGTAAATATGAGTATACTTTTGATATTTTGATTCAGATTTTGCTTGCTCATCCATCCAGGATGAGCAAGCTGTTGGCGGGCGGACATCATCGTGGTCAAAAGAGCGTATCCTTTACAAAAAATCCTTAGCACTTGTTAATTGATCAATTAATCATTGGTAGGGTGTGTCTAGCGATAGGCTTCTTTTGACGGAGCGACGAGCGGGTGCTCTGAAGGTAGGTCCTTCCCGCCCATTTTCCCCACGTGCCTAAGGGCATATAATATATATATCGGCTGGTGTCTTCCTGTGACATTCCAGGAGCCCAGTCGAATAGGCCACGACACCGTGGCAAAGTTTGGGACTACGGGGATCATAAGGGGCCCAAACACGGCTTTGGTTCTTCTAATATGATTATTAACATGTTATAAATACACCAGAATTATTTCAGAGTTTTAAGTTTAGTAGTTTAAAAGTAGTAACGAGATTATGTAATACACAAGTTTCCATCGGTGCGTGTCTGCGCGGCAAAATGTATCAAGTGAAAGTTTACTATTTTCATTTCATGATTTGAATAACTTCCCGTTACTGTTAAGTGACGCAATTTTTGTGTTGAAAAAAAAAATTTAAAATCCTTATCCTTTTCATTTCTTTTAAGAACGTTATTGACTTGTTCCCTAAACATATGCAAAATTACAGCTATCTAGGTCCATTACCGTAGAAGTAGTTACGAGATTATTATTAAATAACTTAATATTTAAGCTTCAAAATATAATTTGAGATAGTTTCAAATGTCATTTTTAAAAGTACCTATAAAAAAATTATTTCTGTTATTATTGAATAAAATTGTTTTTTTCTCGTATAGCCAAGGATGCATCCTTTCGAAAACCGTTTGGATTATGAAAATCGGACTTACGAAGATTTTTGACAGATGATAGAAAAACTGGGAAGCCGGTTTGGACAGACGCTTTGTAGTACGAGTACTAAGCGTTGCTGACGCTGAACGTAGTACCCATGGAATCCAAAAGATGGCGTTGTTTTTGGCAATGAGAATTTGCGTTAAAATTTCTTAGCGTAATAAAATAAAATAATAAAATGTACTGACGCAGTCGAGTTAATGGGATTAATATAGGAAAAAGGGTAAAGACTTGACCGTTTTGTTTGCTAACATTCCACGTATCTTCATTCTTAAATTGAAGTGTTTAAAAATATATAATACACGTTATCCTCTAAAGTTTCCTTCTCGTGTAGACCAACAAAATTACCAGTAATTTAAAGCGGTAGAGTTCTAACCAGTCCGTAACACTTTCCATAAAGGAACGCTTAAAACTTAGACCAAACGTTCATAAGCATATTCCACGGTAAAGTTCTCTTTATTATGCACGAAGAAGGTTTTAGTGGTGTTTTGTTCACTTAAAATAGATTGCAAGTTTCAGAAACGAGGTACAAACTCGTTATAGTACGGCCAAGTGATTTAAATTCAAAGTTTTATCGTTATTTCATACTAGTTAACGAAATTTTAATACCGTTTTATTAAAATTAAAATTTTGTTAGTGTATATTTCCATAATTTTGAAATCCCTTTCTGTTTTAATTATGAAGATTTTATGTGATTTCTTATGGCTGATAGGCTTTATTCTTTGAAAGTGGTCACCTGGGACCTTATTCCCTATATTATTTCCTTCTAATCAAACATAACGCAACAACCTATAGTCTGTTTTTTTTAACAAACGAGTACTGAGTATGTCTCTCGCACGTTTCCGATATTGACAGAGTGAGATGGGTCATTGCCGGCATTGGTCAATGCCTTTGTTCTTGTTTTGAAATTGTTAACGCCGTTCATATTGAATAGTAGTTCTAAAATTTACTGTACAAAAAATAACGGTATTATTTATGATTTAAATTTGCATACGGGCCTGTTTCAGAATGTTTGAGTAAGTTCCGGATTTACTACCCAGAACATATTTACTAAACAAAAAACTATCTTGGCGTTTCACAGTCATCGATTTTGCCTATCCATCGGTTAAAGTTTGAAACGCGCTGCATGTTAACTGTCATTTTTATCATTCAGTTATTTTATGTGTTACATAGCAACCCGAAACTTTATCATGACATTCTGAAACGGGCCCTAATATATTCGTTACAAAATTTTCCGATCGCGTTTAAGATTACCTAAAACTATATATTGTAATAGTATAGATATTATGCACTAAATCAAATAATTCTACTACAATTGTTGTAATCTTCAAAATATCGTCGTCCTTCTGATGAACTCTCTGCAGATACGTAAATAATTAATTGCTCTAACATATTTTGTACATGATTGTCGACATTTTTTGTTTTGCTATCTTGGTATCACATGATTGAGACATGACGTTTTGAAGCGCTTGTAGCCAAGTTTGCTTAACAATTCTGAATCGATCAGCAAAGTTAAGCAACGTCCGCCGCGGTTATGACTTGGATGGGTGACCGCTGCTGACATTACTACTGAGCGCTTCCGTGCTTCGGAGGGCACGTTAAGGCGTCGGTCCCGGTTGTTGTCTTAGGATAGCAGTCGTTACAGCATGGTGGTAGGGCACTTTGCGAATGTCCGCCTGGCTTGCTACCACCCTCAAGTAGAAAATCTGTCGCCAAGCCCCTAACGGTGTGTTCCGGCAGGTGTCCTTGAGAGCCAGTAACTCTAGGTTAGCCTGAACAACATCTTCGACCACATCATCACTAACCATCAGGTGAGATAGTGGTCAAAGGCTAACCTATCAGGCATAAAAAAAGACCATTTTTATCTATCCACTTTAGCTACTCCTTGTAACAAAATACTTAATTCAGATTTCATACATTTTATAACTTTTGTTATTTCTTGCCATAGCCCTTCACTTGAGACCAAACGAGTTCAATTGGGTTGAACTCACAGTGATACGTCGGCAAACGTAAATGTGGGCGGAGGCGAAGCCGAGGCACACATACGTAAGTCCATCAATGCCTAGTTGTGGCCAAGGCTTGTATAGTGCTTTTCTCAAATATTGCGCGGAAATTAAAACAAAGTAGTACCTAGGCAGATTTTTTTATTTGAAAATACAGTTGTTAAATGTACAATTTATGAATTTTAAAGTGGACTTTCCGGGGGTTATGTTGGTTTGGGATAATTCTAAATAAGTGAAGAATTTCAGGTTGCGTTGAATAAGTTCATCACATTCATTTTCTTCACTTGAACTCATTTTGTCGAAACAATTACTTTTCAAAATCAATGACTATCAACAAAAACAACAAAATTGCCCGCGTTAAAGTGTTCATTTGTTTTTTTTTTAAATAAACAGCGTTTTATTTGCTAGCCAGATCGAAATTTAAATAAAACCTTTAATAAGTAACCGCCGTTATTAAGATCGTTCCATGTTTAAATTACACGACAGATATGAGTTTACTATGCAATTTATTTGGTCGCTAGACACAACAGATACAGATTTTCATACATTTTTTGCCGGCCGCTGCGCGCAAGTATTTTGCCAGTACAGCAATTTCGATTTATCTAAAATAAGGTTGTCAAAATAATGCTCACATTTCCAAGCATGTTTGAGAAAAGGTATTATTATGATGTAGAATTATATCCTCAAGTAATGACTTAACTAAGAAATTACTTAGCAACAAGTAATGACTTGTTCATAAATACGGCTGTAAGTCTACACGAGATCTAAGATTTTTTTACCTGTAGATCAGTTGTTTGCCCTCCATATTTACTAGAGGAATTCAGGGTAATCGCCTGAGTCACTACTAGTCTAGCACTTCCGAGCGTCCGGTGAATACATGGCCGCTAATCGTGTTTTTTCGGAATAATCTGTGGACAATACACCTTCCTTGTGTCTTTAGACTCTGCACCAATTATACAGGCACTGTGAGAGATAAGAAAACTGTTTCATTTCACGCGTAATTATTGCTTTTATTGTTGAAATAGAAAATATCGTTATTTTGTTTTATCTTTGGAACGATTCTCAATGAAATGAATGAGCGAGATATGTGTATCGTTTGGTGTGAGAGAGTGAAAGAGATGCAGCATAATGGTGATCGGAACGTCTCGTGGCGGTTCGGTGGTAACACGAATTGCTTACATTATCTCTTTCTAACAACAGATATGACGCATAATATTTGAACGTTCTTTCCTTGTCATTACAAACTGCATATACATGTGCGTAGGTATGTATATAGGTAAATTCTAGTAAGCTTTTAGAGCAGTGGTGTTCGGATATAACTACTCTAAGTATTTCAACTCCCTGCACGAGATAAGTTACGTTTGAAAATCTCACTCTTCAACTTCTCTCTCTTTCTCCATTTTTTTTATCATAAACGTAGTATCTACCTTTTTATATCTTATGAAAATCAATTATTGAAGAAGTGAGACTTAACAACTATGTCTCAAGGTGACGGGCGCACCTACAATTCGTGACTTGTGACGAAATGAATCTGTTATAGGCAAAGGTTAGTCCACTTAACATCAGGTGGGCCTCGAGCTTGTTTCGTCACTATAACATACAAAAAAAAATTGTTATTGAGCCGTATTATTTTAACGGCTCGAAACACGCAGTCAACGTGCTAGTAACGCGATGTTAAAGGTGTGTCATGTAGACATTTCACGAACTTTCCGCGGATATAACGTGACGGTCTGTTATGTTTTTGTATGTTTATATAGTAAATAAGAATTCCTTTATATTAAAACAGTGGTAACCTAGACCTGGAACTGATTCTCAAAGAGGTAATTCTATTAAAGCAAGTCTTAAATTAACGTGTATAGCAACGATTAACCAAACATCTCCACCAAATATTGGTAGTTTATTTTGACTGCCTCAATGGTAACATGGCGCAATGTACTGCTTCAGATCTCTCCGTCATAACATATTTTGATGTATTTTTCTAGAAGCTAATATATGCGTCGTGAGGTTCTTTCACTGCCAATATCTTCCTGTACCCCCACAGGAAGATATTTATCTATTATGATATATCGTAAGAGGCTACGAAATGAAAGTACTAGTAGCAGCGCCTACTGAAGATCTGCCACCTTACACTGCGATCTACAATAGGAATTATAGCAACCCCCTCCCCTCCCTAATGGAGGAGGCGTTTGTTCACCAGTGGTAGTTGTGGCTGTTGTTGATGATGATGTGAATATCGCTCTGTCTTAGTTTTCAATCTAATGCCTGACATTTTCAGTAAAACAGTATTTTATTGATAACTAATCAGACTGATAGTAATGGGTGCCGATATACTAAATTCTAAACGAGGTATACACTCTTTAGACTTTAATCTTTTACAGGTTTTTAAGTGAAAATTGAATGATGTATATTGTTTTATCATATGCAAAATATTTATTTAAATATTTTAATATGTGGCAATAGCAATGAAATAAAAACGGCGGTACTAAATAGCTTACAATAAGTGGCATGGTTATTAATTGTATCATTCGGATAATTTCTATATATTTTGATAATTCACTTTTTCAATTCAATTCAAATCATTTATTCAATTTAGGCGTCTACGGCGCTCTTATGAAAGTCAATTAAATTTTTTATTATTGCAATATTCTACATAGTATTGCCACGTTCAGCAAAAAAATGTAGAGAGCCACTGCGAGAAGAACGGGCAAGACACTCGGGGCCACTCTTTTAAACTTCTTTTAACAATGTGTTACATACAATATAATAAAATTATTACAATATTTAGTAATTCAACAACTTTAAACGGTTTAAATCGCGTATATTCATCATACACAGTCACCCCGAGACCACGATAACTGCAAAGTGTTTGAAACGTCGGGACAAAATAATGATAAATATACGAGATTTAAACCGTTTAAAGTTGTTTAATTACTATGTGTAACAATCGCGAAAACCTAAGACAATATTACAATATTTGTTAAAATAACGTAGGTGACAGGCGATAGCTTGGCAGAGGCGGAATTGTTCAAACATTTTAGACTAAAGTCAAATCCGTTTTAATTATATATTTTTAATCATTATAACGTTGACGTTACCCGGTTCAATAATCATATACAGTACTTGTATTGATCAGAATCAGCTCCCCTTAACCCTTTCAGCCACTAATCCCATCACCGTTAAGTTTACCGTTAACGTAACCCCGTTCAGTAATCCACTTCGCGGCACCGCAATAACGTAAAGCGAGAGGTTAAGTTACCGAACACTACCGATACACGTTTATACCTGTCCGAGTGTATCTACAGGGGGCGATAAATTTTGAGCCCACGTCCATCTGATGTATTTATCCCGTCGAGAGTTTTTAAACGGCCGGTGTGAAGCGATCCTTGATAAATTATGTTTACGGTTTCGAGCACGAGTAATTTTAGGGTAGTTTAGTTAAACATATAAATAATAGGCTGACGTTCAGAGACAAGTCTAAGCGTAAACTTATGCTTTAATCCATCAAAATGTAGTGCTTAGCTTCAAAATTATATTCAGAGACGTCTGGTACAGCGCTTCAACTTAGCACGTGCTATGCCACTGCTATGCTAAGCCAAGTAGTGGAAATTGACTACTTTAGCCTGTCACAAAGCAAGAGTGGCGCCGCCCAGTGATACACTGAGGCATTTGGTACAAAGAGTTCTTCAGGGACTTTTTTTTCGTAAATTGAAAAATGCACTTATTTTGTTTCACGCACTCCAATCACATTTTACATACTGTTGTTCTTTTCCTTTTCTTTTAATATCAGGATGCACAAATAAACAAGAACCGTTAAATATTCCATAAGTGAAAAATGTGCCATAGATAATAGACTGTGCGATATAAACAAAGAGCAAGGTAAGTATGACTCAGACTATATCTCTGAATGTGAAATTTAAAGATTGGCTTAGCCGACGCTTGGCTTAGACTGGTCTTTGACCGTCTTAAACAAATGTCTCTGAATCTAAGCCAATGTCTTAGAATCCATAGATGCACCAATGCGGGTTAAATTCAAGTCGTTTCTTGAATTTGCGTATACCCGTTGGAATAGTTTAGTATTAGGAAGTTCCATAATCAAAGTACCGATTTTCATTGATTGAACCAGTTTGGTGGAATCCAGATTTCTCGTAGTTTTATTACAATCCATTCATAGTACTCATACAAAGGTAATTTCGTAATATTTGGAATACCAAGCGTTCAATTTCTTTGTGATTTTGCACAAATGTCTATTAACCAATATCTATATTTTTTGTGGGAAAGGACGGCAAACCTGTAGGTGGCTCACCTGGTGGTAAGTGATCATGGTCGCCCACGGACGTCCGCAACAACAGAGGTCTCGAGAAAGCGTTGTCGTTTGCAGCAGAAATATGCTCTCTTCTTGAAGGCTCCTAAGTCGTTCCTGTTCGGAAATACTTCACCTAGCAGCTGGTTTCATATTGTAGCAGTGCAAGGCAGAAAATTCCACGATAATCACAAGGTTGCTGTGCGCTAGTAACATATACGGCATATTATTCATATTTCTAGCAAAATCATAGAATACAAACTATTAATATTGGCATTATATGATCAACAAGTTTCTTTGGTATATGAAAATGTTTTTGTAAGTTTTATTTTCTAGAACTTCTGTCCGCAGCACCGCCCTGGAATCTAGAAATCCTGGTTTCTAAGCCCGAGTTGTATATAGCTTCAGCTTTTTGACAAATGAATTAACAGTTTTCATCCAGCTGTCCAGAATATGGCTTCAGGCTCGTTCACTAGTACCTGGGACCAAAACATTGCTGGCGAAACGTGGTTGCTTAGATATCTCTGAATAAACTTTTAAGCATAACTTTGCAAGATTATTTGTCTCACAATTATTTATAAACCTTATTTATCTCATTTTAAACATTATGAGGCGAAAGCGCCTTCCACTAACCTGCCCTTCGAGTTACTTTCTTGAAAGTACTTTTACATAGTCTTCGTATATTATTAAGATTGTTGAACTTTGGGTGGCAGTATTTAAATAATAATAATAATTTATATAATAATAATAATAATTTATTTTTGTTTTGTATTCTTATTCAATGTCCCAGGAAAAAACTTGCGCTTTTTTTTCCAAAATATTGATCTATTTTTACTTTGTTACAGGTACAGCTGATTTTTGTTTTTTAATAGTGATCTGATGTAAGTACTAGCTTTAAGACTTTACATTGGCTGAAAACCCCTAAAAATGTACTTAGATTTTAACCATACACTAAGGAATATTTAATAAGCTCAAGATTCAAGAAGAAAACGTTTCTTAAGTCAATGAATTATAATGACCTAGTGCATTTTTTATCCATTAAATAGAATTTGTTTAAATTGTCGACTTACAACTTGAAACAACCAATATAAACTTGATTAAATCAGAGTAGACGCCCAGGTATGGGCCCTTATCGGTACATTCCACTCCTTTATATCTCATTTTGCTTTGCGAGTTATAGGTGCAATCATATTTCTAGTTTATTTCGGTTTATATCGATTTTTCACAACACTTTCTATCAGCGCTTTGACATACAATTTGTCGGTAATTAGTAGAAGCCAGTGTTATAGCATAGGTTATAAAAGCTATACAGCTTACTTTCTACGATGCTTTATCCAGCTTAACTTATTAAGAACCAGCTAGGACCCACGTTATATTTGTCGTAACGATTCCAAACAGTTTCGGACTTTGGTCTGTTGTCTTGGAGTCACGATTGGCCTACTATTACTAATTACACAAGTACTTACGTCTGCAAGTATGAAGAATGAGTGTGTGATGAAAGAGAATGACTTTGTCACAATATGATATCCTGTCATACCTTTCATTGTCCTTCGTTAAGTTGCTTCATATCTTTTAAAATTTCCATACGTTTTGAACCAATTTTAATGAATTTTGTTTGAGGATGATAAAACGGTTTTATTATGTAGTCAAAAAGTAATGGTACCAAATCTTTGTACATTGTTATTACGGCAACCATATTAAACATTGCATAGGGCTCATTCCAAGGTTTATCATATTCAAATATGCCATCAAAGCACCCCCACAGGATATATTAAACGTAATATTCCATTATGACGGAATTATAACCATACGCGCACAAGTAATATCTCTCACTTACATTTTTATTATCACTCAAATTTCCTTAGGCACACACTGGGGTGTTGTATAGTCATACTGTGAATTTCAACTGTGACATTATCTTTACGAGCTTGGAGTATAAGGGACGTAAGACAGGCGTGCGAGAACATCAAATATATAGTATAGTGGAAATATACGAGTAAGATGTGTTACATATAGTTCATGGTATTTATTGGTATACATATTATACAGGTCTACATATTGATAATTGATAATTTTATATCATAATTACAATATTGTGTCGCATAACATGTACGTAATATAATAGTATACAGATTTAATTAACAAAATAGATTTATAGAATATACTCGTACCTAGGTAACAAATAAATAAATAAAGAAATAATGAATTCAATCTCAATAAATATTATAATAATGTCAAAAATAGTAAAAAATAATTTTAATAACAATCAAAGTTATAATCATTTCATGTCAATAAAGTAATTGAGTAACTATACTCCTGTAAGATATCGAGCAAGGTGTCTAAGGAAAAATGCGCCTAATGAGCAACATGACATCACCGACGTTGAAACTAGTGGTGTGTTATTGGGCACACTACAAGGCTTCTTACCGTCTTAACGCATAGATTACCTAAATTTTTAAAGTGCTCTTATAACCAATCAACTAAGTTAAGCAACGTTCGTCGCGTTCGTGACTTGGATGGGTGACCGTTTGTGAAATTACTACAGAGCGATGCCGTGCTTCGGAGGGCTCGTTAAGCCGTTGGTCGAGGTTGTTGTCTAAGTATGTCAGTCATTATAGCATGGTGGTAGGTCATGTATTAATGTCGCCAAGCACCTAACGCTTTGTTCCACGAGCTGTTCTTGAGAGCCAGTAATTCAAGGTGAGTCTGAACAGCGTCTTCGACCCTATCATCACTTACCATCAGATGTTTTTTTTATATGGCTGGTAGGTTATAATTTAACTGAAACTGATTGCTTTGCAAGCTGAAGTGCACTTTATTGGTACGTAACTAAAGTCGCTTATTTATTGGAATGGCTTTGGGAATTACCCTTCTGATACTTATGATTATGTGCTAGGAGCAAAACTGTAATCAAAAATGATTTCTGTCTTTATTTTTTTTCTTCTGAATTAAAATACACATGTACCTACTTGTATTTAGATTCACATCGACCTCATTGTACAATTATCTATCTCTCTTGCATGAATCATGCCTTCTCACTTCTCACTTAGACCACCCATAAAAGGGTGATGAACAGCGTGAAAGACATCATAACATGACTCGGTAGGTGTAAAGTTTCATCACGTGATGCGATATTGGTTTACGAGCAGTTTGATTTACTATGGAACAGGGACATCCCCTCGGGAAAGGGTATTAAAGATTTTAATGGATATTGATTTATTATCGTCACTTCGTACCCCACGGCGTAAAACTTAGTGTGGGAATGTGATTGAATTGGTTTTTTTTA
The DNA here is from genome assembly GCA_963854805.1 of Plagodis dolabraria. Taxonomy (NCBI): domain Eukaryota; kingdom Metazoa; phylum Arthropoda; class Insecta; order Lepidoptera; family Geometridae; genus Plagodis; species Plagodis dolabraria. The sequence goes on along the minus strand of OY978459.1, from coordinate 2,262,796 downwards.
CGTAACGAGATGGACATGTCTCCTGCCTAATGGTAGACGTTAAGCCTGTCTATTATACACTTATTTAAACTATCACGGTTTTGACCAAAAATACTACTCGTATTATCACTTACGGGATTTGTACCGTGGCGATTTAAATTTTTGAGCTCCCAATATTTCGACGCATTTACATGCATCATGATCGCGGGGTGACTGGAGTGAAGAAACGGTCCCCCCTCTTTCTTAGTCTTTTGCTACGCGTACCAACCAACTCCTAATCCTGGATCCCACGTGCCGGAGAGTTTATAGCCTTCTTCCCTATTGAAACACTTAGATTTAGATATTTCAATCGCTTCCTTGTCTAATCTGGGAATGTAGCGGCGCTCCGTAGATATAACCTGTGGATTATGAAATTCGATCCAGTGATTATTCGTCTGCTCGCGATTTTTGTCAACCGCTCGATTCACTATCCCGCGACCATGTTGCATGCAAATATCTATTATAGTTGCTGTTTCATTGTTCTCGGCTTGCATGACACTGCACTGTGCTCGTCACTGCATGCATAAGAATTAATGTCGTTCTTGTTCACCTAATAATTTCACAGTAGTGCTTATTTTTAATCGTTCACCTATAAAGTCCGTGATTTTTGTTTTCTATGAACTCCTGATATTTTGAAAGTATTCAAAAAGAGAAAAAAGTGTTCATACCAAACAAAAATAGAATTGGTCGTAGAAGGCTGGAGCCCGTCTTGCCATTAAGGTTAGTTTTTTTTATGAGATTGTGACGAAACAAGTACTAGGTTCACCTGATGTTTAGCATAGTAACGTCTGCGTATAACAGATGCAGTTCGTCACAATGTCAAAAGTCTCAAATGCCCGTTGTTTTTCTATCTCTAAAGGACTGCTGCTGGAACACACTGTTAGGTGCTTGGCGATATATTTGCTACTTGAGGGTGGTAGCTAGTCAGTCGAGCTTAAAAGGTAAATGCCCAACTACCGTGCGGTGAAGCTCATGGTGGTTATCCAACCTTGAACCTGCGGTGCCGCAGGCCATAGCTATAACCGCTCGGCTATCATTGCTCCGAAAACCTAAATACTTCTGTTTTAATAACTATAGTATATATGTAAGCGTTTTGTTAATCAAAGTACACCGTCAGTAAAAATAAATACTTTGGCATTAAAATACCAATCTAATAAAAAATCAAACTTCATAGACAATGAACCACCTACTGGTCTTTAATTCTAAACTGGATGCGGTGCTATTGCTATCTACTAGGCACAGGCAACGCCGGACAGCTTCTGTTTTTTTTTTGTTAGAAGCACTCAATAAGTGTAATAAGTAAAATAAAAAATAATGGCGCGTCTCGATTGGGCGCTCGAGGACTCAAGACCTCCCAGAAATGCTGCTTGGCTTTTTCTTGCCAATGTCAGAGTGTGGCCAGTGTATGGTATCTATAGTTGCCCGGTATAATATTTATAGTTCAGTAATTAAAGCAAAAAATATTTAGAAATAGTTATTTAAAATCATGACTTAAACCTCGTACAGACAAAATGATAAGTAACTTAGAACAGCAGAAGAAAATATGATGTAAGGTTCCATCGTGTAGAATATATCGACCGTAATGGTCCCTGACCCTAATGATCGTTATTAAAGTAAGAACAGCTGTGTAATGTCAAAAGTCTATTGTTACAATTAATATATTATTACCTACTAGCTTTCTGGGCGCGGCTCCGCCCGCGCGTATGTCGGTTATCGCGCGAAAACAGTAACCTCTTTTTGCGCAGTCAGATAAAAACTATCCTATGTTTTTTCCCGGGTCTCAAACTATCTCCATACCAAATTTCTTTCAAATCGGTCCAGTAGTTTTGGCGTGAAAGCGTAACAGACAGACAGAGTTACTTTCGCATTTATAATATTAGTACTGATATAATTGGATAGACATGGACAAAATCTACTGTACTTTTGTCAAAAAAACAGTATTTTGACATCGTGTGTAAAAAATATGTATAGAGCGTGTCAATTATTTTTGCTTAGTCGTACAGCGCTCGCGAAGATGCAATTTTTTATGGGTAACACTCTATAGTACGCAGTAGATTTGCTTATGCTCTTCTCTCAATGTATAATACATCCACCTAAGGTGAATTTTGAAGTTACGAAGTTTGCTTAGCCATTCTGAATCGATCAGCAAAGTTAAGCAACGTCCGCCGCGGTCAGGAGTTGGATGGGTGACCGCTAGTGACATTACTACTGAGCGCTTCCGTGCTACGGAGGGCACGTTAAGCCGTCGGTCCCGGTTCTTGTCTTAGAATGGCAGTCGTTACAGCATGGAGGTAGGGCACTTTGCAAATGCCCGCCTGGCTAACTACCACCCTCAAGTTCAAAATCAGTCGCCAAGCACCTAACGGTGTGTTCTGGCAGCGGTCCTTGAGAGCCAGTAATTCTAAGTTAGCCTGAACAACATCTTTGATCACATCATCACTTACCATCAGGTGATATAGTGGTCAAAGGCCAAACTACCATGCTAAGAAAAAAAAATTACATATTTATGAGTGGTTTTTTTTGTTTAGTTTGTAAAAAAAAAAATTTATTTTTTGTAATTATTTTTCTTAAAGATTGGTAGTTGTTTTCTAAATTCCCTGTTAGTATATAGTTAAATTTAAAATAATATATGTGCAAATAAATTTGAAAATGTCCCAAAATTAAACGAATGTTTCAAGCAAACTAATAAACTAAGCTCATCAAACTTTATCTGTCCATATTCTTAGTAATGAAACAACGCATGAGAATACTCGTCCAAACCCGCCATAGCTCTACAGTTGTTCCTAAGAAATCGTATAAACGCTGTACAAAAGTCACATTTAGTGCATAGCATCCTGTTATTAGCTCTGAAGAGACTGACTTAAACAGCTTTAGTTCACATGGAAAATATGCATAAAAGGATTTAAGGATAAGGGATGGGTAATCCGGCCAAAATTTGGAGCCACTTTTGTGAACTCATTAGTATTATGTAATGTTGTAAAATAATAATTAATTAAACATATTGCCATGAACCAATAGATATTTTTTATTGTGTTGAAAAGATAATATAATAAAACGCGAGTAAATAGATACCTTTCTGGTAAGCGCGCTCCATCATCGACCGCATCAGGTGAGAAAGTGGTCAAGTGGTACCCAGTTACTTTTGCGACCACTATAACACCAGTTTAACTTGAAGTTATATCATCTTACCGAAAAACTAAGGAATCACGTACGTAGGTAAGTCAGAATTGTAGTTGGTGGGGACTGACACTAATGACATTTATGCCAGTTACAACTCCGGGCTACGGCTACTAGGAAGAATTTCTTGTCAGAAAAACCGAATGTCTGTTCCAGAAGTAGACCTTAACTGTATTTTACCCGACTATCAATTCATCATTAACATAAACAGCCATAATGGCCACCGTTAAACAAATGTCCCTACCCACCTAAATAATCCCCAAGCCTTTGCAGGTAGAGATCCCCAAGCCTATGCAGGTAAGGCAGATGGAGGTATAAGATGGCAGTTATTCAGAAGGAAGACACAGGAGGTTATATGGAGGGAAGGAGGTGGGGTTCTAGCCCGGCAACTCACAAGGCACTATAAATTCACAAGTGGTTATTCATAACTGCGTAATATTTATTTCAGGTAGGTCTGGGGGCTGACTCCCATCTCTTAATTCAGTCTTATTTTAACCATATATTTACAATTTTAATTCGCACTACCACATATCACTATAGTAAACTTACATTAGAACTTCAACGTGAGAGCGAGCTGCATGCATTGAATCAAGTCATCTGTGCGATAGAGATAGCGCTATACGAACATTATTGTTTCATGATGGCCACGGTACGAATGTCAATATTAATATTTTAAGCTTAAAATAACGACGTTGGTTTTCTATAATAGTTTTTAAAAGGTGGGAGTTGGGCCCCTGTAAGTGCTTAATAAGTCTCCGGTCAAATGTATTTCCATTCGGCAAAACGCAAACATTCCCGTCCTTATTTTTTGACATTCCTTGCACAAAGGCTGAGGCAGCATAACTAATAAAACAAAGACAAACAAACGGACAAAAACATCTGGACATGTTAACAGACTGCTGTGAATATTTCAGAATAGGTAGTTGTGAGTCGCAAATTGTCTTTTTGCCATCTCTCAAGTACGTCTTAAATCAAATAGCTATAACAAGCTGAAGTGGTAATTGGCCACCTATACAACTCACAGCGATGTGCAAATCAGCAAAAAAATATCTTGAATGGGAATAAAAAGGAGAAATTTCTTAACTTAATGCAGTATATCCGGTTAACATATTAGGAACCGGCTAGGACCCGCGTTATACTTACCGGAGATTCTGACTAGTTTTGGACTGTTTTGAAGTCCTTCGTCAAGGAGTCACGATTGTGCGAAGCGACGAGCCAGCGCGTTACTGACTATATCCTGTAATGCTATTTTTGATGCTAACTATCCCCTAGCCAGATAATTTTCGTGCGCAGACTATACGCCGCGGCGCAGTATACGTCTATGGCGCTAATCGGAAGTGGCTTCCGGAGTTGCTGAAATAATTCAACGATTCCCCAAGTTTGGTTACGTTGACGGATGGTGCTGAAATAGCTTTGATTAGGTAATAAGTTAGTCATTTTGTATCATTTATACACGAGTTTTGGTTGTGTTTGGTAATAGTGTTATTGATGGGCGTAGTGTTATTTTAAGACTGTAATAATCAATTTTAAAAAGTACTGATGACGTGATCAAGGATGTTAAATAAGCTTTGCGTAGGAGGTAATGGTTCTCAAGGGTTAATTGCTGCCCAAAATACTTCTTCAAAGTAACTTCATTTCTTCTGATGGAAAGCGAAGAGGGAATCAAGAAGCGATGACCAATTTTGCCGCAGTAATCTACGCTTATCGCCATCCTTATGATGAACACATTGAGGTGCGTATTGTTTCATTGAAATTTATTATTGCATCATTTTCGTTTAAATACAGTGACTGCGTATAAATTAACGGCTATTTGTATGAGCGAATATTCTAAAATAAAAAGATGCTATACCAGCATTTGATACAATATCGACCAATTTAAATACTATAAGTATTCATATTTTAAACCGTACATATGATAAACACTGATATAATGGTAGATAGATTATATAGGTATATATGATTCGATATATGTAATTCTTTAAAATTATTTAAGTTTGTTTGGTTGGTCATATAAGTACATGTGGCGACACCATTTGTGGTACATAGCGAGGAGGAGCGTTAGGACACTGGTGACCACAACAAAATGCCAAAAGATAAATTTTCTTTATTTTCATATAAGTAGTATCCATCATTACATTAGGCTAGGATATTAAAAAAACGGTACCGCCGTGCGCCGTCCAACTCAATATTTTATATATCTTACCCACACTTACTTCGTTAAGTCCTTGGTGACAGATTGCCTCCTTGAGAGCGAGAGCTAGCCAGGCGAGTACACGCTGTATGTCCTGCCACCACGCGGCTGGACTCGAACTCTGGGTGGCCCCGCGCGGTCGTCCAAATCTAATGCCACTTAGCTAGCAGTACTTCAAAACTTGGCTTTGGTATTCGATTGTGGATAACAGATTTGCACTAAAGAATCTAAGCATATTTTCTGTTGGTATTGGTACGCAATTAATTTGTTATTCATTTAGCGCTCGTAGCGTAGCTTCCTAAGTTATTCTGGACCAATCAGCTAAGTTAAGCAACGTCCGCTTCAGTAAAGATCTCTTCTGTGCTGTGCTGCAGCCATCGTCGGTCCCCGTTGTTGTGTTAGAATGTCGGTTGTTATAGCATTTTACAGATATTTACGAATGCCCGTCCGGCTGGACGGGCATTCGTAAACTACCATCTTCAAGTAAAAAATCTGTAGTCAAACCCCCAACTGTGTCCAGTAGCTGTCTTTGAGAGCCAGTCATTATAGATTAGCCTACTTCATTACTTATTACAACATCGTCTACTTATTATTTTCAATTCTGTCAAAATATGTAATTGTCTATGATACGTGTCCTAAGTAGCCATATCAAAATGAATTTGAATTACTTACTATAAAGTGAGATATTGTCTATCAGCTGTAAAAAAAGCTCAAGTTTCTCTCCCTATTGCTTGCTAACAATATTCCCAACTCTATGTCTAAAGACTACTAACAATAGTTTGATTTGTCTCTCCCTAGAGAGAATGCACGCCAATCTCTATTGTACGTCAACCTCTTCGATGGAACTAAATTAGAAGCTATCAAGTGGAGTCTGCGCGCGAAGTCTAGATTTAGTGCTAGATGGTGAATTATTAATGGTAATGACGTTTGAATCTGGGTAGTTTGATGTGATCTATGCAGCTATTCGCAACTTTGGAAAATGCTTCATATTAATGGCATAACATAATAGTATAATAATATAACTAGAGATGAAAGTGAAAGAGCATCTGAAATTCAGTTTTATTACTTAAGATGCGATCAGCATCATATTTTATGTATGTTATAAATATGCCGACACGCGGAAATTAATTGGCGTGCTCAGATTTCCGTACATGCAAATGGCTGTTTTTGTAGGTAAAGCAATAATTTTTTGATGATAACATTTTTGATAAGCTTTTGTTGTACCTTTGTGTTTATGAATTTATATGTTTTATATATATTTAGAAAGCACATATCCGGATTATTATGAGAATGTAGGTACTTCATTTCAAGTTAGGTTTTTTGTGTGGAGTGAATGTTGATTGTAGTAATAGAATGAGTGGTTATTAAAGTTGTGTTTCATGGTGATCGATCGCCTTGTAGTTTTCGCTTTGCAAAGACCTCAGTTGAATTGTGGGGCTGCTCTTCCTAGTGCTGTAATTTTTTTTCATGCAAAGTCAAACAGTTACCATCTGGTCCGTCTTCCGTAATTGGGTTGAAGACGAGAAGGTAATTTAATTACTTGGCCAGTTTCATAGAACATCATATTCATATTCAATAGCCATCCTCAACTTGATAATGGTAAACAACCATGTTCAAAAATAAATTGTGCGCACACAAATAATCGAACTGAGAACGATACACAATCACAACACGACCACATGCCAGGCAACTGACTGGATCAGCTGTATCACATCCGCCATCTTCTTAAATGAATTGCTATTCACTGTTTACACATGGGTGGAACAATGATTATGCTTACAGCTACTTTACGCAATGAATAAGTAATGAACGTTTTTAAGTAAAGTGTTTCTTATTTAACTACTTTTCAATGAATAAGATTTTAATATACGCTTATGAGGGAAGTTGTAGATGTTTATCAATCCTACATGCAATTATTTATTATTCTTCGTATATTTATTATTATATTATTGTACATATTTATTCGTAGCAAGCTAGTCTATTAATATTCCAATAATCCATTAACATTTCGATCACTGTTATTTATGTAAATCTTTCTCTCATCGGCTGATGAGAGAAGGATGTACATAAATCTTTTATTGTCTAACACCAAGATTACATTACTATAAGTCTTATTGTAAGATTATTACGTTGACAATAATCGTATTTTGTTCGATTTGTGCCATGCTAAAATTGTTGTAAAACATAGTTGCAATTTTCTGTCTCTTTAGAATATGTAGTTACCAAACACTTTAGAAAAATCCTCATTAAATAATAGTAAAAAACGCGATACACAAATACAACATATTTGTCAAGACATAAGCATACCTACGTAGGTTTTTGTTTTATATAAATACCAATGCTAAGTCAACAATCACTATCGAATTTCAACACACTAACTTTCAAAAATAATCTTGTTATAGTCTTGTTAAAATTAACTGTAAATCTTAAAGTTAGGTATTTTATTTAAATTTTGTTATATTTAAAAAAGTATAGCTCCGATCGCGCTCAATCCAACGGGACACGATCGGGGACCGTGGCCCGCGTGTTTTGATGCGTGGAGCTATTTAAAAAGGTTGAATTCTGATTTTTAATTTTGAAAATACACGAAATTTTGAAAAATGTAACTGTAAAACGTTGATAACTTTTTTACTATTGAAGCTATAAACCTAAAAACAACGCAGGACGGTCCGCTACCAGCGGCTGCAAATTACCATACATAAAAACACCACAAAATCAGGAAACGAACAAAGACAACACGAATATACGAAATTTCTTACAAAAATATTTGCAATAACAGGTTTTACCTGTCTGGTGTAAGATTTTATTACGGGACGATACTATTTAAACTGTCTAGTTAATTTAAAATAAAACAGTATAATTACTCGTATATAATTATGATAAGCTATGCCATATATTACTATGGCTTTCCTAAAGGACCAAGTTTCTTAAGAACATGTGCTATGCTTTGCGTCTATTCCCTGAACACATGGTATTAGCGAATACCCATTATTTTCTTTGTTGATATTGTCCTGTTGCCAAACATCTGCCAAACAGGCTATTTCAAGACGAGGATTATGAAAGAAACTTCTCAGATCTTTTAATCCTCCTTAATGTTTTATATCCGGTATTTCTTATTCAGAAGTCGCTTTCACAACATATTTTGTGTTCTAAATTTAAACGTACTACGGCACGTCATTTCTTAAGTAGACTCTTTATAGATTACCTATTTTGAAAGTACCAAATTACTTCTACATCTACATCTTAAAAATGAGACACATCATCAATACTGGAGGTAAATTTAATGTGTATGGAATAAAAAGTCAAAATCATTTATTCAATTTAGGCGTCTACGACGCACTTATGAAGGTCAATTACAAATTTTAATATTGAATTATTCTACATTGTACTGCCACGTTCAGCAAACAAAAGTTATGAGCCACGGCGAGAAGAATGGGCAAGAAACTCGGGCCATTATTTTAGATGTCTTTTAACAATGTGTTACATACTAACATATTATTTTTTTATGCTATTGTGACGGGACAAGCTCGAGGGCCGCCTGATGTTAAACGAACTAACCTCTGCCTATAACAGATGCATTACGTCACAATTCACGAATTGCACTGCGCCCGTCACCTTGAGACATAGTTGTTAAGTCTCATGTGGCTGTAATTTCACTGGCTCTCAAGGACTGCTGCCGGAACACACCGTTAGGTGCTTGGCGACAGATTTTCTACTTGAGGGTGGTCGCTAGCCAGGCGGGCAGTCGCAAAATGCCCTTCCACCATGCGGTGTAGCTCAAGCCCGCGGCGGGATTCGAACCATGGACCTGCTGCGCGGCAGTCCATAGCCAATGCCACTGAGCCATCACTGCTTCAAAATTATATAATAAAATTATTACAATATTTGTTTACATTTCGTAGCTTGGCAGAGGCGGAATTCTCCAGGCATTTTTGTCGTTTAAGTAATCACAAACTGTATAGTATTAATCCATTGCTAATGTGCGGAACGGGTAAAATATATACACGAAAATCCAGTGTTATCGAACTGTTGACTCACTCACTGATTAACTGACATCTCTCAAAAGGTATCATGGGACGTAAAAGTGGTGTGAAATCTCAGTCTCAACTGTCTCAAAAAAACATTAATCTCTCTGTAGAAATGATGATATTGAGTGTTAATAACTGTAAAACACAATGAATAAATATTTGTATTATAAATGTAAATGTTAAATATTTTCCTCTCAGGGACATTACAAAGTACAATTTATCACTCAGAAGATCTCAATATCAAATATTATACTAATACTATAACGACCCTCGTCAGTAATAGTCACTCTCTGTCTTCGGTTAACAATGTATCTACTATTCACTATTGTATTAATATTTTAAGGTAAACGCTGACGTGTCGATAGGAAATTCAATATTTAAACATTACACTAATATAATATTGTGGCTATGTCGTGTAGGGTTCCGAAAATATTATTCACAATATATTTTAATTTTAAATATTGTGAATTATTTATCTTATAACGCAATTGTATACATTTTTAAGGGTAATGTAAATTTATTTTGTGATATATTTTATACTAGCTTTCCGGTTTTGCGCAGCTATATAAAAACTATATTTTGGGGGATAAGCGTGGAGGCGTGCTCGTCGCATCCCCTGCCGGCCCAAAGGGCTGCAACTCCACTCGAAGAATCACAGTGGTGGTAGGGCCTTAGGGTCCGCCTGGATAACTACCACCCTCCCGTTAAAGTGTAACGCTAAATGTCCAGGCCCCAGCTTGGACGTGTTCCGGTACTATTGCGGGAGTACCAGTCCTGTGTGACTTGTGCTTGTCCTAACTTCTAGGGCCGTACTATGGTTAAAGCAACAGGTTAATGTTGAACAGCCGTGACAGGTTGGCGCGGGGTCCAGGGAGACCCGGTGAAACGGCTGACCGCTGGCCGCCCGGGGAGGCTGTCCCGCCAACCGGCGCATAATCCTGTGAATTATCTGACGTGCCGGAGTAGGAGACCGGAGTGGATCCCGTCAGTTAGTTCCAGGGGGGACCGGGGGCCCTTACGTCCCCCGCGCCAGCCATTCACACCACTGTTTGATGTTGCTGTTGCAACACCAAGTCTTATTTTTATTGCCCTATCGTTAGGATTGGTAAAGTCACACCACCCAACTCTTATTTTCACCCAATGACACATAAAACTAAAAAGAGATGTTCTTCAGCGGTTTCCAACTCCACTTTATCTGTGGATTTTTGTAACATTCGGGGCCTCCACTCCAACCTAGATGCCGTCCATCACCACCTTGAGACGGTTAAGCTGGCCCTTCTCTTTTTAACGGAGACACAAATACTAAGCCCGGCGGATACTTCGTACCTGTTATATCCAGGTTACACACTCGAGCACGCGTTTATTCGTCGTGCTGGAGTTTGCCTTTATATCCGGGAAGATATTTGCTGTCGGCGTCTTAATGGTCTCGAAGACAAGGACCTATCCATGCTGTGGGTTCGCGTGGATTACTGTGGCAAAACTTTAGTTTACGCATGTCTCTATAGGTCACATAGCGGTGATAAGGAGACAACTTATCTTTTTGAGCACCTAGCTCGAGGAGCTGATAAGGTCGATGAGCAGTACCCTTCGGCGGAGCTAGTGGTACTTGGAGATTTCAACGCTCACCATATCGAGTGGTTGGGTTCCAAAACTACGGATCACGCCGGCCGCACTGCTCTCGATTTCGCTATGGCGTATGGTCTCTCGCAGTTGGTTTACACACCGACCAGAATACCAGATATCGAGAACCATACACCCTCTTTATTGGATCTGATGCTGACTTCTCACCCGGATCAGTACCAGGTATCAGTGGAAGCGCCTCTAGGTTCTTCTGATCACTGCCTGGTACGATCTGAGGTAGCGATCGTGCGCAACCACCGTAACGGGCCTCTCGGGAGTCGTACGGTATGGCACTACCAGTCCGCTGATTGGGATGGACTGAGAGATTTTTTCTCGTCCTACCCTTGGAGGCAGATTTGCTTCTCCTCGGAAGATCTGAACGTGTGTGCAGACTCCATCACTGACGTCGTGCTTCAGGGAATGGAATGCTACATTCCTAAATCTGTTGTGCGCGTTGGTGGCCGGAGCCGTCCATGGTTTAATAAGTCTTGCGCTGACTCATCCGGTCAGAAAAACGCTGCCTATAAAACCTGGACCGAAGCACTTGCGCGTAAAGATCCGAATACTGCCCAGTTGAAGAAGAAAATGAATTCTGCCTCCAGATCTAACAAGAGGACAATTGCTAAGGCAAGGTCTGAGCACATCAGCAGAATTGGCGACCAGCTAGCAACTTTTCCCTCAGGAAGTCGTGCTTTCTGGTCCCTTGCTAAAGCTGCTGAAGGTAATTTCTGCCAGACCTCTTTACCAGCATTACGTAAGCCTGATGAATCTCTGGCCCACAGTGCTAAAGAGAAAGCCGACCTTTTGGGTACTCTCTTTGCCTCTAACTCGACTCTCGACGATGGGGAAGCAAAACCTCCGGTAATTCACCGATGTGAGAGTTCCATGCCAGATGTACGTTTCTCGCAGAGAGCGGTACGGAAGGAACTCTTATCCCTTGATGTGCGAAAGTCGAGCAGGCCGGATTGCATCCCGGCTATCGTCCTCAAGTCATGTGCTCCTGAGTTGACTCCTGTGTTAACGCGCCTTTTCCAGCTCTCTTACTCCAAAGGATGCGTGCCGTCTTCATGGAAGGTTGCTCACGTACACCCTATTCCCAAGAAGGGTGACCGTACAGACCCATCCAACTACAGGCCTATAGCAATCACCTCTCTACTCTGCAAGGTGATGGAGCGAGTAGTTAATAACCAGCTCCTAGGTTACTTAGAGGATCACCAACTGATCAGTGACCGTCAATACGGTTTCCGTCGAGGCAGATCGGCTGGTGATCTTCTCGTTTACCTCACTCACCGTTGGGCTGACGCAGTCGAAAGTAGAGGGGAAGCTTTAGCTGTCAGCTTGGATATTGCTAAGGCTTTTGATCGGGTCTTGCACAGGGCACTTCTTTCGAAGTTGCCATCTTACGGCCTTTCCGAGGGGCTGTGCACTTGGGTCGCCAGTTTTTTGTCTGGACGGAGCATTCGTGTCGTTGTCGACGGAGCTTGCTCCGATCCCATGCCGATTAATGCTGGCGTCCCTCAGGGATTAGTGTTATCGCCTACGCTATTTATTCTGCATATCAATGACATGTTGCAAATTTGTAACATGCATTGCTATGCAGACGATAGCACGGGCGATGCACAATATTCTGGCCGTGCTAATGCCCCTCGCGTCGAAGTAGAAAGAAGTAGGACTGGTCTTGTGTCTGAAGTTGAGGGTTCATTGGAACTCGTCTCACATTGGGGACAGCAGAACCTTGTCCAATTCAACCCCAAAAAAACTCAGATATGCGTTTTTACCGCGAAGAAGTCCCCCTTTACAGTCGCTTCGAAATTTCAGGGTGTTCCCCTAAAAACCGCAGAGAGTATTGGAATTCTTGGCGTCGACATTTCCAAAGATGTCCAGTTCCGCTGTCACATCGCGAGTAAGGCTGGGTTGGCATCCAAGAAACTTGATGTGCTTAATAAGGCAAAGCGGTACTTCACGTCGAGCCAGCGACTTTTGCTTTATAAAGCACAAGTTCGCCCTCACATGGAGTACTGCTCTCACCTCTGGAATGGCGCACCAAAGTACCAAATCCAGTCTCTCGATGCTATTCAGCGTCGAGGGATCCGAATTGTCGACGATCCCGAGCTCTCCGACCGACTTGAGCCACTGAGCTTCCGTAGAGACATCGATTCACTCTGTATATTCTACAGGCTCTATAACGGGGAATGCTCTGAAGAGCTTTTTGATCTTATACCGGCATCGCGATTCTATCATCGTTCCTCGCGTCACCGGTTAAATGCTCATCCACATATAATCGAGTCCTGGAAATCTCACACAGCTCGATTTATGCGTTCCTTCTTACCGCATACCTGCAAAATGTGGAATGATCTTCCATCTAGTGCTTTTCCGCAGGGCTGCAGTATGGATTCCTTCAAAAAGGGTGTTAAAAGAGTCTTACAGGGTCGGCAACGCATTGGTAACGCCCCAAGTGTTGCAAATGTCCATAGGCGACGGTAACCGCTTACCACCAGGTGGGCCGTCTGCTTGTTTGCCACTCTATTACATTAAAAAAAAAAAAAAAAAAAAAAAAACGTATGTTTTACTTGTAAGTTTATTCGTTGCGTACAAAAATACAAAAAAATAATAATACAAATCTTTCCTCTTTCTAATATTAGTGTAGATGTAGATTGATTATAGGAGCTGACTGTCAGGAATTAACATGGTGTCATGTTCATTATTGTTAAATAACTTTCAAGACATTATGAGTCTTATAATATTGCGATAGTAAAGCTACACAAGTGAATAACGTTATAATTTTAAAGTTTCCTTCCTCTGACGTGCGTTTTCATCTTAACTAATAAATTCTACGCGATGTACACGTATGCTGTGGGGATTAAAAAAAATGAAACTTCATTAAAAAATGCCCGGCTGAAATTGAAATTCGAATACGTGAAAATAGAGGCAACGCTCAAAAGTGCCGGTTCACTGGCCACTAACAAAAATACGCCGGATTTGGCGTGGCCGCTTACACAAACAGTGCGGGAAGAAAAATAAAAAAATAAAAAAGAACCAGATGCATTCGGTTTTCAAACAATGTTACTGGCCATGGATAAAAAAAGATTTATGCATGGTTTGTACACGTTTGATTTATTAAACTGCTGTAGTTTTGTGTCGATTGGACAAGCTATAATTTAATGCATAAAATTTGTCACAACGCTATGCAATAGCATATCGGCTTTGCTTTTGCTATAAAGGGGCGATTCCCTGAAGTCTTTGACCCTGGCTCCCAGATCTCTCCTGGTCACTTTGAAGGTAAAGTTGTGTTCAGATGATTATTATTGAACTCAGAAAAATATGTGCTATGAACGAACATTTAGTAGGCAGAGACCACAGATTTCCACTTGCTACAATCCTTACAAATCTATTTCGCTTCATCTACCTACACTCATCAATCCTTTCAAACATAGTTTCGCTTTAAGGTACTCCTGACCTGGCCCTTTTAAGGACGTCTTCAATCTGAAACGTTCGCCTAGGTCTTCCCTACCAACACTTTTGTCATCTTGTCCAACGTATACCTGTTAAGCTCTTGTTAACCTCTATTAATAATTACTTGATTCATAGGTTAACAATCAAAATCCAGCTGTTTTTTTATGATATTGTGACGGAACTAGCTCGAGGCCCACTTGATGTTAAGATAATAAATCAACGATACCTAGTTTTTACATTTGTTATTCGCGAAAATGTGTCTAAAATTTAGATTTGGCGAATGTCCGCTTTGCTAGCTACCACCCTCAAGTAGAAAATCTGTCGCCAAGCACCTAACGGTTTGTTCCGGCAGTTGTCTTGAGAGCCGGTAATTCTAGGCTAGCCTGAACAACATCTTTGACTACATCATCACTTACCATCTCGTGAGATAGTGGTCAAAGTCTATCGTTATTTGAAAAAGTCTATCGTTAAACCTCTGCTTAAGAAAGGTGACACCACAGATTTAAATAATTATCGTCCTGTAACTTTGATACCTGTCATGTCAAAGGTTTTTGAAAAGGTGATGCTGAAACGGTTGTATACCTTTGTATTGAGTCAAGGAATACTAAAATAGGAACAATTTGGGTTCCGCAAGGGCAGCACTACATCTCTGGCGTGTTTTAATTTAATAAGAACTATTACAGAATGTATAAACGAAGTAACACCTATCACAGCTGTATTCCTCGACATGACTAAAGCATTCGATTTTGTAGATCATGAATTGCTTCTCTATAAACTCGACAAATATGGAATAAGAGGTGTTGCCAACAACTGGATCAAGAATTATTTATTGAACCGAAATCAATGCGTAGAAATAGTTAAGGTGCATAATAGTAGGAAGGTTACAAGTAGATCAACATTTAAAGTAAATAGGATTGGAGTTCCACAAGGAAGTGTATTGGGGCTATTTCTATTTTTACTATATATTAACGATCTACCAAATATTACTCTTCACCAGACTATTTTATTTGCAGATGATACAACTCTTGTCGTTAAATGTGCTGACATAACAACGTATGAAAGTGATATAAACAATGCTCTCAGTAATATAGATGACTGGCTAAAGGCCAACAACTTAAAAACAAATATTAATAAAACAAACGCTATGCAGCTGCGAAGCTATATGAAGCAACGCGTTGATTTAAAATTAATATATGAAAATAATGCATCAGGAGAAGTAAACTCTATAAAATTTTTAGGAATAATAATTGACGAACATTGTAGTTGGAAAATGCACATAAAGTATGTCTGCGATAAACTTGATAAGTTTGTATACGCAATCAAGAAGTTGCGCCTAACAGTATCCACTGAAGCTGCACTTAATGCTCACCATGCATACGTATCTTCAGTGCTCTTGTACGGCTTACTACTTTGGGGCAATTCAGTAAAATAGATAAAGCATTTTAAGTTCAAAAAAAATGTGTACGAGCAATATGTGGAGCCTGGAGTACGGACAGTTGCAAGCCATTGTTTAAAAATTTCATATACTACCTTTGGTTTGTATGTACATTAGGGAACTTTGAGTTTTTGTTAAACAACACCCAACTTATTTTAATCTCAACTCGGATATTTCAAATAGACCCACACGAAACAAATACAAACTCTACCTACCTCGAGCTAATTGTATATACAAAAGAAATGCTTACATTAATGCTATTAATGTATATAAAAAACTACCTAATAGGTTTAAAGATCTGCCGATACACTCTTTCAAGACACAACTTTTTTTTTTACCTTGTGGCTAGCTAACCATTGTTTTTATGACATTAACGAATTTATGACATTGAAATTATTTAATTATTTTATTATTATATGTTAATAAATGATGGCTTTGATATAATTTGAATAAATTGAATAAATAAAAATATATTGTAATGTTATAAATTTTGTGTGTAATGTCATATTGTTCAATTTATTCATAATAAATAGTCATATTTTGAATATATTAATAAATAGGTAATTCAATTTAGTGTGCAAAGTAATTTTATTTTGTATTTTGATAAGTATAATTAAATTGCAAGGTATTGATTATTAAATTAAGAAATGAAATTTTTTGTTCAATAACAGATAATGTTTTTAAAATTTTAATATGTAAAAATTTGCACACCATTGTAATGGTAGAATGTTAAGGTATATTTTTTAAACATTACCACCTGCTGTATCCAAACTACATTCTTGTAAATAAATGAATAAAAAAAAAGGCTAGACTTTCAGCAATGAAGAAAAAAAAGACCTATTTTATTATATATAATTTTAACCTGTATTATTAGGTCACAATAAAATCCAATACATTTATTTTTAGAACATCTTGAGATGCGATTTAATTGGCTTTGTTTTGAAGTGCGGGCTTAAGTCTTCCGGCGCTGCTAATTGGACAAAATCACCTCAATTCACTGTACAAAATACTGGTATTTTGAAGCTAAAAAACATATACTAAAACTATACACAAAAAACAAACCACTCATAACAGTATCGAAAATAATGAGGATTTTCATTAATATATACATTATTACCAATTATTTTAATAGATAAATTTTTTTTGAAGCAACTGATTCATAATTTTCAATTCTTACATAAAAAAGATATTATTAAGAGCACCTACATAGTCGACAAAAGATCAGCTTAGTAATATTGTTAAATAGAGGGAGTTGGTGTGATTTTTGTACTCTTGGACTTGAGTTCTCAAGGTATTAAGTTTAAGCCTGTTTAAGAGAAAGGAAGAGGGTTTCTTAGCGTTAATTTCGAAAGATATGTTTAGTCCCATGTAGTAGTTGAAGTTACAGTTGAACTCTTTGTGAACGACCTTGTCCGGGAAAGTACTGCATAGGTGCCAATTTCTACCGCTACGTAGCTATGTTCACATTAGTTTGTTCCGCTTTGAAAGGTTTAAGTGCCAGTTAGACTACAGACAAAAGTTCATCTCTCGAGGAGGTGCAGTTCATCATTTGTGACGAAATGCTTCTATTATAGGTAGAGGTTACCACTTAACACCAGGTGAGCGTCGTGCTGGTTCTTTAACAATCTTATGCAATATAAAAAATTGGGGATGAGTCTCCTATCATTAATCTGGCGCGGTGCACAGTCCGGATTGCTATTGAGAATTTCTTCGTCAGAAAATCGAATAACTGTCCCAGCCTGAAATCGAACCTACCACAGATACACACTTACACCACTCTGCCGATCCTGCCAGAAGTGAAAAATTATAGGTTAAAAATACTATAGCAGACGTTCATTATCTTACCCGCTATCGACATATACAATATATATTTTGAAGCGCTCGTAGCGAAGTTTTTTATCCATTCTGAACCGATCAGCAAAGTTAAGCAACGTCCGCCTCGGTCATGACTTGGATGGGTGACCGCTGGTGACATTACTACTAAGCATGCACGTGCTTCGGAGGGCACGTTAAGCCGTCGGTCCCGGTTCTTGTCTTAGGATGGCAGTCGTTATAGCATGGTGGTAGGGCATTTTGCGAATTAGTAGTATTACTGCTAGCTACCACCCTCCAGTAGAAAATCTGTCGCCAATCACCTAACGGTGTGTTCCGGTGGATGTCCTTGAGAGCCAGTAATTCTAGGTTAGCCTGAACAACATTTTCGACCACATCATCACTTACCATCAGGTGAGATAATGGTCAAAGGCTAACCCAACAGGCAAAAAAAAAATACCCTCGTTAGTATCATCATTAGTTATCCACACAAAGATAGCATTTCCAGACTTCTATTTAAACCGTTTACAGTAATTTTCAAATATTTACAATACGGTATCGGATCCTGAGAAGTGCGCTACAGTTCAGTTTGTTTAGACTAATGGCATTCGGACAAACGCATAGCCGGGTGCGTTTGATGTCTGCCACTCGACACTTCGAGTTTACTTTCAAGAGCGCTTGAACTTCAAGTTAGTGCTTGAACTTAATGTTTTTGGCCGGTTGTTTATGAGAAAAGTGGCCGGAATACCACAGGTTGGTGTTTATGTTGCATATTTTTTTCCCAAGTGTATATGTGAAAGCATGTTTGATTAGTTTTGTGAATAATTTGTCATTGATCTTTTAAGTACTTTAATTAAATTTTCGCACGGGACGAGATTGTAAATATGTTTATAATGCTATCATAATAAACATTTTAGGTGTTGTGTTTTTTTTATATATATTTGGTTTTATTCATTTTCCACAGACTCCGGGGTCCGTGCCATTTTTGAAGTTAACAGAGAATTTATTGAGTAATTACATTAATAGGGGGAGCATTCTTACATACTAGGGGGAACACAATTTTAAGGAATTCACTATTACTAAACAGTTGCAAACAGATTTGCACTGGCATTCCGGACGGACCAGTGTCCTCAAGCAGCACTCGTTCACGAGTTGACTCGCGTGCCAGCCATCGTCCTCCTCAACCATTTTTGAGGGAAGAGGGCGACCCGACACACGATGCCACTGCTTGCCAACACATTTTCGTGAGCATGACTGTTCCGAATGCCTGCACGAATCCGCTTGCTAAAGGGGGAGAAATCTATCACTAAGTACTAAATTTAACACATAACAATAAAAAGTGGACTTTGAAATTTTCTTACTCTGCCTCTCCGACGTCCATTCCCACCA
This sequence comes from Plagodis dolabraria, assembly GCA_963854805.1. Classification (NCBI taxonomy): domain Eukaryota; kingdom Metazoa; phylum Arthropoda; class Insecta; order Lepidoptera; family Geometridae; genus Plagodis; species Plagodis dolabraria. Next base: position 2,243,673 of record OY978459.1, on the reverse strand, counting down.
GGGCCTCTATCACCACACTGTTGCGATATCTGATTGCCATCTTCAGGTTATATTCGCGGATATCTTTACGTCTTGCAGCCACCGCTCACCGAACGAACCGTCCAATAGCATCATTTGCGTCGTCAGCGTAGTACGTGAGAGTCCCGGTGTGCCGTGAGACTGCGACGACTGCGTGTGGGACGCTCTCGTGCAGCTTCATTCTATCCTTGGTCTTTATTGCGATAACTGACTCGTATGTCAATCCATGTGCTTCGTGGATTGTGAGGATACGAGATCCCACGCCTGCTCCGTAACTCTCGTTGGTCAGGGTCTCTTTTTCTTCCTGTGTGTGAACCAGGAACAGGGTGTTTGGGATGGTTTTGGGGATAGGTGTTGTGTTATATCTTTTTAGAGTTAAATAGACTAAAATGTAAGTACCATAGCCCTCCAACTAGCATCAAACCTTTTTTTAAAGCACCTCTTTCTAGTGATGTTTCACAAAATTTCCAACATATACTTTGTAGCGTCAAGATTATTCTTGTTAGAGTTTTGTTTGTGTAATGAACATTTGTTAAATGCGGGAATTAAGATCGTATGCTCCGCAGTGACATCAAAGTCCGTGAAAATTTTAATCCGTGTGAATCGACTGCTAAACTTTAATCAGCAGATACATTCGATTTTTTAAACGAAAGAACGGTGTCTACAAAAGTATTATTTATACAAAAAGTTTCTTACATTTAGGACGTAAAAATTACATTAACTGTGACGTCGTTGCCGTCTCAGCGTGCGTGGAGCCTTTCACATTAAAATGTTAATTTTCGTACTGGCCGGCAAAGAGCAGCCTATAGAGATTGTAACTCGAATAAACTTATGTCATTAAAAATATATATATTGTTTCTTTTATTTAAGACTAAGTTAATTGATAAATAAACTTAAATAATGACTGCTAAGTGCAATGAAACTTCAAAATTCACTTATTTTGGACGGAGCGATTGTATTATTAACCACGTTGCAGCTTATGCTTACAATACTTTAATTTTAATAAAAGTTTCTTTTATATTCGTGGCAGGTGAAAATCACCTGCTAATTAAGGGTGGTAGATAAAATGTAACAATGGTTAAATATTGATGTAAATGTCTATGTTAAGTAAAATAAAATTTCTTTCGTTATATACTCCCACGTATAATAATCATAAAAAACCTTGTTTCGTCATCCCGTCGTTTTATTTTTATTATCTTTATAATGACAGGGGTAGCTCTTAAGTTTTATCTTCATTCTGCTGTACCCATTTGTCTGTTTATGACATCATCGTTGTGAAAAACCTGGCTCCCGGCAGCTCGCTTATGTCACTTATGTGATGAATGTTATTCAAACACTACCTAATGTTTTATTAAAAATATACATATATCATTTAGGTCATGTGGACAGTTACAAACATTCCTTTAGAAAATGAAACCATAATATACAAATACAAGTCCAACACAATTTCGACTAATAACTAAAAAACAATAATAATTAAATAACTAGTTTTGAAAAATACATAAATTAAATAAAGTGCTTTTGCATGTAAATTTCACCTAGAAAAATACAATAAACAGTTGTAGACATCTAAAAAATACTATTTTTTATATTAATTAACTTTTTAGTTTCATAGAATAATAACTATTATAATATATTAGTAAAACAATTCGTATTAACTCACTAAAACCGGCTAAGATCGCGTTATATTTCCCGGAGAGTTTCCGACCAATTACGGATTGTTTTGAAGTCGTTCGTATCGGAGTCCCGACTGCGCGGAGCGACGAGCACAGGCTTCCGCGCGTTACTGACGTTACGACGGCACTGTCTGTCCCTGCTCAGCTGCAACAATATGACGCACAGAAACACGGCATCCGTATACGGATGAATTCCTCCTGTCTGCACAAAGCAATTTGCATTCACCTTAATAATAAGAAACGGCGAAGGAATGGAACACTCTCCCAGCGTCTTTTCCTCATGAGCTACAATTTGGAAGTCTTTCAAGTCTAGAATGAATAAGTATATTCTAGGCAAGCATGCTCCTCCGTCGACCACATCGTCACTTACATCAGGTGAGACAACCGTCAAATGCTCGCAATAAAAAAATTAAAAGATATATTAAAGGTTTAGTTCATATTAAATGCAAGCCAACAAGCTCATATTAACCAGAAACATCTCTAGTCGTCATTATAAGTAAACGTTGTTGTGAAGTGTTAATCATTATCTACCTTCTTGAAGAGGCTTAAAGCTGTGCTTGTCTTTACTTGTGCTTTCCCCTATACAAACACCTTTACCTAATCCTAATACGACGCCGCGGCCACAAAATAAAAACGACAAGAAGGATCACTGTGCAAAGCCATAGTAATAAATAAGCAACTCTAGGTGCGAAGCAATAAAGTTCACTTCAGCTCGCAAAGCACGGAATACCTAATATTTATATCCACCTAATAGGTCTCCACCGTCACTCTTTTATTTCGCATAGCCACTAGCAATATTTATTCCGACCCAGCACGTACTGTACAATAATCCCGTCCGGACGAATGCGTAGATGTACCTGTAGAATAGTACCTAAAGTGTGGAGTGAGCTAGGCGTTCTGCTGCCTGCTCACAACACCATAAGCGACTCTCCTGAGGCGCGCGGCAGCAAGACTTATATTTATCACTTATCACCCACTTTCAAAACGATAACGTGTCACGCCAGCGGGTATAATAATATATAACAAATTACAGCCTTGTGGAACAAGTAGGAAGTGAAGTTTGTAAGGAAATAGTAAAACGACTAATACCAGCTATACGTACCAATCTATTGTTATTTTTAACATCTATCCATGCTTACTGCGTGCAATGTAGTCTAAAATTTCAGTCCATAAAGTCAAAACTACCAAAGAATAACATTAACAAAGCAGAGATTACAGCTTTAAGTGATTTACGCAATAATCTAGAAGTATTGGTTTTGCCAGCTGATAAAGGCAACGCAACAGTGGTTGTCGATACCAAAGAGTACGAGCAGAGGATCAACCAAATGGTAAGTGACGAATATATTTATAAAAAAGTCAACTACAACCCGACTTCTAGAGTAACTGCTAAATTGCTGAAACTGTTGCGCAGCTGCGATGACAAGAACCTGATGGAACGTTTGCGCCCACACAACCCTACGTCTCCCAAGATATATGGGTTGCCTAAGATCCACAAAACAGGATGGCCATTAAGACCTATAGTCAGCCAGATTGATGCTCCTACCTATAAGATCTCCAAGCATATGGCTACTATCTTGCAGCCTCTGACTGGTAGAACCAACAGCTATGTCAAAGATTCGAGACATTTTGTCCAGCTGTTAGCAAATGTGCGAATGGAGCCATCGGAATTAATGGTCAGCTTTGACGTCAATTCTTTGTTTACCAATGTACCAGTAGAGGACACGATCACCATCATATCGAAAATGATACAGGAAATAAATTTACCCACTGTTTACATTGATTTGGTGAAGTTTTGTCTCAAAAGTGGCTATTTCTTGTGGCGTGGAGACCATTACCTGCAAGTTGATGGAGTAGCGATGGGATCACCAATAGCTCCAGTAGCGGCAAACATTTTTATGGAATGGTTCGAGAACACAGCATTATCTACAGCTGTCGCTAAGCCACGGTTCTGGTGGCGGTATGTTGACGACGTTTTCGCTGTAATTTCTGGAGATGTTCTTCGTCAGTTCACGTCGCATTTGAACACGGTACACCCGAAGATATCGTTTACCGTTGAGGAAGAGATAGAGGGAGTGCTACCGTTTCTGGACGTTAAAGTGATACGGGGACCTGACGGTACGTTAACTCATACTGTGCATAGGAAACCGACACACACAGACCAGTACCTACGAGCTGACTCCCATCATCACCCATGCCATATATCTTCGGTACCAAGAGCTCTAATTAACCGTGCATTAAGTTTATGTGACCCTCAGCTAGTTGATGCCGAACTGGAACACGTCCGAAGGGTGCTAGAGAATAACGGTTATAATTGGCGCCAATGTTCTCGACTTGTGAGTGGAACTGAACGCATGCGACCTACCACGGTCAACAGGTCGCCGGTGTATCTACCTTACATCAAAGGAATAACGGATAAAATCGGATACCTGATGAAACGGAGGTACTCAATTAAGGCGATTTTCCGATCACAAGGACAACTCCGACAAATGCTACGTTCACCGAAAGACAGAGAACCACTTGCCGGGCCTGGGGTATATAAAGTGCCGTGTGATTGTGGAAAGTCCTCCTATAATAGCGGTACATCCTATAATAGCGGTACGTTTTCGGCGTCCGCAGGAGACGGAGGTAGAAAGCGCTTTTCGCCTTCTACGCCCGTCTCGGGCTATTGTAGGGCCAGGCCCTCGCCCAAAACCCGGTGGAGCTGGACGACCGCACAGGCGGTAGCCAGCATCTATGTCCTCCCTAAAAAAAAAAAAAAAAAAAAGTGGAAAGTCCTATATCGGAGAAACACGACGAAACATCGCTACAAGGTTGACGGAGCATGTCAGGTGTATTAAGAACCTTGAAGTCGAGAAATCCGCAATAGCCGAGCACGCCCTAATTAAGGATACGAAACATTTCATACGGTTTGATAAAGCATCCGTACTAGCGAGAGAAAAGTATTTTGTGCCGCGGAAAGTACGTGAGGCTATTGAAATAAACCGTCATCCAAATTTTAATAGGGACGGTGGCTGGAATCTACCTTCTGCGTGGAAACCCGTGCTTAATTGTGCCTCGACCAGTGCTAAACTGTTTACCCGCGAATCAGACGTAATTGCAATAGTGTGCGAAGACCCTACACATACTTTTGACGAGTGCAGTGAAGATAGTGACAGTGACGTACGCGCCCCTACCACGCCTGCGATGCCATTGCTGCCCGCCGTTCCTCAAGTTTCGCAGAGGGCGTTGCGAGCAGCCGCCCGCAGTGCGCGTCTAGCGGCCCTCGAAGCTGCCCGCATTCCTTGAGAATGAGCGTCTTTGTCTTTACCGGTCGGAGATAACGACTAAGCACCGTGAGTTCTAGCCGGTATACGTAGTTAATAAGTTATAATATTTGTCATCGGGCAGGACGGCTGTCATGCCCCAGCAAAGGCAAAAGTACCATCCAAGTGAAAAAAATTTGCCATCAAATTTGGCGGTATAGCTCATTAAGGACATATACCCGCCAGCCAAAGCGTGAACTTTTATATTAACTCAACTAGTTATTTTAAAAAAAATAGCATGTAAATATAGTGTATTATTAGACCTATCGTTTCTGGCTTAAATCCTTTTTCTTTTGGACTAATAATATTTTTTTTATTATATAGCGTTTGGTATATAGCACTCGTTTTTAGGAGTTTGCGCCAGATATTCGTAAGCTCCAGATTTATTTAAAAAGTATAATACACATGTATAAATAACTTCCCATTATAGAAAGTTCATTATATTCCCCATGTTTGTGGTGCAATAGAAATAGTAAAAACATGCTTATTTTTCTTGAAAGAGATGCTTAAAGATGGGTCTTTCTTTTATCTAAAATTACGAGTTTTTGAGCTAGTGTAATTTCAAAACTGTATAATTTAATGAAAATCTGATGCACCACAAACCTAGATATTAGAGTAGTGATTACGTAGGTAAAAAATCATTGAGTTTTATTCGCTATTATTAAAATGAGATTGGAGCTGCGTTTTGTATGGGGGCGTTCGTTTAAAATATACCCTTAAGCTAATAACAGATATGGCAATTTTGCTAAAGTTGGTAATCAATAATATTTTCTTTGTACTCGCTGCACATGATATAAAATTCCAAACCAAGGAATTTTCCAAATGCAACACATAAAAAATCGTACCTAGATTTGACGTTCTAAAATAAAAGCATTTCTTTTAATGGTCCATAGAATAAAGTTAACCGTGTATAAATTTAACCCTAGTTTGGTAAAATGGGGCCTAAGGCTAACATGAGACCATTATAAAAAAAAATAGGTTATCTCTAACAACACTAAAAACAAGAGTAACCAATTTATTGTAAAAAACAATTGCATCGATTTTAAATCCGGCCGTTTACCTTAAGCATCCTTGGTACAATTTCATGTTTTTTTAGTTTTATACCCTCTACATTTCTAAGAATTGACTCGTCAGGATATTAAAAACAAAAAATTAAGTACTATAAGTAAAATATATATAAAAAATTGTATAAATCTTGTCTAACTCGGGAATTGAACCCAGATCCAATTTAAATATGACGTCTACGCTACTTGACCAACGAGGAATAAGATCAATCGTTAGTAAGTAAGTTAATTCCCGCCATTTCATAATTCCACATCCGCCCTACATTCAAAAGATAACAATTTTAAATTAACAAGAAATATATTCCCAACACGTTGACTGCAAACATTCATACGTAAATCAACTTGTAATTTATCTCAAATTCACAGAATAAATATAAGGGTCACAACAGACGGTTCCAGTTGCATCCCACCGCTAACGTAAACATTACTGCGTCCGTGTAAACACTGCACACATGTGCCAGTTACAATAAACAGATCACTCTGTTGTACTGACAGTTCCAGCTGGCTGAAAAAAGAGCCGTGGTTTTTTTTCGTGGTGGTGATTAAGCATCCGGCTTTGATAGGTGATACTTCTTAGAGGGGATTGTGTTAAGGTAATTTGGATGTTCAAGGCGATATGAAAGTGTGTCTTTAGAAGTTAACGTATGATTTAACTACAAACCATCTACATTTTATTTAATTAAGGTGGCTGCTCCTAGTGTACACACAGTCACACAATGAAAGCGAATTAGAATCCTTTTCTGTAGAACCATTTTTTTCCATGGAACGAGCTTAGCGATTTACTCATTTTGCTGCAAATGAGACGTTTTTCCCACCTTGCAAAGATGAGAAACAATATGGTTATTAAAGAAAATTTATGTATGTATTATCAAATATGGACACGTTTTGAAGCTATCATGTACATTGCCAATTAAGGACTGTCACGCAGAAGATTCACGGTTAGAATGCCGTGGTCTAGAGCAAGCTCGCCTAGAAAAACAGTTACTATTTTAGCCAATTTACCATCTTTGATCTCAATATCACTTTGGCTCAATCTTTTATTATTACAATGCATGGTATTGCTTGCCTTTGTCGCGCGGCCACTCGCGGCTCATCACCGTCAATTATTTTATCCGATACTAAGCATTAAAGTGATAGAAACTAAGTCGAAAATGGTTTGACAGTAAAACTACCGCTCACACTTCGGTCTAAATTTAGCACTACTGGGATTGTGGCAAATGCTAGATGGCTAAAAAAAAGAATACCGTTTGACGCTTGACAAAAAAGTGTCTTTGAATTCGATGAAAGCCAATTAAAACTAAAATCCTAGATTTTCAAACTCACATTTTATTTTGTGCTAAAGCTAAAAAATATTTTTTTTCTGCAATATCAGGAAGAAAAATCGAGGCCTGCATCGTACCGTATTACTAAGTTAACCTAGAACCGTAGAGCGTAACCTTTTGTCCGAAATAAATTGAATTCCGCTCTTTGTCACTATCCAGTTTGAATGGAATAGTGTTGTAACATTGCTAAATTCATTCTTTCACATACCATATGGTAATTCTTCCATTGAGAGCGGTTGTTCAAACTCTTTAAATTAAGCCTTATTGTTCAGAGCGGTTGTTCAAACTCTTTAACTTAGCCTTATTGTCCTGAGCGGTACATAACTCAAAAAATAAGCCATTATGTATTTCCTTTTGATTAACTTCTATCTGTCATAATATTTTATTTAACTTAGGCAATCATGGAACCTATAATAAAATTAATTCCATGAATGCTTACTTTATGTACTTAAATTAACTATTGTTCTAGTGTGTTCTTTATACCTATAATGTAGCTAGGCTGTTTTTCAGCCCTACAATCTTCCATTTCTCCCAATATTGCTGTCAATAATCGTTTCTTGGGATGTCTGAATCCAAACGATGGGGAGGAATTCTAGGGAGTTCTTATATATGTATATGCACATCGCTATGGCGGCTAGACAATGTTAATACTTAAGACCATATGCTGGAGCTTCTATAGTGTATATATGTAACTCAAGTAATGTCTTAAGTGAGGTATTTTTCTTAGATCTGCTTGAGGCTAGTGAATTTTTTGTTTCTAGTAAAACAAAAAATTCTTCTCGCCGAAAGGGGATATGTCACCTTCCTGAACGGTGAACAAATATTACTTAATTTACTACTAGCGCCATCTAACCATGTATCTACCATTAGGAGCAGAATAGAATATCTATCCGTTCTCAAAGAGATCTCAATACAATTGTGAACGCCTTGCTCGCTGAAGTAGTACACCAATGATCCGAGAGAGGTCGCCTATTCTTAAACCAAAAATCTGGTGATGTGTTGCAATAAGTAAAATAATATTTTCATATTAAGTATATCTTGCTAAATAAATAATAATAATATCTTAAAATAAATAACGAATTTTAATAGGTCTAAATTACAATAAAATAACTATAGGTCCATATATAGTAACTGACAGAACTGGCTTGTTACAGCTGTCAAGTGTCAACATGGCCACCGTTATAGTTTTTACTTCCGATTTTCTAATGCAGAAGCACGTTGTAATTTTAAATTAGTAAAATAAAAGTGAAGCCATTGGTGGATTCAATTCTAAACGGTCTAGTCACCACTAGCATTACCATATTTGGTAATGGATTACGGAGCAAACTTCCGGGGGTTGAGTGGCTAGGCGCCAAAACGGCAAACTAGCTTCACTTTACATGAGACCTCCAGAAGATAAACTTAACTGAGATCCTTACAATTTGTTGAGCTCAGACTTTATTATACCAGTTCTAAATAATTTAAACCTCAATCCAAGCTATAAGAAACCCCATTTAACGGGTAAGTGAATATGTGCTTAACCAATAATTACCACAAAACTAACCTCTAACTTGTGTATTTAATTCTTGCTATGTTATCCCATTGTATTTACTGTGTTTCCCTATGTTCTAACCTTGCTAATAGCTATTCGAGCTATAAGCATATATCATCTTGTGTAACCTATCTCTATTTATCTATGTTTTTCTGTATTTTCTTGGTTGCTTCACAACACACAATTTTACTTAAGCCCTTCAGGCATCTGTTGTTTGCGGGCGGGTCACATCCTTGAGACCTCTGCGTTCCTAGCCATGCTCAGTAGCAGAGGAACAATGGACCCACCAGCTCAACACCTTCACTGATAGGATTCTGACCTGAGCACATCCTTTCAGGGTTCTTCCAGTACCGGGTTTCCAACTCCAGGCTTCCTGTACCAGGCTTCCACTACCAGGCCCAGTACCTAACGAGGCTGATCCCCTGACTCCGGCCGTCCCCTGAACTCCTGCGCAGACCGCTGCCAAACTCCACGTCTCTACAGCGCCTAGCTGGGACAGCCTACCGGCGCGGCAGTGTTGGAGCTGAGCCACTGCACGGCAGACCTGCTGCTGAGCATTAACTCAGTTGCTAGCGGACCGGAGATAAGTTCTCAAACAAGGAAGCTCGCTATTGCCACACCTGTCTGTAATCCACGACCCTTTTTCTCTACCCAATATAATTCTAAATCTTTCCTTCTTGTTTTCTTTTATGCTCCCTTCTACCAACCGTAGGTAGGTAGGTGACAATTATAAAACACCGGTCCCGAAAAAGGAGAAGCAAACATAAAAAACACATTTTTCACTCGCAAAAACCGTACCTCATAAAAATAACTCCGTCAAAACTCAGTCGGCCGCCAAAGTTTAGGGTAGCTGCCACCTGGCGGTCGTTCCGGAAACTTCCCAACGAGATTCCCTTCATTTTACTACCTTTTGAATCGTTTATCTCGACGGCAGCTTTCGGATGAGTGTATTTGAAACTTTCCGATTGGCTATTATACTGTTTTTTTTTTACATTTTTCTTTGCCAAACTCAGGAAAAATAACAAGGCTCTGGTTTGGAAGTTTGGACGATTTGTTGCACATGCTGTGACACGACACAGTTTTAAAAAGGTTAGCTGTTTTAGAATCAATCTTGTTTTGTGAATTATTTGTAGCTTTGATTCAAGATGTTTCATCTACGAACCAAGATCAAGAAAATTTAAACATCAGTCCAGAATTCTTTTTTTTTCTCAAACAGCAACGACCAAACTATATATATTGTATCAAAAAGATAAACCTACCTACAAAAGCGCTTAAATATAAATTTATTATAGTATTTTTTTGTTTCTATAAGTATTGTTATTATACCTACTTAGATGGTTAATTATCTTACACATGATATCTTAACTCAACTATTCATAATAACTTTATTAATTATTATTCTGGTTAACATCTCACCACTCTTATGCTCAAATCACAAGACTATCCTAGGGCAATAGGGGTTAACGTCTTTATTATGTCAATATCAGAGTGATGTTAACATTACGTTGTTTTTCAGTCAACCCGGGAGCTCGGGCTATGGTCTTGGCCGAGACGTCTACAAATGTTACAAAAAGCATTCAATATTACATTCATTGTGACATTACTATTATTGTATTATTAAAATGATACATTTGAGAATTCCAAACCAAACCACACATGATTCACGCTGAGTCGCTGAGGCGATAAGCTTGAATGTAGCCCTGGGAAACCTTGTCACATCTCATGGAAAAAATATTAAAAACACTTTTACAAAGTAATTGAATAATTAATGTTGATATGTTAATCATCATTGTAGTCATCATTTTACTGAACTAAAAGCACTAAATATTATGAAGCCTGTCACTAGCAGATAAAAGCTTCCATAAACGTCCATTTGACTAAGTAATCAAACAGCTTTTGACCACCTGTAAAAGCAATCAAACCGGTTTTGTCCGGTTGTTACCAAATATTTAATGTATGCAGTTAATCGGATTAGTAATTAAAATTTAGACTATATTCATTTATTAACGTCGGAAGTGTATTGACGAGTTTATTTGTGAATTAGATTTGAAAATATTTATCTGTTAAATACAGGGTTAATTAGGTGCAATTTTGCGTCCTTATTAATTGAAAGATCTTTACTACTAACAAAATTTTTCAAGAGGAGGAATATTTTCAATATAGCGCGGATCGTCATAAAATCGAAGATGCAACTTATTTACAGTATATTATTGAATCTTTTATGATGTTATACATACATGTGTTTTTTTCATATTAATTCAAAAAAAATATATTTTTATAAATAATTTAAAACTTAACTTTCTATTATTTATATCATTATTTTGGCCCGACAGTTCAGTGATAGTGGCAACGGCTAAAGTGTAGCCTAAACTAAGTTAAGCAACGTTCGCTGCGCAGCGGGCAGTGCTTGGATAGGTGATTGCTAGTCGCAATACTACTGAGCGCTTCGGTGCTTCAATTCTACAATGTCAGTTGTTATAGTGCCAACCTAGTAAAATATCAACCTCAAGCAGAAAATCTGTCGCAAATTTTCAAGCAATGATAGCTGAGCGGTAATATTTATGGACTGAGGTGCCGCAGGTACATTTTTCGATCCGGAACTCTGGCTTGAGCTTCACCGCATGGTAGGAGGGCATTCCGGAGCAGTCCTTGATAGCCAGTAAATTACAGGCACAAAAGAACTATTGCTCTAAGTCTCCGTATGACGGGTGTAGTCAAAAAAAACGCACTGTGTTACTGCAGCTGTCCTTGAGAGCTAGTGATTTTAGGTTAGCCTGAACAATATATTCGACCGGATAATTGAGACATGAGAGATATACACAGAAAAATAAGGATTTGTAATAAATAAATCGACATTATTTTCTTGTTCTTATCCCTCACATAACACTTACTAGCTTCTAGAGCCTATATCAACAAATTCCACGGTATAATTTTAATATCTTGATAAGATCGTTTGTTACAGCTGACAACCTGATGTCAAATTTCATAAAAATCAATACCATGCCAATTTAAAATACTGCAACATCATTACTGCTTACAGTTTAAGGTTACAAAGTTCGATCATATTTTGTGGACGACAAGGATTAAAGTTATCATCTTTTTATTCAAAGTTATCCCTATTTTGGTGAAATTGGCATTTAATATCCGTGTTTTTAAATCATAAAACAACTAAGAATGAATTTATTCGGAGCAAAACAAATATCCTTCTGCGTGCAGCTTCTTTGGCCTACTTCTATTTATCCATCCACATCAGATTTCCATAAAATAATTTTAATACCGTCTTTTTATTGGCATTAAAATAAGGCTTTAACCACACAGGAGTAACAAACTTGGTTTCACACGATACAATTACGGGAAGTTCTTACCGAGCGAAGGATATCACATTTTTTTTCTTATAGCCCATAAAATGGTACTTTCCATGGCTTACGCCGCACTTGGCTTGTGTAAGTGGTGCTGATGTAAAAAGGACGCTTTTCATGGCAGTAATCTCCTAAAACGTACTACCCATATAAGCCTAGTACAATAGGTAAGAGACATGTAGTTTTTTTTATGTCAGTGACTAGATGAACAAGGCTTTAATCTCTTAGATTGTGCTATAAATTTGATCAGTGTGATAGAAAATATAGATTTAAATTCTTTTCCGTTCGTCATCAAATTTGCCGAGCGTACAAAAGTCTAAGGCTTGATAGTACCATGGTGGTATGTACGTAAATCTGTGAAAAACCTATTAAATTCTACCATAAACCAGCTGATAGACTTGGCGAACCATTGAGTGTTAAGGCTTCGGTGCACTTAACTTTTTCCATACAAATGTATCTTGTCTTATTTTTAATGCCAAAAAGCACTTTGTACATGTTTCAAGGACCACTTCAGTGCCCAATCATAGCGACTATTATTAAAGCTACACCACATCTGCATGCATAGTAAACGATACCAAAAGCCTTATGTGGAAATGGGCAAGTTCTACGCTGAACTATATCTAAATATGTACCAACATAGCATAACGTTTTAAATCTATGAAAATAATAGCTTTTGCCGGTGACTTTGCCCGTGTAGAATTCACCATCGGATTCTCTCCGTAATAAATGGCGTTTAGTCTATCAGCTAGCCTATTACTTATTTATTTGATCCCCTACATAGTGTAAACCATTTAAAACTACGAGTAAAGTACAATATTGGAAATTTTAAGCTATAAAAATTACAGAGAAAAACTAGATGCGAATATGAGCAAAATACTGTATACAAAATGATTTTATATAATGAAATTAATCCAACTTAATTTTAAATGCGATTACGATTTGGTGTTAAAATGAACACAAAAGAAAAACAGTTATATTAAGTATAATTTTACAATATTTCCGACTCAAATACTTAAGTTTTCAGTTGTCCCATAATTTCAATCAGATTTTGATAGTAACAAAATAGGTAGGTACGTAATCGGCTATGTGGTTGTAGAACTGTTTAGCAAGAGTAAGTTTTAGTGTCTTGATGCTTTAGAACACTTACTTCATGTCTAAATACAGTAATGCTTGTGTACAGGCATTGTAGCTAACGAAATTGAAATAATAAATTTACAGATTATTGTAGTACAAAATGTTTTGCCCCGGGCGGGAATTGAACCCGCGTCTTTCCGATTTCGCCGCATGCCTAAACCGCTCGGCTACCGGGGGGTCGGCTATTTCGCCGAAATTTCGTGCTCCAATTGTATTTCTAAAACCGTCATAGGGGACGGTGCGCGGGCATCAACCAAACTACTGGACTTAATCTGACCGAAAGTAGTGTTTTTTCAAACACTTAACTTTCGGAATGATGGCGCTACCCTTCTATATTTCTAAATATTGTTGAAGCAATGATAGCCGAGAGGTTATAGATATGTACTGCGGTGCCGCAGGTCAAAGGTTCGATCCCCGCCGCCGGCTTGAGCTTCAACGCAAGGTGAAAGGGCATTTTGCGAAAACCCGCCTGGTTTGCTACCAGTCTCTAGAAGAAAATCTGTCACCAAGCAACTAACATAGTATTCTGGCGGTAAAAAGCAATGTAATCAAATATTTTTCCTTCATTGCCACTTTATTAAAACAGGTTATCACTCAGCTCCTTATTTTTCTATGTACTCTTATTTAATGCTACTTTAAGATTATAGTTTAGAAGAATAGATTCAGTATTATTAATATCTTCGGTTTCAAAAGATTAAATTTCTAAATATAATTAAAAGCAGACATCCGACGCAACTAAAATACTACAAAAAATACAGACGAGGTACTATTGAAATCCGAGGTTGATTTGATGCTGAACGCTTGTAATTTTACCGGCGTACCAAGTTTCAAAGTGAATTAATGTTAGTAATTTTCAATATAAAGTTAATTTAATGATAGTAATGAACAAGTTAGGAGACTAGATTAATATTTCAGCATTTCAAGAAATACTTTTTATATGAGATGCAATCTGATAAGTCTCTAATTAGGACAGTCAGGTCTACAACCTTGACCGTAAAAGGACTCGTTATGCATAACCTAAAGTATTTGGTGCTTTCTCGTAGTCTGGGGCTTTCTTGCTGTTATAAAACCATTAGATTGATGCTGATCAGAAAATTGCCAGTGCATGTTAATAATATTATGTTCTGTACTGTAAGATAATGCGGAATACTGGCTAGCAACCACTCTCAAGTAGAATATCTCTCGCCAAGAACATAAAAGCTGCTTTTCCTGTCACGTGGATAGCCGTGTGTGGAACTATTTTTGTTTTTTTATGCCTGATAGGTTAGCCTTTGACCACTATCTCACCTGATGGTAAGTGATGATGTGGTCGAATATGTTGTTCAGGCTAACCTAGAATTACTGGCTCTCAAGGAACACATCGTTAGGTCCTTGGCGACAGATTTTCTACTTGAGTGTGGTAGCTAGCCAGGCGGGCATTTGCAAAATGCCCTACCACCATGCTATAACGACTGCTTTCCTAAGACAACAACCGGGACCGACGGCTTAACGTGCCTTCCGAAGCACGGAAGCGCTCAGTAGCAATGTCACCAGCGGTCACCCATCCAACTCCTTACCGAGGCGGACGTTGCTTAACTTTGCTGATCTTTTCAGAATGGCTAAGCAAACTTCGCTACGAGCGCTTAAAAAATTTGATCTGTCTAGCCCGCATGTGGGCAGCCAGCATCCTATAATTTCAAGCATGTTTTTCCTAGCACGCGGGCAATACGCGCGTGGCCATGAGCATGCTATACTCGCATACGGACCGGATCCTCGCGCGGGCGAAAATAAGTAGAGAAAAAGAGTACTAACGGTTTGTTCCGACCAACCTACTTCGAGGTAGCGGATAGCTAATCCGCTACCTCGAAGTAGGTTGAATTGAACAACATCTTCGAACGTGTCATCACTTACCATCAGGTGAGATATTGTTTTCACTGTTGTGGTTTACCATAATCTTCTCATTTACCAGGTGGCCTGGGATCGCAGAGTATAAGTAGTTCCTCAGAAGGCGCTGCTTCTGGTATTTACCTTGACTCGCCTTTTGCGACACACATGGTAAGTGTTAGGGGGTGTCATTCTAGCCCGGCACCCTACGGGTGGTTAAACTATCAACTATAAATAAAATAAAATATAAATGCTCTAAAGTATTCATAAATCTCAAAGACCAGTAATACCAACTCAAAAGTACTCAGTTTATTGCAATTCAATAAAAACTTCTTACAAGAAGTGCAAGCACTTTAAAGTCTCTAATCAAGACAGCCAGCCTTACAATCTTGCCGGTAAAGGGGCTCGTTATGCATAACCGAGTGGCCCGGGGCTTTCTAGTGGCCGTAGCTAACTCGATCGGTGCTCGATCGGCAAATTGGCGGCGCCCCCCTTATTTCGTGTGCTGCACTGTGTAATAAGGCGGAATACGGCTTTATGATCATTTGAAGATATGCGTCTTGTTTTATAAACAGTTTATTGTTTAAATTGGATGCAATTACGTACGATTTGTCTTAAACTTAACCACTGATGAATCGAGCTCATAAGCCAAAGGAAAGGAAAAGGAAGGGAAAATAGAGGGACACAGAAGAGGAAGAAGGGGGTTGGCCTGGATGGACAATATAAAACACTGGACAAATATTATTGACATTGCCAACCTGGGTAGGGTGGCACAGGATAGGAATAGGTTCCGAGAGATGGTCGCCGACGTCCGATAGGACAGGGCACATAAAGTAGAAGAGAATCGAGCCCACGTCCTCCGCAATTGGTAATAAAGTAATACAATTGGAGCACAAGTTTTGGCTCGAAAGAGTGTATTCCGGTGGCCGAGTGGTTTAGGCAACCGGCGTTAAATCTGAGGACGTGGGTTCGATTCCAGCTCAGTAAAATAATTTTGTGCTTCAATATTTTGTAAATCGAAACCTTTTATATAATTAATAAATTTGTCGAAACATTTCTTAAAACTTTTACTAATGTTGTATTTTATTTAAAAGTCAAACTCTAATTACTGACCTGACAAAGTTTATTCCCTCGTCAATAACTAGTTGGCTGTCAATTCCAGGATTTCTTTTTTTATAGAAAATTAAATCGGGTGTTGTGAGGGCGTGAAAAAGAAGGAATCTACTCTTATTAAAACGTTTTTTTTTTAAAGTAAAATTGATTCCTTTTAACCGACTTCAAAAAAAGGAGGAGGTTCTCAATTCGTCTGTATTTATTCCTAGCTTGATGATGTAGTCATTACTAATGATCCTAGATTGAGTAGCAAGGAACACTAAAAAGGATGAAATATTTTTTTACCGTAAAATGGTACCGACTTCAATACTCAAAAGTATGTAATAACTTGTCGAAGTCGGAACCATGCGCAAAATATTGTGATAATAGATACTTTTGATTATGGTACCGAATTCAACAAGTTATTTCCAAGAGTGTTGAAGTTACAAGCACGAGGCCCATCCGGTATTAAGTGGTAACTGCTGCCTATAACATCTGTTATAGGCAGCAGTTACCTCGTCGGCCTCGTGCTTGTACCGTAAAAGTCCCATTAAAAACAAAAAACGAAAAATGGAGCCGACTTCAACACTCTTGGAAATAACTTGTTAGTTACGGACTATTTTGCGCCCATCACCTTTAGAACTGTAATATCACTTGCACCCATAGTTCTACTATAACTAAAACAAACCTAAAAATCTTCTAAAGGCTCATGGTAAAATCTTTCAAAGTCCAACGAAATGGCCAAACAAGCGACCGCCTAGAGCACCCCTTTCATATCTCCTTATTTGAGAACGTTTGAAACAAATACTCCAAAACCTGTTTACATTAGAAGCACGACGCGATGACGTCATCACCGTGACATCTGCCGAAATGGAAGGTGCACAATCGCGAGCTATTTGCCAGCGCAACACACTTGTTTGTACAAGCGCACCTGTGCACGGAAATTGTGTAGACGGGCCCTACTACGGTCATAGTCTGGATCACTAATCAACATTTTGATTCAGTGATGATACAGTGGCAATGATCGTACCTTTTTAGAATGTTTCCCTGATTAGCTCGGTACGTTCAAGTAGAAATAAACTATTTTTTTTAACTGTATTAAAGGATCATCAAACAGTCTCATAATATAAAAGTAACGGTTCTTTTTTTTTGGTTTCTACATGTATGTCAAATCATGCATAGTTTTTTTTCATACTACCCGCAACGAGCCGCGAATGATGCCTCGCTTCACCGCGACAAACCAGTACGTCGTCGAGAGTAGTCGTTGGACCGCGCCCCGCGCCATTCACAACGACGACGACGGTGTCGCATTCTTAATTTAAGATATGTGCAAATATTGCCGCATCACTGCACCGTGTTAACGATATTAGAACTGTTTTACTGATATAACGTGATATTTGTGACGTGCGTGGAAAGTGACCGCACCGCGGCCTCTGCCATGGAGACTCCGTCTACGGGAGATGGTGGAGAAAGCTATGGTATGTACATACATTTTAGTAGCCTCAACTAAGAACCTCTTTTGCGTTTTGGGAATCTCTTTGTATAGGACCCCCTGCTCAAGGCTCCAATTAAACTACTTACCACAAACAAGTATCGAACCAGCCCCTACCCCGCAGGGTGGGTGTTCCTTATTTTTGAGGACAATTCTTTAAACTGAGAAACCCACCAAGTATTTTTTTTTATTATAATAAATCTGAGACCAACATCGTTGACCACAAATTAAGTAAACATTTGTAGTGAGTTAGACATAGGCAGTGCCAAAGTTATTTAACGATTCAAATAATTGGTATACACAAGAAAGAAAAATTAAAAGTTTACGCCGAAAAATGCAAGTAAACTTGTAAAAGTGGTATCATAGTATATATAGGTATCAGCAGTAGCATATATCTATCATGTGTAAGCCATTATCGCCAAAATAGTTAACCATATAACTTAAATATACTATAAAAATATATAATTTATTTCTAATGCATATTCGGTAGTAACAAATCGATCCTTTTCAAACTAATATTAAAAAGGCAAACGTTTGTGAGAGTGGTTGTATGTTCATTACTTCTTCACTCTCAAACGACTGGACCGATTTTGTTGAAATTGGGTATGATCGATAGCGAGATAGATAACTCTTTATTGAAAACACCATAATAACAACAATAAACTTATTACTAAAACATAAATTATAACCTAATGTATCAATGGGTGGTCTAATCGCTCTGAGCGATCTCTTCCAGACAATCCATTAACAATAGATATGGTCAAAATATTGGGCGGGGTTTCTTATGGTCTTTATAATTGTATACATAAATAAGTGCTGTATAGCGTTAAGTTTTCTAATGACAGTAACGACAGAGAATGCGTAGAATGAAGAAATTTAAATTGTTCCGGCGACGACGAATAGGGAGCCACTTGAGCTTATTACGAAAATCGGATATATATGTCATATTTGCGTAAGCCATATATAAATCTTATAAAAAATGTATGGTATGGAGGTAGGTAAGGCGCTGGATTAGTACATATATACATTTTATCATCATCATCCATCACCACGCGGGTGTAACCGCGGGGCGCAGCCAGTATTTAAATAAAAAAAACTTTAAATTACTACAAATATTATCTTTACTACCTGCACGAAACTACACAGGGATTGAACCGAGACAACTTTAGACACATTCCAATTAGGCAATCTTCACCGCACAATTTCTATTTTAGGTATCAATACTACGAAGCCATCTAGAACATGTAGTACCGCCCTGTTTGCGCATCATACGTCCCTGAATGACTCCTAGCGAAGTCTCGTCTCCTTTTTGATTCCCAAATAAGATACTGCTTCAAACCTCTGCTCTCAGTTATTGAATGCTAGTTTTTTGCGAGCCTCAAGCTTTCGACATTTTTCGAGACGTTTCTATTTACGGTTGGTAATGGGAACGTTTGAACTTAGAACAAACTTTGGTGATTCAGGCTACTGATTGTTGACGGATCTGAGCAACTTTATCTTTAGTTTACCAGCTAGGTTGTTGGAATTTTGTTTAGTGCACTGGTGAGTTGTAGGACTAGTGATTTTTTTACATCTTTTAAGTAAGCGTTTGATCACGACCTCATCTAATGGTAAACAATGATATGGTTCAGGATTGTAAGCACGCTGAACCTGGAAGGTATTGATCTTAAGGACATTTTATCAAACGCACTTTTTGGTGTTTGGTGACACTTTTTCTATTTGAGGGTGGTATCTAAGCAGGCGAGCAGTCAAAAAATATCCTATTACCAAGCAGTGAAGCTCATGCCATTGGCGGGATTTGAACCTTTGACCCACTGAACAGCAGTTTATTGTCATTGTAACTGGAAAATTACTGTGTAGGATACAAATAATCTTACATGAGTAAACATTTTTGTACAATGGTTTTGTTGAATCAATCACAAATACATCTTAAGTAGAAAAATCGGCCTTTTTACGGTGGGTTATAGCAGCTAAATTTAATTCTAGGCCAGACCTACAATATCTTTTAATACCACATTACTTCTCAATAGGTGAGATTCTGACTGAAACATTGTTTTAACTGGGTTTGAACTCAAAGGTTCAATGGTTCATATAAAATGCGTTTTTGAAGAGATTTCAATATTAACCTGAAAAGTAAAATTCACATCGCTATAAAGAGACAAACTTTGCTTTTAAATTACTTTCACTAACGCGAGGGCAGTAGACAGGAAAATATTATCATCCCTCCGAAATTCGAGAGGGACCTCACCTGTGTTGGGATAAAAAGGAGTTATGCGTTTAATCTTGTCCGTGAAAATAAGGTCGGAAAGAAGCGACAATGTAATGGAGCACGCTTACAAAAGTAGTGTATTTTGTAAGTATGTGATAAAGCGCTTTGTTTACGATATATTGTTAGAAGAACAATGAGAAAGCAGCTTTATTTGACGTTAAGATGAAAAGTTTTTCTTTCTATTTTTTTATACTGTACGTGTTACTTAAATTGATATCATACTTATTGCCAAAGTTTGTAAGTGATTGAGTATGTTTTTTACTTCTTCACGCTAAAATGTCTGAACCTATTTGGATGAAATTTAGAAATGTAGATAGTTTAGATCCTGGAATAAAACAGAGGTGACGTTTTATCATCATTCTCACTTTTCAATATTGTCTTGGGTGAAACCATGGTGCTATCTAGTTTTTTTTATTTTTAAAACTCATTTATTGGTGTATGTGTAAAAGAGTCTTCTTATATTCTTGAAGACCTGAGTGTGACCCCGGCTCAAAACAAGTTATTGGGATTTTCTGACACAGAAATTTATCAAAAATACGTTAAAAAAAGTGACGCAAAGTGAAAATCAAACGATTAGGCTAGGCAAGTAGTTAAAGGTTATCAAACCAAGTTATTTCATTAGCTGTCCGATTGAATAGCTGATTATCATCCAAGCCGCTAATTGAACGGTGTCTTTTTTAGGGTTCCGTACTCAAAGGGTAAAAATGAGACCCTATTACTGAGACTTCGCTGCCCGTCCGTCTGTCACCAGGCTGTATCTCAAGAACAGTAATAGCTAGACAGTTGAAATTTTCACAGATGATGTATTTCTATTGCCGCTATAACAAACATCAATAAAAAAATCAAAAATATATATACTTAAGGGGGGCTCCCATACAACAAACTTGATTATTTAACCGTTTCTTGCTCGATACTAAAACGGTGACAGGTAAACGCTTTAACTATTTACAGAATATTTAGTTTGAGGTTCTCTTTAAATATAATTAATTAAAATATAATAAATAATTTAGGGGGCTCCCATACAGTGAAAGAGGTTTTCGTCATTTATTTGCTAACAACAATAATAATAATAATGAAAACAGGTAGAAACTTGAAATATTCACCGAATATTTAGTTGTAAATTTACTTTAAAAATAAACAATTTGTGAGATCACCATTTAAGGTTCATACCTACCTAAGATAGGAACGTACCTACACAGCTCAATCGGACACTGCGAAAAGTGTCTGTAACTTGCAAGATTAGGTTACAGAAAATGGTACTGAACCCTTCGTGCGCGAGTCCCACTCGTACTTGGCCAGTTTTATTTAAATAAGCTGGGTACGGTTCATTTATGTATTTGGCTGTAAAATATATAATGTATATAAACACTTTTTATGTATGTAAAGGAATGTCCTAATTCACAAAAAATGTTTTACGCTTCAGGTTATATCACAACGCTCGTTGAATAACAAAGTGTACGTATGACATTCGCCACCCACGCACAACTTAGCATGATGAACGAGCCATCACTTAGATTGATCATGATCTCGGAAATGACAAGCTTTGTGTTATAAGACCCCGTTTTTTTAGGATTCCGTACAATGAACTACAAACTTAAAACCTTGACTTTTTTACGCATGTGGTAGGGTTAGCCTTTAACCACTTTTTTTTTTTTTGTTTTTTTCGAGCCTACCGCCGGGGCAAGATAGTGACTGCTAACGTGACCCTATCTTGCCACACCTCGGCGGAGGCTGATCACGGGGGGTTTTAGTGGGTTCAAGTCCCACACATCCCCTTCCACCGCCCCCATGGTGGAAGGGTAGTGCGAAGGCATTTCCCCCACTCTCAAAAAAAAAAAATAACCTTTAACCACTGTCTCAACTAATGGTAACTGATGATAGGTCGAAGATGTTGTTCAGGCTAACATAGAATAACTGGCTCTCAAAGACAACTCCTGGAATATACCATTAGGAGCTTTGCGATTTCTACTTGATGGCGGTAGCTAGCCAGGAGGGCGCTCACAAAACTCACTACCATCATGCTTAGACGACTATCCACTTCCGCTGCGGTTATGACTTGGATGGGTGACCGCTTGTGGCATTAATACTGAGCGCGTCGGTCCCAGTTGTTGTCTTAGGATGGCACTTAAACACAGTGATACGGCATTTAACGAACGCTTGCTTGGCTAACTACCACAGTCAAGTAGAAAAATCTGTCACCAAGCATATTCCGACTGCGTAATTCTAGAATAAGCTGAACAACACTTTCGACCATATATCACTAAATATCAGATGAGATAGCGGTAAAATAATAAAAAAAAACCGACTTTGAAAACTGAAAAGTATGAGGTAAAATTTCGTTTCAAGTACTTGGATGATATAGATATTTCTTCCAGTGATTTTTATTTTAAAACGATTATACTAAATTGATTCTGATGAAAATACTATGACTACAATCTCATAGTATACCCATTCATAAAAAAAATAACCAAATTGATTTATAAGTGACGGAGTTCCTAGGTAACAAAAAACACCCAAATTGAGAACCTCCTTCTTTTTGAAGTCACTATCATTAAACGTAAGGAGCGAAGGGATAAATTTGAGCTATGAGTAACTCACTACGATAGTTCAGTTGGCAGAGCATGTCCCCTATAGTGAGTATCTTAATTCAATAACTCCATTCTGCGGTGTGAGGGGAGCGGGCGGACCGATTTTCGCAGATTCGAATCCCGCTCGTATCTCTTATTTCATTAGGAAGCTAGGAGCTTATTCGTTTAGCAGACCTTTATACATAAATTACAATGTAATTAATACTTTTAATTGAGCCAAACTAAAAAAAACTATTGTGTTTGTATTTATGTCCACGTAGTTTAAATTGAATCAATTTGGAAATATTCTTTCATCTACAAAAAACATCGAGACTGTATGATTCATTAAAAAACTACGGACGACATGAAACCATTCCTCCTCCATTTTGGTAGTAGGTTAAACATATTAAGGTTAAATAGTACTAGTCGATGGACAACAGAACACTTTGAAAACGAGCCGAAACGCGCTTAATATCTTTTCAAATAGAAACACGTAATTGCAATGTCAGATATATTTGGAGCGAGACTGGAACGTATTTAGTTATAGAATGTAAAATATGTGGGCGAAATAGCTTACATGAATATAGTTGGGCCCCCAAGTATATGATTTAGATCAATTAGGAGCTTATAATGGAAAATAAACTAAATTTTAATTAAATATAGCTGTCTCGTCTTAAAGCTGTCTCCACATGGATGCAGTTGCCTGTAATTTTAAAATTTTCAACTTTATTTGTTATAAATATAATTGTACACACTTTTGCGAATTTTAATGTCAACATTTACTATCATTGAGGATAGGAGCTCCAAAGTTAGTTAGCAGTTATGAAATAACCTTCAACATGTTTCTAAATGTTTTTTCTCCTACCTTAATGATTGACCTTGGTATTAAAAAAGCCAGCATTTTTCCGGGACTTTTATTTACTTGATCTCTTTACTTGGTTGATTTAACATTTCCACACTATCCTTTAAAGACTTTTAAGCATCCTAAGGAGCCGGTACAGGCTCACAGGTAGTCCAAATACTCCAGCCCCATGCCATTGAAGCATTGAACCGTTGGTTTGATATGCTTTTTCTTTGAGCCAAATACAATTATGTTTAATTATAATTATATATGTTCTTGTGTCGTTAAAGGTGACATGTAATATCAATCCCGCTTAAGTGAACTAAGGGTAAGAAGATGATAACCAGAAAGGCGGCAAGAGGCAAAGCTTACCTGTTCTTCGATCAGTAAAGTTGAGCAACATCCGTCGCGGTCATGAGTTGGATGGGTGACCGCTAGTGACATTGGCTAGTGCTTCGGGAGGCACGTTAAGCCATCGGTCTCGGTTGTAGTCTTAGGATATCATTCGTTACAGCATGGTGGTAGGGCATTTTGCGAATGCCCGCCTGACTAGCTACCACCCTCAAGTAGAAAATCCGTCGTCAAGCATCTAACGGTGTGTTCCGAAAGCTGTCCTTGAATGCCAGTAATTCTAGGTTAAGCCTGTTAACACCTTCGACCACATCATCAAGTACTATCAGGCGAGATAGTAGTAACCTATCAGGCATAAAAAAACACTTCAAAACAACCATGCACATGGACCACCCACAAACTAACAACGATGTCAACGTACTACTGTTTACATCCATATATTTAGATTTGAATGAACGTTGTGACGTGTGGAATGGTTGATGGCTGTTTATGTGTCTGAAACAGCCGCAATGGGACGATATTTTAGTTTTAACATTTGAAACAACACGCTTTGTTTGGAAACAGTGGTCTTCTGGATGGCTTGGTCGTGAAAGCCAAAGGATATATACAAAAACAAAAAATCCGGCCAAATGCAAGTGGGACTCGCGCATGAAGGGTTCTGTACCATTATCTGTAACCTAATCTTGCAAGAAAGTTCCCCTTCTACCTATCAATGTTATTAGTATCGAGAAAGATCCGAAATCAGGAACCCAGAAAGTTGCTATTTCAGGACAGTTCTATTGGATTATGTAATAGCTATTTACCGTTCCCTATGAGCAATGATACCAAAATGATATTAGCCATAGTTAAATTTGGCCTAAAAACAGGCCTATAAGTACCTAATATTAAGGAATAAGTATTGTTCTCAGCGTTATTACGCTTGTATATTATTTTTGTTGCCATACGGAGCGGCATATTCGCTTAAGCTAAAAAGCTCTTTAAATAAAGAAAAATAAAAAACGGTAAAATAATCAAGTTTGTTGTATATTTTTTTTTGCCCCCCTTAAAATAATTATTTTATTTTATTTTTAGTATATGTTGTTGTAGCGGCAATAGAAATACATCATCTGTGAAAATTACAACTGTCTAGCTCTCTTGAGATCAGAAAACGGTCTTCATCTTCAAACTATGCGAGTATAATTTGATCTTCTGCTACCAACAAATTATGATACACCTTTGTCATCGTAGACGTCCAATAATGTTGCAGCATTTTAAAATTGCCACAATTTATTTTGACTTTTATGAAATTTGACGTATGTAGCAAAGGATTTTTTGTATTCAAGATTTAACATAATTATGCAATCTATATCTCGTTAAGTCGAAACTCGAGGGACTTTAAAATGTTACGAATTATCGAGTGTTTGAAATTTTTGAGAGAAAGGAAACCAATTCGTAGGCAAGTGTATGTCAAACTAACCATTACCAAAACAAAGTCTCGTGAACGATGATACAAGCTTCAACTTGTTCTGTAATGTACTTAGATGTCTCCGCGGCGGGATGGATTACTCGGACTTGATTTTAAGAGGATCGTGTGACTTATTGTTTACGAATGGTCGAGTGTTTGACGCCGATAAGTTCGAATTAACGCGTCATTTTGTTGCGTAGATTTTTTCGTTCGAATTACCAAGTGTATAAAAATTTATAGATTTGGTTCGAAATATAAAGATATTTTTTAAGGAACTCGTGATAATTTTAAATTATAGAGAGGTTCGAATTATCGCAGGTTTAAATTAACGTGAGTCGTGTAGTATAAATCCGTTATTGGCTGTCGGTTCAGATGTTATGATTTATTTTTTTATGTCTTAGAGCTGGGGATTTTGTTATTATACAAATAATTAAATATAAAAAACTTATATTGTCGAATTGTGCGGTATAGCGCCATTGATTAAATACAAATATGATCACTTTGCAACTATCGCTTAACCATATGGATATGATTTTTTTTATCTCTGCATATTTTTATGTTCCCGCCACTGTCACAAGGCATTATAGTCCAAACCATAGAGATATCTTTTTACCCACGACAGGAATCCAACAAATTTAAAATGTGCTACTACATTTGATGTGCTATGAAAAAATGCAGATGCTTACCAAATTTTATGATTTAAATCCTAAATTGGGGAAATTGGCCTTACGGTAACAAATTACAGCAGTTTCTGAAGCCTTATTAATTATTTTCTATTATTAAAAATAATCTTTAATCAATTAATTTACACCTAAGCACATCATCACGATACTAATAATTATAAAGCTCAATCATAGAACAGAAAAATAATCAAAACCGAATACCTCAGCTAAGTTTTAATATGCTTCAGCATCGAAAAAATTAAGCAACTTTTAGAAGTCGCTTATTGAAAAGCGTGCGGAACCACAAACGCCGGATTCATTTGAAAAATCTTTATAGTCCTATCGGTGCCTTACACTAAATTAGTGTTAAATTTATCGGAGCCCAATTTTTCAAGCATTAAAGTTAATACACCGATCTAATTTCATATCTAGTCGCCCACTCGGCGAGCCCATTACTCTCCTTGGTTTATCGTGCGATGCTGACAGAAGGTTTTGGCATCCAATATCTGGGGTTGTGGACTGAGGCATGGAAGATTAGAACAGATTGTAGTGTTTCGAAAAAAAATTAACCTTTCATATTAAAATTACTAATGAGCTTTTGAATACTTTTTGCATCAACCCTCAAAAATTTTACAGCGACTATCTGTGAACCGTGCAAAGTAGATAGAATATTTTTGGGTTAGATAAGTTGAGAGTTTGAATATTTAGGAGTAACGCTTAGAATGTTGAGTTTGTGTTCCAAAGCTAAGTTATTTTAAAATGTTATAATTATTGAACATTAAATAAGATGTATGTGATGCTGTGATGCGACGCTACACATTTGTTACTGAAGATCGATCAAGGCTTAATAATAATCGATAATATTTTGTGAAATGAAATTTCAAGCCTAATTCTATCATCACTAGATTATAATATATGCAATTTTACTTATAAAACTGTAGATATATAAAAAAAATAACAAGCACAGAAACCATTGGCAAAAAGTTATAAAGTGCTTAAATATTTAGTTGAGGTTTTACCTGTATAGGATTGAAAAATATATAATTCAGTCAATATTTTCATATTATTGTATCATTACAAAAAATATTCTAAGTAGTATAAACAATATTTTGTTAATGAAGCTATATTTCGTTAGTAACTTCCTTGAGTGAAGACATCCTCCATCTTTTATCGTTTTTGTCTGTAAGTGGTGAGGACAATCAAATTATGCCCTGAATTTTCTACTATTTCATCAGGTCAACGTCAGACCAGTCTAACATTATTTTGCCAATTTTAAGTAAGTATTAATGGAATTATAATGAACCTAACGTGAAATTAACGGAGCCCCGTCTTATCCTTGCGAATCCCGCTCTCGCCTCTGCCTTACTCCATGTCCAGGGACTAATGCCTGTCACTCTAGAAGAAGAATAGCTTTATATAAATTTCTTGGGTGCAATTAATTTGTGTTATGTAGAGGCGGTATCGAATAGGTTTAATTAACCTTTTAACTCGGAGGTGAAACTTATTTTCTAAGTTATTGCTTTTGTTTCAGAAGAAATTCTACAATGCTTAGGGTTAAGTGGGAGGCTTATTTGCTAGGAAAGAACTTTATGGGTTTTTGAAATATTTTGGAAAACTAAGTTATTTGGTGGAAATAAACTGTTTGTGAAAATAAAATAAATGCTATTGATATAAAATTCAGTGAGTGTGAATTACCTAAGTATTTAGAAAGTAAGAGTAAATGCCGAGACCTAAGCGAACGTATTCGTGTCAACGGTCAGAAGCGAAAATCCATGCTGTCTGTTTTAAAACATCTTGTAAAGCTATATATTTTATTTATTCCCAGGTATTAAATAGAGTTTTGGCTTTTCCACTGAAAATACTTGTAGATTAAGATAATAAGCCAGCAGATATCTCGCTTCACAAACTTACAGTCCCTATTGATAACAAATACCCATAGACCATTCTTATGGAAAAATCTGTTATGATATATTCACAGATGTATATAGGTATACATCTTATGTCTTTCTATCTCGGTATTGTAGTGTTCTCGCAACAAGTTGAAAAGTCTATATGTTGTGTAACAATATAAACAGAAGCCCAGTCTCAGGGACCGAAAGTGGCCCATTATATTTGCAAGTGTTCATTCCGTGGGCGGATTGCTCCACTGATCAATTATACGCTCGTTATCCGTTTCAATGAGGACGGCATTACATGTAAAATAGGGATGGGATTCGTCAAAATTCTATCGATATTTTTTTGTTTCAATGATTGTTGGAAATTAACACTCCCTAATCCTGTAATCATAGTTATAATAGGTTTCAGGTGTGGCTTCAGCTGCTGAGAAATTAGTTTTTAATTTTGTACGTGTGATTCAAAGGTCAATGCTTAAGTTGTTAAGTTTACATTTATTTTAATTAATTGATGAATTATATTGTAACTAGAAGGTAAGCTAGCAAAATTATATATACCATTTATTTTATATCAAAGGCTAATACTATATAAATCTGCATACTTCTTCGGAAATGTTCAAACTTTATAGTGTTAAGTAACGAATTTATGTCATCATTTTATAGATAAAATCAAAGAAAATTTTATTACAAAGAAATTTAAATTACTCAAAAATATAGGCCTTAATCTTCGAGTGTGTGTGATGTACTATCATCTAAAAAGTGTTATGTGACTGAGAACACAAGAGACTGCTTTTTGCTTGCCCACGTGACACACCTATTCATTGATACTATTTGGTTAAAATAAATGTGATTATTTCAGCTAATACAAAAGCTGGAGTCAGGCTATCGGTAATCCAGTAACTCAAGCCTCTACTAGTTGGCAGGGTGCCCAAAGTACTCGAGCTGTGTATTTCTGTTGACTTGATGAGCTGATATGCTTTGTTCCAATAACATAATCTTAATAATTACAATTTTAAATAAGCCGTTGGTTCTTAAGCAAATGCTTTTAAAACATTGCACTGAAACCTTATAGGTATATTAGAATAAGGATTGAAAGTGATCTATGAGATTGTAGTTCACTAACGACTCGGTGTTTGGAGTTTTGAGAACTGCCTATGAATAATTAAAAAAAGGAATAAGCATTTATTTTCATTGATAGCTGGCTATTTTGTCATGTTGGTTGAGTGGTGTAAAGTGTCAATCGTTGAAATTTTCTGAAAAAGATTTACCCTGCATAACCTTTGACCACATCATCACTTACCATCAGGTGGTGAGATAGTGGTCAAAGGATAGTCTATCAGCTATGTATAAAAAAATTAAAAACGTCGATGTTTAGACACATCTTTCCACCCCTTCAGAGATATAAAAGTGTGATGATATATGTATGTTAAATGTGGCTCCATAGCCACATCCATCTTATTTTATTAAAACGATTATTTAGATTTTAGACTGAATAACTAAATATTATAAAAATAAAAACAATTTTCCACAATCCGCATTACCTTATGGATATTGGGTCGACAACTCAATATCGATACTTTAAAGTTATTTTTGAAATAATCATTGGTTTCTATATAATTTATCTACTATCGATACAATTTATCGATATGCCCCCTACCTTATTACTAAATAATGCCAGCAATAATCTAATACAACGGGGAACCGATTCAGTTCCAATTTAATCGGATTACTATAAATTAACGTCGTTTGGAGGAACTATGGATTAGTATATAATAAGACAGCGAGCACATTCGACCATTTACCATTTATAATAAATTAGAAACACTTTAATAGTAGACCTGAGGTGTTATTAATTTCTTTACGCTTTACTCAATGATAAGCGTATCACAATTTGTTAATAGTGTAACTTACTTTGACTAAGTGCATGCCTTCATCTTGATTTTGTTGCTTATAGTTCTTTTTAATTGCCGAAATGTTAGCTTTTAACCAACTAAGTATTCAAGGATAATCACCCGACGTTACTAAGTGATGATTTGATCTATGGTAGTACAGAAGTTTAACTTTTAATAGAAACAGGCTATCAAGGATAGTAGTTTGTTATTATTTTTTAAATGCGTTAATTTTAACTTTTGTAATAAACTTTATGACTTCTCCTGTACATGTTCACACGCGGGTGTTATTTAAACCAGGAGCATTTTATGAGTCCAAATGTTTTTTAGGACACTGAGTTCGTTTATTACTAAAGTTAATTGATAAGTTTACTACTAAAGTGATAATAGTGATAATGAGATGAACTCTGTTTGTACCAGGAGATCATCACAAGTGGAAAACTAGAGCTCAAGTCACTGTCCACGCGTAGGGTACTCGATAAATAAGTAATGTTGAGTATCGATGTAAGCAGTTTGTCCATTTGTTCTATCTCCGAGTATCATTCGTTTCAATATTTATGTTCACCTCCCTAGCACGAAAAGTACAATTCGATGCGCAAACACACGCAGCAAAATCGATTTTAGCTATCAGCGTAAGGGAACGTATGGCCCACACAAAACTGATTCATTTAACTGCATCAAGTTTACTGTTATCTTTTAAATAGTGCTTCCTATTTATTGTTATAAATATGTAATGTTAATAAAATAAAATTATAAATTCATATGTCCTGCCGAGTGTAATTTACTTGATATTATTCTCACTGGTAGAGATGAAAAGTTGCATGTTTCAAACGAGAGTCAAATATAATCTTTCACTGTGCTTAGTATTTTATAATTGAATTACGAGCTTATTATTCGAGATTACTTTGCTAGCTTGGGACTTCAAGTTGGCAGTCACCCTAAAACAACTTAGTTCACGAATAGAACTAATAACAATTGTAAAGGAGAGAAAGTATTTGAGCTTCTTATGAGAAAGAACTTAAGAAAAAGTATATGAATGCTGAAGCATTCGAAAAAATAATAATAACGCTTCTTAATCACATTGACAACATTTAACATTTTCTATGTAGTGTAAGTCAAAGCATTCAAACTGAATTGAAGAAGATGAAGTACGTCATCAAAAGCGGTGTCGTCACATCTTGGGGTTTGGCCCATAAAATTGAGGATCCATTCAAATCATTATATAGATTCTCAGAAGTCCAAGTAGCAAATAGGATGTACTTCCATGTAGCTAGATGATCTAATCTCCGTGACGAATAAAAAAATACGTGTAATTATGAACCGCAACACAGATAAATCATACAATGACACAATACCACCTGCCGTTTAAAATTTAATTTATTTTTTTGCTAGTTTTGATAATTTTGGTGAAGTCATGTTGGAATCCTAGAGCGGAAATGAATCATACTTGTTGGAATAGATTGAACCTTACACATTAATGGTTGCCGCACACTGATTTACCCGGCACCGTATTGCCTCAACCGACAAGCCATTCAGTATTTCTTGTATTATAACATCATACTACAATTCACAGTCGGCGAGTGAGTCTCCATTACACACATTTATTCCGCCATGTTCTTCCTAAATAATGATAATGATTTTCAGGGTATAATTACTAACGGAAATATGATACTGAAAATTTCTAAAAATTCCCTGTTTACCATCACGTCAACATCAAAAACATTAAAAAATTTTCTTGTGGTCCCCTGGTGACCACAAGAAAAATTTTTAATGTTTTTCTCATAAAAGAAAATAATAACATCCTGGATATACTGACTATGAATTTTTTAATGAAGTTTCTTCTAATTCCTCGCACACCTGTGTCCCAATCGTTCCGACTCTTCTTAAACTCGCGAATACTCAAGATGAGGCGAGCAACATTGTTACGGTGCCGAGGTATACGTCTACATTATCCTAACGCCTTAAATTATCCCAAATTAGTTATTTTAATAATACAAATATAATTCAGCTCCATATAAAATATAAAACAACAGAATTTATGCCTTACAAGCTATTTACTAATTACCGGTCAAATTACAGGCACATGAATGATTAACGAATTTATGTATCAGGGTAATGGGCGCAGTTCAATACGTTATTTGAGACGAAACGAAGGTTAACTGTGGGCCTCGTACTTGTTAAATCGCAATGATATTAAAAAAAATGCCACCATGCAGCTATTTACATTGACTTATAAGGAAGTTGTTCTGCACCAATCACACTACAAATAAGGATCTACTTTTATTTTGCTTTCGTTATCCAGCTAAATAATCAAGTAGGATTATGTAGATATGTTTGTAACGTACTCAGGAGTTTTACGCAGGCAGCCCATAAAACCTAAGCCAAAATTTTACTAGATGAATATTACTAATACATATAAAATCCTGGTGGACCGACAACGATGCGAGTGTCTCAGGTCCTGATGGATAAAAATGTTTAATAGCAGTTAATTGTTGCGTTCAATGGGGGAAGTCTATTTTTTCAACAGCCCACAGTTAAAATAGACCTTCGGTAAACGCCAAATTCCGGCTGATGAAGATGACTATGAAACAATAATTATATATAATCAACCACATTGCTTGCCTGGCAAGCGTTAAAAACCCAAAGATACTATTAAAATATCATATTTTAAATTCAAAATGCTTTTGCACTAGAAAATATTCCATCAGAACACAAGACATTTTGTTATGCTAAGAAATTTCAAAAGAAAATGTTTACTTTGATGAAATATAATTGGGACATCAGACAGGATATTTCAATTACTCTTGCTTGCATCAAGAGCAATGTTATTATTTTTCAAAGAAATGTATATTTCCCGGTAAAATTATACGAGTTTTTTTTATTTTACACTGCTTGATATCTTAGTCGATACTAGTAATCTGCTATTGTTTTTACCTAAGACGAAATAAAACAAAATTATATATATAACACGCCAAATTATGCTAAATAAAAAAATAATAATAGACTTGTACAAAATATATTATTATAAAAGAGGGACAATCGTATCAGTTTCTTTAATCAAGCATCAGATGTCACACAGGCCATAAAAAGAAAACCTCTACATGCGTGGTTGCAATGGACATTCTAATTCAATCCTTAATTAATTAATATATGAATATATTATATACAGAAGTTAGTGGTATATTGAAAGTAGAAAACAATATTTAAATGAACATAAAGTTTTATGTCACAAAACTCAATAATAAATGTTATGCTTCTCACTACAAAAATATAGGAGTTTCAAACAACATTAGTTAAATCCATGGCTCAGGAATATAGCGCGTGTGGGTGCACCGATTGATTGATTTATGAACTTCGAAATTCTCGTTGCACGGGATCTTCGGGGGATTTAAGTGTCAGAGGATGATTAAGCGATCTCATTAAGGGAATTCTGAAGAGGTGTTGATAAATTAAAATGTAGGATGCTGGGCGAGTACTCGCATAACACTATGTCTTTTAATTGGATTTATAAGAGGTGACGGAACCCTTCTATATTTTTAAATACTTTCTTATTAGTATATTCTATACTAGCGGCCGGTGCGGCTTCGCACGACTAATTACTACTATAATATATTGAGATGTAAGCTATCCTATCTTTCAATTTGGGTCAAATTGCACACAGTGTGCAAATCAAATTTTAAACTGGTTCAGTAATTTAGGAGTCCATCGCGGACAAACAAAGTGATACGTAATTTTTATATATAAAGATTTCAACCATTATTGCGTGCTAAGCGAAAATCATATTTAGATATATAGAAGGGTAGCGTCATGATTACAAAGATTAAGTGTTTAAAAATCACTTATTTCGGTCAGATGAAATCAAGAAGTCTGGTTGATGACAGCGCACCGTCCTTATGACGGTTAAAGTAATACAATTGGAGCACAAATGTTCGACTCTAAAGAGTAAGGTTTGGGTGGCCGAATGGAATGAATATAACTACATAAGACGAAGAAATTGAAGGACGAGAGTTCAATTGCCGTCCGGAACAAAAAAAAAATGTGCCCCAATAATTTCTA
This sequence comes from Plagodis dolabraria, assembly GCA_963854805.1. Lineage (NCBI taxonomy): Eukaryota > Metazoa > Arthropoda > Insecta > Lepidoptera > Geometridae > Plagodis > Plagodis dolabraria. The sequence continues at coordinate 2,209,849 of OY978459.1, read as the reverse complement.
AATGTCATCACAATTGTTATTTTAACTATTATGGAAAAAATACTCGACGTAATGACTTATATATAAGTGACTCATGCTAATCATGTAGTTATATAATTAACAATTATAGATAAAACATTGTTACCCTGAATTATGAAATAAATATTATTATTATTGTTATTTGTTCCCTAGCATGAGGGATTTCAATTACTTATTAATCGGAGTATAAATATTAATTTTTCTATTTGTGTCTATAATAATAATATAGAAGGCCGCCAAACATTTGATCGTATTGTTATGGAAACCGCGATGCCCTCTTGAAACCTCTGCCTTTACTAAATGCATTTCGTTCTGCACTGCAATTTTTGGATAGTCACTGGTCTATTCTTAAATATATACTTAATAGTCTACATCTTAATCAGGTTCAGATTCTCAAACAAAATATGTATCAACTTTTACATCGTAAATTGTTAAATTGTTAAAAACAATTGTTAAGAATTTTAGAATTTCTTATTAAAAATTCAACAGCCTCTGTAAACCTTCTCAAATGAAATGTAAATTTTGCAGAAGGCTTAATGAGCTCCATATACCGTGCTAAGCCTTGTTTAAGGGCTCGAAAATAACCTTTAAGAAATCTCGAGTTTCTGCTATATGGTGCAGGGATGAAAACGTAAGTAGAATGGACTTAGCGGATTTGAATTGGATTTCACGTACTCAGGTGTCTTTTTACCGAGTTGAGATGAAAGCATTTTCGAATTATTGATATTGTCTTTTCAACTTTTTGTCTCATGAGTGAAGATAAATTGAGGGAGCTCAGAACTTTGTATTCAATTTGACCTAGTACTTGGTATTTGTATACGTTCAAAAAGACAAACTTATTATAATCACATTTTTCGAATAATGAAAAATATCCAAAAATGCAATAAACGTAAAACGTCTCGTAATTTTTTTCCTATATTTTTTTCTAGGATAGTAAATGTTGTTAGTATGTATACACCAAATGTATTTTTTAGACAGCAAGTCATACTTTAAAGGATTTCCTTCGTGACGTTGAACCCTCAACCCTAAAACATCGTTCAGTTGTCCGCTGGACGTCGGAATATTAAAAATAATATAGAAATTATTTCGGATGGAAAAACACAACCTTCAGCGGGTCACGAACCCGCAACCGCAGAATGCCGTCTTGGTCCAGTTCCATTTCTGCTATGGAAACGGGTGCTGGACTGTCGATTTTGTACCATCTATTTGAATGCACTTCTTTTTGACTTTGGCGACATCTATCTTAATAGCAGAAGACTATTTTCTAAAGTTGGTACCTTGATTTACGATCAATACTCGATTAAGCCATTTTTTTAATTTGTTTATTGTTTATTAGTCAAAGATATTATTAGAATTTATAAAAACTCATACTTATAATAGTTATGGCTATCTAAATATGGACTAATTTCAATACGTTGACTGTTATGCAACCATGAGACAAACCAAGCTTATTAAATATACTTGCACATTCTTGTCTTCTACTCGTAATTCTCGAAAATAACTAAAGACTTTAAAGGTCGTAAATTTCATTTTGCATTCGCATCAGGTTCGTGATTACGTCAGAGTGAAGTATCACGCTCAGAGTGAGATGTGTGCGTATGTTAATATTAATATACTTGTACATATACAAGTATATTAATATTACTTACGGTTTTAATAGGTATTGAGAAGTAATAAAAGCGTTTTATGGTGTATGGTAATAAATACAAGCGTCAAATTTGAAATTATTTATAGTCCAATATAAAAAGGTACAGGAACAAATATTTAAATTTAATAATAATCTTATCAGTGTAGATTGGATTCTCGCTAAGGACCTCGATCGGATAAAAAAAAAAATGTTTTAATGAAAAATTTCTTGCAGCGCTCGTAGCGAAGTTAACCGTTCTGAACCGATCAGCAAAGCTAAGCAACGTCTGCCACGGTCAGGACTTGGTTGGGTGACCGCTTAGGATGGCATTCGTTACAGCATGGTGGTAGGGCATTTTGCGAATACCCACCTGGCTAGCTACCACCCTCAAGTAGAAAATCTGTCGCCAAGCAACTTACGGTGTGTTCCGGTAGTTGTCCTTGAGAGCCAGTAATTCTAGGTTAGCCTGAACAACATCTTTGACCACATCATCACTTATCATCAGGTGAAATAGTGGTCAAAGGCTAACCTGGCAAAAAATAAGGAAAAAAAAATGTGAGTATATCAGTTCTGTGTAAGTAGGAAACCCTTAGTGTGGATATTCAACTCGCACTTGGCCAGTTTTGTTTATTTTCAAACATAAGGGATGACAAATGTTATAAAGATTGGTGGACGAGCAGTTTGTTTTTATCCAAAAGGGTGTTCCGGCTCTTGTCCTCCAATCCAATATCCTTTCTAGGTTTAGCCTGATCAAAATATTTGATGTCATATAGGTTAGTTAAGAAAATTTTCGAGATTTTTTTCATGACCTAATAATATTATTGCAAGTGTTGCCGATGCGGAATAGTATTGTGGACGAGTTACACAATTAGTCTTGCAAGTCTTACAATTATTATTGTACATTACTGAAGGAAGTTTGAAAAGTTATTAGATAATTTTGTGAGATTTAATTATAGATATCCTAAAGATTTATCAATGATCACAGAAGAAATATCAAGTAGCACTTGAAAAATATTCCTGATTAAGAAAGCCTTCCATTAATGTACAGTTTTAGGTTATTTAAATGACAAAATGCTTGAAAAACCTATGTGTTAACATACGCAATTTAAACAAATATTGTAATAATTTCATAATTTACTTTGTAACACATTGCTAACACATTAAACAGTAGAACGTAAAATATTTCATATACATTTTTTTTAATTAGATAAGAGTATCGCAGTTACCTAAATTAAGTGAATGATTGACTTTGAGCGAGTTCGTTGGTATGGAATCTCGAAGTCCTAGATCTCTGGAATGGACATGTCATTGATTTTTTTTTGATAAAGCGATCCACATGCATTTCGTTATTACCAACCTATTGACTGCAAATTTCCTCTTATGGCACATGACACTTCCACCAGATAGAACCGAAACAATTTATCTTGAAGACATCTCAACCGCATCAATGATCAAAGCGATTTCTCGAACAATTGGCGTTCGCTTCAGTACTTCTTGTTCCAGCATCCAGACCATTTCGTAAATTATAGTATTGTTACTAGGTATTGACACGTATTAGTATGTTGCAGGGTAGCAAACTGGTACTAGAAAGTTCTTGGGTAACAATAGCATTGAAGGAGATATTCAATTAAATATTGGTTATATTTTTTTTAAATCTGATGCTTTACATCAGGTATTGATATATCGAAATATATTTTTGAATGCGTGAAGATCTGTTAACGAATCCGCTTTGGCGTACGATCTGACACAAGTGTTTACCTTGCCTACATGAATCCTAGTTTGGATGACAAAATATATTCCCTATTGGACCTTCTCCTGACCTCTCACCCAGACTACTACTCAGTGTCCATTAACGCTCCTCACGGATCGTCGGATCGACTGATGTTACACGCCTAACTCGACCCCGTTTCGTGAGCTGTCTTCGGGTGAGACAACACAACAGATCTGCAGGTTGGGTTGCGGGCCTTTTTTGCATCCTATACCCATAGGAGCAAGTTTGCATCTTGCCGGATGATACCAGTACACTAAGGCTATCTTAATCAAAATATTACTCATATGAAACTTGTGAATAGTCTTTATGTGAGCGTTTTAATTTCTTTGGGAAATTTATTATAAAATCCCACAATATTCCCTAAGAATATTTTTATTTGTCTTGCACTTCTTATCTCTATTCCTATCGTTATAAATGTGATTATCGAATTAAGTGAATGTCACGGTTTGAATGAATTTCACTAAATCTTTTACGAAAAAACGGTATATTTGCAAAGGGATACAGACTCAGTAAGGTTAAAATAACAAATTTATCAAAAATGTACATCAGATATTCGCATGGATTCTTTCAAGTTTTTGTAGGATACATATTGTTCCTATCACAGCTGTAGCTCCCCACAGCAATACACTATACGTCATAACACTGTTGAAGTACGCAAAATAAAGAGGTATAGTTATTACAACACCAATTATGGTACTCGTCCACAATACTATTCACCGTCAGCAAGAGTTCCAATAAAACTATCATTAATAAAAACAATATCAAAAATTGCTCTTAAAATTTGTAAGCTAACTGAAATGACTTGATCAAAGATTTTGATCTGGCTAAACCTAAAAAATGTATTAGATCGGAACGGAGAACAAGCTGGAACACCGTTTTAGCTAACAGCAAAGTGCCTTACCTTTATTAATAAGATTGGTATCTTATTAATATTTTTCATCCCTTCTATTCAAAATAACCAAAACGGTCCAAGCGCAAGATTGACGCCCACGCCGAAGATTCCATATCAACACAGAATATTCCTTAATATATTTTTTTTTACATTACTTACATGAAATTGTTACTGGCAGCCGACCAATAAATATGTAAATAAATATTAATCAAGCTCAAAAACAGCAGAACGCAAACCTTACCATAGCGTGCGTTTAAAAATTATATTGTGTGTGTGCGCGCGTGCGGCGCAACCACGTTACCTTGAATCGGATGCGATAATTTCTAAGCGCCAAATCAATCCAATGAATTAGGAAGGTTGTGCTTGTTTTATTGATTCTGAACATGATGCGTCCGAAACCAAACAGGTAACTGTATCAGAATGTTGTCTAAGGTTCGCGATTGTTACACATAATAATTAAACAACTTTAAACGTTTTAAATCACGAAATAAATAATTTCTTAATAACTCATGTGACAAATAAAACCAATTAGACACCCCGTGACCACAATCACTGCAAAATGTTTACTGCAAGTTACAAAAATAATGATAAATACACGCGATTTAAACCGTTTAACGTTGTTTAATTACTAACTGTATTAGAGTTATACTTGTTAACCTATTTATTCGTAGTTGGCAACTTACGAACGTGGCGCGCCGTATGAAAAAGATATAAAAATGAAAAACACACTTTTTCACGGACAAAAGTATACTTGCCTCAAAATCTGTGGCCAAATTAATTCAGTTTTTTGTTATAGCAACTTCAGAACAACGTTTTATTTTAAACCCTGATATAATAATTATTCAAGCGTTCTGGAGTATGGGAATGGAATGGAGCCTTCGCAAGATTTGAAACAAATTAAGAGAAAGTGCGATATTAAAATACTACTTAATTAGTTGTATAGAGTTTAAAACATACTAGGTTTGCATCCAATTTAACAAGAATGCTAAATCCTGATTTCCTATAAGAACAATGAATAACACAGGTCACCCAAAGTTTTCAAATTATTATTTATATTATAAAACATTCAATCTATGGAATATTACCATTCCCAAGTTTCCGCTGTTTTATTTTTCTGTATGCATACAACCTTTTAAAAGTCTGATAAATGGACGACAGACAGTCCAGGCTTAGGCCATAGGCGCGTTTTCTAATGATAAGTCAATGTCAGAGCCATACTATGACATTCTTAAACTTTTTGACATTGACATTTCACATGCTGTTCTATAATTCTGTCTGTGATTACTTGTAAAATGCTTTAGCTAAGCAAGAATTTGGATAAGTTTTTAATCTAGAAAACTTTCCGAAACAACATTGTCTAGCTATCAAAAAGTTTAAATAGCTATAAGCCTAAAGTTTTAGGTGATCGTCCTTAGATTATGCCTTTTAGTCGAGTTTTAAAATTAATTTCCAAGCAATAAACAACTGTGATTTGATGCCCTTAATTTTAGAAACGGTATGATATAGGTAGGGTGTGTTTGAACAAATATCGTAGGGGATTAGTAGTGCTCCTATATAACTGTACTCTTGTACTGTATCAGCCAGATTGTTCACTGCTGAGCATAGCCTCCCCCATTATGGAGGGGTTTTACGTAATCCTCATGCTTGGCAGGCGTCTTGGGGATCGTAGTATGAGATATCAGTTCTACAAAAAGCGCTACTGCCCACCCCCTGTAATGTTATCCTTAGCCGCCTGTTACGACACCCACGGGTAGTGATGGGTTGGTAACATTCTAACCCGGCACCCCACGGTCCAATTTTATAGCACCTGTCAAAAATTCAAAATTCCTATCTGATTTTAATTGGCTACCGTATGATATGTGCCTTGCGTGACTACACGGATGCAGGAACCCATTGTAATAACGTTGGTTTGGGCACTCTTTTACTGACACCAAGTTTGACTATCGTAGGTGTTGCCGTATTGCTAATAGACCAAAAGCGATTTGCCCTCCTATCCCATAAAAAAAAAGCAAGAAAAAACTTGAACGTTGAATTAAAACACATTTCTTGTGTAGGGATCTTCTCAATTTTCAATTTGCCTGTTGGATATGTAACCAACGAGCAAAACTGGGCCCTGTTCCTATCTCTTGACATACCGTTGAAATCACATATTCTGATAAAAATCATCCAGATTTCAATTACGGTATATTTTCTAGGTCGTACAGCAGGATGTACGGACAACACCATCGACTTGGTAATAGTTGCATCTCTGGTAATAGGGGTCCAATTTGTTGTATAAAATCATATAACCTAAATAAAACTGTATCACAAATAACACAATCAAAACTTGTTCAATAACATAAACTACAAGTCAGATCACTTTACTGCGACAAAGTACATAACTGATAACGTATAAATAATATGTAGGTGACTACACAATGTAACACGAGTAGATCTATTACCGCCATCCATTCAAACACAAACATTGGATAAGTTTTTGTGTTATTCTCACGATAAATCTAAGAAATGGCGGAACGAATGTAGGCGAACGGGAACATAATGACACCTACATAATATTATTGTTAATGGTAACGCACCAGGCGCTATAGCTACAGAAGGTCAACTAGACACAACTGTTATAACCATACTAACACTATTTTTGATGCACTACTTTGATAACAAGCACTATTGCGCCCTAAGCAATAATCATATTCTCATATTTTCAGAAAACGAAATATTGCGTTACAAGCGGGAATCGAACACAGGGTGCCTTAATCACTAGGCTATCCAGACTAGTCTTTCGACATTCATAGCTTCGGTTTTAAGACCAGCCGCCATCTTGAAGGTTTTTCTTTATTTATTTTTTTAATAAACAGCAACTACTATAGCCTTAATGAAAAGTATGAAATGACTAGTGGAAGTCGGTGCCACGCTGACTCAAAACACTTTGAGCTCATATTGTCATGGTCCAACTGCCATAGGTTATTTCATACTTCTTAAAAACTATAAAACGTTATGGATACTGTTCCGTAATTTTTTTAATAATATGTTGACCTTTTTACAGTAATGTTCATACCCTGTTTACAAAATCGATTGTTACTTGCAACAATACTGTCACCGTCGACAATTGACACCGTTGACACTTGCAATTACCATTAAGTGGCCAAAATACCTCTTTATCTTTATTAAGATTATCCATAACTATTCTAATTCAATTTATGTAACTACTATTAATGTTCCGAATCAATATTCAAATCACCAAAGAGCTCTCAAAAAAATTATGAAGATTATCTAGGACTAAAATTATCGACTAAAGTATCTAAATACATTCACAGTCAATTTTAAATGGTTAAAAGTACTTGTCCAATGTTTATGATATTTATATAGAACCAACTTCTTTTACTTTACTTTCTCTACTTTACTTTATCTAGGTTTTACTATATCAAACAAAAAGACTCATCAGATTGAATAATCTAGTAAAAATATACGTGATAAGACACAAAAAATAATAATAAAACCTGTCGCATGAGAACCTTTTACCGTTTTATTGGAAGTCTGTTCAAATAACTAATAACAACAGACTTAGTCTACTGTCAAAAATGTGTATGTTGTCAACGTTATAGAACACGTAGGTTTTTCGAAATACAATGTATTTCCGGCTTATAATAATGAGAGGTGATATTAATGGTCGTTAGATGTTCGCGTTGATTTGATTGATATTTGAACATGGGTCTTGCTATGTTATTTGTCTCCTAAACTCACTGGGACAGCTTGCATATTATAAGGTTTTATTTGATAATAACAAGAATTAAATATAAAATGCATTGATGCATTTCTATGTTAAAATGAAATGCGACTAGGACTCCAATCCCCCATACCTTCCTGCAAGATTCCTAATAGAGAAGCGCATACTGAAGAACGGCTGAGAAAAACGTTTGGATTATTCCGCCTCTGCCAAGCAATCACCTACGTAATTTAAACAAATTATTCTAATAATTTATATTATAATAGTTTATAATACATTGATAAAAGACGCTTGAAAAGAATATTTCCGAGGTTTTTGCCTGTTAACGTAGTAGTAAAATATAGAATATTTCAATATTCGAATTTGTAATTGACCGTCATACGTGCATCGTAGACGACTAAATGTATTAATTTTTTTTGGCTTTGACTGCGATCTAACAAAGCGGTCCCCATTAAATGTATTTAAATGAAAAAAAATTATTAAAAAGTAAGCTGGCAATACATATAATATGCATTATATTGATAAATTTATCTTGGGGATTAATTTTAACTTCCTTAATAATAGAGGTATTTGTTCAACGGTGGATGTGGACGTAATGGCTGTTGATGTCAATCATATAAAAATATATTAGCCACGTGGAACAACAAGAATATTTTCAAAGCATTTGATTCTACGACGGCTTGAGTTTAAGACGTTTTAAGTGTAGATCATATTTTATAATCATAATTATAAAAAATATATATAAAAATATCGGCTTTTCGATCGTTCGCTCCAAGAGTCTACGCCTTCTGAAGATGCTTCGAATAGGCAGGCTCACTACGCACTTTGGGCATAAAGCTACTCGTACAACGGAGTTTTCGTCTGGACGGGATTATTGTACGGTGCGTGCCGCGTCAGAAGAGATCAGAGCTATGCGTGCACATGCGATAGAACGAGTCGCCTTGTAGGTAAATACAAATATTAAGTACTCCGTGCTTCGCGAGCTGGAGTCTGCTCTTCTTGCTTTTCTACCGCGTGTCAAAACCTGATTCCTAAGAGCACGTTTTCTCCTACGCTGACCGTTAAAAATCTTTTGACACGTTATTGGAGATGTTTTATACTGAATACCCCGTTCAGAACAACAATGGCCTCTAAAATCAGCGGAGATTGAATTGAAACTTACACAATGGAGTAGCCGGTAGCTGAACCTTTCAATTTATTCCGGTTTGTGTTACCCTTTGCAGAGGCTTTCACATGAGGACTCAATTTACGGATGTGGTCAATAATGACGTTAACAAAATATACTACGCTGAAAGTGTATGTAGTTTGTGTCTATCAATTTGAAATGCTATTTCAGCTTTGTTTATAGTTAATAATGTACCAAACATCACTCACAGCTTACAAATGAGAAACTCAAGTTGCGCGTGAAAATAATTTTGATTCAAAAGCTTACTTAGCAGTTCGTGATTATTAAATATAAAAAAATCTGCCCCTGCTTGATAATAACAAATTTTTACAATAAAATCTACTTCAAATATAAAATACGCATTATTAGGATAACGAATAACTCAAATACTAGGTACTCGTCAGATCTCTCAGTTTTCCATTCTTAATATTATATTTTATTTATCTAATTATATGAATATATAGGATTTAAATTTCAATGGAACCAAATGGCACCAGCTTTCGAATGTAAAAAGAAAATCATCAAAATCGGTTCATCCTATAAAGAGTTATGAGGTAGCACACGCAAAAAATGCAGTCGAATTGAGAACCTACTCTTTTTTGAAGTTGTTTAAAAAAATAAGCTACCACCCGTCACATACATAATTTAAATTAATATATTGTAATACTATTATACTTACATTATACTTTAAAATATATTAATAAAAGATGTGAAAAAAATACCTTCAAATTTCTTGCCCGTATTTCTCATAGAAGCTCTATAACAATTTTGTGCTGAACGAGGCCGTAGATTGTATTTCAATATTAAAATTTGTAATTGACCTTCACAAGAGCGTCTTTGGCGCCTAAATTTAATGCATGAATTTTACTTTATTTTTGAATTTGACCTCTAATGAGAACATTCCTGAAGATAGTTTGCGTTAGGTATGCGACCGGCCATAAAACCGAAGCCAAAGGTTTTGCATTCTTAGAGAAGACGAGAAGACCAACTTCACCGTGTTTGGAATAAAAGTAGGACGGTGATAATTTATTCTATGATTAACTAGCTGCGCCTTGCGGTTTCACCCGCGTAAATAACAGTGAAACGTAACGGTGATGATGAAAGTATCCTATATGTTAACCCAGTAGCTATCATTATTCTACGTATCATCCAAATCAGTTCAGTCGTTTCAGTTTTGAAGGAGTAACAAACAACACACTCTTACAGTAAAGACTATATCATATAGTATTGATAGATAGTAAATAACTGCCAACTATAAAATGAACATCTCAGTAAGCAGTTTAGAAACTATGGCAAGATATCGCCAATGCGAAAGGACTTCATAATCATTGTTAAATCTCCCTCGGGCGGAACAGTAACTCAATTACTGAAACTTGAGAAACTTGTCCGAAAAGTTAAAGCAAATGTTTCATTGAAGGATCGCTGATTATTTGAATTGGCGGCTCGGGGTCATCAGTAATTTAGCTAACTGTTCGGAAACTTCAAAGAGCAACGGATAATTTGTTGTTTGATTTGCATCCAAAGGGTTAAAGAATCGGTTCAAAAAGTTAAGAAATATATATATTTATATATATATATATAATTGGCCAAATGCGAATCGGACTCGGGCGTGAATGTTTTCGTTCTATTATCTATACAACATAAGACACTATATTTCTTTTTTATTATATCTTTTATTTTAGTTTTCACGTGCGCAAGTCCATTACTTAAAATAATAAAGGCTACCCACACTTGACCAATTTTAAATATTTGTTATAGCGGCAATAGAAATACATCATCTATGTAAATTTCAACTGTTTAGTTATAACGGTTCATGAGATTCAGCCTGGTGACAGACACACAGTGGAGTCTTAGTAATAGGATCCCGTTTTTATCCTTTGACAGATTTTCTACTTGAGGGTGATAGCTAGCCAGGCGGGCATTCGCAAAAATGCCCTACCACCATGCTATAACGACTGCCATCCGAAGACAACAACCGGGACCGACGGCATGACGTGCCCTCCGAAGCACGTGCACGCTCAGTAGTAATGTAGCAGTCACCCATCCAAGTCATGACCGCGGCAGACGTTGCTTAGCTTTCGTTCGGTTCAGAATGGCTAAGCTAACTTCACTACGACCGTTTCAACAATGGTAATTCTGTTAAACGTATATTTTGTGCCAAATGGGCAACAACTACGAACACCATTATGTTTTTATTTATTTTTAGCTCATAGGCTATCCTTTGACCACTATCTCACCTGATGGTAAGGGATGCTGTGGTCGAAGATGTTGTTCAGGATAACCTAGAATTATTTTTATTGTATTGGCATCATATTCCTTCATTACACTTTGTTACCCTACAAGGACTAATAGGCAGATATGGAATAATAATCTGTATTAATACACTGTCAACAAGAACATAACCATTTTTCTCTTAGCATAAATTGAAAGAATGTATTGCGATTAGCTTGCATATATCCAACGTACGGGGAAGAATGCTGTATTTGGAAACACTTGTATAGGGGTGATAAACCGAACTAGGTTTATTTATATGTTATTACTATGTTAGCAGAAGACACTCTTGCACAAATAAATTATCAAATTCACCAGAAACATTTTTAGAACGAAACCATATATACATTTTTATTAATAAAGATTATATTAATAAAAATGTATATATGGATTACTAACGAAAATCCGACTATATCTCGCTGCTGTAATAACTGACAAAGCTTTCAAATAAAAGGCATACTCGTATATTCAGATTTTCATTACCAGCAAACGAAGGCAGTTTTCGTGAAGGCGCATTGGTAAACTGAACCGAACCGCTGACCTAGATTCTTTACTGGGTTGGTAGTGTGCTCACACTATGTGGAAATACTATAAAGATATACGTTAAATAATTTAATTACAATACAAAGTACCAACTATAATGCAAAGTACGTTGGTAGACAATTATATAAATTACAAATGCCGGTTACGTTCTTTCCTATCAGTTGAATCTACACTTAAAAATATAATAATATTATAAAGAGGAAAGATTTATATTTTTTTATGTTACGAATAAACTTAAAATTATTGAACTGATATGAAAAATTATTTCTTCATTAAAATTCTACATTATCCCTGATGAACCATAGCTATAGAATATTTTCAATTTTTATTTTTTTATTTTAGTGTTTATTTAATACCCATGCCAAGCCAGTGCGTGCCGCTAGTAGAATATATAAGCAAAGCACACCTTTGTGCCATTAAAGTACCTAGGCATAGAGACCACTGGATGATATGTTTGAAATTTCCTACTTTACAATTATTTTAACATCAATTTCAACAAATATGTAAAATTTCCAATGTCACCAAACCACGTGCATAACTTTATAACATAAACCATCAAAATGTGATAGGCTTTTGCTATCATAGAAATGACCAAGTGTCAGTTTTTGAATTAGTGAGCTTTCTGTTGTGGAAAACAGAAAACTCCTTGGTATACACTTGTGACACGTGACAGCAGCGTGGACATAGAAATAGCATGAATTATCAACTGTATCGCTACAGTGGACATATTTGCATTTAGTTTATGAAATTATACTACAACTATATAACAGCCAAACTCGACGGTATAATTTTTTAAGCTTGGATTATGTATTTTATGCCCTTGCTGCCTTGTGTGTGATGTGAGATGTCAAATACCATGGCAAATTTAAACTAATGCAACATTATTGTAAATATGGTGACAAAGGTGTATCATATTTTTTTGGTTAATGATATCTAAGTTATCGTCGCATAGTTTTATCCTAGTTTGGTGAAATTGGGCCTTAGTTATAATTTATATTACGTGACTCAACTTTTAGCGGCAGAATATAATTAGGCACGTTTCTAATTTTTAGTATTTTTATTACTAATATTAAAAGTAGGGTTAGTTAGTGATTAGTAATTTTAGTTAGTCTGTGACCAAAATCTCGCCTTATAAATGACACCACATCGGTCGATAATGCACAGCTAATACAGCTTAAACTTAACCTAGAATTACTGGCTCTTTAAGAACAGCTCCTTGAAACATATGTTTAAGTTCTGGGCGATATATTTCGACTTTGAAGGTGGTAACTAGATAGGTTGGCAATCGCAAAATACCCTACCACCACGCTACAACGACTGCAATACTAAGACAACATAGAGATATAAACTGCTTTCTCTTTTCTGTGTAAGACAACAACCGGCACCGAAGCTTGACATGCCCTCGCCCAGAAACGCTTAGTAGCAAATGCCAGTAACGGTCACCCATCCAAGTCATAATGTCAACGGACGTTGCATCCGAGATAACGTGAACCATAGAATTTCATTCTATAATATAAATGGAACTTTATTATAAATGGATGAAAGCAAAACTAGGCAAACTAACGCTACAAGTGGTTCAAGTATGGTTTATTCAAATATTACGTGAATTTTAGTGAAAAGATGGGTCTTTATAAAATCATAATATTAAATTCACGACACATACGTCTGCCGTTCCAAACAATGTACGCACAGAAGCTTTTTAAATTCACCACCCCACGTCCAAGTTAATTCCAATATTGCCCCACATTGGTCGTTCCACACACAAAAAGTCGGCCCTAAAGGATATTTTCGGTGGTAATAACAGGATATCTGGTAATATCACGTTCACAAATGACTGCCGCGATCGTCTCGCTTGAGATGTCGCTCACGTATTCGTTTTGTTCGATCGTTAGTAATTTTTATGTGCGTAAATGTTTTTATTGTTGTGTTTTTCGACGGTCAGTTTCATGTGTTTAACTTTCTTGTGCCAAATATTTTTCGTAACTATTTCAACTATCGACAAGCAGAAATCAGTACCTATATGTCCAATCCCTGATGACGTCAGTTGAGATTGCCACTATAATCTAAGAAAACTATCTGTTTTGGTATCAAAGTTTTTATCAAATTGAATTATGTGATGAGAAGAATAACTCTCCTTCTTGGTGGTTACTTTTACTAAATAGCTTTTAACACTTTATACATTCCGTATCAAGGTAACGATACTTACACAAAGTTTTATAATTTATATTATATAATCTCATTCGGTAATATTCCAATTATGAAATTAAATACAGACTTTTATTGGCATATTTTATGTACATACCTCTTTAAGAAAATTAAAAAGTTGAATTAAAGCATTGTTCTCCTAACAAAACAATGCTTTAAAACAATTTTTTGCCCAGTTATTTCACTTGCATAGTAATTTCAACCATTTTCCGTCTGTAGAAACTTCTTTCAATCCACACCGCCGTCTTATAGCGCTTCTACATTCTGTCTTCAAGCCATAACACACATAATTCATAGTTATTGTTTATGTTCCTAATGCTGTTATCTAAGCAGTGTTTTTCCTTCGACCTGCAAACCAACTTTATTATGGTATGCATTGAAATGATGAATAAGTTTACTCATATTATTTTGAACTTAACACAGTAGTGTTTCCACACTATTGATAAGGAGCAAAGAAGCAGAACATCTTGCACTGCGGTGGTGTCCACAAAGATAGACTCAAAAGACCTACTGTATCGTATAATCTCAACAATAGGAACACGAAGTCTGCCTAGTCCTGAAACATGAAGGAGCTTAAACTCCTAATAAAGAATAGTTATAAATAATATGCAAATCGTATAGTGTGAGCACACGCCCTCAACTCACATCGAAGGAAATGAGCAGTGAACGAAAATTGGCCACCAACTATATTTTTATACCTAAGTTCATAGTTTACGTGTGTACGAGCCACTATACTGTATACAGGGTGGGCAATGGTTGAATATGAGTATCTTAAGTGGAGAATACACTGTGTATATGAAAGTGGGTATTTGTATGGTATATATTGGTGAATAAAGCAGGTGGTTTGCTTGGGGTTTTGCTACTAGGCTACATAATTAGCAAACATGAATTACAAAAATAATGAAATTCGAGTTGTACCAAACAATAGATTTGCTAGAGTTCAGAAACAAGGTTGTTGTTAAAAAAATCTGATCAATAATATATAATTAAAAAGCTTAACCACTTACAATACAAATTATTCAAACTAAAACTAGGTTTTTTTTTTAAATTAATTAATTCTATACAATTAAAGAATATAATATTAATATGTCAAGCTGCCTGTGGAATCTTTGTCCTTAGGATAAGTGTAAACGAGGTAGCTGTTCTTGTAAAAATTTAATCAATTATTCATATAGATAATTATATTCCTTACTATACTATTATTTATACAACATTAATTTGTTATCATGCTGTCCCTCACTCTGTTTCTATACATTAGGGTGAAAGCAAACATATATGACGGTAATCTCCTGTTTTTTTTGCAAAGAGGTTGTATTACATAATTACTCTAGATCACGGAATACACGATTTTTTTTTTCATACTTATTATTTTATTATTATTATTCTGTTCACACTTTATTTGAATTTAGTATAACATTTACAAATGACAGTTTTTAAATTTGACTTTTGTGTACAATTTCGGGTATATTTTACTTAGTAGACATGTAAATTGGTGCTTTTTTAACTGATGTAAAATTATATATAATTGGATAGAAAATTAATATAATTGGATACTTATTGAATTGCCGACTTTAGTGTAACTTGAGTGTGAATTTTATTTTGACGACTAAGAATTACTACAGTTTCGAGATTTCTTAATTTATATTTTTTTTGTAGAATTGATACCGATATCTAATAAGAATCTATAATATTTTACAACTACTATACCACGGGTAAACGAAATTTGAAAATTTTTGATTTGCAGTTATGGGGGTACCTTATGGAATCATTTGTTTCAGTGTTCAATAACTTTTCAAATTAAAAACAGCAATATTATTTTAAAGATCACAGGTAATTAAACTTTTTAAAATTTAAATTGATAAATAATATCAAGTATATTTGCACAGTACCAATAAATAAAGAAACAAAGCGGACCAGCGCAGCGCGGATGCCGATGGCAGGTGGGGTCAGTGCGCTGAGCTCGTGACGTAGTGCGGAAAATATTTCCTTACAAAATTACGAGAGGAAAAATAATAGTCATATGCGGGATTCAAACCCGCGCCAACCAAGTTTTCTCTTTGAATAAGCATTGGAATCTAACGGGGCAACGCTGCCAGCATGCTGGGCACGGTGGCAGTGGGCTGGAGCATTTGGACTTAGTGTGCGCCTGCAAAGGCTTTTAGGTTTCCTAAATGTGTTCGTGGCAGTAGTTGAAGTGTTGTATCCGTTTTATTCACATTATTGGAGCACACATTTTTTTTGTAAAATTTTGTTAACACAGACATACAAAAAGAAACCCCGCCACACATGAGTTTCCAAATTTAAAATGTATTTTTAACATTTTTAACACCCTGTATCATGGTAACGATACACAAAGTTGTATAATTTATATTATGCGTTGTGATTCGACAGAAGGGTAGAGCCAGCGATAATGTATCGCCGGCCTTATCGCATTTTATTTATAATTTACGTGTATTTTTATAATGGGGAAATATTTCACGCGATATATTTTAGGTTATAATGGCATGTGACTTGATGGATTGGTATGAGAACCTTGTAAAATATTAACATGAGTTTATCGAACGATTTTTATGAAATTTGGCGCCTGCGCTAGGTACCCCCACTTATTTGAAATTTTATTACAAAAAAGATGGTGCTTTTTACCTATTTTGGTAAATAATACGGGATAATTATTCGATTAGAATTAAAATAAAATTTATTAATGGAATCTTTTAAATGGCCTTCAGTACCTACATAAAGTTTTGAGCTATTATATATATATATATATATATCTATCTAGCTGTAAGAAACCTTTAATTGTAAAAATAAATAAAGAGCTCTCTTCAATCTCTCATATAGCTCGACTATAGTTCTAACCACACTAATAATATACGGTGTGAAATATTTCATAATTATGATAATAATTCAACATCATCAAATATATCAACATGGGGATTATGGAAAGCCCCCCAATGGGCGAGACCTCGTTCAACGGTGTGCGTTCCGGTTGATGTGATCAAATGTGTCAATACAAAGTAATATAGGGGCAGAAATTAAATTTTTGAAGCATCAGATTACACAAAACAGTTATTGAATGTTCTTTTCTCACTACGAGCGCTTCATATAGTATTATACCAACAACAGTCAGAGCATGGTATAAAAATATGCCAATTGCAAGTCAGATTCACGCACCAAGGGTTTCGTGCTACCACACAATACCAGTATATATTTTATGTCAAGTATTTATAATAAAACTGACTAAGTACAAGTTGGAGTGGAGTGCCCATAGAGGGTTCCTGGTACGAGTCTGCTTGGAGTCTCGAACTGGATAAAAATATACAAGATTTAAGGCAGCGGAACCGTTTTAGTAATCGTTTCCCAGTTTTTTAAGCTAGTGTTCAACGGGGTAACCCAAAGTGGCCTATCATGTGTTGGTACGGAATCGCCGGTGTTGAACTCAAACTCAAAGTAGACCAATGTTATTTTGAAATAATACCCGTGTTTGAAACTGCTAACTTTGCCTTCAAGGCCTCATCTTTACTTTAGAAAATAAAGAAAATACTTATATTATTTGTGTTCACTTATTGAACCCTACACGATGCTTACATTCTATAATGCGAATATAACTTCATTGGAATTCTTTGAAAATAATCTGATATAATTTCTAATTCAATATTCAGTTTTGGGTAGTATAATTTTAAGCAGTTTTGATCATTGACGTCTCCTGATTGAGTGTCAGTGATATGCGAATATGTGCACATTTTGCATGCTTATGTTCCTGTCTTTGGCATTCATTAAAACTTATCATAATGTAAATATATAGCTGTGTGCATTATTTACCTACTTGTGTTAAATTCCTCCACATTATGTAGTATTATTATATGTTGTATGACATTATATTGTCGTTATATTAAAGCTTACCCTATCTTCCTTTTTTATATAAATTTGTAGGGATATTTGTAAGTATGTAGGTTGCATGTAAGTGATTTTGTGTGCAGAATAGAAATGAATGATCGGAAGCCGACCAGTTACTGCGCATTGACCGGCTCGCGTGCTTGTGTTTTTTGGATTTTCTATAAATAAAGTGAATTTGGTTTTATCATTGAAGGTCAGTGGCAGTGGCTCCCAGTGTATTCGAGGACCCTTACACTTAAATACAGTTAGCTAGTTGTATAGTAGACATTCATAAGACAGTCAGCACACGTATACCTATTTTATTTGAATAGTTAACACGCATTAGGCGCACCGCTGCTCACAAATTGAGAGCATTAGTGCATGCTAAGCGAAAACATTGAAAGATTTTGGATGAAGCAAGAGAACTTCCAGCGTGACTTGAACCTAGAACCCCAGGAAACCGTCCTAGCGCATTTCCAATTATGCTGTGGGTGCAGGTGCTGGACTGTCGATATTTTTTTAGCATAATTGGAAACTAGTCAGGATGGTATTCTGGGGTTGAGTGTTTAAGTCTCGCTGTAATACGAGCAAAAGACCCATTATCACTGATGGTCAGACAACACTAATAGAGTTTCGTTTTAACTATTGAATATGGATCCCTAAAACACGACATACCGCAACTGTATGTAATTCAAAGTTACGAGTAAATGTGGAACCAAGAAATTCCTCACCATGTCGTGATATATTGAATTTGTATAGCAATTTGTATGGAGCTGGTTTTATGAGCATGAAATAAAATAACCTACTCACGCGTGTTTACTGTACAAACCCTTTACACAATGAAAGTTTTCCTTTCAAAGGATTTTAACACTTCTTATTTATCTGTTAGATTTTTGATTTCTCTATTGTGTCTTTGTTGTTCATACCGTAAAGCTAGTACCGCAACTCCCATTCAGAAGCACCATTGAAAAGGTTTAGCTCGATTTTTCAAGCAATTCAATTATAGTCATGTATCAAAACTTTCAAACGCAGTTTTCGAGACATGATATTTGGGACAATGTCGTTAAGGATTTAGCTGTATTAGCCGTACATTTCCCGGCTTAAAAAATAAGGACGTTTCTATAAATGTGAGATGTCACGATAGCCGAATAAAGGAAGAGAATGATTTGTTAATATTTTTATTTTAGAAACAACGCATGCTCTTTGGTACCTATAAATTACAAAATTACAAATTTACGAGGGGAATATAGCTGGGGCATGCTCTGACCTACTGAGCTAAAATAACATTATTATTCATAACTCAAAATTTTCTTCTTATTCTTTAACCATCGAATAGGGATTGGGCGACACATATAGTTCAACTTACGTTCTTAAGGTTCCGTACCCAAAGGGTAAAAACGGGACCCTATTACTGAGACTTCGCTCTCCGTCCGTCCGGCCGTCCATCTGCCACCAGGCTGTAGGTATCTCAAGAACGGTGATAGCTAGACAGTTGAAATTTTCACAGATGATGTATTTCTGTTGCCGCTATAACAACAAATACAAAAAGTTGGCCAAGTGCGAGTTGGACTCGCGCGCCTTAAAACAAAAAAGGGTTAAAATATGAAATCTAATGTTGTATAGCTAAAGAGCGTGCCAGACAGTTCGCGACCATGGTCCCAAGCCATGGTTTCGAACTATGGAGATCATGGTTTGCGATCAAATTACGTTTGACTTTCCAACGCCCTTGGATTGCGAGCATGCGTTGTCGACCGTGGTTCGGGACCACTATTTCCCACTGTGTAGACGCCCGCGCCGGTCGCAAACCACGCGAGGGCAGTATGCCGCCGCCGCCGGCGAGAGCGCACGCATGGCGGGAGCGCACTCGTAGCGCGTTTCCCTCTTTGCGATACGTAGGTATAAAAGCCACGACCGAATATAATGCATTATTTATGACATATTTTTCTTGCAAATTTCATGTATAGATAGTAATTTTAAAACGTATAAATTAAGCGATATCGTGTGTAGTTTGGCCTTCGTTGGATGCGTGTTATCGGCGCGGGAGTTCGAAACACAATGTGGTCCCGAACTGTGTAGTAGCAAATTCCGACGGTGGTTTGCAATAAGCCTCTGGCCAAGGCCAATGGGCGGAGCCCGTGGTTTCGAACCGTGTAGATCCTACTTTAAAGTACGGAACCCTTCGTGCGCGAGTCCGACTCGCACTTAGCCGATTTTTTATTTCCTTAGTGCCTACCATCCACTCGCATAGACTTCAGTTTACTCGTGTTCATGGCGCTTGCAACAGTGCCGAAATGTCGGGAGCTCAAATCTATCCAAAAACACGGTAAATATCCCGTTGGTAATAATAAGTATAATTTAACCGGTTGTATGCCTCTATTAACAAATTCGTACTATTTTATTATATAATATTAATAGTTTACGTAGTATTTTGTGCCTGTTGTCCTCTCTTGTGCCTGTAATTTACTATTTCATATTTTTTATTACTTTTCTCGATGTAAATATTCAAAACTATATTCTATAGCAGCGTGGCGCGGTCCAGTGTAGTCGGGGCGGCGAGCGCTCTTGGCTCGGAGTAGGCATTGTCTTTTACTACGAAAAAAACATTCATTTCAAAATGTTTGTTAGGACTAGCAGAAGTCAACCCTAAGAGGTTGTTAGCACTTTTCCAATAACCCGGTTTATTTGTAAATGGACACTTCCAATTAACTACCTTATAAGTTATTCATTGAGTTTATAAATGTACTTTTTACTTTGTTGGTATGCAATAAAGAGTATTTCTGTCGTATTGTATTGTATATGTAGATATAGGCGGCTATTAAAAACCAAACCTTGTTAGAAATTACTTAATTAAACCACGATGAAACGAAAAGCATTGTAGACACATTCGAGTAACCATTGAATTTTCTTCTTTCACAGTTCCAACTTCGGACGTACAAGGAGTCCTGGGGAAGAAGGCGTCCCTCCCCTGCGATATCCAACCGCTGCATTCCGACGACGACGTCGTCATGGTGCTCTGGTTCAAGGAGTCGGATGGCGACCAGCCTCTTTACAGGTAAAATAAAATAACTTTAATATCTCATATACACCTAAACAACCGACATTACAAGCCGGCTTAATAGTACGGAACCTAAAAATATATTTCGAAGCGCTCGTAGCGCAGTTTGCCTAGCCATTCTGAACCGATCAGCAAAGTTAAGCAACGTCCGCCGCGGTCATGACTTGGATGGGTTCCCGCTGGTGACATTACTACTGAGCGCTTCCGTCCTTCGGAGGGTACGTTAAGCCGTCGGTCCCGGCTGTTGTCTTAGGATGGCAGTCGTTATAGCATGGTGGTAGGGCATTTTGGGAATGCCCGCCTGGCTAGCTACCACCCTCAAGTAGAAAACCTTTCACCAAGCACCTAACAGTGTGTTCCGGCAGCTGTACTTGAGAGCCAGTAATTCTAGTTTAGTCTGAACAACATCTTCGACCACATCATCACTTACCATCAGGTGAGATAGTGGTCAAAGGCTAACCTATCAGCCATAAAAATAATATCTATTTTGAGGTTCCGTATACTGTACTATACTGTTTCAGTCGGATTGTCCACTCTATTAAGGATAGGTTTGCCATAATCCCTACGCTTGGGGGGCGCCTTGGTGATCGCAGTTTAAGACATCAGTTCCCCAGAAGACGCTGCTGCCCATCTTCCGGTATTTTACCTTCAGTCGCTTTAAGACTCTCTCAGGTAGCAATGGGAGATGAATTTTTTTTTAATTTTATTACTATAATGAAGTAATTTATTTTAATTGATTACATATTTTTTCCTGGTGACAGAGCACTTTATGTATGCGAGTGTTTTCCCTGAGGAAAACTTAAGAGTGGTTACTCTCAAGTAGAAGATATGTCACCAAGCACCTATCAGTGCTTTTCCGGTAGCTGTCCCTGCGAACCAGTTTCACACACTTCATGAAGCTTACTATGAGATTCTGGCTAGCTGTAAAAAACAGGAACGTAAAGGATGTGACAGACAGACAGTCCTTCAAAATCAAATATAATAATTTATTTCTCATCCTATGGCGTTTATTCTACTGTGTACCTTTGCCTAGAAGAGGATAGTTACAATTATTAAGTTTAGCAAAAACCTTGCAAAGAGCTCACAACACTTCACACTAATATGAACCGGAACTCCCCACTGCGTTTATAAATGAGCTTCGTTGTGGGGACAATCAGTTCACTTGACGCAACTAGATTAGTCACGCATGTGAACCCATTTGTTTTCTCACATTATATACACTCGAGAGCAATGAATCCGGGTCACTTAAAGAATGTTAAAAATCTCGGAAACTAAAAATGATAGGTTAATGCAATAAATTGTATTTAATAGACAATGTAATACTCCTTAAATGAAGGTATTAAAACTTCTTAGTTATTGTAAAGTTATATCATAAAAAAATCAAATTTGAAAAAGGGCCACTATCGAAGATGGAACTACGAAATTACAGCATTTGGTTTTGCTTTTGTTTGTAATCTGTCATTTATGTGGGTACATAAACCATGTTGATAGTGCTCTATATTCATTATTCAAGCTGAAATTATGTCGCTTACGCCTGAAGAATGCACCAGAATACTTACAATGCTGGAAACCGGCCGGAGTCAGCGCGATACAGCCAGGACTGTCGTTGTGTCGCTGTCAACAGTACAAAGAGTTCTCCGACGTTACGAAGAAACTGGTTCTAACCTACGCAGACCAGGAACGGGCAGAACCAGGTGTACCACAGCACGAGAAGACCGATACTTGGTGAACACCATGCTTCGAAATCGCTTTCTCACAGGAACTGAACTCACCAATCAGTTTCGACGCCTCGGAGGAAGTAACCCAAGTGCATGGACAGTAAGACGTTGGCTTGCTGAATCTAACTTAAAACCCCTTAGACCTGCAAACGGCCCTAAACTGGAGCGTGGGCATCGTATTTCGAGACTAAGATATGCCCAGAGCCACGTAAATTGGAGTATTGAAGATTGGTCAAAAGTTATGTTCTCCGACGAATCAAAATTTATGCTCTACAAGCACGATGGAAGACACAGAGTGTATCGAAGACCAGGGGAAAGATTCAAGCAAGCATGCATCGAAGAAAAAGTAGCCTACGGTGGTAGGTCTGTACTTGTGTGGGCCGGAATTTCTTCTGAAAGTCGCACAGAGCTGGTGATCATAGAAAACGGCTCTTTAACTAGCGTAAGATATGTGGAAGAAATCCTCAATGATCACGTTGGTCCATTTATGGTCAATTTAGGTGAGGATGCTATATTTATGCATGACAATGCCCGACCTCATACAGGTAGGATTGTGAATGACTACCTTCAAGAGATGAACATTACTCGTATGGAGTGGCCAGCGCGCAGCCCGGATATCAACCCGATCGAGCATGCTTGGGACGAGCTAGGCAGATGCGTAAAACAACGAAACCCTCCCCCAATCACGCTTCGTGAGCTCAAAATTGCTCTCACAGAGGAATGGGAAAATATTCCCCAAAATCGTATAAGGAACTTGGTGTACAGCATGCCAAACCGCGTAAACGCAGTAATGGAAGCACGAGGAGGCAATACGAAGTATTAAAATTCAAGAAAATCGTAATAAAGTTCAAAAATTTCATGTTTCCTATTTTTGTTTTAAGGAGAGATCAGCAGTTTTTTTCTTTATGTAATTTTGTGTTAATAAAATGTATGGTGACTCATATTTTTTTTACTTTCATTTAAGGAGTATTACAATGTCTATTAAATACAATTTATTGCATTAACCTATCATTTTTAGTTTCCGAGATTGTTAACATTCTTTAAGTGACCCGGATTCATTGCTCTCGAGTGTAGTTGCAAAAGTGGGTTTGTCGGTTTGATGGATAGTCCTTCTATCAGAAAGAAACTGGCAATTAATATCCTGGGAATCTTAGAGTGACGTTTATAGTACTAAACTACAAAATTACAAACTTAAAGTAATTTTTTTTGCATGCATCAATGCAAAAAAAACTACTTAAAATATTTGTTATATTTTTATTTTTGCAATGACCATGCTCCGCGAATAACATTAAAAAATTACGAAAGGCAAAATTATAGGTAGTCATGTGCGGGACTTGAACCCGCGCCATCCACCCCTATAGCCGGTGTATGCTCTAACCGCCAAGCCTCTTCCTCTCATTGTGATTTCGTAAAGGAATCCGCGGAGCATGCTTCATTGCAAAAAAATTAGTTACATACATAGACCCCGTAATAAAGTAGGCCAAAAATTCCAACTAGGACAGCCCCCAATTAATTAATTTATTTAGCTTTCCGGCCGCTGCTTCGCCCGCGGGTTTTTCGGTTTTCTTGCTAAACCATTAACCTCTTTTTGCGCAGTTGGGTAAAAACTATTATATGTCCTTTCCCGGGTCTCAAACTATTTCCATACTAAATTTCATCCAAATCGGTCTAGTAGTTCTAAGTTTATTTGTTACATTCAAAAATACAAATATTTCCTCTTTATAATATTAGTATAGATAAAAAAAATATCAATAATTTCTCTCCACTTAATCTCTAAACTCCCCACATTTAAAGTGCAAAAGTTGTTTTTATTTTTTGAATTACTTCTCTTGTATTTGTAATACCCTGTAAAACGAAACTTATTGATCTGAAAAATAATTCAATTAATTTTCTAGTCAAATAAACATTTCTTTGGTCAACAATTTACACAAAGTAAATTTATAGTTTATTCCTCATTCCGTTTACGAGGTGGAGAGTGAAACGCGTGGCAGACAGACAGTGGAGTGTCATTAATATGGTTTCAGTTAGCCCTTTGGGTACGGAATTCTAAAAGGCGAATGCATGGCTTTTCGAAGGCGAACGCATGGCTTTTTGAGCCAAATTGAAATAAGTGAACTTTGACAAGCATGATCCAGACTCGACTCATTGCTATCAAAAATAAATGTATACTGTACTCAACGAGTTCTATACGATGACAGTCTAGACTTGCAAGGGTGGCAAAAATATTTTTTTTTATGTTGTAATTTTTTTTTCATGTGTTTGGGTCAACGTTTAACTTAAATTACTTATATAAATTAATTTAAAATCCTTATATTTGTACCTTTGTGCCGATACTCAACGAATATTATATAAAATCAAACACAATATGACATATGTAATATAAAATACAACTAGAAGTTAATGTTATGTGAATAATTATTTTGATGAATTATATAATTGCTCATTGCTGCCTGTGGGGCGCCGGGCTAGAATATTACCCCCATCTCTGCCCGTGGGTGTCGTAAGAGGGGACTAAGGGTAACACACCAGCAGCACTCTCTGAGGAAGTGATATCTCACACTGCGATCCCTAAGACACCTGTCAAGCATGGGGATTATGGCAATACTCCCCCATGCTGGATGAGGCTGTATTCAGCAGTAGACTATCCGGCTGATACAGTGTTACATCGGTTAGGTATCTGTTGAGTTGCTGACATTACAAACAAATTATTTCATTTCATAAATAAAATCTTTATCTTGACCTCCGTCAAAAAGAATAAACACGAGTATCAAAATGACAATTTCCATATAAATTGTTATTCTTTCCATTTTAGGAGCTAAAGACCCGTGAATTACGGATGAACAGACAGACGGATAATGGATACTCATACATAGGGCTCCGGGAACCCATTTGTTTTGTATTTTGTACTTTTAACGGAATTCAAAAAAAGAAGAAGGTTCTTAATTCGTCTGTACTTCTTTGTTATGTTTGTTATCTCAGAACTTTTAACTGAGTGAACCAATTTTGATAATTCTATTTTTATTAAAAAGCTGATTTTTGTCGTTTGCTTCCATTTTAATTTCATCAAAATCGGTCTAGCCGTTTTTGAGTTATAATAATAGAAAAATATTTTTTCATCATGATGATATAGTCGTTGACAGTGAATGACAATCGATCGCGTAAGTAACAAGGGTCACTAAAAAGAGTGAAAAATATTTGTAAACAAAAATTGGACCCGATTTCAACACTCAAAAGTGTGAAATAACTTGTCGAAGTCGGTACCATGCGCACAATATGGCGATAATACGTACTTTGAACTAATATGGTACCAACTTCAACAAGTTATTTCACACTTTTGAGTGTTAAAGTCGCTTCCATTAGGTATTTGGTTAAAAAAAAGCATTCTTATTTATATCTAAGAAGTCTCAAGTGTGCAAGCATTCCATTGATCACTAAACGTACAGACAGGTACAAAGTAAAGCGTGAAATACAGAATGTGAACTCCCCACAGCGTTTATAAATGAGCTCTGTTATAGGGACAATCAGTACACTTGAACGCGATTCAACTAGTCACGCATGTGAGCCTTTAGGAACAATGGATATGGGTTAGCGGGCCGCAATGCAGTCACTGCGGAAGACGATTTGTTTGATTAGCTAGATTTCGTTCTATCAGAATCAATGGAACAATGCTACCTATTTAGTTTACTTTACTGTAAACAACTTTGCGCATTGATGTGTTTTTATTACTTAGTTTATTTTTGATCGAGTGAATCGAAGTTCTCTAACAAGTTTGAGGCTTGAAAATTAATTCTATGTTCGTCCGATGATACAAGCATTAAATACTATAGAAACCCTATTCAGATTTTTATGTAATCATTTTTTTTTTTTTTTTTTTTTTTTTTTTATAATAGATAAGCAAGCATTTGACCGCTGCCTCACCTGATGGAAAGTGACGACGCAGTCGAAGGTGGAACATGCTTGCCTAGCAGATACCTATTTACTCTGTTCTTGAAGACTTCCAGATTATATCTATCGGGAAATAGAGACGCTGGTAGGGTGTTCCATATTTCGGCCGTACGCATTATAAAGCTTGATTTAAAACGCTTTGTGCGTATTTTCGGAATATCGACCATATATGGATGCCGTGTTCCAGTGCGTCTTGTCGTCCGATGAAAGAAAGGAGAAGAGGGAATGAGGTTATGTAACTCGATCGCACATTCTCCGAAGTGAAGCCTGTAAAACACCGATAAACTGGCAACTTTGCGTCTGTGCTCGAGGCTTTGGAGTCTAGCCTCCACCAACGCATCGTCACCAATGAGCTTCTTTGCTCGATTATCTATGGAGTCCAAGGCTTCGAGCTGGTATTTAGCCGAACCATCCCAGAGATGGCTGCAGTATTCCATACAAGACCGGACTTGAGCTTGATAGAGGCTTAGAAGCTGTCCTGATGTGAAATACCGCCGCACTTTTCTGAGAACACCCAGCTTTTTTGCAGCTAATTTAGCCCTGGACTCAATAAATGAACCGAAATTGAGTTTCGGTGTAAGAGTTACACCTAGTAACTCGAGTTGGTCCGTTATCGGAATAGGCACACTTCGGAGGACAGGAGTGAGAGTGAAAAGACTCTGTTTAGCGCTGAAGAGACACGCCTGGGTCTTTGTAGCATTGAATTTGACTAAATTGGCATCACCCCATTCGCAGACTGCCTCTAGGGCCAAATTCATTCGCTCGACCATCGCCTCTCTATGGGACTGGATTTGTACATCGCCGGCCCGTGCATCGGATATATACCTCTCTACTACTGTGCTGTCATCTGCATACCCAATGATACCGGGTTTGAGCAGATCATTTATGTGCAGCAAGAAGAGGGTAGCAGAGAGAACCGATCCTTGAGGTACCCCGGCATTTATTTCCAATTGATCGGACGAACATCCATCAAGGACAACTCGTAACGATCTTTCCCTCAAGAAGTCGGAAATCCAAGAGCACAGGCCAGCGGGTAAGCCATACGATGGAAGCTTATTAGCAAGACTATCGTGCCAGACCCTGTCGAAGGCCTTTGAAATGTCAAGAGAGACGGCGAGTGCTTCTCCGTACATATCAATGGCCTCGCTCCAGATATGAGTGGCATACGCAAGAAGGTCCCCAGTTGACCGGTTTCGGCGAAACCCGTACTGTCGATCACTGAGGATATCATTTGCTTCCAGGTATGCCAGGAGCCTATTGTTCAATACACGTTCCATACTTTTACAAAGTATGGAAGTGATTGAAATGGGTCTGTAGTTGGCAGGGTCTGCTCGACTGCCCTTCTTGGGCACAGGCTGCACATTTGCAAGCTTCCAAGATTTTGGCACTTTACCAGTCTGTAGAGAGAGGCGGAAGAGACGTGTCAAAACAGGAGTCAATTCAGGTGCACACGATTTTAGGACTATGGCGGGAATTCCGTCGGGACCACTAGCCTTGTTCACGTTTAGATTGCGGAGCACCCTACGCACTTCGGTCTGACGAATGCGAATTTCCGGCATTGATGCCTCGCATCGAGGAAGACATGGAGGTATTTTGCCCGCTGCATCTAAACGTGAAGACTCCGCAAATAGATTAGCGAACAAGTTCGCTTTCTCTTTAGCAGTGTGAGCCAATGATCCGTCAGGTCTTAATAGTGGAGGTAGATTAGGGCGGCTGAAGTTGGATTCGATCGACTTCGCCAAGGACCAGAATGCTTTGCTACCCGCAGGGTGAGAAGCTAATTTGGACCCAACACGGCTTATGTGATCGAATCGTGCCCTTTTTACAGCCTTTTTGCATGCCTTGGCAGCTTTGTTAAAGGCTCTCTTCTTGTTACGAATATCCTTGGTTTTGCGGGTTCGAGCATCGACCCAGGCTAAGTATGCTTCATGTTTCAGCGCTTCAGCGCGTCTACAATCAACACTGAACCAAGGAATTGCTTTGCTGCTCTGCGGCGCATCACAAAATGGAATAAAATATTCCATTGCTTGACGCAGCACATCAGTCACAGCATCCGCGCAAGTAGAAGAATCACAAGAAGAGAAGCAAAGAGACTGCCAAGGGTAGGATGCAAAAAAAGACCGCATCCCATCCCAATCTGCTGACTTGTATCTCCATATCCGCCGGGTGCCTTTCTGGCAGCGGTCGGGCGGGGAATATAGAGATACAGATTTCACCAGACAGTGGTCAGAGCTACCTAACGGTGAAGAAACTGACACTGAGTAGCGGTCTGGATCTGTCGTCATCAGAAGGTCGAGGCAATAGGCAGTATGGTCAGCAACGTCAGGTACCCTTGTTGCCCCATTAACAAGCTGGGTGAGGTTTAAGGTTAGGGCTAACTTATGCGCCTCTTTCCCAGCGTGGTTTGTATCCTGGTATGGGAATAGCCACTCATGATGGTGAGCATTAAAGTCCCCCAGTAATACAAGTTGGGCAGAAGGGTACCGTTGTTGAATCAGTTTTTTCATATTAAGTTTAATATGCGAGCATGTAATTTGTGATGTTTTAATAACATTTTTAAAAGACATTACATAATAAAATATATCTAGTGTAGTCTACATATATTTCTAATTGACTATTCATTCCCGTACAATAAAAATCTTGAAGACTCAAAACCTCCTCATGATGCTTAGTGTACAATCGAAATTCGTTGATTTTTTTTCCGGTGCCGGCGATATGATGTCACTTCAACTTAGCAGGGATATTAGGCAGAATTTTCAATTTTTATGAAGGTATCGTAAATATTTTTCTAACAGGTTAATTTAATTTTATCTAAATGTTTTTCATGCCGCACTAAATAATTGACTATTCAAAAAAATATATATCATATAAATATATGGCATTCTGATAAAATTAAGAATGTTGAAACATTTTTGACTGTCTCAAAAACTGAACCAGTTAGTAAGGACTATCCAAAAGTACCAACTAAAAATGCCTTTATTCAAACCTACAAACATTGGGCTGTTTCAATGTGGATACCAATAAAAATGAGGCTTTAAATACTCACGCTAAGGAGAGAACCGGGGGTTCACCATAATCAGAACCATAATCATAAATAAGAACTGACATCTTGCACTGCTATGCTAAGACATCTGCCAAGCGTGGGGGCAGATGTCTTAGCATAGCAATGCAAGATGTCAGTTCTTCAGAAGGCAACGGATGGTAGTTTGTTTTTGATCCCTTTTTTGGCCTGTTAGGACTCCAAAAAAAGATATGAGTGGGTACAATTCTTGCACGACACTCAACAGGGCGCTAGTTATTGTCATATAAGGTACTCCTTGAATAAATCTTTTTTTTTCAGTTACGATATAAGAGGCCGATCCGTGAATCAGCCGAAGCTCTGGTCTTCTTCTTCTGTCTTCGGGAACAGAGCATTCTTCCGCGGCAGCGCCACTCCAGCTGTCCTGATGGTCGACAACGTAGTCGCAGCCGATGCTGGTGTCTACCGGTGTAGAGTGGACTTCAAGAACTCTCCCACTAGGAACTTGAAAGTTAACTTTACTGTCATAAGTAAGTATTGATTGTCATATATTTGTCTGAATTTTAGCTAAGAAGATTTTAATTTTGATTATTTTATTTAAAAAACTAGCGTGGTTTTCACTCATTTTAGTAAATAATACGGGATAACTCACGTGAATCAGTCAGATAGCTCCGACTATAGCTTCAACCACATTCGGTGGTCTTTATCAAGGAGAGCTCGGGACGCCCGCGTTGATGTCTCGCTTAGCACTCAGCTGACTGATTCATGTGAGTTATTCCGTATTATTTACTAAAATTTTGATTTTTTCGCCACATATTTTGTAGGCTATATTCATTTCATGGTGGAAAAGCATTTTGCTAATTCTCACCTCAGTAGCAACCACCTTAAAGTAGAAAATTAGTCGCCAAGCACCTAACTGTGTGTTCCGGCAGCAATCCTAGAGAGCTGGTAAAATTACAGGCACATAAGATTAAACAACTGTTTGTCTCAGTGTGACGGGCTCAGCGCAATTTGTCATTGTGATGAAATGCATCTGTTATAGGCACAGGTTAGTTCTCTTAACATCCGGTGGGACTCGTGTTTGTTTCGTCACAATGGCATTATAAATAAATACTTCCCTGAAGCGGCCATTAAAGTAAAATCGAATTTTTGTAGTTGGTACTATAAACAGGATATAATTGCATTTATAAGTGAAGGAAATATTGTAATAATTTTATAATATAGAATGTAATTATTTTTTTTTGTTGATCGTTGTAACACAATGTAAAGTATTTTAATATTAGTTAGAAGTAGATGTCTAAAGTAAATAAATGATTTAGACTTTGAAGGAATAATTACCACTATCACAAGGTATGTAGCAAAATGTACATCTATATAAATTAATTTTGAGGAGTAAACCTTTTATTTCCATATAGCGGTTAGCAGATACGTAAACTTCCGATTTCAAAAATAGAAAACAACGATTTTGGGACCAAAACATAACTATTATAATAACTTTTAACTTTATAACCGTTATACGTTATAACCTAAAAGTCATATATAAGGCGAGCTATTTTAAATTTGAATCAAAACTCCCGCAACGAAGCCATTACTTGTGTCAGGTCAAATTACACCATAACGGTTACAAGAAGAAAGAGTGCAAGACCTTTTGTCTGGCAACGCTATAAATTCTTACAGATGAAAAATGGTTGTTATTTTAGATTGTACTACATTTTTCTGTTCGTGTCTTTTCTCGCTTGGTTTCTCGTTTTGTGTGCCAAATTACATATTTTTTAGATCTTAAACTAACACAGTATACTTCACTTGTTTTGACGTAAGACTAGCGGCTATAATATTATATTATTTACTTTTGATGTATTTGTAGTGAAGTTTGCTAAGCTGTTCTTAACCGATCAGCTAAGTTAATCAACGTCAACCGCGGTCATTACTTTGGTACTTGGTGACAGATTATCTGTGGCAGGTGGTAGCTTGCCAATGCGAACATTCGCAAAATGCCCTAGCCACCATGCTGCAATGACTGTCATCCTAAGGCAGCAACCGGCACCGACGGTTTAACGTGCTCTCCGAAGCACGTGCACGCTTACTAGTAATCACAGAAAAGTTACTAGCAGTCACCCTCCCAAGTCATGACCGAGGCGGATGTTGCTTAAGGCCCAGTTTTAGTTAATTAGTAGGCAAATTTAGCGTGCGAGAGTTGCGGGCTATTGGCACTACGCAGCACTGCGCTCTAGTCGCACAGCGCGCGTCAGGTTGCTCGCTCGATGTCCCCAGCCGCTCGCTATTAGCGTCACAGTGTAACTAAACTTAAATAGTTGATCAACTTTAGGTATCTGCTACTAAATCCAGAACTGCATCTAAATAATTATTTTGTTCTTGTGATAATTTTTATTCGCTTATAGAATAAAATTATGCGTTTCACAATAAGTACCTATTTTTTTTAGGGTTCGGATACATTGTTTTAGGGTTCTCAACCCAAAACGCAAAACGGAGTCGTATTTATGAGTGCCCGATGTCTGTCTGTATGTCCGTCCGTAAGTCATTGGTCTTTAGCTCGTAAACGAAATAAGTAACAAACCTGAAATTTTGATATATTGTGTAGAACGTTTACCGAAACAAAAGACGAATAATGGGCTAGACTTTATTCATTTTATTATTTTTACTACCAATACGTAGTAAGGTAGCTGAAAAATTGCATACTGGCATGTGGTTACCTGTAGAATAAATTAGTATTAGTTAGTATGAAAGAACTTGCGGAAGTTGAAAATAGAATATTTTAGATGATCATGGTATCGACTTTAACAAGTTATTGCTTACTTTTCAATGATTTGTAACTTTAGTTCAGCATAGGTATTATGAAATAAAACAAACTAACTAATTTTATAAAAAGGAATTGTTTTATTTTGTTAATGTATGTAACTGATAAATGGGTTAAAAAAAATCAACACTGTGCCCGTAGAAATACGAGTCTAAAATGTAGGGTGAGCAAACGTAAGCAGCCATGTAGACCTCTCGGCACTGTCAAAGTCAAAGTTTTATAAAGGATTTCGAATTTCCATCTCGTACTTAGCTTATGTCAAAGAAAATCAATGACACGTGGGCCCCAGCGAAGGCTAGTAGTATCAGAAATATGTAGGTAAGTAGTAAATATACAATTATTTTACATACTTGCTAATGTATTTATCTCGAATTAATGTACTGGCTACAATAACATGGAAGGTAAATAATTGATTATACGAGAGAGAAAGCACTTTTAGGCTGTCGTGCGTATCAAGACATTGCCATTAAATGAAGGCGTATTGAGTCGCCATTGGCCTTCAGCATCTGGGCCTAATCGAGCTTACTTTACCAGCGCATCGCCGCCGGAAATCTACAAACAAGAAAGCACTCGCTGCACAAATATAACGGTCAATATGCAGATGCGCGATACGCTCCGGTAACATGTCACTTTATATGCCTACCGTACGATTCTAGTGAGTATCCGCAGTTGCAACTGCGACTGAGATCAGGACTAAAATTCAAACTTACCTAGGTTTTTCTGGACGTCTTTATGGAATTAAATTTTCGACGACGTCATCTAAGTGAATAAAGTTACTTCGATTTGGCTGAAAATTGATGTATAGGTTTTTCTGGACGACTTTATTCCAAATTTGGAATAAATTTTTCGATGACGCTTGCCATGTGAAGTGCTTGGCGACAGATTTTCTTCTCGAGGGTGGTAGCTAGCCAGGCGCGCATTCGCAAAATGCCCTACCACCATGCAAAATTAATGGTTATCAAGGACACATAGCGGTAAACACCGATAAGTGCTACCGATATATTATAAACTTTAGTTTATAAAGTTTAGTTTATAATATACATCATAATAGGATATTTTGATTGAAATAATATTTCAAATTACAAAAATACCCAAACTTATCGGTAGTTGCATCGGTTAATTTTATTATATGGGTGACCAAGCGGTAACCTTTATCAAGCGGCCTTCTAATGCTCTCGTGATCTCCCGATTCAGACGGCTATAATCTGTTTCCAAAACCATACTATACTTTTTTACTATGGCGCGTGAAAACAATGCAATCGAGAAAGTTTTTGTTTTATTTAGGGAAAACATACATGTTGACTGCCGCTGTTGGCTGTTCAACTCCATCGTACTTTGCATTTTTAATTAATTGTTTTAACTTATTTCTAGCACGTATGTAATTGACCGGCAGAATTTTGTTGGAGAAAACGACACGCGTCCTACCTCGATGGCGCCTAGGCGGGTACTAAACGGAGTGCGTGAGAGCTTGAATCGTTAGATTTGTAGTTTTTTTTTCTTGTTAAAAAACTATAGCTGAATTAGAAAATGTGACTTCATACGTTCCTAATAAATAACAAGCTCTATCTTTTGGTATAACTTCCACATGGTTTGATGATAGCATCTTTTAGTTTTAGTCATTTTAAAACCGAAATGGTGTCATGTTTGATATTTTTTTTTATCGAAGAAATTATTCAAAATCACGTTTTCGGCTTCATACGTTCCTGGAGAGTATGTTTAACTTTATGTAAATGATTTTATTTATTCTAAATGTTACAGATTTTAAAAAATATTTAAAGTAACTACAATAGGGCCTTAACTTAGCTACTCGGATAAGCAAACTTCACTACGAGCGTTTCAAAATAAATGGCCATAATTAAGGGTTTATTACTTTGGTAATATACAGGCATTATGTTTTAGTAGTAAGTATGTTTTAATAAATATTTTTGTTCACAGTACCACCCAGTCGTCCAACGATATACGACGGGCAACGCAGAGACAGAACCAAACTCGTAGAGCCTTACAACGAGGGATCTGATGTTATGCTCATCTGTGAAGTCGAAGGAGGTAAAAATATTTAGTAAAAAAAAAAATTCAACAATTCAGAGCCCGTGACTTTTTTAGTATGTTAAGGGAAACATAAACATACTATAGGAGATAACATATATATTTTTTTTTTATGCCTGATAGGTTAGCCTTTGACCACTGTCTCACCTAATGGTAAGTGATGATATGGTCGAAGATGTTGTTCAGTCTAACCTAGAATTACTGGCTCTCAAGTACAGCTGTCGGAACACAAAGTTAGGTGCTTGGCGACACGACAGATTTTCTACTTGTGGGTGGTAGCTAGCCAGGCAGGCATTCGCAAAATACCTTACCACCATGCTGTAACAAGCAAAGCCTTTTATGTCACTCATTATTGGATTAAATACGGCCATACCATATTAAACCACAGAATAAAAAGGATAAACGTACTTTTCAGTGAAGTTTATTATTTTTCTAAGTACCTGCTGAATTTGTGAAACAATTGGCCATACACCAGTAATACTCTCAAAAAAGCATTTTTTTTTTATTAAGAACTTACTACAATCTAAAACAAAATAACAAACTACGGCAATCAAACCCCCTCAGTTATTAAAAGCAACTAATGACAATTTAAAAAGAAAACAAAGGTATAACACTACAAAATAAACAAAATGATAAATCAAATTCGAAACAATAAAACTATTTCCGGAACACAATAGCACTTATGTCAATTATAGTTTATAATAATACTACCCAAAGTGTTGAACAATAAAACACTGTGGGCTATACCGTGAGTCCTAAATCGTCCAAATTGACCGTTGCGTTGTTGGGACATTGAACGGGCGTATATTATAAACAAACACTATGTGTGGGCTGTACACGGAGATATAGAACATAATGGGCATGAATAAATAATATTAAATGTATTTGACATGTTCACGGCATATGAGTGGTGAATGGTCCAAAATCATTAGAATTTCTTACAAGGTAAATAAGTGAACAAAATGCATTACGTCATCGTATGTCGATATGTCGAATCATTTACGTGGTTTTTTCTAAGATTTTTTTACCTGTAGATCAGTTGTTTGCCCTCCATATTTACTAGACGAATTCAGGGTAATCGCCTGAGTCACTACCAGTCTAGCACTTCCGAGCGTCCGGTGAATACATCGCCGCTAATCGTGTTTTTTCGGAATAATCTGTAGACAATACACCTTCCTTGTGTCTTTAGACTCTGCACCAATTATACAGGTACTGTGAGAGATAAGAAAACTGTTTCATTTCACGCGTAATTATTGCTTTTATTGTTGAAATAGAAAATATCGTTATTTTGTTTTATCTTTGGAACGATTCTCAATGAAATGAATGAGCGAGATATGTGTATCGTTTGGTGTTAGAGAGTGAAAGAGATGCAGCATAATGGTGATCGGAACGTCTCGTGGCGGTTCGGTGGTAACACAGCAATTGCTTATTTATCTCTTTCTAACAACAGATATGACGCATAATATTTGAACGTCTTTCCTTGTCATTACAAACTGCTTATAGATGTGCGTAGGTATGTACATAGATAAATTCTAGTAAGCTTTTAGAGCAGTGGTGTTTGGATATAACAACTCTAAGTATTTCAACTCCCTGGGTTTTTCTGCTAATTAATCACATAGTAGGTATGTAATACAAGCGTTTTTTGTTAACCGAATCGAAAAAAGAAATAGGGTTCCTTACTAGAAAATGGGACTATTACTAAGCCTGTCCATCCGTGCGTAATAGTTAGCCTGTAAACTTTTTACAGAACATATATATTGCCTAACAAATAATAAATATACCAAAGGCACTCAGATATTTTGGACGAAAAGAGTCAGTAAATTTTCCAGAACGCTGCGTAGTCGTGTTGGATTCGATAATTGACCTCTTTCACAAAGTTGTACTTGTTTACTTACAGTAGATACTTACGGTCACAGAATTGATACAAAATAAAATATAAATACAATTTCAAAATAATGCTATAATATTAATAATAAAGATGTGAAGTTTATCATAGAATAGAAGATGTCGATGACTTTAATTTGATTTAAAATGTCAACAATACATACATACATGTTATTATTTCATACAATACATTATACCCAGTAATTTAAAGTCCAATTTAAACTAAATATACGTGATTACTAATAAATGTTACTCATTAAATTCAAAAGTTATTTCACAAGTTTTATTTGTGGCAAGAACGAAGAATCTACGACACGTGTTTTCATAATTTTCTTTATGGAACAGTAAGGGTTCAATTCGAAAACCAGTTTGATTTTTCTTGTATATTGATTTATGGGCAAGTTTGTAATACTAGATGGCAATTTATTACTGTGTTAAGTACTTGCTTAGCTGGACTTTGTCAAAAACTTCGCACAACATGGACGTTCAAGAAGAAATTTTTGCGAAGTCTGAAATACAGCTGTGACCGGTTGGTGGCACCAGAAACGGTCCTTATATTCTAACTGATTATATTAAACTTACTACAGCTAAGACGTATCACCTGTGGAACCAAAACTTGGGGCTTGCCACAATCTCCACTCATGGCTGGCTACACCCAAGATGTGTAGCAGTTTTAGTAAGATGACAGTCCTTCATAGGTGATGTTTTTTATTTCTTTAAAAGCTTGAAATAGCCTTTGGCCACTATCTCACCTGATGGTAATTGATGATGATGTTGAAAATGTTGTTTAGGCTAGTCAAGAATTACTGGCACTCGAGGACAGCTGCCGGAAGACCCCGTTAGGTGCTTGGTGATAGATTTACTACTTAAGGGTGGTAGCTAACTTAGCGGGCTTTTGCAAAATGCCCCATCACAGTGCTATAACGACTGCTATCCTAAGACAACAGCCTGGACCGAAGGCTTAACATGCCCTCCAAATCAAGGATGTGCTTAGTAGTATGTCACTAGTGTTCACTTATCCAAGTCATGATCGCGGCGGACGTTGCTTAGGTTAGCTGATCGGCTAAGAACGGCTAAGCAAACTTGGCTACAAGCGCTTCAAATGTTTTCCTCCACAGTAATTTATAGTTCGAAATTGAGAATAAGAAAAAACGAAATCCTGTTGCAAAATGCTGCTTATCTGTACGACAATTTGTCAATAAGATAAATGGACCCAACCTCAGACAAACCAATATTCTTATATGGAAAACCAGTATTATAGTGAAAAATGATTTCAACGTTATTTTGTGTTTCTTTTATTTGTGGTTTGGAAATATTTGTCTGATTTTATGATGAACCGATGTCACATTGTATTTGCTGTTAGCCTGTACACTCAGTACTGTCTTAGTATTTATTAATTTTACAATACTATTTTGAAGATATAAAAATTATTCAATGTTTTTATGCGGAAGTTTTTCTCCTTCACGGTGATACGGTTAAACCGATTTGGATATAAGTTGAAACATTGATACGTAAATGTGTGCACGCCTTACGTTTAATATTTTTTTATAGCTTATAGGCTATCCTTTGACCACTATCTCACCTAATGGTAAG
Organism: Plagodis dolabraria; assembly: GCA_963854805.1. Lineage (NCBI taxonomy): Eukaryota > Metazoa > Arthropoda > Insecta > Lepidoptera > Geometridae > Plagodis > Plagodis dolabraria. The sequence continues at coordinate 2,171,685 of OY978459.1, read as the reverse complement.
TGATGATGTGGTCGAAGATGTTGTTCAGCCTAGAATTATAATATTACTGACAAGTAAATATTTAGGTGCCGGGCTAGACCTAGAATGTCACCCTCCATCTATACCCATGGGTGTCGTAAGAGGCGACAAACTGATATGTCACACTACGATTCCCAAGACGCCTGCCAAGCATGGAAATATGGCAGCCCCTCCCCCCGCAGTGTCCAAGCCGGTTGACACGGTAAATAGTTAGGTACCTATCAATTTACATATTCTATGAAATAGCGCATATTTTGAATTAGGTATAATTGTGTTAATATAATCATAATTTTACAATTAGGTATAATTGTAAAATTATGATTTAGTATAAATTATACCATTATTACTAGCAATAATTACATATTTTACTAGAATACTTTTTGCTAATTGAAATGTCATGATCTATTTCTCAACAGGGAAACCCAGGCCTCGTGTGACGTGGTACCTAGAAAACGTCGTAATCGACGATTCGTATGAAGAACGCACTGATGGCGTCTCATTCAATGCCCTGACCTTCCCCAACGTTGGCCGACAGCACCTTAACGCCAGGCTAGTCTGTCAAGCTTCGAACACCAACCTGGCACCAGCTGAAACCAAAGTCCTGATATTGGATATAAATTGTGAGTACATATTGTGCAATTTGGACCAAAATTGAAGAAACAAAATTACGAGAGGAAAAATTATAGTCATGTGATAGAAAGATATTACTTACAATATCACTTTTTCATTTCCTTGCACTTAAAGTGAAAAGTTGAGTGTATAATTCATAAATAAAACGCATTTTATCGATGACTTAAATATCAGCCCTAGCCTTTGACTTGAGCTATTAAACGTCTCGACTTAAATGGCTTGTTTAATGCCCTTGTTGTACAATCTTATAGTCTCAAAAACTCAACAAGAGTGTCTGGCTGTCTTCTTGACACCAACCACCCAAAGAAATACTCTTAGGAGGTAGATCTGTTACTATTTGGTTAACATGTGCTATTAGATGATACATAGACTTAGTGCGAGCCAAACGTGCAACAACGAACCACTCACGGCGACATAGGTAGTGGTAAGCCGCTCATTTTTTTATAATCCGGACAAAATTTCCACCTCGCACGTTCTGAAACGATGGAAAAAATACCATCGGAACTCGGACCTGTTTTATGTCCTACTCACTGAAATTTTTCCGTCATACGTAAGCCGTAATAGAAACTGTTTAGGAATCTATTAGACAGTTTTTTATACAACATTTCTATTAATGAAATAATACCAGCATACAAAACTGTTAAATGACCAGTCTATTCGTCCACAGTGAAACCGATCACAGTGCACATACTCACGAAAGAGAAACAAGTATCTGCGGACAAGCGTTACGAAGTGGAATGCAAGACCACGGGTTCCCGACCGGAAGCATATGTCACTTGGTGGAAGAACAATAGGCAGCTGAAACGAATGGCAAAAAACGTGAGTCGCCTATACTTATGTTACAGTATAATTTGATCCAGAAAGGAATCTTTGTGGTGTTGGTTATCGGTAATTTAAAATTATTAGAAGAGGTTAAGTGTGAATTTTTTTATAACGTATATTTATAAACATCAAATATCAGCACACCTGTGTATACCTAAAGGGGTACGTACGGGTACTAAGCACCCGAAAATCTGTGATGATATGCTATTCAATACTGTGTCTTGAAGTACCAACTAGCCCAAGAGGTTATCCAATGGTCTTTAAATTCAAATTTCTAATAAGTGAGAACAATACTTATGTGACAAATATTTATAAAAATAAAAAAAAAATCGGGCCGCTCCACATTAAGTTGCCATACCTAAACTTGGGTCATTATGTAGTGTTATGTAAATAGTTATTAAAATACCTACATAATATGCAATAAATTATTTGATTGAAGTGCTGTAAGTCGGAACAAGTCAACAAACAAAGTCATATTTGCATGTAAGATGCCTTCTCATGTGGACATTTTTGTCATTTTATACCAATTTGTTTACATGGCAAGACAATACCATTCGTTTTGGTAACGTGTATCCACGTTATGATTGTGCTGGTTTTGCAATTTTACCGACTTCCCCGTTAATCGCATTATTTTCTGATTATAAGAAATTAGTAAAATGGTAGCCTAATAAGTTAAATAGGCCAAATAGTTCAGATAGTTATCAACCAAAAGAACTGGGTAGTAGTTCATGTAACATCAATATATATTGAGGTTGTTTAGTAAAACAAAATAGGGTGTAACAAGGTTTAAGCTTTCGCAACTCAGGGCATAAAGATATTATGAAAACAGTTTTTTTTAGATTTCTCTTTTCTCTTCAAATAATGTGGATAACTTTTTGGAATTACATCTAAAAATAGTCGGAAGGAATTGGTCAAGCCTGCTGCAATACGTTCCAAAATTTGTATTTGGTTTAAATATTGTATTATAACGGTGTTCAGGTTTGTATGATCAGGGCTACCTGCTGATAGTGAAGTGACAATTAATCGTTATAATTCAAATCAGGTACGTAGTATTTTTGTCATTTAAACTAAATGGATTTGATTTGATATATTATGAAGTATTTAATAATTATAAAAAAAAATATTTTAAGATAACATTAAAATGATAATTTAATAAAACATAAAAAAATATTAAAAAAATATATCTAGTGACAATTCCGCTTAACTTCCGGTTAGACTGCGTGGTGTTCGAGACGTCACGTGTCAGCTAATAAAACAAAAAAAAGGAACATAATCATGTGAAGCGTAATGCTTCACTTCGCTCACATATTGGTTGGATTTTTTCGCTTCCTTTCTTTCTGGATAGTCAATACTTAACTGGTTTCAATACTTTTTGATATGGCTTTACTTCATAATATAAATGCGCGCAAGTTGACGAAAGAAAAAAGAGGTAAAATCGGAAGGTGCGCGAGTTTGCGCGCACTCGCGAGTTGCTTGCTCGCCAGTTGACGAACAAGTCCATTTTCTTAGGAAATCAAAGTTTTAGAGAACATGGTTATCTGTGTTATCTTTTCTGTGTCACGTTCTCCTTCGTTTTCACAGACTTTTGTCCCATTCATACCGGCCCATTGTCCTTTAATTAATAGATTCTTTTCAGTTGCTTTTTTTCGAGTTTATCATTGTTATAGTCATTGGTATTGCGGCTCTTTTGTTGTTACTGTGTTTTTGTATTGTAAGGAATTGTGGGAGCACTTTGTTTGAAAATTAAGATGTTATTACGGATGCTTTAAAATGTATTTCTTTGAGAATAAGTCTTTGATGTTTTAACAACTACAGCAAATAAAGACCGTGTCTTAACACCTTCCAATGGTTTTGTGATTTGATGCCATGAAATATGGATCCAGCCTATGCTATCTGATGGAAGTAGTTCCAAGCACGAGACTACTACCAAATACTTATTTTTCTCAAAAAATAAACATTAATTGAATGTAAGATTTGCTTAAGTTGGAATATTTTAACTATTTGAATAACTTTTGGAAAAACAGGTTTGTTATAACTGAATAGATTCAGGCGTTACTTTGCGGAAATCCATATTTAATAATAAGAAATATATTTTTAAAAGTATCTTAAAAAAACATTAAGAAACATTTTAATCAAACACTTAAAATAATATAAAAATATATATCTTAGGACAAACAGTCCAGCTAGGCAAGTCCAACTTTGTGAAGCATGTTAATCGTCGAATTCAACTCGGCTGGGCAGCGAGTCTTTTCGTCCAAAATACCTCAGTGCCTTAAGACGAAAGTCTTCAACCAGTGTGTTATCAGTGATGACATATGGAACCGAAACGAGGCCTCTAACTGTGGGCCTTATATGTAAGCTCAAAGTCGCACAACGAGCTATGGAGAGGGCTATGCTCGGTGTTTCTCTACGAGATCGAATCAGAAATGAGGAGATCCGTAGACGAACGAAAGTTACCGACATAGCCCGTCGGATTTGCGAGTTGAAGTGGCAATGGGCAGGGCACATAGCCCGCAGAACTGATGGTCGATGGGGCCGAAAGGTTCTCGAATGGAGGCCACAAACTAGCAAGCGCAGCGTCGGAAGACCACCTACAAGGTGGGCGGATGACGTTATTAAGGCCGCAGGAAGACGCTGGATGCAGGCCGCTTCCAACCGTTCTATTTGGAAATCTATGGGGGAGGCCTATATCCAGCAGTGGACTTCTTGCGGCTGAAATGATGAAAAAATGATGATGATGATATATCTTGTGACAATTCCGCCTTATTTTCCTGTTATGCCCACGTGACGTCACAAACGAACAAAATGTTATTTAATGTTTTTTAAGATACTTTTAAAAACATATTTGTTATTATTAGGGTTGTTATAAGTTGGAGCCTATTATCCTTCTATTTGTGTTTGTCATTTCTTCCATATTCATAACTCATAAACAGTTCTGAGTATCAATATTGAAATTTTCTGATATAAATAAATGCAGGGATTAATGCCCTTAGTTATGTTTAACAAAAATATCATAAGCCGAGTTAATCGCGGCGTATTTATTACATAGTTCGGATTTTAACAAAAATCTTTGTTGACAAGCCTTAAGTTTCTTTTATAGTAAAGAATTTTTAAATATTTGCATGGTAGAAGGACATTTCTAGAATGCACGCCTAGCTTGCTGTAGCCAAACATCCAACGGTGACAAATTTTCTACTACAGTTACAACAATGTGTTCGGGCAGCTGTCTTTGAGAGCATGTACGAGTAAGTCTAGGTTCGCCTGCATCTTTAATCGAAGCATGACATATCGTCCGGTAAGATAGTGGTCAAAGTTTAACCTATTAGCCATAAAATGCCTAACTTATTATTATTCAATACTAAATCACGTAAAAGTCAATGGTATATTCGTAACCACATTTCGCTCTATTGTTACTGCTACGTAACTACCAATTAATAAAATACCTACGACCTATATTACCAAAGTAAACGGTATTAAATAACGGTATATAACTCAATTTCGATGTATGTTTAAGTCCGATTCCCAATTCTAAGAAACAATTGGCCATTGTACATTATAGTTTAACTTAAGCCTTTATTGGAATTGAATTGTCTATGAAATGGTACTGGTAACATTATAATTAATTACTATTACGAGAACGTTCAAGTTACGACTATTATATTGTATTGGGTCTTTACCAAAAGGCATTGTTGGAAATTCATAATAAAACATATTAAGCAAACTACTGTGTTCCTGTGGACTACTGGGTCGGAAACAATACCCTCAATATCTTGCCATGAATGTTGTAGAATCTCTGAAAATCCACTCGTTCACATTGTTACAACCAGAAGATTTGTCACAACCAGATATTGATAACCCAATGATGTCTGCCTAGACACAGAATTATTGCAAAAGAAGATCCCAATTTTTTAATAGGATTTTGATGGAAACTCGAGACCGTTAGGCGGTAACTCCTGTCCATAACAGGTAAATTTCCCGTTCGTTATGCGCTCGTCATTCTGAGACATACAGTTGTTAAGTCGAATATGCCTTTAGTAATTTTACTGGCTCTTAAGGACTGCTGCCGGAACACACTGTTAGGTGCTTGGCGACAGATTTTCTACTCACATTGTATGGGAATTCTAATAAGTATTCACGTATAGGAGTAAAATCTACACTATAATATTATAGAGGAAAGATTTTCATTTTTGTATGGAACGAATAAACTTAAAAACTACTATACTGATTTGAAAATTATTTCACCATTAGAATCCTATATTATCCCTGACGAATACAGGAATATTTTCAAAGTTGTTTTTTTTATTTTTATTAAATACCCATGCGAAGCCTAGACGATTCGCTATTAAATAATAACTTGCAAACCAGAGTTTGCAAGTTTTTGATTATATAGCAGGAATATAAATTGACAGTGTTTTACTTGGTATACAAAATACGACGAGACTATGTTTGTATATGGGAACCGCTCCGTGCCTTAAAGCACACAGTGCGTTAATCCGTGGAACGAGAATTTGAGACCCGCTCCACTTTCCGCGCGCGAACAGTGATGGCTCAGTGGCAATAGCTATGGACTGCCGCGCAGCAGGTCCATGGTTCGAATCCCGCCGCGGGCTTGAGCTTCACCGCATGGTGGAAGGGCTTTTTGCGAATGCCCGCCTGGCTAGCGACCACCCTCAAGTAGAAACGTCGCCAAGCACCTAACGCTGTGTTCCGGCAGCAATCCTTGAGAGACAGTGAAATTACAGGCACATGAGACTATACAACTATGTCTCAAGGTGACGCAGTGCAATTCGTCACAATAACATAAAAAAATAAATAAATAAAAATGCTTCATGGTCTTCAACAATTTAATAACTCTGTATGAAAGTTGTTATTTTGAAATAATTCTGTTAAGTAAAATCTGTTAAACATTATTTGTCCACAGTTCTCAGAAAACAACGAAACCCTGAGCGTGCTGACGCTGGTGCCAGCAGTGGAAGACGACGGCAAATACTTGACGTGCAGAGCTGAGAACAAACACATACAGGACTCGGCTATTGAAGATAAGTGGCGGTTGAATGTGCACTGTAAGTGTCGTAGGGCTGTCAAACTGTTGTGCTAAAAATTTGCGCGCCATCTAGAATTTTAAAATGGATATAATTTTCGTAATCAGAAAAATATATTAAAAATAAAATTGTATGGTTTTAATATTGTTAAGTTTGCAATGACGCCTGCTAGGCGAATTATATTACAAATAATATAATTCGCCTAGCATATAATTTTTTTTCTCGTAAATTACAAATTTACGAGAAAAAAAATTATAGTCATGTGCGGGATTCGAACCCGCGTCCATCCACCCCTTTAGCCGGGGTATGCTCTAACCAATTGAGCTAACATGACACAATGACTCATAGCTGTAATTCTTGCTCTCGTTCTTCACGCAACCATTGTATGGTTCTTTATTATTATTTTTTTATATACTATTTTTTTTTTCAAATTTAGTTTTTATATTTTTTTCAATTCAGACTGAGCTGGAATAGATCTATTCCATAACTGAGTTGAAAAAAAAACCCACCCTCTTGGATTTCAAAATGGATCTCCTTTTCGTCATCAGCACCACAAAAAACCCCAAAGGTTGATGGACCTACAAAAACCACAGCCTTAACATTAAGATTCACTGCATCTCTACTCTCACGACTAAAAAGGGACTTAAGCCAAAATAAAAGCACATTTTCAGCGAATGTCCTCGCAAAATTTACATAGTTAACAAACCTGAATCTTAGTGAAGTTGTAAAAATTTGCACAATTTTACATGCATGTACACTTTTTGGCAATTTACATAAAATTATATCTTCTTTGGTGTACACAGTGCAAAACAAAAAAAGACATGTAAGTAGTACAATTTGGTGCAGTAAAATTTAGTTCCAAAGTTACTTTTATGCAAAATTACGTTATATTTTAAATATTGGGTATGTTTTAAAAAAATCTTTAATCCGTGGAGCATGCGTCATTCCAAAAATAATAATACTGAAAAGTACGCAATATAGAAATTCAAACATTGAAAATGGAGTCAAAAATTAAATTTTAGCTCAGAGTAATCTTAATCAGTGTAGTAAGAGAGACTCCAGGAAGTTATTTTAATTTTTTTATTGTTGGAAGGCGGATCCATTTTTTTGATAAATATTTTTAATTTGTTACGAAAAAAACGTGTATCAACAAAATCTGTTTTTGAAAGACGTTTTAGGATTTTAGGTAATTAAGGGAAAAATTTAGGACCACGGCTTTTTTAGCTTGGCTGGTTTCAAAGCAGAAATATGAATATCAAAAATAAGGTAAGCAAGCTTATAACTATTTGAAAAATATGTCCATTTTATAGTTAAATTCTCTAGGACTTTTTATTTTTAATAGCTGATTGGTAAGCCTTTGACCACAATCTCACCTGATGGTAAGTGATGATGTGATCGAAGGTGTTAACAGGTTTAACCTAAAATTACTGGTTCTCAAGGACATTTACCGGAACACACCGTTGGGTACTCGGCGACATTTTTTCTACTTGAGGGTGGTCTATTGCCAGGCAGGCATTCGCAAAATGACCTTCCACCGTGCGGTGAAGCTGAAGCCCGCGGCGGGATTCGAAGCATAGACCTGCTGCGTGGCAATCCATAGCCAATGCCACTGAAACATCACTGCTTCATAAAAAGCTTTAAAAAAAACTATAGAAATCACTCCTTCCCGTTATGTTTTAATAACGATAGGACAGAAAAAGCTCATTCGAGCTATGACTTACCACCACGTTAACTCCATTCTAAGCATTACCCACCCTGAGCGATAGTGCGGTTGGGGGCTCGAGTGGCTCAACTATTCGCTTACTTTACGATTTAGAAAGCTCGAATTAAGTTCACATGAACCTGTGTTCATAGGCGACTGGAAATACACTCGCCTAGCACATTACCTAAGTCAGTAAATATATAACTAATACCGAGAGATATTATGCCTGAATGTAAAAGTAGGTATACTACTCAATTGCCTTTTCCTTAACGAAGATTATGTATTAAATTATATAATATAATTGTATATTAACTAGTAAGTAGTACTACTTACTTCTCGTGGGGTGCCAGGATATAATGTCACCCCCGCCCCATCTCTACCCGTGGGTGTCGTAAGAGGGGACTAAGGGTAACACACCAGAAGGTGGGCAGCAGCACTTTCTGAGGAACTGATATCTCACACTCCAATAACGAAGCAGCTTGCCAAGCGTGGGGATTATGGCAAACCCCCCCATATTGGGGGAGGCTGTGTTCAGCAGTAAACTATCCGGCTGATTTTTTGACATTATATCAAAAATTACTATATAATTGAAATCAGTACTAATATTATAAATGCGAAAGTAACTCTGTCTGTCTGTCTGTCTGTTACGCTTTCACGCCAAAACTACTGGACCGATTTGAATGAAATTTGGTACGGAGATAGTTTGAGACCCGGGAAAAAACATAGGATAGTTTTTATCCGACTGCGCAAAAAGAGGGTAATGTTTTCGCGCGATAACCGACATACGCGCGGGCGGAGCCGCGCCCTGAAAGCTAGTATTTAATATAACGTCCTCCTCTCTTCTATGTTGCTGTGCCCGACGGCGGGGTCCATAGTATGACTGTACTTAATATGATTGTAACAACTTGTATGTACTATTTATGGGAACAATAGATTATCTGAATTTGTTTTTTAAGTGCCAGGATAGTTTTTACTTTGCCATGTTATTTACATAATTATTTTCCAAGATTTCATTGCAGTCTTTTTGTATCCCAATTATTGGATGCATTTTTATGATATCAATACAGTCTGCCTCAATTGTACAATATGATAATCGTGTAAACTTAGCACGTGGTCTTAGGCAACAAAAAAGAACAAAGTGGGCCCCAGACGCGTGTCATACTATCGACCTCCGCTTTAATGGGACAACTTGTCAAATTAATTTGACAACTTGTCATTTTAATTTGAAAGATCGCAGCTTACCGTTATTTTAATAACGCAACTTTGTAATTGGGTAACTTTGATTTAATCTATTGTTTATGTTGCAAACTTTAAATGAACTGCCTTTATTAAGAAGTTTTTTGCTAAACAAAGATATATTTCCTGAAGGGATTAAATCTGTGATAAAGATATCGAAGTTTCTAGACAATATTGATGGAGCACTGTTATGAAATATAAATATGTATAAGTAACTTTCTGTTAGAGGTTTTGTTTTGTATTTGTATGCCAGCCTAAGCTGTTGGAGAAAAGTTTTTTAAATATTTTTTTTAGCCCTATCGGTTAGCCTTTGACCACTATCTCCCCTGATGGTAAGTGATGATGTGGTCGTAGATGTTGTTCAGGCTAACCTAGAATTACTGGCTCTCAAGGACTGCTGCCGGAACACACCGTTAGGTGCTTGGCGATAGATTTTCTTCTTCAGGGTGGTAGCTAGCCAGGCGGGCATTCGCAAAATGCCCTAACACCGTGCTATAACGACTGCCATCTTAAGACAACAACCGGGACCGACGGTTTACATGCCCTCCGAAGCACGGAAGCGCTCAGTAGTAATGTCACCAGCGGTCACCGATCCAACTCATGACCGCGGCGGACGTTGCTTAGCTTTGCTGATCGGTTCAGAATGGCTAAACAAAATTCGCTACGAGCGCTTCGAGTATTAAGTAAATAAACAACTAATTAAATACAAATAAATTTACTTCGAAAAGATATAAACTCGAAATTATGAAATTATAATTTTAATCATATCATAAAAATGTGAGTTCTATAAATTAATAAATAGTTAAGAATTATTCAAATAAGCATGGAACCTTCTTCTACAAGGTTATGTTGGTAAATTTTGTGCACCTACCTATATGCGGATATTATCTTGAGTTTTTGAAGTCCAAGAAATATATTAATAATTGTTAATCTTGAATCTAAACTGAAAATTTGTTTGTTAAACCAGTTAATAGATCGTTTTGTTGTGAATATTTTAGGATTTAGTTGTTAGCTTTCGTATTTTCTACTGACTTCAAGAAAAGGGAGTAACAATTTAACTGTTTTATTTTGTGTACCTTTCTTTACAGGGCGAACCGATTTTGACATTTTTTTTTGTATAGAAAAGCTGGTGCTTGTCCCATTGAAATTTGAGTGAGATCTGACGAGTAGTATTTGAATTACCCCTATTAGTGCGTATTTTATGTTTGAAGTTGTTTTTTTTATTATTTTCTTTTATAAATACTAATATAGTTCTTTGTAACTAACTATTTGTGCCATGAAGCCAGAATCATTTTTGACTAATTTTTTTTTCCAAGTTTTAGAGATATTTTCCCTTTGACACAACACCAGCTTCTATTAATACGTCAGACCGTCAAAATTATTAGTTCGTTTCTTGAAAACGACTATACTGATTTTGATTATACTTGCACAGTCCTAAGTTAAAGAAAACGTAAGTCAATCATAAAATTATCATAATGAGATGATTATATTCGGTTTGAAATTTTCAGATTTCTCTAAAACTCTCGGAGAAATGCGTGGACAATTTGCATTATGTAAAAAAAACTTCAACCAAACTTGATCTAGAATAAACGAGTCAGCATTTTATATTGATCAGCGTTATTCATTCTTTTTAAGTAATTCTATTATAAATATACTTAATTTGCAAAAATCAGTTACTATAACTATGTTCTTTGAATTGTCACCAGATGTCCCCATAGTCGATTTGAAGATGGGGTCCAATTTAAACCCAGACGAAATCAAGGAAGGCGATGATGTTTACTTTGAATGCACGGTAAAAGCGAATCCGAAGACTCATCGCCTGGTTTGGTTTCACGATGTAAGTATTGTATTGTTGTCTTTGTATATTTTTTTTAATGCCTGATAGGTTAGCCTTTGACCACTATGTCACCTGATGGTAAGTGATGATGTGGTCGAAGATGTTGTTCAGGCTAACCTAGAATTACTGGCTCTGAAGGACAGCTGTCGGAACACACCGTTAAGTGCTTGGCGACAGATTTTCTACTTGAGGGTGGTAGCTTGCCAGGCGGGCATTCGCACAATACCCTACCACCATGCTATAACGACTGCCATCCTAAGACAACAACCGGGACCGACGGCTTAACGTGCCCTCCGAAGCACGAAAGCGCTCAGTAGTAATGTCACCAGCGGTCACCTATCCAACTCCTGACCGAGGCGGACGTGGCTAAGCAAACTTCGCTACGAGCGCTTCAAAATTGTATTGTTGTATTAGTTTGTCTACTGTACTATTTCTCATAATATTTTTACGTACAATCTACCATCGCCTTATGTGAAGCTTCTTCGGTAGTAAATAGACTATAATATGGCTTGATTTAACAGGTTTAAAAAAAAGGAGTAGGTTTACAAGTCGTTAGTATTTACTTAGAACCGATTTATATTTTTATTTGATAGAAATTTCATCAAAATCTATTCATTGGTTTGCTTAAAATATATATGTCATTCAAGTATATCAAACCAAAATAGGACTATGTTTAAAGACGGTGCAACCATTCAAGACACGCAGAAGACTTTGAAAAGTAAAATATTTAAATATGGAAGTATTATTTTAAATAAAAGGTTCTGAACTGTACTGTACACACTGCCTCTCCCTCTTGGGGTTTGCCATAATCCCCACGCTTGCCAGGGGTCTTCGGAATTCAAACAAGGTACTAGGCGAGCATAACCGTGAAAGAGGTATACCATATAAAATTTTGTGCTATTTTCTTTTTCGACTTATAATGAGACAGTGCGAGCCGTTCTTTTTGATTGGTTGTTCTGCTACTTGATTTTGGGAAAAATATTTCTTTATTATGGTAGAAGAACACACAAAACAGTCTAATATAGTAAATTAAATCAGTATTTCTGTGAAATAGGTATTGTAAATGTTAGCTGATTTTGCAGTGTTGCCTCGGGGCGTGTCTGCGTAAATTACTATCGGCAAAAGTCAGTTTTGATTACAGTGTTGGAAGTTGCCCTACTTTCAATGAAATCGAATTGAGATTGTACTTCATTTTCTTGAAGCAGCTAGCTCGATTATCATATTAAACTAGTACCAATACAATGAATAGATTCAGGCGTTACTTTGCGGAAATCCATATTTAATAATAGCAAAAACTTTTAAAAGTATCCTAAAAAACATTAAATAATATTTAAATAAAACACTTAAAAAAGCATAAAATTATATATCTAGTGACAATTCCGCCTAATTTTCCTGTTATCTACGTGACGTCATAAACATCACGCAGCCTAACCGGATGAATACCCGACTAGTTTCGCTTCTAAACGAAGCATCTTCAGGAGGTCTTGACTTACCGAACGCACAATGAATGTCTCGATCGTCATAAACATCACGTAGATAACAGGAAAATTAGGCGGAATTGTCACTAGATATATAATTTTATGCTTTTTTAAGTGTTTTATTTAAATATTATTTAATGTTTTTTAGGATACTTTTAAAAGTTTTTGCTATTATTAGTACCAATACTTTTTCTAGTAAATTCATTTGCAACATATTCTTATGTAGTTTAATTGTTTTCTCGTAACTGACCATTGAATCAAAGTGGTAACTGGATTTACATTATCATTACATTAACCAAAACGTCTACCGTGAATAAATGCCTATCCTATTAGAAGAGCGTTTGCCACAACCCCCAAGCTTGGCAGGCGTTTTGAGGATCGCAGTAGAAAACACAGTACTAAAAAAGGCGTTGCTGTCCATCATCTGGGAGTTTTAGTTAGGAAAAATTTGCGTTATGGACTCATTGTCGCGTTAGCTCAATTGGATTAGAGCATACCCCGGCTAAAGGGGTGGATGGACGTGGGTTCAAATCCCGCACATAAATTAATTTCATCCTGTCGTAAATTTTGTAATGTAATCTGCAGAGCATGCGTTATTGTAAACAAAAAAAATTAAAAAAAGATATAAATTACTTAATATTCTTACAGAACACGGAGATCTATCACAACGAAGCCCTGGGCATTATCCTGAGCGCACAAAGCCTGGTGCTGCAGAGCGTCACGAGGTCTGCAGCTGGAGACTACACCTGCATGGCTGCTAACAGCGAAGGGAAGGGGACAAGTAATCCTGTCAGCTTGCTGGTCAGATGTGAGTACAATACTTTGTTTATCTTTTATACCACACCCACTCAGAAAGTGGCTCATTCCTCGTTCATAAACGTTTTATAAAGTTTGTATAAGGAATTCCATTACATCCCTCCGTAGCAGTGAAGGAATGATGTATGAAAATCCATACCTGCCCTGGTAGCGTTCTTTTGTTTTTTTTAGCTGCTAACAAAAAAATTACAATCGTTAAATCTCAAAAAGGTTTTTAATCAAATAATTAGAAAAAAAGAGGTGGGATTTTTTCGTACTCAATTTACAATGTAAGGAGGTTGGCAACCTTTCTCTGCAGTACGATAAAAAAGAGCGGCAAAATATTTGTTTATTACTATATTGATATAACTGTACGCTTTCAATTATTCTAAATAATTTTCCAAAATGTCATCTGAGAGTAAAAGTGACGATTTTATAGTGACGGCGCCAACAGAAATAAAAAATACAGCTCAAGTCATATAGAACTTACTTCCTGTGACGTCTCGGGACAAATACGCGAAAACTTATAACCTAATGATTTTATTTTCCTCGTAGAGGTGTAGTGTAAGGCACTATGTATCACTCAGGAGAAAGTTCTATTTCTGTTTTCGTGTTTCATTTAAGCCCTCCTGCGCGTCAGGCTTAAACATACTGTCGATCACAAATAGATCGTTTTCTCCCCTCGATGTACAATGTACTATTTTTATATAAACGATAGTTTTTCCAACGTTAATCCTTAAACTTTTTCCAAGAAACAAATACCATACAAATGTTAGTGTCTAAGACCCCCGCTGAGTAGTGACGCCTAATATAATTAATTTACGAAAATAAAAATTATATAGATAAATTAGTATTTTTTTGTAATATTTTAATATTAATAATCTTTATCAATGCTATTTTATCAGTATTCGTATCGACACCCCAAACCAATTCTTTAAATGTATACATATAAAGCCTTTTTTTTCTTTTTTTGAAGCACAAACCCGTATCTAAGCGTAATACTTAGTCAACATTAATCTAACTCACTCCTTTTTCCTTTCCACTTTTAAGTCCAAACTTTGGTACGGTCGCAAAATGCGGGACTAAAGAGCATTATCTATTTAACAGCATTTTAGTTCCTAAACGAGATAGCAAGTTAAATTAATTACACCTAGCAAAACTCACTGTCCCAAAAGCGCATTCGAGCCATCCAAACTTACTTAGGGGCTCAACTCGGCTACGTTGCGTCGTTCAAGTTTTACATTTTCACGGGCCGAGTCCGGGACGATGAATGTCTGAGGCAACGCTTTACGAGAGATGTTCCGGGGATTTGTAATAATAGTGTTTTGTTTTAGTGTTCTGAATTAATGTAACCTAATATAATAAAGAGGAAAGATTTGATTATTTGTTTGAAATGCATTGCATTGAAACTACTGGACCGATTTGAAAAATCTTTCACAATGAGAATCTAATATTATCCCTGATAAACATAAGGAATAGAAGATTTCCCAAAAAAGTTAGGGATCCGCATGAAAACTTATGTCCGAAAAAAATACCAAAAAAATCGTTATATCGCGTACGCTGCGGAAATTATTGAAAAGTGATGTACTTCAGTTTTATAAAGGACATCAATATCTACAAAAGTCCGCAATACTATAAGTCTTACTTACATACTTATTACAGTTATGTCACAATATCTAAAAATTTGAATTTTTTGTTCAATATCCGTGCGAAGCCGGGGTGGACCGCTTGTATTATATATTTTTGATGTTGTCCTAGGTTTTTGCGATTATGATGACACATAGTAATTAAACAACTCAAGACGATATAATGATACATATACGTGATTTACACTATTTAAACTTGTTTAATTACTATAGTATATTTTTAATTGGAATTGTAGTATTATCATAATTAATAGATTGCGGCGTTACTTTGCCGCAATTCATATTTAATAACAAAAAATATTTCAAAAATATTTAATTTAATTTTTTGTAGATATTTTACAAAACACGTGACGTCACACTCGCCACGTAGCCTTAAATTGAATCTAGTGATAAACTTTGGAGCCTAAGAAAATAATTATAGCTTTATTCATAAAAAGTAACAAGTTACAATATGGACCTTTCCACCTGGAAAGGATCATTAAGATCAAGAAAAAATGTATGTCGTATCGAAAATTATTTACGAAAGGTTACAATATTTTTTACAATGTTATAAAATTATTATAGCAAGCCTGTGTCTTTATTTTAATTTTGTTTGATGAAACTTGGACTAGAAAAATCTGTATTTCTAAATGTCGTTGACCTTTTTTTTTTCTAAATTTTATGATTACAAGCACTACCGCGTACTAAGCGAAAATCCTAAATTTACAAATTATTGGAGTACAAAATGTTTTTCCCGCCCGGGGTAAAACATTTTGTACTCCAATAATTTGTAAATTTAGGATTTTCGCTATTTAGAAATATAGAAGGATACCGACATCATTCCGAGAGTTAAGTGTTTGAAAAAACACTTCTTTCGATCAGATGAAGTCTGGGAGTCTGGTTGATGGCCGCGCACCGTCCCCTATGACGGTTTTAGAAATACGATTGGAGCACGAAATTTCGGCGACACTGCCGTACCCCCGGTAGCTGAGTCGATAAAGCATCCGGCGCGAAATCGGAAGGTCGCGGGTTCCCACCCGGGGTAAAACATTTTGTACTCCAATAATTTGAAAATTTATGTCATTGACCTCTTCATTTCTGAAATTATGTAGAGTAGGTACTACATAATTTTGCAAGTCAAGAGGTCGATGAAGCGGCCCGCCACGGTTTCGCACGGGTATTAAACAAACATTATAAATTGAAACATAAAAACAATTTATTGTGACATAACTGTAATAGTTAGACATACTGTACTGCGGTCTATAAAATTGTAGCACATCACTTTGCTGTACTGTCAACGATTTCCACAGCGTATATATTACATAGAATATAATTATAATAATACTACCTACAACGTACGCAATATAAAGATCTATTGGTATTTTTTTGATTGTTACATTATCGATAATATAGCTTATGTTTATCAAGGAAAGAGTTGGATTCTAATGAAGAAAGAATTTTTCAAATCAGTCTAGAAGTTTTTAAGTCTGTTCGTTAGATACAACGCTGCCAACTGGTAGTTGGTTGGAGCATTTGGACTGCCTGTGAGTCTGCAATGACTTGCAAGTTGTCCAAATGCTTTTTCATTAGTAGTGTTGTATATAGTTTTTGTATTTTGTTAAATAAAGGCATACCGCTGGTATAAAAAAACACACAAAAATAAATATATTACAGTTAATATCTAGAAAGAAGAGAGTTGCGCTAACCGAACGTTTTAAATATAATGAAGGTCATACTTTTCTTTAATAATGGGAAGAAACTATCAGGCAAAGTAAGATTGATATCTCATAAGTTTTGTCGTGAAAGCTCTCGGCAAATAATGAAGACGCTTTTAGCTTTTCGCGTTGGCGTCGTTAGTCCGAAGAGTTTAAGAGATTGAATATCTTCCATCTTTTGAAGAAAGTAGATAAGTATGGTTTATTTATATATACATCCCTACTTTTTATTTCTATATAAATGCATTTTAAAGGATGATTTTGTACGTAAGTTTTAATTATCACTGCAGAAATAGGTGCAAACAAAAACGAGTTTATATAGGAGGGTACCTACTTAATATTGATTTCTGATAGCCTGATGATGTGGTCGTAGGTGGTAAACATGCATTACCTTTAATTGCCTCTCAAAAACAGCTGCTGAAACATACAGTTAGGTTCTTGGCGACAGAATTTCTACTTGAATATGGTACATGACCAGGTGGGCAGTTGCATAAAGCGACATCGAGATTCAAAATGAATGTTTTACGCTAGTTTGCCATCGAAGCTGTCAAAAGAAGAATAAAACAGCCCCGGTATTATTGTGTGTGTGTGCCGGTGTGTGAGTTGCACACGGAGAGATCCACAACAACACAGAATGTGTAAACAATAATAAATATTCTCATATACTCCGAGATGCCTGGGAGTCTGACCGACTCTTTGAAATAATATAGAATATTGCACTGAAATCATTGCAAGTTTCGTGCTTTTATTATGATACCGTGTTTATGACAGAGCAAATACCAATGACGTTAAAAAATACTTTCTACTTTAAATATTTTGTTATTATAATTTTCTATGCAAACCGCCATGTTCTGTGAAAATGTGAACTAGCTGTCTATTGTGACTCCAATGCGCAATGGTCTAGTAATTTGAAGGTTAAATGGACAGATCAGAACTGTGGTGGCTAAGGAATAAGGTCCTTTTTCCTAGTGCGGAACTCTAAATGTATTATATGGCAACTGGCACATGGCAAATAACGTTAGTACAACAAGAAAAATTTGTCAATTTTGAAGGCTGACCTTTGCTCACTATCACATCTGTTGCGAAGTAATGATGTTGAACAAGATTATGCGGCTTATTAAATACCCAATGCTTGAATAACTTTGTTTTGTTGTTTGAAAAACTAGTTCAAACTTTTTCACGAGGTTGCAACCTTGGAGTCCGCGTACGTTAACTACTGGGATACCTCTACCTCAAATTGAGCTAATCTACATTTCCCGTACCCATCTGAAGGAAAAAATGCCTTTACATTTCCAATTCTTCTACCCTGGGTACGCAGCTTCGGTAGCTGTTCTTGAGAGCAACGATGAAAAAACATTAGGAGTGGACGGTTACTTGACCTATAGGTATAACATATAGCAAGTTTATTTTGTGTTCAAATATTTTTATATCACGCGACGCTACGTGCGTTGTCACTTTAGCACCATCACAACTTTCTGAAACAAAACTAGAGGCTGCTTTCGCGGGTTCTAGAATTGAGTGAGTTTCTTGATGTGCCGCGGCTATTTCGGTGGAGCTACAAAAGCGGCGCAAGTATGCTAATCTCAGAAGTGTTACATATTTGAGCCGATTGAACATTGGATTAGTGGTCGCCAGAAGCTCATCTTGTTTTCCAATTTTATTTTATTTGCGCTTGGTCAATGTGACTCGTCATCGAAACTCTGCAACTTATTAGGCTCAACGAATCAGCATTTCAAGGCAACGCGCAACGGGGCAATGCTGCCAGCACACTGGGCACGCTGCCAACTGGTAAAGGACCAACTGGAGTATTTAGACTGACTATGCGTTTTCGATGGCCTGTACGTTGCCTAAACGCTTTCGTTGTAGCTAAATCTTATAGTGTGTTGTTAATAAAGGTATTTCTTAACGATATTTTCTTCCTTTAGTGATAGACTCACGATATTCTGCTATACGTGTGAAAATAATTTTTATCCCAAGTGCCAATATCACACAGTTATTATTTTTTTACAATCGTAGAAGACTGTGGGGCAAACCATCAAACTACTAGACTTCGTTTGAATTTGAATATAAATGAAATTTCTTATTTATACCTTCCTGGTATCAAACTTTAGAATTCACTGTGGTTTGTGTCTCAAAACCTCTCGTGAATATTGTAAAAGGTTTCTTGGAACATGCTAAGTTAAGATCCCAAGAACCGAATTTGCTTGTAAATACGTAAATTGAAGTCTGTTCCGAAATAGTTTGAAGGAACTTTCCACTTGGCAACTACGCCCAATTTAGAATTCTATAACAAGTTCATAAGGCGTACTGTACATATGTAGATGAAAATTAACGAAAAAAATTTCCAAACGTAGAGAAAATTTTCTATTTTGCTGCAAAGTCGTGCAGGGACAAGTTGGATCTCGTTCTTTATTAGTTTTGATCATAAGATCAAAACTCAAAACTATCATATCAAACAAATTATTGCATACATGAGTATGAAAATCAAAACTATCATAGTACAATTTTTTTTATGCCCAAGGCGGGAATCGATCCCACGTCCTCCGATATCGCGTCAGATGCTTAATACCATCTCAGCCACCTGGAACTTTTTGTACTCCAATAATTTGTTTGATATGATTTTCGCTTAGCACGCGATAGTACTTGTAAACATATTTAGAAATATCAAAACTATCAGTTTGTATTCTTTACGTATCCATTGTATAAAAAGAGGATTAAGGGCCTGTTTCAGAATGTTCGAGTAAGTTCCGGTTTTACTACCCAGAACATATTTATTAAACAAAACACTATCTTTGCGTTTCACAGTCATCATGTTAACTGTCATTTTTATCATTCAGTTATTTTATGTGTTGCATAGCAACCCGAAACTTTATTATGACATTCTGAAACGGGCCCTTAGTGTAATACATTCGTATATTCCAGATATAAAACTAGTGTAGTTGTTGTAATGGACCCCGTTATAAAAACTGCTTAATACTTACACTTTGAAGGTCGTTTACTTTTTATATTATTGTTTATATTCTACTTTGTGAGCTATAGATTCTAGTAATTGATGCCCCACGTGCTAAAGTAGTAAATTTTTTTTTTATTTATACCTCACATTGGCATGTAAACTTCCTAAAATATATTATAGATCAAAAATCATATATAAACCAATAATTGAATTTGGTAGTTCAATAATTGGTTTATTTATGATTTTTGATCTATAATGTCGGTAAGATAACAAATCATTTTATGTCCGTAACTCATTCATTTACTACAATGACATATACAGGGTTACATAATAAGAATCCATTTTTTTCTTTGGCTGCGGAACCCTAAATCACACTCCAATTCTAGTTATCATATTTTATAGTAGTGGGTGGTGGTGGATTCGTTGGAACCCAAATATGATAGGTAAAGGTTTCTTTAACATCCTTCCTAGCGTTAGACTCTCGCCAGACCAGCATGAATGCACCATATTATTTTGTAAGAACTGCACTTAAATGCCAAGTCTTTGAAGATACAACAATAAGAAGTTCGAGAGATTCACACGCAATGAGAGCTGAATGTTTGAATTATTAACATTACGAGTCTCAGTTTCTGAACAGCAGAAATTTTTAGTAGCAAAGTACGGAGCCTGGAAATTCCTATTTGTGGTAATAGGCTCATTTTTTATCATATAAGAACCAAATTGTAGTTGCTAAGACATTTCCACCTACTCTATCCAGGAACATACGCGTGGAGGTTTGTTTATTTTATGTATAAAATAACCACAAGAAAATCTTAATAATAATAACCAATGGAATATCTTCTTTAGATGCACCAGTTTGCGCTGAAAGGAGAGACGGAGAACTGTTTGGTGCCCTGAAACATGAGACCGTCTCTCTCCACTGCTCCGTCGACGCCAACCCTGCTCTGGTCTCCTTCCATTGGACCTTTAACAACTCTGGAGAGCAGATCGAGATTCCACCAAGGTACGATCATTTCACATTATGTTCAATACCTATCTTAGATTGTTGATTGTAAGTAGGGGAAGGTGAGGGGTAATTGGACAGGGGTAAAAGCTTAAGCGTCACGTATTATTTTCTATTCCAACTCAGTAAATGCATCATTCGAGAATAAATAAAACTGAGCAATAGATCTTATTTTTCGTAAGTTTTGATACATTATAATTGTCATTTTCGACATACAAAAAAAGTGTTGTATTATTTTGTAAAGCCATGGTGATATTCAAAGTTAATAAAACTGTAATAAATACATATTATTCCAAATATAAAATATCAGCAAATAATAATATAAACCATGGCACCTGTGTGGTACAATCGGACCGGGTCAACTCCGGATATTCTTATGTAGTATCGTGTACCATATTGGGTATATATTTTTTTATGCTTCAACAGAAGTTTTGCGCGGCGTTTTTTCAATTCCAATTTAAAACAAATGATTAGATGCAGTAGGCTAACATCGGTCGAGCAACTGTATTTGTGATTTTTATAATTTTAACAACAAAAAATAAAGTAATGCGAATTATATATAAATTTAATTTTCTGGTATTTAATTTAACACAACCATAACTATGTTGAATGTATGAGTATGCGTTTTAGTCGTAATCAAAAACTTTGATCTAAACGACATGAAATTACTTTGAAAGATTACTTCATCGAGTTACTAGTTCCATTCATTAACTAGCTTAAACAGAATCCAGAGCTAAGTCCAGTCAAGTTTATTTAACGTTCAACTTCATAGCCTAATACACTTATCTCCGAAACTGTTCAATTCAATCTTAAACTGCGTTCAAGCACTGCCAGGATAACCGATATTAGACTTGAAACATAAAACTTTGTTAAGGTTTTCAACAAATTCAAATTTCCTCTAGACAATATTCTATTTTCATTTATTAAGTCTGACTTACCTCTAAAGAATATTCAGATTAAATACAAAACAAAGAAAATAAGCAACTTTGTCATAGAGATATTTTGTATACAGAATCTTAGATCAAACGTTGCTTCATAAAGTCCTATACCTTCTATTATTTCAAAAGAAAAGCAAAGAGAAACTACCTACAAGAAAATATTAATTTACTAATATAAAATGAGATATGCAAACAAAACAATTCAACAAAGAGATTTTATTTGTAATTCTGTTTATCTGTCAGATATTAAAACAATATTTTATGAATGTACTTTCTAACCACGAAAGAACTATTCAAATAACTATTTTACAAAGTAATTTTATTCAGAAAAGAAACGATCAACATCCCTAAAAAGAAATACAATTATAGTGAAGTTAAATTATAATTATTGCTACAGAGAAAAATAACATTGCAATTTTGTTTGAGTTTTTTTGTCGTTCGCAGGGATGAAAAGAGAAATTTCACCTATTCCATCGATTACTGTTTAATAACGATATCAATAACGTTTATTATTCGAAATGTTTAGTGTGTCAAGATTACTCTCTTATTGCACAATATGCTAAGATATTGGAATATGAAACAATTAAAAATACTCGCTTACGTATTGATATAAAATTCAAAATTATCACATTTTTTATTTTTTATATTTAACTCTTTTTGAAACTGATAGAAGTCATAACTTGAGTTGTTTCTAGAAAATAGTATTAAGCTCGACCGTGGGGGATGTTATTATAAACAAATATATTCTTATAAGCTTAAAAAGCATTTCTTAACATGACCTTTACAAAGCGAATATATTTTAACCTATGCAAAAGTAATTCATGTTTTTATAATAATTAAGTAATAATCGCCAGTTACTTGTGAGTGTTGCAATAATAAGGTAGATAAATAGATAGATATACACTTTATTGAAACACCTTAAAAATAGTTTAAGCAGAAATACTATTTAAAATATTGTAACAATTGGCGGTCTTATCGCTGAAAGCGATCTCTTCCAGACAACCACTGGAAGGAGAGACATAATTGAAGAGATCCGAGGGATGGTGGTGAACAAGATAATATAGTATTTACAATGTCAATTAACTTATATATTAGATAGATAGATAGATAATACTTTATTGTCACACCATATAAATGAAAGAGATATTTAAATTAACCTTATTTAAACAAATAAGTAAATAAAATTAGAATACTAATATACCTATCTAAACAAATAATATACATGGTACGGTTTTTTTTACACGCAGATGACTTCCTACATTGTAAAATATGAAATGACTTGTAGAAGTTAGTATTATGGTCATTCAAAATACTGACTTCACATTACCATAGTCTGATTTCCACGGATGTGTTTACTGATTATAAGATGATTTTCACTCGATTAAAATACCGTTCACCGTCGACAAAAGTTGCAAATACTAATGCATCAACTAGGTATGCAAGTACTTTAAACAGTTAATTGACTGGAACCTCATGACTACTCGACCGATGTTGATAAAATTTAAATTAGACCGGTCTAACTTGGTAAGTATGCTATACTCAACAAAAAATAATTATTCAAATCAATTATTTATTAGCGTAGTAATCACGTAAGAAACATACAGAACAAAATAACATAGGTAAGGTACTAAAATATAAAATATGTTTAGATAAACTGGCAACCCATTTCTTCCTCCACCTGTTCCATTCAAAAAAGGCATGTGCCAGGTATATTCCTACCAACTTTGTAAATCCTAATAGCGTAGATAGTGTTACCCCACATCGCCCATACCTCAACTAGAGTATCCTCAACGTCGAAATCAAATCATAATTCATTTAATTTCTGATGTCTTGTGCTCTACCACTGTTATTAACTCTCGAGATAGTGATCAAAGACACTATTGAATACTCAATGATTTTACTCCTGTTTATATTCTTATAGCTTAAGAAATAAATAAGTTAGTTGAACTTAACAAGAGTTGCTACTCTAAGGTATCCTTACCTACCTACTCGTGAAAGACGATACATGGAACATCACTGTTTGTTCTAGATTATACAGCAGCCACGGTCACACTTCCACCCTCAACTACACGCCAACCACTGACATGGAATACGGGACGCTGGCGTGTTTTGGAGAAAATACCGTGGGTCAGCAGAAAGTGCCGTGCCTCTTCCAGTTGGTCGCTGCTGGTAAGATTAGAAAATACATTCGTATTGAATAACCTGTAAATTCTAGCAACATGTACCAATTATTATCATAACTTGGAAATTTTTATTAGCGGTCTGGAGTCTGGCACTGTGATCACTCAATGGCAATTGGATCGCCCTAAATATATAATATGGCGAATGGTAGTAGCTAAGACACCTCAGTTTACCCTTTCAGAGGAATTACAATGTAATGAGGTTTTCACTTGTGTTAAGATATCTAGGTTCATATATTCATTGCTACGTAGATTATCAAAATGTTGGAATTTTTGTACTATGAATGGTAGGCCTTTGACGATAATCCTGCTTGTTGACAAGTGATGTCGTGCTTGAAGTTGTTAGCAGAATTTCTGACTAATATACGTATAGATGCTAGGAGAGAGATGTTCTACTTGAAGGTGGAGCTATGCAAACAATAGCAGGGCATTATATCATAGGCGAAGTCCAAGCCAGCTGTAGGATTCTAACTATAGAAACCCTATACGGCAGTGGCAATTACCATAATGGCCACAGGGAGACATATTTAATATTGTTTCTAAATATTAATGTTTCTTCTTAGGCCGTCCATTCCACCTACAAAACTGCACAGTGGCGAACCAGAGCATCGACTCCCTATACGTCGAGTGCGTCGAGAACTTCGATGGAGGCCTTCCTCAGTCCTTTCTTATGGAACTTCTTGAACTGCCATCGTTGACCGTAAGTGTGATATAATTCCAAATATTTTATGATATAATAATTAATTTAGTTTTAAAATGTGGACTAGACAATAATTAATTGACTAATGAGAGTCGACTCAAGTCATCGTGTTTGTAAGGTGATCTATCGGCCATTGATACATCGATTGTTTAATTGGTAGTGATTTTAAACACTACTGGTATTCAAGGAAATACTAGCTCCACTTCACCTAAACGTATCATTACGTTCTACGGTCGTTCATTCTACATATGTCGGGTACGTATTACTAACTTAATACTACGGAAGTAGCTCACATATACTAACTTCTCCGATGTGCTCGCACGCGGGCGTTTTTTACGCCGCCATAAGCTTTTTATCCGTCCAAGCGCTATAATATAAAGCTCCGAGCACAAAACGCTCAACTACAAGCGCTCGTGCGAACTTGTGTATTTTTATTTTATTTTATAACTTTTAGGTCATTTATTTGGATCTTATTTCACGAGTTTGTGTTTTTAAAAACTCATTTTTCATTTTGTACCTTAAGCCATGTAAAATATGTATATATAACCCTACTCCTCATTAAAAATATTTTCTGATGAAACAAATATTCCTAACTAGTTATTTTTCTTTGTTCTAACAAAAGAAAATTGTCCTAAATAAATGAATATTTATATGGAAACAAATCAATTTAATTGGTAGTTATTATAATGGTCCTATTGTTATCTCACCTCTGAGGTGGATTCGGTATATTTTTAATTTCTATAACGTAATTGTTTCCTTTAACTACAGTTTGCAAAGTTGCAACGTAATTTCATTGTTCATTAGCCACCTGGCGCCTTCGCCCGGTGCAGTGCTAAAGTTGAACTGCCTTTAGTTTAGTGACCCGTTAAATAAATAGCACCTTATAAGAAAACTTTGAAAGTAAATTTTTGTTATACTACTCGCCATTCTATTTTCGAATAAATAGTGCGATAAAAGTAATCGTATAAGAAAGTAATAATTCTAGTATATTAATGATTCTGATACTAAATCTAAGTCACTTTATTATATTGCGGTGGGGAACTTGAATCATAATTTTCTAATAAAACACTCGTGTAATCTTATTTTGAAACTCGTTTCAAAAAACTACACTCATGTTTTAATACCCTCTATTATATGATAGTTCCATAAACTACTAATAGGTATGTATCAGAAATGTCTAAATTAAGCAATCTTATTTTAATGTTGATGAACCAACTATCAGTAACTATATGCAGTTCTAAGTTATTCCAACATTTTTCTTTGTAGTTTAAGTAAAAACATCGTTTTTCAAGGTACTGCGTCAGAACACACACGATGCCCATCTGGGGTATAAGCAGTAACTTCTACCTATAACAGATACGTCACAAGTAAAGAACTACACTGCGTCTCTCACCCTGAGACCTAAAGTGGTTCAGTGGTAAAGTGCCTGTAATTTTACCGGCAACTATACCTATCAAACCGGAGCACAGTAATTTCAACATTACTGTGTGGCGGTAGAAATAGCTACGGTGGCGGTACAGACCTCTACTACTAATTACCTAGCCAATTATTACTGCTTCTCTTTTTTCGTTTAGGCCTAATAGGTTAGCCCTTGACCACTATCTCACCAGATGGTAAGTGATGATTTGGTCGCAGGTGTTGTTCAGGCTAACCTAGACTTACTGGCTCTCAAGATCAGCTGCCGGAACACAACGTTAGGTGCTTGGCAACAGATTTTCTACTTGACGGTGGTAGCTAGCCAGCGGGCATTCGAATATGCCCTACCACCATGCTATAACGACTGCTATCCAAAGACAACAACCGGGACCGACGGCTTAACGTGCCCTCCGCAGCACGGAAGCGCTCAATAGTAATGTCACTAGCGGTCACCCATCCAAGTCTCGACCGAGGCGGACTTTGCTGATAGGTTAAGAATAGCTAAGCAAGTTTCGCTAAGAGCGTTTCTCGTATCACAACCACTTTCGCTAACGTTGCCAACCATTATTTTACTGGTCAATAAAAGTTATGTTTTCCACCAGGTCCGGTACAACGTGTCCACCAACCGAACACCTCCGTACTTCGAGATCAGGGGACTCCCCCCCGGGGTCAGCTACAGGATAGACCTGTACGCCGTCAACGCCAAAGGACAGAGTGACGTGTCCACTATCGAAACTGTCACGCTTAAGGGACAGGCTAAGTTTACTGGTGAGTCTCGTAATACAATCTTCATCAGAATTTTTAGTCACCACTGTTTAGTGACCACTGTCTCCACATTTGGATGCCGCAAATACTGGCTAAGTAGCAGCAGTAGGTGGTCAAGAAGCTGAGGTGTTGGCGGATGTTGCTTTATATAATGCGAGAAATAGGATTATCATATTTCACACCCCGTTTCGTTAATCTTTTTCAATGGTATTGGTGGCGAAACAAGCACGTCACTCACCGGCTTTGCATAGTAATGGATTGCCCATGGGGTGCCAACTATACTCGCGATCCCCAAGTCGAATGCCAAGTCCGAAGTTATAGCAACCCAGGGTTGGTCTCCTCCTAAAGGGGAGGGTATTGTGCAATGGTGAACGTCCATGCTCTTGATGATAATGTAATAGAGTAACAAGCATATTTTAACCGGTGTGATGGCTTTATTAAAAAAAATTAACGAACTCTGTACAACATTACAGCTAAGCATTTAGACAACCTACAAACCAATGCAGAGTCACAGGTAGTCCAGTGGCCCAGTTGGCAGCATGCCCATATTGCTGGCAATATTGCCCCGTAGGATTGCAACGTTTATTCGTTCAGCCAAATAGGCCATAATATAATTGCCAGTATTTTGATCAGTTGTTGCATCGACCTAGTGCTTTATTAATTTAAATAATAAAGTATTTTTTTAAGAATTTATATTTTTTAGGTATAAAGTAAATTTTCTTTTAACAATCACACAATTTCTAAGTTCGTAGGTTTCATTGTTATGGATATTACTTAACCTTTTAAGAAAGAACGCGACGCTAATGCTCAGTTCGGAGGTCGTAGTTCAGGATTAATTTAAATAAGTATTTTAGTTGTACGCATAGGGAATACGATAAGAGCAGATTTTACTTTATTTATACAAAATATTACGTGTATTTTGTATAATTTATGAACAAATTGCGCGGCTTTGCTCATCAAAGAGATTTTATGTTTTGACGTTAAGCCACCCACTATCGGATTAATTCGATGAGTTTCTTTTTCACGCCTACATGGGTTTTACGCAAAATAACTTTACTCTATCTGTAATAACGCCGTTTTAATAGAAAATATGAAACATTCCTCGCCCGGTATTAGGCTTATCTTTTTATTAATATTTTGTGTCTATTTAGATTAACTTTGTATAAAAGATTAATAAAGCCTATAGCGCCCACTCTAATTTATTTTTACTGTTGATCGGTTTATATTTACTATCATATCAGCTTTTGGTAAGTGATGATGCGGTCGAGGCTGGAACGCCTTTTTACCTACAAGATATTAGCTCTCAAAGACTATTGCCGGAATATGCCTTTGGACGACAAATTCTTCTTGGGTGGTAGCTTGCTAAGAGGTTCTTCACATAATGCCTTACCATCATTGCCTGCGGTGGGGTTCGAACCATACGCCCCTGGCGTAGCTGTCCATGGTCATGTCCACTGGGCCATGCCTGCTTCGATAATGTTTATAAGTATAGGGTCCTGGCGCCTTTTCCGAATACACCGTTGGTTAGATTTTGCTCCTCGAAATTTACTTAGTAAATCGTGATAAAAATACTTTTAATTGTTGAACTAGCTAGGTGGACTCACAAATAAATTTAGGAATATTGTATTTAAAGAAAAATCTCTTTGTAGTTTCATTCTTTTAATTTGATGTGCCCGTCGGGGTTCATACAAAACTAAGTGCCTATTATACTTACCGTATTTAATTGGTGACCTAGTTGGACTCACAAATAAAATAATGACCATTCTAATAATTTTATCGACCTATCTTCCTTTCTTCTCATTTTTTGTGTTCAATGGGAACCATATAACACTGTGTACCCATAATACATAGCATGGGGTGCGGGGTTAGAATGTAACTACCTCATTTCTTCCCGTAAGTGCCGTAAGAGGCGACTATGGGAAAATGCCAGAAGGTGAAAAGCAGCGCCTTTTGAAGAACTGACAAATTAAGTTGCAATCCCCAAAACGCCTGCCAAGCGTGGGGATTTTGGCAAATCACCCCATTGGAGAAGACCTTGTTGAATGATGGACCTTACGGTTGATTTGAGGATGATGATGATTTTATTTACAAAGTAAATTTTTATAACACATGGTACTGTATGACTGTAATAAATTTATGAATCCGAATCGGAACTTCCGCATTTCGATAGGATAATGAATTCAATATAATGTAAATAATATGATCATAGTTTCATGATGAATGATTTGAAATAACGACCGAGCGGCAATAGCTATGTCCATGGTTCTATCGCGCGTCACCGCCGGGTTGAGCTTCATCGCATGGTGGAAAGGCATTTTGCGAATGCTCGCCAAGCACCTCACAGTGTGTTCCGGCAGCAGTCCTTGAGAACCAGTAAAGTTCCGGCACATGAGACACAGCTGTATGACTCAGGGTGACGGGGGCAATGCAATTCGTCACTTGTAACGCAATGCATTTGTTATTGGCAGAGATTAGTCCGCTTAACATCAGGTGCGCCTCGACCTTGTTCCGTCTATAATAATAAGATCTATGAAAAACACTTTAAAATATAAAAATGTAGGTATCTAGTTACAAATCCGCCTAATTTTCCTGCTAAGCCAACGTGACGTCATAAGCGCCACGTAACCAAACTGGAAGAATTTCCGACGCGTGTCGCTTCTATACGAAGCATACTCAAGATGTCTCGACTCTTCGAGCTCACGATCACGGACGATTTTTTCTGTTCAATTATTATTAACGATGAATTTTAGAAAAACAACACCTGAATCTACCAAGTATATTTTTCTAATTAAAGTTGTAAAGAAACAGCTGTGCAGACTGCTTTTAAAATCATTCTGCCACTCGTGTTGAACTGACAAATTGTCCGGCCCGCTAACTTCATTCTATTTCACAAACCCCATTAAATATTCCACGTTTTTATTTAACGTGACTGCATCGTTGCGATATGCAAATAAGCAGGACGGTGAGTGCTAAGTTGGTAGTAAATAACTCGGATGTGGAGCCCTCCACGTGTAGACGAGCTGTTGGTTGGACACGCGATTTGAATTTAGGACTCAAATAGATGAGAAAATCCTACTTTGTTTATTTATAAATAAGTATTAGAGTATATAAAGAATTGAGTATTGAATATTGAAGCTCTCGTAGTGGAGTTTGCTTAGGCGTTCTTAACCGATGAGCTCAATTAAGCAACGTCCGCTGCTGTCATGACTTGGTTGGGTGACCGCTAGTGAAATTACTATTAAGCGCTTCCGTGTTTTTTAGGGCACGTTAAGCCGTCGGTCTCGGTGGTAGAGCATTTTACGAATGCCCGCCTGGCTAGTTACCAACCTTAAGTAGAAAATCTGTCGCCAAGCACCTATCGCTGTGTTCCGGCAGCTGTCCTTGAGAGCCAGTAACTCAAGGTGAACAACATCTTCGACCAAATCATCGCTTACCATCAGATGTGATAGTGGTCGAAATACAAAAATTTAAATTAATAAACCTTCATTTTTTGTGTCTTAATAATATTTGCTTTTAAGGAAATGAAAATATTTTTGGTCTAGCTTAAACTCACGGACCTGATCTAAAGAAGAAAAGAAACCATATTATACTCATTAATTTCGTTTAATGGATCCCCTTAATATAAGGTCAACTAGACGACACAGGCAACAATGTGATGCAGGTATTTATATATACCCCAAAAACGGTCACATTATTAATAATAAACCAATCAAATTGATGAAAAACATGACTGTCATACCAAAGAAATAATGTAACCAGCTTAACTCGTATAACAAAAAATACTGATGATACCCTATTTACCTTAATCTGAATTGAAAATGCGTGTACTGGTGGCCCAGTGGATTAGGCATCCGACGCGGAATCGGAAGACATGGGTTCGATTATTGCCCGGGACCAATATTTTGTGCTCCAATAATTTATAAAATGTAATTTTCGCTTAGTGTTTTTTATGCCTGATAGGTTAGCCTTGGACCATTATCTCACCTGATGGTAAGTGATGATGTGGTCGAAGATGTTGCTAACCTAGAATAGCTTTGTACGCGATAGTGCTTGTAATCATATTTAGAAACTTCAAAATCTGTTGTGGTAATTAAAAATTATAGTAAAATAAATAAACTCACATGCATAATGTACATGTTACCTAAAAGCATTTCAATCCTGGGACCCCAGTGGATCAAACCCATGCTATAAGCACGTAATGTAGAATTAAATAGAAAATTAGAAACTCCTTATTATGATGACCATTATAACTAACAAAATGTATTTCAACTACTCTTATGCTATTATATTAGCATGTTAGCGCATTACTGATGTTACGGTAAACGCTGGTTGACATTTTAATAAAAATAATACAGTTAAAACATACAAAATATATATGATAGAAATTATTATGAAAAGAGTGCGCCTTAACATACACGACTTAATGTCATCAACATCAAGCCGAAGAATTAACTCATTATTTCCGTGACTTGGCGACAGATTTTCAACTTGAGGGTGGTCGCTAGCTAGGCCGGCATTCGCAAAAAACCTTCCACCATGCGGTGAAGCTCAAGCCCGCGGCGGGATTCGAACCATGGACCTGCTGCGTGGCAGTCCATAGTCAATGCCACTGAGCCATCACTGCTTCAAAAACTTCAACTATGTTAAGCAATGTTCGCTATTGTCAGTACTTGGATGGCGACCGCTAGTCACATTTCTGATTGAGCTCAACCGTGGCACTTTATTTCGTCGCATCAGTCTCGGTTGTAATCTTTGGGTGGCGATTGCTATAGCATGGTGGTAGGGTACTTTGGGAATATCTGCCTGGCTAGCTGCCATTCTCAATTTAGAAAATCTGTCGCCAAACACTTTGCGGTGTGGTCCAGCTGGAGCACTGTGATCTGACACTGACCAATCCGATCACCCCATTACATATCTATGGTTAAAAAAATGACAATTATAATGACTTTTTCTGATATTTTTTTTAAGTCAGAGTAACCCAATAACTGTACAACCCACGGATCGAGCCCCGGGATTATAAAAAGACGCGTTCGCCACTATACCACGCATTAAATTCTTGCTACAAACTAAAACAGGGAGTTAAATACTTTAAAAAAATATACTTATTTTATATTCATTCCGTCGCCGTATTTTGTAGAAGTTAGACGCGTACTTGTTATCACTAAAAAACAGTCAAATTGTGCAAGCCAATTTAATCTTACAGAAGTGTGTGCAAAAGCGTTATATTGGTGTGCAGTGAACTTTCGTGTTTTTAACATCAGGGCTATTGCTGTCTTGTTCGTGCGCCGCATCTCCTGGTCGTAACTGAAGGAGGGCATTACTTCACCCCGCGGAACCAAACATACGTTTCTACCCATCCCTTTGTACTCGTAGAAGAATGTATTTATGTCAACACTGCAACGGACTCCGCCTGCGTCACAGCAAATGCTATCGAATACAGGCGCAGCTAAGTATCCGTCAAATCCGGATCTATCCGAGGCGAGTTTGCAGTTTATAAACATAAGGAAACGTAAACAACCAGATGAGTATGCCGAGATAGATACCTGGTTAACTGAACATAACATGGAAAAACGTATGCATGAACTGGTGACAAACTCGGTCAAATCAGTATTGTCAACCGAATTATCTGGTATTTCAGACAGCTTGAAGTCTATAAGCACGGCTGTGAAAGCCAACAGTACTGATAATATCGCGATCAAAAACCTTCTGACTGAGGTTAATTCTAGGCTCACAGATATGGACAAATCAATTCATTATTTCGATGAACGACAAAATTTATTTGACACGCGATTAAAATCGTTAGAGGAGCGAGTAACACAGAATTGCAGTACACCAGACCGGTTTTGTGCGCTTGAGTACAAAATAGCTACGATGGAGCAGACGGCCAGAGCTAGCAACGTGGAACTTGTAAATCTGCCCGACAAGCGCAGTGAGAACTTAATTACAGTAGTGATGCAGCTCGCTATATTCATTGGCTGTGAGCTTCAACAGCGAGACATACTAGCGGTTCGTCGTGTCCCACACGCTGATAACAAAAACACGCGACCTAAAAATACGATTATTAAATTCACGTCCCGAATTCTACGTGATAATTTTTTGGCAGCATTTAGAATGAAAAAAGGAGTTGACTCGTCCCAGCTCGGCATCTCGGGCCCACCTAACCGGATTTACGCTAATGAGCATCTAACGTTAAATAATAAAATGTTATTTCGCGAATGCCGGGAGAAGGCGAAAGCCCACGAATATAAATACGTGTGGATTAAGCACGGCACTATACTGGTACGTAAGTCAGACAACTCCCCCGTGCTGGCTGTGCGCAGTTCGCAAGACATTTGTAAAATAAAATGATGTATTTTCAATTCTGTAACTTCTGGTCTAATATACATACTTAATAATGAAAACTGTTCATACGTATATTTTTGTGTTCTATTATTATACTCGCATTATATGGATTACAGTGGTAGGTCATTTATTTTAAGTCTTTTTCTAAGACGGTTATGTCACAGCATTTGTTTAATTAGTTATCAGCATAATTGCATAGTACCTGAACATACAGGTAATACATTACATGGGTTCTCATTATACTGGCGCTGGTTACTATTCTACGGAAATGTGTTGTCGGTGCGACTATTGTTATTGTTTACGAGTTTGTTATCAAATCACGATAGTTTAGGTTTATATACCTCTAAGTTAATATTTTTTATTGTAATAAGCGACAATGGATAACAACGCAATGACTTTTTACTACCAAAACTGTCGTGGTTTGAGAACAAAATTGGAAGTTCTTTATATGAATATTTTATTGCACAACTATGATATTATTATTCTCACTGAGACTTGGCTGACTGGTGATATATATGACAATGAATTGATGGATTCGCGATATGTTTTGTTCCGAAAAGACAGGGACCGTTCGGGGACTGGACGGAGGGACGGAGGCGGATGCGTTGTGGCCTTGAAACGCTCACTAGCCAAAAATGCACGAGCACGCTATGTCACCCCCCCGCCAGCACCTCCCCCTGCGCCCCCTACTGCAGGCCTCCCAGATATAATTATTGATTACGTTACGATTGTACTTGAATTTATGAATAATTCTTATACTATATGTGCAGTGTACATACCTGATAGTCAAAAGGAAGATGTCTATCGTTCATACTTTAATTACCTACAAAACATATATGAATCTAACACTGATACCACATTTTTTATGATAGGAGATTTTAATTTACCTACATTAGACTGGCGACCTGAAGACACCTATATGCTTCCCTTACAAACTTCTTCTATGAACCGATCAGTTAATCTGTTAATCAACTTTCTGACATTAACTAACAGTTATCAATTTAATCACATTAGAAACAAGGATGGTGGGATACTTGACTTATTTATTTCTAATAAAACCATATGTGATGTCGTTTCTGCTCCAGTGCCGTTAGTGCGAATAGATGGATATCCTTTCTACGTAACAGTAACTACTGAACGTGAATGTAGGCATATGCAGCGTAAGCCGCTAATAAAACATTGCTTTGCCAAAGCAGATTATCAAGTAATAAATGATGAAATAGGAAGTGTGGACTGGGACATCCTTTTTGAAAATATATCAGCTGAGTGTGCTGTTAATACATTTTATGAAACTATCTACAGTATCATATCTAAGAATGTACCATCAAAAATCATAACAAATTGTAGTTTTCCTATTTGGTTCAATTCATCCTTAAGGCACATATTTAACAATAAGAGGAAAGCATGGATAAAATGGAAAAAATATGGTAACTTATCAGATTATGAGA
The DNA here is from genome assembly GCA_963854805.1 of Plagodis dolabraria. NCBI lineage: Eukaryota > Metazoa > Arthropoda > Insecta > Lepidoptera > Geometridae > Plagodis > Plagodis dolabraria. The sequence goes on along the minus strand of OY978459.1, from coordinate 2,137,040 downwards.
CTTTTTCTTTATATAGACACAGACTTGAAATTAATTCAGAAATATGTTATAAAAGTTACATCATGAAAGTTGAAAATACTATTAAGTGCAATATTAAATATTTTTGGTCTTACATCTCTAACAGAAAGAGAAAAAGTGATGTCCCGAGTTGCATTAGCTATGAAGGAAAAACAGCAAGTGACCCAGTAGAAATTTGTAACCTTTACTCGAATTACTTCCAATCGGTGTTTGAACCCTCAACTGTTACTGACGAATATAATGCAGATAATAACTTTTCTTTTTCTGCAGATAGCCACACGTCAGATTTAATTATTAGTGATGTTCGTTTTTCTATAGATAATATCAAATCGGAACTGCGTAGGCTTGATCCAACTAAGGGCGCTGGAACTGATAATGTTTCACCATTATTCCTAAAATACACCGCTGACACTATTTGTTATCCTGTCCACCATATATTCAACCTATGCCTTCAAGAAGGTGTTTGTCCTCGTGTTTGGAAAATTGCCCGCATAGTGCCCGTACATAAAGAAGGATTAAAGAAAGATGTAGAGAACTATCGCCCAATCTCAATTTTGCCCACCTTATCAAAGCTTTTTGAGAGGCTTATACATAATTATATTTATCCTAGCTTACATAACGTCATTATTCCCCAGCAACACGGATTTGTTCGACGTCGATCTACCGTTACGAACTTATTAGTTTATACTACTGAAATATTTAAAAACTTAGACAATAACATACAAACAGACAGTGTTTATACCGATTTTAGAAAAGCTTTCGATCGGGTGGATCACATGATTTTATTAGACAAAATAGATTTTGTCTAATAAAATTCATATATCACTAACCGTTGCCAGAAAGTGGTGATCAATGGCTATGAATCAGATATTATGGCTCCAATTAGTTCTGGGGTACCCCAAGGATCAATATTAGGCCCGTTACTTTTTATCTTATACATCAATGATATAGAAAAATGTTTCAAGTTTTGTTAATTTCTATTGTATGCCGATGACCTGAAAATATATCATTCTATAAATACATGTCAAGACCACTTGAAATTCCAACAGGATCTTGACAGATTTTCGGAGTATTGTGTTAAAAATAACTTAACGTTAAGTATAAATAAATGTAAATCTATAATTTTTACTCGTAAGATAAAAATAAGTAACTTTACATACGTGTTGTGTGATTCTAATCTTGATAAAGTTCAAATCGTTAAGGATTTAGGAATAACATTAGATAGTAAATTAACACTTGATGTACATATTCAAAATATAATAGCCCGCGGTTTTAAAATGTTTAATTTTGTCATAAGGTCCTCTAGTAACTTCAAAAACGAATCAACGTATTTATTGTTATATAAGTCACTGGTTCGATCTCAGTTGGAATACGCTGTGGCAGTATGGAACCCACTTTACAAATGTTATATTAATGATATTGAAAGAATTCAAAAGAAATTCTTACGATGTGTGTATTACAAATTTTTCCATAAAATTATACATTATGATGAGCTACTTAGCAAATATAAATTATTGGATTTAAACTCTAGGAGACAACAATTAGATGTTATGCTTCTGTATGACCTATGTCATAATAAATATGACTGTGCAGTGTTGATCAATGAGCTTCGGTATAAAGTACCTTTTAGACCTCAACCTCGCCGTACACATGAAGTGTTTGCTGTTTGCGCGTGTCGTACCAAGGCTGGTCATCGATCACCACTGTGTCGTATGACAGAATCCTACAATACTCTTTTCAATTCTATAGATATATTTCACGAGCGGGTGAGTTGTTTTAGAAGGTCTTTGTTGGATCTGCTCGAAGGTAGCGTCAGTCATCACTCGTGATGATCCTCCGTTATTGTGCCTGATAAGTTAACTCAGCCTACCCTACTCATGTAAATACTGAGACTAGAAGCCATATATTATTATGTATTTCTGCTGACCTATACGAGTATATTTATACTATGATATCACTTTTATAAGTTTACTTGCATATATGTTGCGTATATACTTTTTATTTTTTTTCTTGATCAACTATTTGAATAATTTTCTACTCTCTACCTATGCTATGTCTAACTTACTACAAATGTTTACATAATTTGTGGTTAACGATGTTGGTCTCACAATTATTATTATAAATAAGATTACCTTTAATTAAGAAATATTGTGAAACTGTTTGTTGATCCTTAAATAAATAATAAAAAAAAAAATATAAAAAATTAAATAAAAAAGTATTTTAAAATCATTTCATAATTTCCTGGTAAAGTTAGTATGATTTTTTAACTCCACCATCTTCTTTGCCGTATTTTTTATTTCACTTGATTTCTTATATATATTATATAGTAAAAATTACTTAAACCAAATGTACTGGCCAACACAACAATCTCATATCCGTCATGTTTGTCTCTTCAAAACAAAGTAACGCAAGCGTGTGGAATGGCGACGTTTGGTTTCCAAAATCAAACCAAACGTTTGTAAGGATTTAGAGTTTGCGACCAGTTATTGCGGACGTGGCATTACATTCATAAGCCAGGACTCATTTTTCATTATCAAGTATAAAATTTCGTATTTGCTTATGAAATGAAGTAGTTACGTTTTACAATCGCTAGAGTTAGACGTTAGCGTGACTTCTGCTGCTTATTAGCGTTCAAGCGGCATTAGGCATTGAGCAGTGAGCTAAAATAAAGCATTATAAGTCAAATTCCACTACGACTTTGTAATAAATTTGTTGTTGAATGAAATATGTTTTAAGATGATGAATAGATTCAGGCGTTACTTCGCAGAAATCCATATTTAATAATTACAAATATTTTAAGGACACATTCAATAATATTTCAATAAAACACTTAAAAAATATACCTAATAACAATCCTGCCTTATTTTCCTGCTAAGCCGACAACGTGACATCATTAACACCACGCAGCCAAACCGGAACAATTTCCGACGCGTTTCGCTTCTACACAAAGCATCCGTAGGATATCTTTACTCTACAAACGCGCGATCGAGAAATTGTTGTTATTATGAAATATGTTTCGTTAGTTGTAATTGCTGTGAGTTTAATATAAACTTGTTTATAATACGAGTTATAAATGTGTTAAACCTAATGAAAGTTGTATATAAATTTAGTGTAAGGTATTTAAATTTCGTGATTTTATATCATCATCTACAGCTATAAGAGCCTCCTTCATTGGGAAAGATTTGCAATAATCCTCCATCTTAGCAGGTATCTTGGAGATCGCTTCAGATGGTGCCATCTTCTGGCATTGTTCCCTTAGTCGCCGCATATGGCTCCCACTGAAAGATATTCTATGGGCATTTCTAGCCCAGCGCCACACAGAAATATTTTATATATCTCAATGATATATCTTTTTCAAAAACATAAAAGTGCAAGTTGTTCCGTTCACACACTTGCTCCCTAATAATAACTCATTATCTAAAATACGTTATTTTTTTCATAAAAAACAAGATCCCTTACCGTAGTGTGGCCCGCGCATTTTGTCACTTTTCAATATAAGTACCTGTACAATAGATATTTATTGAACTATAATATTTGATGGTTGCCTATAATACTAGAAGATATATAATAATCGAAGATAAGAACGATAATTTATTTATTTTTACATAACTAATACGGTATAACCAATTACATTAGCTAGTGCATAGAAGTCTTAAATATAGATATACAAATAACAAAATAAAACATAGTTCATAGTTAGAAACTAAATTTCATACAAGAAAAAAAAATAACACATTTGAAGATAAAGTGACGCCAAAATACAATATCAATATAATATAGATAGTACATCGAAAAATATCATGTCAACAATTGAAAAATACAGTTAACTATCTAAAATATAGAAATTAAAACCAAAGTTACAATACAAAATGAAAAGTTGAAATTGAATATTTAAATATAATGTCAATTAAATATAATTCAAATAAATGTATAATGTCAACAATTGAAAAAGATGGTAATTATGCCAAAAACAAAAATTAAAACATTACCAGAAGTCAAAAGGGGATATTTTAGGCAATACCAACACATAGTTTTTCTGTGAAAATATCAATAGGCTATTAAAGTATTGAATTTTCAGAAGTTCCAAAGGTCTTTAAATATCGTACGGTCGGACGGTCATACAGCCGAGGGATAAGTACTCAAGTATGAAACCCTAAAATGGTTAGCAGAAGCACTGACGTGTGTTTTGTCAGATAATAACTGATTTAAAATCGATGTGTAATATATATTGTTACCATGCGCACGTCCCCGTAGCGCAATTTGACCTTATAAGAAATCTTTCAGAACAGAAATAAAGCACTAAATCAGGCAAATTGCTCCAAAGTACGGCCAGAGGTAAGATTTTACTTTATTATAGTCCTCGGCACCTCTTTCCCGCGCTTTGATTGGTCGATTATAAAATACACCGGAAATTCGATGCCTAAACTTGTGCGCCTTAATAGCCGATCTTGACGTAGATTGGAATGGAATTAGGTTTCCTAAATCGATTTAATAGCCGTGATTATAAAAGTTGTGTGGTAAGTGGTAACGTGTATAATAGTTCTATAGAATTGTTGTTCTTGTTACAACGAGTTAGGGATCCGTACCCAAAGTGCAAAACGAAGCTCTATTCATGATACTCCGTTAACTGTGCACCCAATCTGTCCGTACCTTTGTCATGGGTCCTGTAAATTGTTTATAATAATAATATGTTGACTTTATAATCGGTGTTTTCAGTATTTTTAGGTTAAATCAGTACTATCAGTACTAATATTATAAATGCGAAAGTAACTCTGTCTGTCTGTCTGTCTGTCTGTCTGTCTGTCTGTTACGCTTTCACGCCAAAACTACTGGACCGATTTGAATGAAATTTGGTATGGAGATAGTTTGAGACCCGGGAAAAAACATAGGATAGTTTTTATCCGACTGCGCAAAAAGAGGTTAATGTTTTCGCGCGATAACCGACATACGCGCGGGCGGAGCCGCGCCCGGAAAGCTAGTAATATTATAAATGCGAAAGTAATTCTGTCTGTCTGTCTGTCTGTCTGTTACGCTTTCACGCCAAAACTACTGGACCGATTTGAATGAAATTTGGTATGGAAATAGTTTGAGACCCGGGAAAAAACATAGGATAGTTTTTATCCAACTGCGCAAAAAGAGGTAAATGTTTTTGCGCGATAACTGACATACGCGCGGGCGGAGCCGCGCCCGGAAAGCTAGTAGATGATATGTTGGGTGGGATGTATATGGGTGGATCTTACGTACTGTTTCAGCCAGATCATTCAATGCTGAACACAGCCTCCCCCTTAGCAGGGGTTTGCCATAACCCCCCCGCTTGGCATGCGTATTTGGGATCACAGTGTAAGATATCAGATCCTTAAAAAGCGCTGCTGCCTACCTTCTTGTGTGTTACCCTTAGTTGCCAGCGGGTAGAGACGAGGGGGTGACATTCTAACCCGGTGTTCCACGGGATGTTACGTAATTTTTTTTTTTTTTTTTTTTTTTTATGTTATTGTGACGGAACAAGCTCGAGGCCCACCTGATGTTAAGCGGTATCCTCTGTCTATAACAGATGCATTTCGTCACAAGTCACGAATTGCACTGCGCCCGTCACTTTGAGAAGTAGTTGCTATGTCTGATGTGCCTGTAATTTCACTGGCTCTCAAGGACTGCTGCCGGAACACACCGTTAGGTGCTTGGCGACAAATTTTCTACTTGAGGGTGGTCGCTAGCCAGGCGGGCATTCACAAAAAACCCTTCCACCATGCTATGCAATATACCAAAATTTCTACCTAGCTGGTTCTTGACATAGACCCCGCAATAAATTTGTCCTCGTTCCGCGGGATCAGTTTGTGACGAGGTCAGTTGCCGTAGGAGTCAAACAATCATGATAAATTGGCATCTTAGACGGCTCCGCCAATCTTTTATTTCTTCATGTGAATAATATAAAAAACATTTTTGTATGGCACCCAATGAGCTCTAAACGATGACAGCCCGCATGCCAGGATAAAAAAATATATTTTCTCGGTTACCTGAGACCCAAGTTAGTCCAACAAATCACAATTTATCTAGTATATAACACTGTATTTATTTTTATATATTTTATGTTCTAACTTGATGTATTTGTATTACTCTTTATGTATAGTTATATATTACGTAATTCTAGGTTAGCCTGAACAACATCTTCGACCACATCATCACTTACCATCAGGTGAGATAGTGGTCAAAGGCTAACCTATCAGGCATAAAAAAAAAAATAAGTTAATAATATTTTAATATATATTTATCATGCTGGAACGTATTAAGTTTGTGTTTGTATATATAGGTATCTAATATAAGTGATATGAAATGATTAGTATATGATTTATAACATTCTTTTTTCATGTAAACTATATTTATTGTTCACCACCGACTATCTCTTCTCTGGTTTCTGTCCATCCAAAGATTGTCTGGTAGAAATCCCTACACAGCGATAAGACTGCCTATTGTACAACCTTGGAAAAGTATGTTAGTTACTCCAAAATGTTAATTAGCGTGGTCAACAAGAGTTTTTGTAATGTATTGTTTTGTATTTTGGGTCAACGTTGTTATAAAATATATAAATTTTAGGTTTGTTACTCATGCTGAGTTAGAAACCCTTGAAATACGGACCGACAGACAGTGGGGTCATATTAATAGGGTCCAATTTTGTCCTTTGGGTGCGGAACCCTAAAATACGGTACTATAATGTAGATATTTAGTAAGCAGCGTCGTTGGGATTGCCATGTGTACTGCATATTGCATAATGCAATAATGGGTTATTTATAAACAAGTTATATGTTCGTTGTTTTAACAAATTATAAGTATGACGGCACCGTTGATTAATTTGTGGTTGCATATCAGGTTCCTGGGCTCGACTACCCAATCGGGATAGCTGTTCAGTTTTTAGGCAAAAAGTTCCAGACTCTGGATTGCTAACAATCATCTGATAGTTTTTTTTTTTTTTTTTTTTTTTTTTTTTTAATAAAACAACATTACTCCACAGACTCCAGGGTCCGTGCCCTTTTTAGATTACAGTTATTTTTATTTGATTACATTTTCTTTGATAAAACATACTCCATTCATCACATTTGAATTTACAACTATGGTGTTATTTGTTGTATCTTATAAACTAAAGTGAGTCCATATTTTTTTTTTTTTTTTTTTTTTTTTTTTTTATTATTATACATTATTATTATATACTGTTTTTTTTTTTTTTTTTTTTTTTTCTTACTTATCTTATCCTATAACATTTGTTTTATAATTACTATGGTGTTTTATAAAGTATATTATATTAGCATGCTTACTACTTATTACGCTTATCCTATACATTTATAATAACATTTACATTGACATTTTTGTGTTTCTCTATATTAAGTGCCCGATGGACCCGCCACTGACCCCGGGGTCCGTTTTAACATCTGCTCCACGACTTTTTCGTTACGGTCTTTGAGTGCCATCTTCAGATTGTGATTGATGATCTCCTGTTCCGTCGCTTTTTCTGCCCGCCGCACAAACCCACCGATGGTATCAGAGCTGTCGTCTGTGTAGTAAGTGCAGCTCTCTTTGTGACGCGACACTGCCACAACCGCATGCGGAACGCTGTCCCTGAGCCTGGTCACCTTTTCCCTCATCTGGATGATAATGACGATCCCGTATGTCAGTCCCTGAGCCTCGTGCACGGTCAGAATGCAAGACCCTTGGCCACTCCCATACCCTCTGCCTACCAGGGTGGATTTCTCCTCCTGGGTCAGCGTCAGGTATAAGGTGTTTGGGAGGTCTTTTGGTATTACTGCATCTGTATACCGTTGGAGTCTCAGGGAGTGCACACGAGATCTTGACGAGTAGAAGCCCGGGTACACCTCTCTCAGGACATATGCCACGTCCATAGGATTTCGGTGCGTACAGAACAACTCTTGGCCGATGGACGCCAGTACATTTGGATTGCTGTACCTTATATTGAAAAGGTTTTCTCTCTCAATATAAGGCAACTGGTTTACATCCCCGATGATGACGAGATCCTCAGCCCCCAGCAACCGCGCAGCCATTATGATGGCCCCGAAGTGGTTCATGTGAGCTTCGTCCACGAGTAGACGTCTTTCTCTACGCTCCATGAACCCATTGGCCAATACGGAGGCCAAGGTGCGCACTTTGGATTTTACTCCGTCGCCTATGCGGTGCGCTACCTTGTCTCTCAGATCTTTGGCTGCTTCGGTTGTGGTGGTGACTATGATATCATCTGATAGTTAGCAATCCAGAGTTAGGAACTATAGTAGGCAATAGGATCGTGACCAATATATAGGAACTAAAACATATCTGGCAAAATATAGAAAAGATACATCTGCTCCCACTTGAAGGATTCCCCTACAGAAGAAGTCGTACCTATGTAGTATGAGTACATGCTTACACCTCACCGCGAAAAATGACGTAGCTCTGATTCAATAAGTTCTTCTTTGCACTTTAGGTGAAAGCAGCACGCTAGGGATGTCACCCGTGCTAGCGTCTATAGCCGCCATGTCAGCGCTGCTCGCTACGGCCGTGTGTGGGGTGCTAGCGGTGCTGTACAGGCGACATGCGACGCGACATCGACACTTGCCGGCGAAACATGCGCCCTTGAGGTAAGTACCATGTAACTGGTAATATGGAGGTTGTAGGTTAAGTTGACGTCTACTGTATTTGTGTCAGCAGTGGACATGCCAGCGGTAGGTACTTGCAAACACGGAGTGTAGTACGCTAGCAGTGCTGTACAGACAAAATCTTCATACATATTATACAATTCATAACATCTATTGTTCAACAAAAGCCGCTTGGGATGGAATAAGCATCCAGCGCGAAATCGGAGGACGAAGGTTAGCTTCCCATCTAAAACAAATAAAAAGTACTGTACTCCAATAATTTCTATATATAACTAAATAATGTCATTCTACTGAATACCATAATTAATGAGGCAGATATTGAAGAAATAAAGGAAGTATTAAAATATTTCATAATTTTTTAACCTCTTCTATTTCGACCTGCATATTCACTACATTTTATTTCTTCCAGTGAAGCGATGTACGTTGAACGTGCTCCAAGATGCCCCACTCCCGTCAAGCAGGAAGTGGAGTCAAGAGCGAGCAGTACTGAACCCAGGGAACGCAGTGCGAGAGGCGCTCTGCTGCATTCAGACCCTCGAGACGCTGATGATGCAGATCCTGACATAATACCTAATTTATATGGTTAGTTTCCAACATACAATGATTATAGTAGTCTTGAAAAAATGGAACCATTTTCGTGTACATATTCTTATTCTAACCACATCAACCCAAGCCTTACAAGAAAAATAACTTTAGAGTTATTGTCTGAATTTTATATATTTAATTCATAATATGAAATGTAATAATTAATTAATACTATAATAAAATACAAAATAGGAAGTAGTAGAATTAAACACAGAAAGAAATTGAGCTTTCATAATTATCTATATAATATTTTTTGACAATTCAATAATAGAAGATCATTTAAACAGTGCAATGTTTTAAAGCTGTGATAGACAAGCGGTAGTAGCTACTGCAATGCCGCAAGTCCTTGGTTCGATCCCCACTACCAGTTTGAGCTTACGCATGTTGGAAGGCCATGTTGCGAATTCTCGCCTGGCTAGCTACGACCCTCAAGTAGAAAATCTGTCACTAAACACCTAACAGTGTGTTCCGGCAGCAGTCCTTGCAATTCCATAAAATAAAAAACATAATTTTACTTCTTAGTGATCAGAAATTATGACAATTTGTTTCGTAACAGAACGGAGGCCTATATCCAACGGGTACATGAGCCTGCAGCGGCCAGCGTCGGGCACCAAGCTGTGCAAGGCGGGCGGCGCGGGGGCGGGGGCGGGGGCCGGGGGCGGGGCGGGGGTGGGGGACGACGTGCGCTCCGAGCCCGACGGGGGCGCCTACTATACAGACTTCAGGAAGAAGGACTATAGAATACCCATAACTAGTGTAAGTATATAATTACTGTTGCGGGAATAAGCAATGATGTGGTCAAGTTTCTCGAGACCACACTCACCGGAAGACGTGGAGTTGGTAGGCCCCATTAGGTGGAGTGACGACATCGTGAAAGTCGCGGGTAGGCAATGGCTACAATTGGCTTATAGCCGTTCTTTATGGCGTTCTATGGGGGAGGCTTTTATGCAGCAGTGGACGTCTTCCGGCTAATGATGATGATGATGATAGGTCAAGCAGGCCGGCTGACAAAACAATAGAGAAGATTGGTTCCCTATGTGTGACCACGACCTTGAATGCGTAGTCATATACGACAGTCAGGCCATTAGATTGACTAATGATTTGAGAGTCACGGGCTGCTAAAGGATGCCGATGGCTTAATGGCCATTCATTTTGCCGTTCTTAGTGAAAGTCCCCTTTTAAATCTTCAGTGAACATATGTTTAACTGTGTGATTTTTTGGGCTAATGATACTGTACCTATGTATTCACGGCACTGGGACTTAGTTTCTTGAAAATCTTGGAGTCTCATGTGGAGAAGTGTATTTGGGTAATATAATGAGTGTGAGTTTGTGAACATTATTATACATTAAGTTTTCTCAGTAATAACTGATTTTTCTGTTAAGTTTTAATTAAATATGCAATCAAATCACCATTTTAGATTGAGTCTAGGCACCATACTACTGCTAGTCACTTTAAAGTTTTAGTGTCTACATTCTTTCGCTTTCATCAGATTTACTTGTTGTAAGAATATTATTAGGGGTGGCTGAAAAGTCACGCAAACAAAGCATTCAAGGCCTCCTTTCGTGATGACTGCACTAATTTTAAAATAGCTGGGACTCGTGGTTTCACCCATGTAGATAATGAAAAGTGAAGATAATGATAAAATTATCCTCTGTGTTAATTCAGGGACTAATCTATATTAAATTTAAGTTTTATCCAAATTGGTTAAACCATTGCAGCATGAAAGAGCAACAAACATACACACTCAAATATATACCTCCTCATGCAGTCACAAACTTTCGGATTTATATTATTAGCTTGATGTACCTATACCTGTCTTCTACCTACACAGAGGTTTTTCCATTTACTCTTTTTCTAATTTAGGAATTCTTTTAGCTAAATTTAAGTAAGTACTCGTATATATATGACGGGGAACCGTAACTAATGCGAGAAACATTACGTGCTTCTTAAGCATCCAAGGTCAAGTGCCCAAAGCAACTCAACAGAATATACAAGTCCATCCTTATTTTATGGCCCTAATCTTAACTGATGGAAACCGACGATTGATGAGGGTACGCTTCCTCTAAAAATATTAGGCGCACTTAACACAGCCCTCACTTACCCACAGAAAATATATCTTTTTATATTTTCTGTCCACTCTTGGCCTAAATAAATGAAAGCCGTCTCAAAAGAAAGCACATTTGACATTATGACAGAGAATAAACAGCAAAAATACGACATAAACTAGCACTCTTGTGTATGACGTTGTTTCTCTCATAAAAATACGCCAGGCACAGCCCTTAATGTGTCGTAAAATGTGACAGTCGGCACTCATTCTAACCTTGTGCTCGAGTGTCCTCTCTGCATTACTTATTCTTTGCTACAGAGTCATTGTTACGAGAAGGGATGAATATAGCGGAAAGATCTTTCATAGGTCCAATTGCACTCAAACTATAATATAAAAAGCTATCAATTGAAAAGAAAAAAAACGTGGGTCAAAGTTATGGAACACAAATCCTCCATAACTTTGACCCAATAAACATTCTCTCAGTACACTAAAACCATTTTTAAGATCCATTGATGTGCTAAGATTTTTTCTCTGTTGATGGGTCTTTTACACTTTTAAGTCCACTATATTCTATAATCCATGATTTTTAAGTGAATTTTCTAGAATTTATCTCAGTTCAAATCAAAAGCAGCTAAACTGAACCTAAAGCGATGTTAAGATAACCCAAGGTATGAGTTTTAATAGAAAAAAACATACTACTTGCGTTATAGTGATAATAAATATTCTCTTCGAAAAAGAATAACAAATTTAATTGAAGCTTGGTAGTTATGTACATTTGAACTTAATAAATTAATAATTTGAATTAAACAAATCATTGAACAGATTTGTTTTGTTAAAATTATTAGTTCAAGGTATTAAGTTACACACGCCTGCATTTTTTGAGTTAAATTAAACAAGTAACGTGTTATTAAATTGAAATTACAGGTACAGAATGTTAGATCGTTTAATTATTTAACCTTTTATGACTTTATATTGTTACTATCATAGATGTACATAAAGTATACATAAGTTTATAAATTTGCATGATTTCATGTGGCTACTGACCAATCCTCTCTGCGATAGGTGAGCATAGTATTAAAAGTAAATACGTTCTTTGTGTCCTGAAAAACTGAACTTTCTATACCGTACGAGTTATGGAAGGGCATAATCCATGACTTAGACTTTTGGGGCTAAATAACTATAGCCTCACATAAACAGTCAGCGTCCACCGTTGAACAAATTCTTGCCCCTATTGTCTAATAATTCTGCCATGACCTCCGTACTTGGCAGAAATTTTGGGGATTGAAGTGTAAGATGGCATTTCTTCACAACACGCTGCTGCCCCTATTGGTGGGATTTTTTCCTTACATCGTTTCTTACGACTGCCACAGAAAGTTATGGATGGCTGTATTTTTTTTTTTTTTTTTATGCTTGATAGGTTAGCCTTTGACCACTATCTCACCTGTTTGTAAGTGATGTTGTGGTCGAAGATGTTGTTCAGGCTAACCTAGAATTACTGGCTCTCAAGGACAGCTGCCGGAACACACCGTTAGGTGCTTGACGACAGATTTTCAACTTGAGGGTGGTAGCTAGCCGCTAGGCTTAGCTAGCTAGGTGGCGGGCATTCGCAAAGTGCCCTACCACCATGCTGTAACGACTGCCATCCTAAGACAACAACCGGGACCGACGGCTTAACGTGCCCTCCGAAGCACGGAAGCGGTCAGTAGTAATGTCACCAGCGGTCACCCATCCAACTCATGACCGCGCCGGACGTTGCTTAACTTTGCTGATCGATTCAGAATGGTTAAGCAAACTTCGCTACGAGCGCTTCAACGGACAACGGCTTTCCCGGCATCTCAAGAAGAAGCGAGACAGCAAACATAATTATAAAATAACATTAAATGTTACGTAATGGTAATGTAAGTATTTTTGTTACAGTCGTATCATAGTTTAGGAAGAGCGAACAAAGGCGTGAATGCGTGCAGCCCGAGCTCAGCAACCGGCGTGACGTCATCACTGACGGCGCACAGGCTGCGACCGGAAGTCGTCACGACGTCGCATCGCGTCCAAGAAAGTTGTATATAACTTGTACAATTATATAACTACCCTCCGATGTAAATATATTGTAAGTAATGACTGTGTTCCTTTGATAGTTTAAATTTTTGTAAGTCTTCTACGAATTTTAATGTAGCTTAAAGCTGAGGTCGCAATGAAAGCGCGAGAGCGAGCTAGGGTTTTTATTTGCATATCATATTTATGATATGAATTGTTTTAAGTTACTTAAATTACAAAGACGGGTAATCAAGTCTATTCATTGCTGACAAGCTAGTGTTCGACTTTAATCTCACTCGAACTTTGAACTTATAACATAATCAAAAATCTTGGAGCCTAAGCCTATAAAAAGATGTAAGTCTTAAGGATAGCTACCAATACAATTATAAAACTTCATGGCAGATGATCTCGCTGAGAATGACAGTTAGCTAGGTATACAGTTCTAAAATGCCCTACTACCATATTATGAAGCTCAAATCTGTGGCATATATTGAACAGCATGGAGGCAGGGTATTGCTAGTTATCATCAAGTAGAAATCTGTCACCGAGCACTTAACCATGTGTTCCAGTAGCTGACCATGTGAGCCAGTAATTCTTGGTTACTCCTGCTAATATTTTCGACCACATCATTACTTACCTACAAGTAAGATTATGGTTGAAGACAAACCTTTAAGTAATAAAGAATGAAAGAATTAAGTACCACGCAACGGTTCCATGGGACACTACACCGTATGATAATGGTACATTTTGCGAATGTATGCTGGCTAAGCACTATAATCTATGCTTTGGTAGCTTTTTTTAAGAGCTATCCTAGGCTTAACTTGCTGCAAAATCTTTTAGACAGATTACCAAATATCAATAGGAGCAACATCGGTCAAGCACTTACCTGTCAATAATTAAAAATATGAGCTCCACAACAAGTAGGCATAATCTTTATCGATAAGTGTAATTTTTGCCATCATTTGAATTGAGAACAACTGTGTAATGTAAAACAAGTTTTGAGTTATCAAGTTTATGTTCTATATAAAGATAATGACAATACAAATTTCGGATTCTCGCTCTCGTGAATTCTTTGTTACTTAGCTGAGTGCATACAAATATCGCGATACTCATATGTGCTCATTTACATTCAAGTAGAGCAAAACAATGTGCTCAAACTAGGTACTTTATTACTCGTAATGCTCACGAGCATTCGAGTCCAAACAATGCGGAACATTAAGGAGTAAAACGCCATAATGTTAAGCATTGTTTCACGTGTATTTGTATTGTTTCGTGTACGTTTTGAACGTGATGGTCGCGGTATCTGTGTGCGCAAGGTACTATTGTTGTAAGAATGTTTGTGATATGGCGCTTGGGAAGTTAAAAGAAAGAATGTCCTTATAAATATGTATGCTTAAATTTTACTAATTGATTAAATTGTATTATAAACATGTTAGAGTCGAAATCGAACGTTGTTGGATATAATGCTAAAATTTTTGTGTTTATATAAAAGCATTCTTGTGGAATTTGAAAGTGATTTGTCATACTTTAAATTTAACATTGAAAATTGATAATAATCTAATACCCTATAACGTATAGGTATGATGATAACGTAATACTTTATTATGTACATGATTATGACGTAATACGTTTTACTTAAAAAAATTACAACGAAATAATGACCACACCTTTTTTACACATTATCCAAAACATAAGGCTCATTCAGTTCATTGTGTAAAACAGAATACGGATGGCGCAACCTTCTATTTGGTACCATTTTAAAAATGGAATGTTGAATATACTTGTTCATTGGATATAAATAACTTCAAATAGTGTAATGATAACTTGAAATTATATTTATGTATTAAAAATCTTTTCGAAATAAGTTACTCTGGCATGTGATTTGTTTCGAATTAGGTCGATGCAAATATCGCTGTATTTGCGAATTTTTATTTACGTATAAATTGAACCAATAAACTAGTTACGAGTATACCAAAGGCCAGTTTTTCTATCATCAGATATAAAAATTAGACTGGTAAAATGTTAAAGCACGTTATTTAAAAGAAATACTTTTCTAACAGGTAACGTTCGTGCTTACTATAGTAGTTGTGTATATGTTACGGCTAGAACCCGAACCGCGGCTACGTCTAGACTCTAGTTTTAGCCGGTTAGAACTAGGTGTAGCCAATTACTCTTGGTTAAATCTAGTATAAGCCGATTGTTTTCGGGTAGAACTAGGTCTAGCATATACATTTATTTTTATGAATAGTTACTATTTGATGATTGAAAAACCGGGCCGGAGTAACATTAATACTGAATAGCTATCAAGTTCAAACTGCTTAACAATTAGGAACGAAATACGAAACTCTATGTCAAGTATTCTTTTGTTTACTGAACATCGTGAACGCAATATCTGTGTACGGTAGGGCTAGTAATTGGTGTCAATTTACACTAACAAATAATTTTATTGGAACATATATCAAAGCATTGACGTTGTACAATACGATAATTACAATTATATTACCAGCTCGATTTTGGGGACACAGCCTTTGTTTTGCTAAAGTTTGTAAATTTCAACCTTAAGATTGGAAACCAATATTTTGGCAAGCCGACAAGGTATTATTGTTGTAAGAATGTTGTATTATTGCTTTTGAGGATTTTGGTGATGATAAGAGACTTACAATAAAGATTATTATATAATTATATACAAGTGTTGCCATAAAACTATAATTAAAAACGTACATATATTAAACAACCTACATACATTTGTTAAAGCCCATCAAACAACACCAAATACGAAACGATTTGTTAATGTTATTTTAAATGCCATTGTGGTACAATATAGTTTGTTATCTCCCTCTCTCTCACTCTTAGGATATTGTTTTGAGTATATCCGTTTTGTTTCCTATACCGACGGCGTATCTGTGTAATGTAATATTCTCATAAACATGTTTGTGATATGACTTTTGCAGTATTAGAAGAGAGATTTCCACATAAAAAAGCATAAATTTAATTTATTTAAAAAGAAGCTCTTATAAAAATGTTTAAATAAAAATTTAAGTATATTATTTCTGTTTGGGATTAAATTTTAAATATGGAGAGGTTTTGATTCAAATATTCTACGTACTTCTATCTCATCTTTCAAGGACAATAATGTTTTTTAAAAAAATATTCATACTGTATAATTACATATAAAGTGGTTTATTTCCATGTATTTTTCAAAAACTGCCGAGGTAACATTAAATATAATTTGATAATACTAATACGGCTCGTCATTTTCTAGTGTCTATCTATCAATTGTACCTTAAATAATTGCTATAAGATTTTTGCGATTCTCGTGAATGTCTATTAATGTTCTAGAACAGCAGAACAATTTATCTAAAGTTTAAACTGTATTAATGCTCTTAAGCATTCGAGTACAAATAATGTGGAACAGGAGTAAGAGCCCATATTGCACTGGTTCATGTATATTCGTACGTACGTATTGTTTCGTTAACATGTTCAACATCATGATCGTATGACGCAATCTGTGTACTCGTAGTACAATTGTTGGTAGAATTATGTAAAATGGCGCTTGGGGAAGTGAATGTTCTTAAACTATCGTAAGCTTATATGTAAATTGGATAATTGGCTGTACCTTGTATTGTTTTAAATAAATTTCGTAAAGCAAAAGAAAATATCAATATTTAGAGTCCGTTAGTAAAAAAAATTATATGGAAATAATGTCTTAAATAATAATCGGTCTAGTGCAAGTAGGACTCGCGCACGAAGGGTTCCGTACCATAATTTAAACAATATTAGACACTTTAATATAACCTGTTTTTGTTAGTTTCCACGTCAACGAGTCCGACTCGCACATGACCGATTTTAAATTTTTTTTTTTGTTAGAGCGGCAACAAAAATACGTTTGTGAAAATTTTAGATACAGCTTCAATAATTTGTGAAAATTTCAGATACAGCTCGGTGACAGACAGACACAGACAGACGGACAGTGGAGTCTTAGTAATAGGGTCCCGTTTTTACCCTTTGGGTACGGAAAAGACATGGTTTTCACAACTGTTTACGAAACTGTTAAACTACTCTTCAATGATAATGAATTTTCACATTTCTCACGCTGAAATTAAAAAAAAACTGATCTCTATCTAATCCGTGCCCTACATTTCAAAATTAGACAACCGCTTTCATGTAAAAAGTATTATTTTCTCTAATTATCGCGCTTTTTGAACAAACAAAGGGTCGCTGCCACGCACAACGCGCATTGAGATTGAAGTTTGTTTATTTACAGATAACCCTGATGACCTATTTGTACTTACTTTTCTTCACTTGAAATATAAGTGTCGTGATATAAGATAATATAATGTATCATTTGACACTGCCATTCAATTCGCTTATATCCGTTATATTCTTTGGGCATTAACATTCATTTCAAAAGCATTCCCACTAAACCTAATATATTATAACAAATTTTGCGTCCAACGCTCTCTAAAGTCACCATAAAATAGCATTCCTTTATCAAAAGTAACGTATTAGGACACGTTTTGTAAGAAACGTAACTTTCTGGACAAATGTCTGGTCCGTCGCGTCTTCGGTATGATTTATGTCGGGAAATCTTGGGGTGGCGCTGCGACTTTCCGAGATAAGTTACGAATTGGTGATGTTGGGCTATAGATCAAGCGGTTTGAAATATATTCTTATTATAAGATTACGTTATATAGTTACTTATGTGTGGAATTCGAACCCACGCCATCCATCCCTAGATGCAATAAATATTTTTTCGTTTTATTTTCGAAAAGTCATTTACTCCGTAACAATAGTAAAAGTAGTGAGAGACATAATATTATTGGATCCTTATTATTTGTTTGTTCATTTGATATATTTTTATGAAAAATAAACGTGATAATAATGTTGTTTAAAATAATTTTACATTATATTATAATATTATCATACTGTCACATACGCAGTGGCATCAAAATGTTTACTTTTCACCAAGTTTTAAGGTACCATGCAATCTGAGTGCTATCTAACGATGATATAAAAATAATACTCCGGATATTGCAGACTTTATCAGTAATAAATTCCTTTGAAATATATATAAAGAACAATAACCAGGAACTTTATCCAAGACGTGATATTTCGACACAATGCTTCACCCCTCATGAACAACAATAATATAAATAACTTATCAAAACTTATCATCAGTGCATTACTATAAATAATGTATAAGCCAATGATAAATGGTTTTGTTTCACCAATTCAACGCACCGAGCTCGTGGCCCATCAACGCCTTCGCTTCGCTTCGCGGCCACACGCGATGCCTCATTAAACATAACGACAACATTTATCTACACTTAACACACCGATAGTTCTTTCAAATCTACCCACAGTTGTAAATTGGAACCACTCACAATAACTTGGACCAAGTTATGATCACGCCGGCGGTGTTTGACATGTTAACATGATATTTGAACTGCTACAGCGGTTCTATTGTTGACGTGTGATTTTGGAGCTTGTGTAGGCACTTTTGAATGGGTTGATGCATCTGTTTAAGTAATCTATGACGCTTTTGTTTTTTACTATCGTGTTTTTTGTATAGAAAACTTGGAACGTTCTTATATATCGTATAGAACGTCTTGAGTTTCTCTGTATCGATGTTTTTTCATGATTACCAATTATTTCTTGAGTATGGATTTATCTTTTCGAAATCAAACAAACACGGCATATTGTCAGAAGTGTTTAGTTATGTATTTCAGACATTATATTGGCTATTGTACTGCCACTTAAAACCATCATTAGAAGAAGCATAGTATATTTTTTCTATTCAATGTTTTCTTACATCTTTCTTTCATAAGATATTAAATAATTATGATACAATGTTAAATTTGCCCGGATTTACAGACAAACATATTTTTTTAAAAACAATAATGATTCCAGGGTGTTCTTGTACATTTTGATTTATTTTCATAATGCTCAAATGAATGATACTGCCCACATTATAGTTGGGTACTTAACTGCGTGTAATAAACATTGGCAAAATTAGCTGCTTCAAAATCACACAAACTATCCTTGACCAAAATGTACAAAATTACGAGAAAATAATACTTTTCATATGAATGCAATGATAGTCAAAACAAAAAACAATACAAATTGTTCAGTAGTGCTAGAAAAAACAAATGTTGACAATTTGTTTTTTTTTGTAAGGTTTCAAGTGGTATCATATCGATTTCACCATTGTTACCCTTTAAATTTTATTTTGGGGTTATGATATTGATATGTTTAAATATTGATGCATGTTAGTTTTTTCTAACAAATAGCTATAGTTACCTATACTTTCGTCACTTTAATAGAAAGTTTAAGTATTGAACAGGAGCCAGGACGTTGCAATAAAAATGTGTAAGTTCAACGTTTTTGCCAATTTGCATCATTCGCAAGTAGTCACAGATATACATGTTTTGTTGTGCTTTAAATCTCATCAAATACTTTTTAAAACTGTAACGAAACCTAACACTGTGTTTGTAATTATGAAAAAAAGCGTATAATGATATAGTGTACATTTATTTTAAGATAGTTATCCCATTGTCAACATAATTATGTTAATCATCATATTTTATACCGTTTTAGACTCGCATTGGTGATTTTGATAACATGTTTTGTAACAATAAAAATGACTTTTTGTATACATTCGTCTCTAAAACTTATAGCTTCCAAAAAAAATATTTAATTCTACACATATTTTTTTCACACAAAGTAACATTAATTACATTCATTTTGTAAATTTGTAAATATTATAAATAAAATGAATATATAACGAAATTAAAAACATCTAGTCTAACATTAGTTCTAACGGTGCTAAGTATTGTACATTAATTAGTTATGATTAAAAAAACTAGGTTATTGTCAATTGCCGTAAAACCCATACTAAGTATGAGACTTGAGTATTGTTGATAAGATTGTTTCTTGTAAATGTTTTAAAATAAAATGTCAAGCATTTATCAACTCATTCGTTTTATTTTAAAAACCTTCCAGATAAAGAGCTTGTGATGCAGAGGGTTGAAAGGCTTTGGTGAGTTAAAAGGCTTGTTCATGGGTTATGATACATGGCCAATGTGATATGCCATATAAAAAAAATATAAGAAGGCCGAGCACTTTTTTTATAGCTGATAGTCTAGCATTTGACCTCTGGTCTCACCTAAGGTAAGTGATGATGTGGTCGAAGATGTTTTTCAGGCTAGTCTGGAAGTACTATCTCTCAAGGACAGCTGCTGGAACTCACCGTTAGGTGCTTGGCGATAGATTTTCTACTTGAGGGTGGTAGCTAGCCAGGCAGGCATTCGCAAAATGCCCTACCACCATGCCGACTGATGATGCCATGACTGTCGTCGTAAGACAACAACCGAGACCGACAGCTGAACGGGCTTTCCGAAGCACGGAAGCGCTCAGTAGTAATGTCACTAGCAGTCACCCATCCAACTCCTGACCGCGGCGGACGTTGCTTAACTTAGCTGATCGATTCAGAACGGCTAAGCAAACTTCGCTACGAGCGCTTCAAAAATATAGCACAGAGTTTTTCATACAACTATCTGTCTCAATGACTTTATACACTGAGCAAGTAACATTTTAACTTCAGCCTTCTTCTTGAAGGTAATTAATTTGTTTCCCATAAATGTTAAAACTACAAGTTAAAGAACTAGAGATAATAGTCACTTTTTGTTCAATAGATGTATTACATTTTCCCTTTTGCTCTAAAATATATTTTAATCTTTTCTCTTAAATACGGAGAACTGTATTATTGAATGCGAAGACCAGTGGTCTTATTATTTAACTTCTATCTAAATTATATGGTGCATATGAACTACTTTCTGACCTTTGGATTCAATTGTGAGCATTGTTTTCGGAGTATTTGTAAACTTTGACGCCCGTGGGGTGCGGACTAGTATGTCACTCCCTCATTGCTTCACATTGGTGTCGAGAGAGGCGACAAAGCGCCTTCTGAGTAGCTGCTATCTTATATTGCAATCCCCAAGACGTCTTCCAAACGTGGGGCTTATGACAAGATACAGTTTTGACGCTTAGGTAATGTATGAAGCATCTGCCAAGAACAGCACCTTATGATCGATTTCATTCCTGAGATACAATTATTCTTTTCTGTGTAGGATCCATGCTCAGACTTGGCTCCATGATAGTAAAATCTGAGTCTCTGGTCCTGCAGGGTAAAGACATCACCGCTCCAGCTCATCTGCCGCATCGTTGCTTCTGAACACACTAGACCATTTTATCCACTGAAGAGTAACCTTATTATTGAAACTACTTCTTCCAGTAGCTGGAATCAGCTCCGGAGATAGATCATTTCGTTTCAGGGCTTGTAGAACTGCAGTGCAGTACAGGAGGATTTTGATAATTCTGCTAGTAGCGCAGTCAATACCTGGAAAACCCACACAGTTTTGCTTTGCATTTAAGTAATATCAACTTGTCGCGTGTTTTGGACCACCGCACTACTGCCAGGTGTAAAAGAATGTCGTATAACAGTTACATACAGCCATAGGGTGATCTAAGGGATATATATCGCCGCGGGGATCAGGGACCGTCAATTAGATTATAATTTTATTTAGTACAGCACTGAAAAGTATATCTATAATGAAGTAATATAGCAGTGGACTTTACTTTTCCTTTAAGAACAGTATTTGGTTGACCGAATTTCACTCAGCGATTTTAATTGCGCAATCTCAAAAACTGAGTAGCCAGTTATTTTGTTTTATATTAATTTTAATTATTCAGAAAACAAACAGTGATACATTACAGAGTTACTTATAAATTTATATACCAAGCTAATATGCAAATACCTCAAAACTTTACAAGTTCTTTTTATACAAACGATTTTTAAATTAAAATATACCGATATTTTAATTAAAAATTGTCCTTTATCAGGAGACATAATATAACTTTAAAAAGTGGAACCTTATCAATGTGTTATATATATATATATATATATATAAACCCTTTACCGAGCTAGGTTTAATTACGAGATAATGTCGTGCATGCTCAATGTTAATTACTCGCTGAATCAACTTAAACAATAATACAGGCTAAGAGTATTTCACATAAGTACACAGGAATAACTCTGAAATAAGTGTTTTTTTTTTTACTTTAATTCTAAAATTGACACACCAATATTTTAATTGAATTGAAAAATGAGCATTCTGATTAGCACAATGACGCACCCATACAACGACACATATGCAGCATTTTCAATTTTCGCTGTGCCAACACCGTACCACCAATTGTCTTGAGGGGTGGCACCACCGGTTTAATGCTAAAATGGGAATATTAAAAATAATCTAAATTGTATGATTATCAAATAGCGAAATCGTTTGAAAATGTGATATTGATTTGGATATAAAACTGTCTATTATATGGGAAAAGGACAGACAAATTGTATAAAATTTTTGAGAAAAATATTTTTTACGCTTCTAAAATTAACATAACTTGTTGGCTTTTATTTGAGTTTGGTCTTTAATGAGCTTTAATGGTTAAATGGACATGTTCAGAAATGCTTTAGTTTTGTTTACTTGTAATTATAAAATTTATTAAAACAATTTTTGTGTTGTTATTTTTCCTACCCGCGTCTTTGTGGCAGGGCATTATGCACATTTTGCATAGGTAGGTAGGTATATGTCAAAATGCGTATTGCTCATTTTGCATAAATGTCAAGATGCGTATTTAAAATTAGTAAAAAGCATGTTGGTAGTGACCAACATGCGTCAGAAGGTAAAAAAAATATTTTCATGATTGTGTTGATCTGCAATTTAATTTAATTATGTGATCCATTCTGTACCTTTACAAAGTCGCAGTCTCCGCTCTCTGTTAATTTATCTTTGCGTGTTCCATTTTGTATTTTCAAAAACCTACGTAGATATTCATTACTTAATGTGAATCGAAAATATCAGTTGCAAGAAGCACGGCATGTAAGAAAACATTGTTTTATACATTTTCCTCAAAATTTTAAATAAATTGTAAAATATCATGGCCTTCCTTTTATTCAAAATACTTTGTTATTTAAGAAGAAATAACATTTATTATGATTACCCCTAAGGATCACCTGTGGATATATTCATAACATTTCTAAAAATACATTTCTATTATTATGAATTTGATACTGATATGAAAGGGTTTAAACCTTTCGATCGTTATCATATAACACATTTAGAGATGCAATGATGGCTGAACCGTAATATCTATGGACATCCGCCGAGCCGAAGGTCCATTGTTAAGCTTCACCGCATGTTGGAAGGGCATTTTGCGAAAGCCCGCGTAGCTAGCGACCACTCTCAAGAAGAAAATCTGTCGCCAAGCACCTAACGGTGTGTTCCGGCAGCAGTCCTTGAGAGCCAGTGAAATTACAGGCACATGAGACTTAACAACTATGTCACAAAGTGACGGGCGCAGTGCCGGCGGGATTCGAACCGTGGACCTGCTGCACGTCAGTCCATAGCTAATGCGACTGAGCCATCACTGCTTCATAGTACTCCCCCTACGTGCGGCATATGGCCTCGGGACGCCCAGTATATATATGCTAGTTCCAAGTATTGTATCAGTAAGCTCTCCGAGTTAGGTTTAATTGCCTCGTGACGTAAGTAATAACATCGCGCTATCGCAATCTCGTGATTGATACGTTAATCACGTAGGTATTGTGTTAGATTGGACTATATAACAATGTGTTAGTCAAAGCAATATTAACACGTTTCCTACCCACATCCAACTTGTGCAGAGTCGGTTTTATAGCTAAGTTAGCTATAGGTATATATACTGATTTTCTTAATCAAATAATTTATTAACATAATTTGTTAGAGTGGTACTCGTTTGTTAAAAGATCATTGGACTGTTGTATAACATTACAAAATTACAACGATGGGAAAACTTAGAACCGCACGTGTGTGATTCGAACCCGCAAACCTCCATCTTTAGACCCGGAACATGCTGTGTTATAAAAGGGTTGGTTAAAAGAACGAAAGCATCGATTCGAACAATGATTCACTTTCATTATCATTACGGTAGGTCAAATGCTCTCCGAAAGATATTTCGTATATTGATGTGTGTTTTTTACATGGCAGAAGTATAGCTTATTTACACATTGTTTTTTTTTCAGCACAACCAGGACCCAATATTTTGAAACCAGCGTGAGGGCTGGCATACCCAAGGTCATCCATCTTTGAGAATGCTTTTGTGGGTTGGTTCCTTTTGTTTAATAAGGCCATTAATGTCCTTTTTACACGACTGCCTGAAAAAAGGAGAGTTATGGTTTTAGGATTCATGTATGTATGTATGTTTGTGAGTTTCTTTATTCCACCATAACTTCGTAACGGCTGAACCGATTTTGATGTTTGTCATATCATTAGAAGCGTTGAGTTATTCCGGGTAACATAGGCTAGTGAATATTTAAAGAAGGGGCCATAGTTCATGAAATTAAAATAAAATTTAAAAAAATTCTTTAAAATTTTACAAATTTTACTATCACCGTCTAGAGCTTGCTTAGTACATAACAAAAATATATAACAGTAGTATTCAATATACATTGGTTAGCTAATATCAAAAGTAATAAATATTGTCTTATCCGTTTCTACACTTGCTTCTTGTAGACACAAGTAATACAAATAAATAAATCACCGGCATGCGGTAGGACAGAGACCATGCGTTTTTTGACCGGAGAACGCCTTCAGAGAGAAAGGCATTTCATACACAACTACAAGAAATGATTATTTTGGTGGTGTTAACATTTTACTGATTAGTGACTTGATGCAGCTTCCACTAGTAGCTAAATCTGTCAGCGGAGCATACTGAATCAGAATCAGAATCATTTATTGCATACTACTGCTTTAAACAACCGCCACATTTAAGTGCTGAAATGGATTTATAGACGTTATATAGCTTCTGCAAACTGCCACAGAATGTGAGGCAAGCAGACGACACCACATTTGTCGATATTTTGAATAGTTTACGGGTTAAAATCCTGGATCATCGTAGAGAACTTACTGGACCAGATGGCGAGTATGTGCGAAAACTTCCCACGACAAGACAGGTGGATGAATCGAACCACCAAATCAAAATCAAACGATGACCATCGAACTCGCCAAAATTTGCCGGTTGTTTGACGTGGTAGCATCAGATACATCCGTAGAAGCCAAAACCAAATGACAGCGGCCAAAACCCGAATTTATACTTTCTGATCCCAATAAAAGACGTATTAAGACACTAAAACTACACAATAAAAGACGTAACAGGAGGTATTGTTCCATTCTTAAAAGTTACCATTGGTACTAGGGTAATGTTGCGGAA
Source organism: Plagodis dolabraria (assembly GCA_963854805.1). Lineage (NCBI taxonomy): Eukaryota > Metazoa > Arthropoda > Insecta > Lepidoptera > Geometridae > Plagodis > Plagodis dolabraria. The sequence goes on along the minus strand of OY978459.1, from coordinate 2,111,419 downwards.
AAATATTAAATTTGGACACGGCTTGGTAAATGGCGCTATGGAAGTCATCCGTTAATTCGTATGGCCAGCGCTACGTCGTAACCGGGAGAGTTACCGCAAGCCGTTTTCGTTGAGTTCCATGACAAAACAATGCGTGGCAACACAGTCAGTTTGGGTGTCAAAATTGAGCCTAGCGCTGTCGAATTTGACGCGTTACGGGGTCAAGGTAAAGTCGAGCGGCACGTGCTACCACTGATATTATGTTAGGCTGTGACAGTGCACAACCTGCAAGGAACGACACTGGACAGCGCCGTCGTGGATCTAGGCGCTAAAATTTTTGCCAAGGGGCAAAGTTTATGTAATTTTACCTGGGACAGACTGTCCAGTTAGGTAGGCCCAACTTCGAAAAAAAAAACGCCCGAAGAACCCAACTCGGATGGGCAGCGTTCGGGAAGTTACGCGACATTTTCTCGTCAAAGATCCTGTCAACCAGTGTGTATTCCCAGTGATGACATATGGCACCGAGACGTGGTCCTTAACAGTGGCCCTTATGGACAAGCTCAGAGTCACTAAACGAGCCATGGAGAGAGCTATGCTCGGAGTTACTTTGCGCTATAAAATCCGGAACGTGGATATTCGCCAAACAACCAAAGTCACCGACATAGCTTTCTTCATCATTAGAATTTGCAAGTTGAAGTGGTAATGGACAGGCCACATTGCTCGACGAACTGATAAGCGATGGGAAAGAAAGGTACTCAAGTGGGTACCATGGTACACCGGAAGATCTAGAGTTGGTAGGCCCCCCACTAGATGGACTGACGATATCATAAAAGTCGCAGGTAGCTAATGGTCACAAGTGGCTAATAGCCATTCTTTGTGGCGTTCAATGGGGGAGGCCTTTGTTCAACAGTGGACGTCTTCCGGCTGATGATGACGATGATGAAAGTTTATGTCGCTCTTAGTCGCGTCAGACAGCTAGAAGAATTGGTGTTTTTTGATCCACGAGCTTATCAACGAGCCCCATGACAAAAAGTCTCTGCAAGAACTGAAAGACCTGAAAGTTATCATTAATAATTAATTAATCATAAAAAATTATATTTCACGTTATCTTCTGCGTGATATTAATTTCCAAAAAAATATAAGTTATGTTTTGTGGCACATTGTGCGTTTGCAAAAATATTGTTTTATCACTAAAAGGTACGAAATAATAAGAAATAATTTAAAAATTAAAAAACACGCCTGCCGTACTAAAAAGTGAACGAAAAAATTACAAACAAGTTACATGATTTTAATGTTGAATGGCTACAATGTAGGTACTAAATAGATTATATTTACTGTGCAATTAAAACACCATTGAACCCAGAAATGGAGAATAGATAACCAATATTTTCATCGAAGTCGGGGGACATGTAAAGAACTATTCCAAGAAACTGTCCCCCGACTGCAATGAAAAGATTGGTTATCTATTCTCCATTTCTGGGTTCAATGGTGTTTTAATTGCACAGTAAATATAATCTATTTAGTAGTAGGCTACAATGTAGGTATACATTGTAGCCATTCAACATTAAAATCATGTAACTTGTTTGTAATTTTTTCGTTCACTTTTTAGTACGGCAGGCGTGTTTTTTAATTTTTAAATTATTTCTTATTACAAATAAAAATCATTTATTGTGCAGGTACACGATCACGCACCGTTAGTTTATTATATGCCTACACATGAGATTAAGTTACGCGCTGATCGTTCGGAATAATAATCTCTTAGTCGGGTCTAATCATAGAGATATAAATAATGACTTATAAGGAGGACCAGTGCATTCTGGAGCCGGGACTATACGGCTTATATAATTGAACAAATATTCTTAAGGAATCCGAAAAGCATTTCCATGCACAAACTACCACGTCACCGTTAACCATTATGCTCTGTTCAGACGTACGCGGTTTGAGGGCGGGGAGCGCGCGGCGCGGTTTGATTTCGCAGGGACCGCGCGCCGCGCCGCGCGAGAATGCAGTTCACCGATGCCTGTTTCGTATCAATATAATAAAAAATACTCCAAAAAATTCAAAATTGTAGACCGAAGATGGCAATCAGACCTATGGCAACCATTATGTACAAATCATAGAGTTTATATACAATAGAGACCATCTATGGCTTTAGCAGCGTCTCCACTTTTTGCCGCAGTAAATTGTAGGTATAATTGTTTTTATTACTTTAAATCCATACAAATGAATAAATGCTCTCACTGAGGTAATTATGATGTAGGTAGGTATGTCCCTTTTGTTGCTAAAGCAAAATAGCTTAGTTATACAATACCTATATATAAGCCATGGCACTCCTACGTGAACAATGAATACTTTTTTATAGTTTATAGCCTTCGAATACTATCTCATCAGAAGATAAGTGATGATGTGGTCAATGATGTTGTTCAGGCTAACCTAGAATTACTAGCTCTTAAGGACGACTGCCGGAACACACCGTCAGTTATTTGGTATAGCAAGGCGGACATTCACCAAATGGCCTACCACCATGCTATATAGCCTGCCATCGTAAGAAAACAACTGGGACAACGACGGCTTAACGTGCCCTCCAAAGTACGGAAGCGCTCAGTAGTATTGCCAGTAGTGATCACCCATCTAAGTCATGACCGCGGCGGACGTTGCTAATTTACCTGATCAGTTAAGAATGGCTAAGCTAACTTTGCTACGCTCGCTTTAATAACTCCTGTATTATTTGCCCTCCAGTTGTAGTTGAAGGACTAAAGACAATATTGCAAGACATATTTTGTATATGTGATAAAATACTCAAACTTAAGATTATGTAAATAGTGAAAATATATATAAAACTCTGTTTTTTGACTATTTTTTCACACGGGTTTGGCTTGCTAGGTCCTACTACTCGGACGCTTTTGGACACGACGGCTGACAAAGTGATTACGTCATTTACCTCTCTATTGTAATTATTATTCTTTGGTACAAATCCTTATGAAACGTGGCCGTTATATTACACTACATTTGCATAAATGCTACATAATGGCGATCCTCACTTCAAATCTCTCCGTAGCCATCCGCGACATCTATCGAGCAGGTAGGACCACATCGCAGCGACCAAATTGGCAGCTTAAGCGACATTAGATAATTATCAATCAGATAATAATTAGAATAGCTATTCTGAATCAGACGTTATTAGAGAATACGCAATCAAACATTTAGCTCGCATGACATCGAGACAAATATGTATAAATAGTCTTTCTGTGACTATTAAGTCACAGAGTTCACTTGCATAGAATCGTATCTCAACGGTAAAATCTTATAACATTAGTAAAGAAAAAAATATAAACAGGATAATTAAAAATTTCCCAAAGTCCTGACGAAATTTTTTTAAAGGCTAGCATTTGACAATTGAATGCTTGCGTCAGTCGATCTGTCGACTAATAACTTAATGGTAATCCGTGATGTAGTTAAAAATGTTGTTCAGGCTAACCTAGAATTACTGGCCAGGATTGTTGCTGGAACACACTGTTAGGTCTTGACGACAGATATTCTACTTGAGGAGCAAGCCAGGCGAGCGTTCGCAAAATGCCCTTTCACCCTGCGGTGAAGCTCAAGCCGGGGGTAGGGGTCGTACCACGGACCTGCAGCACGGCAGTCCATAGAGCTATCATTGCTTCAAAGCACACTTAACTTAGTTGATCAATTAAGAAGAATTAAGTTCAAAAGTTGAGATACTTACCCTTGAGCAGCCTGCTTTAGGCAGAGTGCATGGGGCTGCAACATTCAGCGCGGGTTCAGCTTTCAACTCCCAGGATTTACCAAATGTCTTTTGGACTCGACCAAAGCCAGTCTGAAGAATTCAAAGTAAATGTCAGCTAACTTGTCCTTCTTAAATATTAATTAATGCAAGATTCATTTGATGACTGAGCCTGTTTGAGCAAGTAACTATAAGTTATGTGTACGTAAAATTATATTGCGAGAATAAGTGAGTTTATGTAAATAAATACGTTTTTATTCTACCAAGTCTCACACATGGCAGGCACCTGAGACATGACAAGTCACGTGACATTTTGGAACCTTTATTCACGTATTCAACTGTACGATATCTCAATTACAATTTTTATGTAATTTCCTTCCAATTTATGTTAATAAGACGAAGACAAATCGTCAATTCATCGTCAAATATGGCGCCTAGACGTTTTACTACATATGATCGTAAAAGTTCAATAATAAATACCTTTGAACTTATTATAATAAGACCGGAAACGTTACATTTCAATTTTTAAATTCGGATTCATAATTCGTTTTTTTTCTAGATTTCACCCACGTTACCTTCTTATCGCCTCTGTTACAAGGAGATAAAGTTGAAAATAAGTGTGGGACATAAATTCGATAAGTGAACGTAACTTTGTCGTTATATGAACGATATCTGTCGTATGTGTAACGTAACTTGTAGTGATGGGACCGGTCTTTCTAAGTCTTGATTAAACAAAAGGTTCACATGGATTATACATAAGAAGCAGGGTGTTTAATAAAATCAAAATAAGTGAAGGTGGGGGATAAAAGAATATAGAAAGATTGAATAACATATTATGTATAAAAAATAGTTGGACTGTTTGAAACATATCATTGTGTCTATACTCGTACCTCTACTTTATAAATACGTTCACTCAAAACATAGAGTATACAAGTTTTTATTAGTATTAAGGACACGCAGGAAATACCTGTAATAATTAAAAATGTTGTATATATAAAACATAATTCAAATGACTTATCGAACTGTCTCAATACAGGTCAGTATACCACAAAGTCAACCAATCACATTTCTACAGCTGTAACTCTCTATGACGTATCCACAATACTACCATCCAAGTGTTTATGTCTTTTTTACCTACCCACAGAAAGATATGATAATAATTATCATTGCCAACAGCTAGTTACAACTTACACGGGAGTATCACAATGGAATTTATTAAAAACTTTAACAAAATCAGTATTCCCAATAACAAGATTGGTCTTATTTCCCATCCCTATATGAGCGAGGAGCATTGTGTACTATATTTTACAATACACAGTATGGGGTCGATTTACGACTATGGGGATACGTCGTGATTCTTATATCAGTTTTAGTGCAACGTTAAAATCGATAAAAGCATAATTCTTTATTTTAAATGTTGGACGTACGTTATCATAAATTGTTGTGGAGCTGTGTAAGTTATAGATTAGATTTACGAGTCAGTTTCCGCTTTTATTTCAATATTCAATTAGATAAACTTCTTCTTGGTATTATAAAAACAGATATTATATATTAAGATGGTTTAAACATGTGGAGAGAATGAATGAAATGAGAGTGACTAAACGGGTATACATAGGACAAGTGAACGGAAGTTTTGGAAGGGGAAGACTTAGGTGAACGTTCCGAAATCAGTTTGAAGACGTTCTGAAAAATGGCCAGGTCAGGAGTAACCAATGCTTATGTATCGAAGGATTGATGAGTGTAGATGAAACGATATGTTACAGCGTTGTGTATATATTCAAAACTTAACAACAGTCGGTCCTAGTATATATATATATATATATGGTCCTAGTGCTTATTCCGTCAAAAACAAAAAAAATCTATATGTAATGTGATGTAATGTAACAGCCGAATCGTCCACTGCTGAACACAGCCTCCTCTATTACGGGGGTATTTGCAATAATCCCCACGCTTGGCAGGCGTCTTGGGGATCGCAGTGTAAGTCGGCAGTTCCTTAGAAGGCGCTGCTGCCCACCTTCCATTATTTTTCCCTTAGTCGCCTCTTACTTAGTCGACACCTACGGGATGATATGGGGAGGTGCGATTCTAACCCGGCACCCCGCGGGGTATATCTATATATCATCTCAAAATGTTTGTTAGGACTAGCAGAAGTCAACCCTAAGACGTTGTTAGCATTTAACAATAACCCTGTATGTGTAAATCGTATCAATACAAATTTTATTTCTAATATTTATGTATCAACAATGTGATCCAGAAACCAAATGATTTTCCGTGTGTAAAAAGGTAGCTTTTATTTGCATTTATTGAACAAAAGGCGCTCATGCTATTTAAATATTGCATCCTACGCCTGACATCTTTCAACGAATTTCGTCTTTGATAAAACTAAGCTGGCTGGAAATATATAAATACGTAAAAAAAATACCTAAAATGTTAGCGAACCGTTAAGCGAATTTCAACACCCAAAAATGTGAAATAACTTATTGAAGTCGGCACCACGATAGTTCAAAAGCACCTATTATGACAACATTGTGTGCACGGTACCGACATCGACAAGATATTTCACAGTTATGAGTATTGAAGTCGGTTCCATTTATAAATAAAAAAACCCCTTTTAACGTCTCTTGCCAATTACGGGATCGATTATCATTCACGGGCAATGACTATATCATCAAGATAGGAAAAAATATTTCAGTTATCGGAGTGTAACTCAAAAACAGCTTGACCAATTTGGATGAAATTTAGATGAGACCACACGACAAACATCAGCTTTCAGATTAAAGAAGAAACATCAAAATCAGTTTACCCAATAAAAAGTTCTGTGGTAACAAACATTAAAAAAAACAGAGGAATGAGAACCTCTTCCTTTTTTAGTAGGCAATTTAAAATGGTGTATATTTTTTTAAATAAAATTCTTCCATTTAGTTCATTAAAATCGTTAAGAAAACAGCAACAGTTCCTTTAGAATTTCCATCATTTCGAAATGACGAAGCAAAGTGGTAAAAGACAAAATACGCCTTTGCTTAATAGCGATTCGGTACTTACCTTAGATTTAAGAGGCCGTCCCTAATCCGATGATAAATTGCTTTTCATCAAGCTTGACGCGTAATTTCTTATAACAAATTAAATTAATAAACACTAATTGATGAGGTAAGTCTTTTGAAGCGCGAAATCATTTGCCTCGTGCGTCGTAACTTATTTAAAATTTGTACAGAGTTGAAGTACGCCCTTAATCTTGTTTAGTTCTTCTTATTTAAAATATATGTCTTAGTAACTACTTATTAGTAGTACCGAGTGGGCTGACGACATCGACGGAGCCGATGGATATAAGTGGCTAATAGCCGTTCATTGTGACAGTCTATGGGGGAGGCTTTTGAGACATTTCAAGTCAAAATCAAAATCATTTATTCTGTTTTGGCGTCAACAACGCTCTTATGAAGGTCAATTACAAATTTTAATATTTAAATATTCTACATTGTACTGCCAAACAAATACAATGTATAAAGACACTGCGAGAAGAACGGGCAAGAAACTCGGGCCCATTCTTTTAAACGTATTTTAATAATGTGTTACGTACTAACTTTACAATGAAATTATTACAATATTTGTTTAAATTATGTAGGTGACAGGTGATAGCTTGGCAGAGGCGGAATTGTCCAAGCATTTTTGTCGTTTAAGTAAACACAAACTGTGTACAAACACAACAGTAGGAATTCTTAATCAATATGTTCTTCACGTGCAACTTGAATTTTCCTTCTGTGAGCATTGTAAAATGATTGGGAACTTTATAACATTAGATATTGAAGCGCTCGTAGCGAAGTTTGCTTAGCCATTCTTAATTGATCAGCTAAGTTAAGCAACGTCCGCCGCGGTCAGGAATTAGATGGGTGACCGCTACACGAATTACTACTGAGCGCTTCCGTGCGTGCTTTGGAGGGCACGTTAAGCCGTCGGTCCCGGTTGATGTCTTACGATAGCAGTCGTTACAGCGTGGTGGTAGGGCATTTAGCGAATGCCCGCCTGGCTAGCTACCACCCTCAAGTAAAAAATCTGTCGCCAAACACCTAACTTGTGTTCCTGCTGCAGTCCTTGAGAGCCAGAGGAATTACAGGCACATGGGACTTAACAAATTTGTCTCAAGGTGACGGGCGCAGTGCAATTCGTGACTTGTGACGAAATGCATCTGTTATAGGAAGAAGTTAGTCCGCTTAACATCAGGTGGGCCTCGAGCTTGTTGAAACATAGATATTTTGTATTTTAATACCAAACGAGTTATGTAATTGTTCTTGAGAGCCAGTAATTCTTAGTCTAGTTAATAAGCTTCGTTGAGACGCTGGGTCCGTGGGGACCGGGAGCTCATCGTATTTTCCAAAGCTTATCTGAAGGCTTGGTCGATGCGACGCGGGATCATAATGCTGGCACATATTTGGCTCAACGAATAAGCATTGCAATTCAATGCAGCTGCCAGCATGCTGGGTACGTTGCCAGCTGGTAGTGTCCTGGAGTACTTGGAGTGCCTGTGAGCTGCTATGACTTATAGGCTGTCTAAAAGCTTTTATTGTAAAAGCTTGTGTGATAAAAAAAAATACTTCGACTATATCTTCGACCACGTCATCGTTTTAGTACAAGTGAGATACGTTTTAAAACTCGAAGTCTATTCCCGGGTGATACAAGTTATTGGAGTTTAGAAGTTATTTAGAGTAACAGTCCGGAATTTTGCCTGTGCCTGGTAGATGGCAATAGACTCGCCCCCTGGCTCAGCTGAAATATGGAACCAAGTGCTATATAGGTACTGATGAACTGTGGGTGTTGAAAAGTAGCACTTGCTATAAAATTTACATCATCTACATTGTGATCTCCAAGATAACTGCCTTGCGTGGGAATTATGGTAAATCCTCCCCTGAATGGGATTGTGGTGCTTAGTTCAGTGGTGACAGCGATGTCACCCGTTGTTGATGGTGATGATGATGATTACTTGTTACGCGATTCAAAAAAAGGAGGAGGCCCTTAATCCGACTATATTTGTTTTTGGGTGTCCTCATAACTCTACAAGGTGTGCCTGACTTTGATGATTTTTCATGTATTTAAAAGCTGGTGCTTGTCATATGGTCCCATTTAATTTTGAGAGAGATCTGACGCGTAGTATACTTATGTTTGAAGTAAGCTTTTTTGTTAAAACTTATATATGTCGGACATTATTTCATTCATATCACATTTATTTTCTATTAATATAATGTAGCAAAAAGAATCATTATACAACAGTAAAATTATCTATGTAGTGTTCAACCACAATGAATACCAAAATGCAAACTAGTGTTTGATTGCGCTCATTATAGAAAGTCAGACCTTGCTCCGACAAATAGCAAAGCCAACAGTAGCGCATATACACATATTGTATCAAAGTATATACAGGATCTATACCTACCGTTAGCCAAACACCAAGCAAGCAGTTGCCGATTGTTTGAATACAAACTGTGAAGTTCCTGACGCAAGGGAGTCGAGTGAAGTTTCCGGCTCACGGCACTAGTCAGTTGTTTATTAGTCTATTTGCATCTGTATATCTACCACAAACCGACTCAGGTGCCAAAGTTCTTATTTTGTTTACTATAAAATCCAAATTGGTACGATACTTAACAACTGATGAATGCGATTTGGGACTCACACACCAAAGATTGTGCAGCAACACAGAATGTACCTCTTTATTTTTAACCGACTTGGAAAATATAAGGATGTTCTTAATTCGATTGTATGATTGGCACGTGATGTTTCCGTTAAATATAATGTTATTTTGATAGTGCCGTTTTTGTTGTGTATAAGTCCAAGTTACTGTATCGGCCAGATTGTCCACTGCTGAACACAGCCTTCCCCGCATTAAGGGGTATTATTCATAATCCCCACGCTTGGCAGATATTAAATCCATGGACTACCGCGCAGCAGATGCATGGTTTGAATCCCGCCGCGGGCTTGAATTGCAACGCATGGTGGAAGGACAATTTGCGAATGCTCACCTGGCTAGCGACCACCTTCAACCAAATAATTTGTCGCCAAGCACTTAACCGTGTGTTCCGGCAGCAGTCCTTGAGAGCCAGTGAAATTAAAAGCACAATTAACAACTATGTCTGGGCGCAGCGCAATTTACGAAATGCATCTGTTATAGGCAGAGGTTAGCCTGCTTAACATCAGGTGGGCCTCGATCTTGTTCCGTCACAATCACACATAAATAAAACCTACAAGGCGGCTCTATTTCTAGCATAGCTTTGATCTCTTCTGACGGATACGTCGATGTTTACCTGTAAATTTGTACCTAAAGTGCGGAGTGACCTTGGCCTGCCAGTACGCACAATGCCACCTGGCAAGCAACATTACGTAAAAAAACTGTCAAAAATATAGCAGTATCGTTTGACATTTGACTTGATTTTATGTTCCCTCCTAGAATCGTTGAACCTCGAAACGTGAAAAAATGTGCTACATTCTAAATTTACGTATTATTAGTGCATACTACGGCTAAAGTATTAAATTACCTTACATCTTGTTAAATTTAACAAGCAATTTATAGTAAGAGATCCGTAAATCAAACAACAAGAGGGTAGTTTCCGATTATTTGAATACGTAAAGTACTGACACCGAGGTATAAGAGTTACAAAATCATTACGAGTTAGTTGTTAACTTGTTTATAAAATTAACAGATTAGCGGCCAATTTCACTAATCTCGGATATAACCAGAGAGTTGAAATACATAGAGATGTTATATCCGAACACCAGTGCTCTAAAAGCTTACTAGAATTTACCTATCTACATAAGCAATAATTACGCGTGAAATGAAACAGTTTTCTTATCTCTCACAGTGCCTGTATAATTGGTGCAGAGTCTAAAGACACAAGGAAGGCATATTGTCCACAGATTATTCCTAAAAAACACGATTAGCGGCGATGTATTCACTGGACGCTCGGCAGTGCAAGACTGGTAGTAACTCAGGTAATTATCCTGAATTTGTCTAGTAAATATGGAGGGCATACAATACATCTACAGGTAAAAAAATCTTAGGATATAACTATAACTTTAATACCTGTAACCTGCCAATAAGATATACCTTTGTCGCCAAAGACATCCAATGACGTTGCATAGTATTTAATAATATAATATACTCGTATGTAAGTTACATAGCAATTAATCCATGGAGACCAAATTGGACATCAGGCAGACGGAGAGCAAAGTCAAAAATCTCATCCAATATTAAGAATAGTACCGTAGAATCTAGCTGTATATCTCAATATACTGAAAACAATTATGGTATCTTTGCTACAACAGGTAATAAATACTATTTTGTATATATATTCATACTTATTTCTTTTGGTAAAGAAAACGTTATAGGTTGTTCAGGTTTTCTTTGGTTCTTATTATACCTATATTCATCATAATATGTAAAGTACAATGTCAAAAAAATATCTATTTATTTATTTAAGAAAAACTAACAGTATACATATTAGGTTGAGGTTCATCGCATGGTGGAAGGGCTTTTTGCGAATGCCCGCCTGGCTAGCGACCACCCTCAAGTTGAAAATCTGTCGCCAAGCACCTAACGGTGTGTTGCGGCAGCAGTCCTTGAGAGCCAGTGAAATTACAGGCACATGAGACTTAACAACTATGTCTCAAGGTGACGGGCGCAGTGCAATTCGTCACTTGAACGATGAACTGCATCTGTTATAGGCAGAGGTAACCGCTTAACATCAGGTGGACCTCGAACTTGTTCCGTCACAATAACATAAACAGGTGTTCACAACATTTACCAAATGTGATAATATTATTAGAACTGATTTACATCACCTGTGAATATACTACATTCTATGAAGCATTAGTATGTAGTACCGTTGTCCTAGGTTTTTGCGTTTATCACACTTTTTTATATCTCATAAGCTTTAACCTCTATCTCACCTGATGGTAAGTGATGATGTGGTCTAAGATGTTGTTCAGGCTAACCTAGAATTACTGGCTCTCAATGACAGCTGCCGGAACACTCCGTTAGGTGCTTGGCGACAGATTTTCTACTTGAGGGTGGTAGCTAACCAGGCGGGCATTCGCAAAATGCTTAGAACGACTGCACTCCTAAGACAACAATCGGGACCGACGGCTTAACGTGCCCACCGAAGCACGAAAGCGCTCATTAGTAATGTCACCAGCGGTCACCCATGCAACTCATGATCGCAGCGGACGTTGCTAAACTTTGCTGATCGGTTCAGTACGGTTAAGCAAACTTCGCTACGAACGCTTCAAAAATAGATAGTAATTAAACAACTTTAAACGGTTTAAATCGCGTATATTTAACATTAATTTTGTCCCCACGTTTCAAACACTGCAGTCGTTTCAAACACTCTTGTAGTATACCAACAATAATGATATATTATTTTTATACGTTCTTTTATATATTTCTTTGACTTACTAAGTGTTCCCAAAACTGCAATCGACCGGATCTTAGATTTACGCCACAGTTTTTTTTTCATCGCCTAAAGCTTATAACTTACACCAAACTCATAAAACCTTAAACACACTTCAAACAAAACACGCGCCCGTGTTTGCATTAGCACGTTTTTATCGCAAACACAATATTAATTTGACAACAGTGACAAATTGGGCAAAAAGTGTGACGAGAGTCTTTACTGGCACAGTGAGTGTGTAGCACGCGTATTTTTGATTTAACAACGACTATGTATATTTAACTAACGAACAACTCATAATTACCTTTTATTTAAATCACTGTTTAAAGTATGCTGTACAATTTATTTGTAAAAGAATTTATTATGTTTCAGTTTAAATTCTCGTAGACATTAAACTTTTTAATGTGTTTAATAACCAGCTTTACTCAGGAGTATAGTCAGTTATTTAAAATATTATTATACTATGCATACCCGTCAGAATTTCGCTTATTTAGTACGTAATAGTTTAGGCGAGATACAGAAGCTTTATAAACATTTTTTATATTGTAAAAGTACCTTTTCATATATATCTTGTCTTCTGTCTTTTTAAGGAGTCTTCAAGTCGAGATTCTGTTGGCAAATATCTTTATGGTAATACCTAAGGTTGTAATGACTGGGGTTTGCAAGATGCTGCAAACACTAGACGTTTTTTTTATGCCTGATAGGTTAGCCTTTGACCACTATCTCAACTGGTGGTAAGTGATGATGTGGTCGAAGATGTTGTTGAGGCTAACCTAGACTTACTGGCTCTCAAGGACAGCTGCCGGAACACACCTTTAGGTGGTTGGCGTTAACTTGAGGGTGGTAGCTAGCCAGGCGGGCATTCGGAAAGTGCCCTACCACCATGCTGTAACGACTGCCATCCTAAGACAACAACCGGGACCGACGGCTTAACGTGCCCTCCAAAGCACGGAAGCGCTCAGTAGTAATGTCACCAGCGGTCACCCATCCAAGCCATGACCGCGGCGGACGTTGCTTAACTTTGCTGATCGATTCAGAATGTTTAAGCAAACTTCGCTACGAGCGCTTCGATTCGCTTCGAGACGTGAACAATATCAGTGGCCCTGATGCTATTATTAGCAGCATTCCTTAAATTATGCGTGCCTGCACTTACTCCTGTCTTTACGCGCTTGTTTTGGCTCTCAGACGATTCTGTCCACCACTAAACTGAATATAAATAAACTTTCCAGAACTAGTCCTTTTCACCGACTAAATATTTTGAGTTTTTGGGTGTCACGATTTGATTAGTAACCTCAAGTTTGGATCGTAGTTCGAGTCTCAGGCCAAATCAACTCGGAAGCTATGATTCTTAATACAGGTATTTCACTCCGGGATAGCTTCTCAACTTTTATCAACTGCAGGTCCAATTGTGCATTGAATACTGCTGACATCTGTGGGACGGGTCAGCTAAATCCCAACTAGTTGCTCTAGACTACATTCATAGACGAGCCATAAAACTCATAGGTAACGATGATCTATCTGAATCTACGGTTCAAACACATGAGCATCGTCATAAAATAATCAGTTTATGCTGTAAAGTAGCCAGTGTTTTACAGGATTCATTTTGGAGGCTGCTGTTCGAAAGAATTTACATTCCTTGCTATTGACCATCACGATGATAGCGTTTCACGTAAATTTTTATAATGAAAACAGCAAAGGAATACAACAGCCTGCCAGCGTCCTTAGTTCTTAACAATTATAACAGTCTTCGTTATTAAGATTGCGCTCCGGACACATTACTTTGAATAAGTCTGCTCATCTAATGAGCAAAATAATTTCTCCTTTATGTACGGCCTGTGCTAAAGACGAAGATGCGTCCCACATTTTAATGGAATGTGTCCGAAATGAATTAGCTAGGAGAACATTATTCGATGACAGTTCTATTGGACTGTGTAATAGTTTCCTATCATTTCCTACGTCCCACAAGGCCAAAATGGTACTAGCTCTAGTAAAACTCGGCCTAAAAAAGAGGCTTTGTTCTTAGTTACAACTCAGTACAATTGTAATTATTGATATTGACATTGTTATGAATAATTTTGATGTCATACGGGGCGGCATATTCGCTGAGCGAAAAAGCTCCTTAATTAAAGATTTAAAAAAGTCTATGATGAAAGTTACCTCTAATGCACGCACACTCAATATTCAAACACATCGTCAGTTTCCATGCAAATGCTTGTCTGATGTGGATACCAAAAAACTAAGTTTGTATTACAGTGTTTTGTATATATCTAACACTGTCCTCAACATCGGCATTAGGTTGCTCATCGCACTATCGTAAGCCGTCAATGCACAGCTGCCTCAAACTCGAGTCTCTAGATGCATTTTAAAATTTCCCGTCGCTCTACTGACACTACTGACAGCACTCTATTGAGTATAGACACTGCTTTATCGAGAGCCGATGCTGCTCTCTTGAGATCTCAGACACCTATCAAGAGCACTTACTCTAGATAATAGATATGAACATACCGTGGCGATAATACTTTCAGTTATAGAACGGGAAGTGTTCCTTAAGGTTGGATAATAGAATATACTTCTGTTTTATGTGTTGAAGTGTTAGTAGCAGAGCTTGCTTAGTCGTTCGTAACCGATCAACTAAATTAAGCACTTCAGTCATGACTTGGATGTGTGACTGCTAGTGGCATTACTATCGAGCGCTTCTGAGAAGGCCGTTGGTCCCGGTTGTTGTCTTAAGATGGCAGTCATAACAGCTTGGTGGTAGGGCATTTTGCGAATGCCCGCTTGACTAGCTACCAACCTCAAATAACGTACAGAGCCAGTAATTCTAGGTTAGCCAGAACTATATCTCTGACTATATCATCACTTACTATGTGATGAGATAGAGATAAATAACGAGGCAATCAGTAATAAAAAAATATATATGGTTGGTATCTTAATAAACTGAAAGATTAAAACACATTGGTCGAATGGCTCAAACATTTTTTTAGAAGCTTGCGGTCCTGAGATCCTGAGTTTATTCAATTCGATCCAAAACAGTAATAGTGGTTTTGTGACAAAGACGTTTAGGAGCAAGTGGATAACCCCTTATCACATTCGACCAATTTATATGGAGGCATGCGTAACGCCTTGACCAGACGTTAATCAAGTAGGCGCAAGTCAAGAGTATATTAGTAATATTTTTTTTTATTATCAAAGTGATAAAGCGTTCACTTACATTATATATTATATCAAATAATATATTATATAAAGAAAAATAACAAACAAAAATTAAGCAATATCCATATCGGAGAGTCTGGTCTATTGGGATCAATAATATAAAACAATACTGCTCTCTTGAGAGCATTGACATTTATTGAGCGCCACTTACATGACGTTGCTGGGAATGTACTAATAAAATGATAAAGCTTACTGTTTGTTACATTTGTAAATTGAAGTAGTAAAATTAAAGCAACAACAGTGCAGATTCTTTATAGAAGAAGCAGTGATGACTCTGAGGCAATAGATATGGACTGCCACCTAGGAGTTGATGTTACGAATCCCTTGACTGTTTGAGCTTTATCGCTTGGTGCTAGGGCATTTTGCGAGTCCTCTAGCTACCACCTTAAATAGAAACTATGTCATCTAAGCCACCTGGTGTGCTCAGCCAGCTGTTTTGATACCCACTAATTGTGAATAAAGTTTACACATCCTGACTACATCTAATTATCAACAGGTAAGATCTGTATTCTATCAGGTATAAAAATAAAGTTTCACTGATTTAGTGAAATATATATAACAAACTTTAATAATTGTAGCAGCTGTTACAATTTTTCGTTGTAAACATGTACACAACATTTATAATTCTTATTTCGTAAACCGGCAAATTTGCTGTTAATTAATAAATTATCTGTGCAATAATAATATTACTAGTAAAATTACGAAAAGTTGATAAATTAATTAATAATTCAAAAGAGATTTAGCATCGGGGAGGCAGATGGCTGGCATAAACTAAAGTTATTATTTTCACAGTTATTAGAAAAAGTATAAGCTTTCTTTTAAAAAAAAGTAATTCTCACACGTATAATATGAGTGTAATAACTAAACGAAAAAAACAATTCGGCTTTTTATTAAATAAGCACTATCGCCCATTATAACAAATACTTATTATACGAGATAATTCAGATACGTCTTTTATGAACGATAACATTCCTAACATTATTTTATTCCAGAGCAAAGACAATAACTTGTTAATGTTTATAGCGAGGCCATAAACATTCATCAAACATCTTTATAAACAAAACAAATTGTAAAAAAACTATAAAAATATATCCCGTAAATAACAAAGAACGCCTACGAATATAATATATTAACTTTCTTCTATTCCCATGATTTTAGGATTCAATCACGAAAAATACTTATATACACTATTATACACAGATTTGTTTATCTGTCATGTTGAGTATATGCGGTTGAAATTAGATCTTTGAAAAGGCAGCGTGGTGTAACTTTGAAAGACTTTGAAAACGCCTGACAACAAACCGATGCAGGAAGAATAAAGATTGTGTATAAAGTTAGTCGAGAATAGTATGTTTAAACAAATTTGACATGTGGAAAGGATGCAAGGCAATGGCAAGTTGTTATAAATTCTTACCTACAAGTAGTTCGTAGTAGCGTTAAACTGTATTTTATATTGTATAACAAGGCAGGGATGCCAGAGATTATTTCTACACCAGGGAGGTGTCCTGGTGACCTGTAATACAGGTTCTTAGAAACCTACTTCAGGCACCAGCCTCTCACAAAGTTAGGTTTAATTTCAGCACTCTTGTCCCTTGTATTTTTATGTAACCAAGCTTTTGTGAGGAGTAAATAAATATATTTTTTATTTTTGATAATTTGATCTAAATAGAGCAGTTGGCAAAGGAAGATCTAGCAAACTTAACATTCAAAACAGACTGTAGACATTTTGAAAAAGGGGCAGTCATAGGAATGCAATGAAAGCGAAGGAAGCAAGGCAGATAAAATTCAGATTGTACTGTATAATCCTCAGATTGTTAACAATTGTCCACCGCAGAATTGCCGTAATCCCCACGCTTGGCAGGTGACTTGGGGATCGCAGTATGAGATATCAGTTCCTCAGAAAGCGCTGCTGCCCACCTTTTGGTATGTTGCTCAGTCGCCTCTTACTACACACCCATGTGTAGAAATAAATGAGGGAAGGTAACGTTCTAGCCCGGCACCTCGCGACTTAGATTGTAGTAACTGAGAATCTGTGATCGTTGCGTTAGTATATGCCTGTGAAAATAAAGCGTTCTATTAACAAAAGCTGCTAAGAAAACTCTAAGCATGAGTAACTATAAATAATCGCAGCATATCATATTATATTTTAATTATTAAGAAACGGAAAACGGCAAAGGTAACTTTGAAAGTAAGTACAAATTTCGTAGAAAAACTACAGCTAATACAAGGAAAGCATTGAGGCAACCTAAAAGCCATCGCAGGCAGTCAAAAATTTCCAACCGTTGGATTAGGTACTATGCTTATTCGTTATATCAAATTAGTGTCCAACGTTTAGATCACGCGCCGCAGCGACCAAGAGCCCTAAAATGTTGATAATAAGATGAGCTTCCGACCCCCGCAGACTCAATATCTCTACACCAAACGGCTCAAATATGATACCACTGTCGAGATTAACTAGCGCAAATTAAATCATTTCGATAAAAAAAAGAATAATAACAATTCATCAGATGCAACATTTAAATATATGTAAGTTGAGCCTATACAAGCTTATTGGTAAATAACCTCTTAGAGTTGACTTCTCCCTAACAAATATTTTGAGATAATTTTGTATTGTTTTGACAAAAAAATATGTGTTTTAATGTCTACTCCGAGCCAAGAGCGCGCGGCAACACTGGACCACGCCGTGCTCCCTTTGAATAGAGTTTTGAATATTTACATCGAGCAAAGTAATAAAAATATATGAAATAATACATTACAGGCACAACAGACTTATAACATGAGGTGGTCAACGTACTTATTCCGTCAAAAACACAAAAAAATATTAAAAAAATCCAAACAAAAAAAAACATCTCAAAATGTTTCTTAGGACTAGCAGAAGTTAACCGTAAGAGGTTGTTAGCCATTTACCAATAACCCTGTATGCATATTAATTTACAGGCACGATACAATATATTATTTAAACTACTGATTCGCCAGAAATAGACCACCATCGACAAAATCTGCCACTCAAACTCATAAAAGAAAACCCCGAGGCATCAAGCTAGTTTAAAATAAACCACGTCATAAACGAAAGAATTCGTATGTCACTAAATCTATAAATTATTCAGTGATTGACGCGTTACCATCAAAAGTGGACGTGAAGAATTTAACACGTCCATAAATAATGTATGCAGTAAACGAGATGAGTATCATTATGATAAGTTTAAGAGGCGTACTGCACCTTATCGAAATGATCACAGGGCTATTAGGATACTAATTTTAATTTTAGTTCAAATAGGGCCTTTAAAAATAATCATTCCTTTGTTTTTGTACTTTATTTAACGTTTCTTGGATTACATGGAATGGAATTAATTTCTTAACAAAAAATCCGACTTTTTTTTACTGTACTAGATAGCACTTGACCTCTATCTCATGATGCGATCAATGATGGAGCGCGCTTACCCAGAAGGTATCTATTCACTCGCGTTTTGAAAACCCCCATATTTTACTTAACTGGAAACACAGACTCAGGCAGGGTGTTCCATTCCCTGGCGGTTCGTATGATAATCGATGACACAAATCGCTTCATTCGGGTAAATGTAATATCAACCCATTGATATATAGGTCAATGATATCAACCATATAACGGTGGCGCTTTTGAGTATCCCTGGATGTCCTATTGGATTGGGGATGTCGGAATCAAATCATGCAGTTCCGTGGCACACTCCCCGAAATGTATCCGATAAAAAATCACCCAACAACAACAACTTCAAGCACACAGCACGCATTATTAGGGATAACTCAAATACAACACGTCAGAACTCACTCAAATTTAAAAATCACCAGCTTTCAATGTACACAAAACATCAAAATCGGTACACCTTGTAAAGATTTATGAGGTAAGACATGCCAAAAATATACAGTCCAATGGAGAACCTCTTCCTTTTTTAAGTTCGTTATAAATGCTACCTTTTTGTTTACTGTAAATATTCGTTGAACAGGTATTTATAGTAGGATAAAGTCTAATAGTTAAAGTGATTGAACGTCAGTTTATGTTTTAACAAGTAGCTTTGTATTCTGTGGCCACAATGGGTTTAATTTTCATTTTTTGTACGTTATTTAATACTTTGTAATGGTAACACTGACAGACCTTATATTTACGGTTTGTCTGTATTTATACTTGTTGTGGGTATACATGGGTACGCATTGTTAAATAATATTCATGACCCATCGTAGTAGTCCCTGTTGAAATAAAATGAAGGTAACGTTCGTCTATATTATTTATAACGTGTGCACACAGAAAACACAGACGCATAAAGCGTATTAATTCCAACAGATACAGAACCAAATTTACAGAAGCTCAACATTGTTATTTATCTCCTTACCTATATAACCGACTTAATAAAGTATTGATTTTATCCTCACTCAGTAAATACAATTGCAAAGCAAAACTTAAATCGTGGTTACTTAATCTGAATTATGAGGATACGGAAAAGTTACTTAAAATGAATATTTAGTCTACTGACATTGGAATTTATTTTACAACGAACTAAATCTTAGAATGCTATAATATGTATGTATTGTTTTTGGAGTGTGTGTGTCTGTATGTGTATAAACACTTTTATTACAATTAGATACACACACTCTTACCCACGTACTTGGTTGCATACATGTATACATATTTAAAATCATGTATAATTGGTATCATGCTTGTGGTCTACGTATTTTGTATCTAGAAATACCTACTCATATATGTAATGTACTATGTACTTTTATGTTGTACAAAGAACTTCAATATCTATGCTACTCGTAATGTAGCAGTGCGCAGTGTAAACAACGAGCAGCGAGCTTAACTTGATCTTGCCATGCACAACACCTGTACTCCACTAAAGTCCTGCTTACCTATTTGTACCAGTTATTACTCTTATACTGTTAACGAATCATTTATTGCATATTTATTAGAACTTCCTACCTTGCTACTGATTATTCATTTGTTTTTTTCCTGACAGAACTCAAGTAAGCAGTTTTAGCATAACTAATCATAATACGAGTAGTGTTTCTAGAAACGATCAAACTGAATGTGAAGGAGTCAACTTATAACATAAAACTAACCTGACCAGTTTTGAGAGTTACTAGTATGCACTTCGACTCGGCACACGCACAGCTCAATCCTACCCACTACTTACATTGAATTATGATTTATGATATCATTGTTCTTGCCTATCTGTAAGTATTTTATAAGTAGGTACCTACCTACTTTAGTTATTGTCCTACTGCACTACGCAAACATATAATAATTGCGTGTGTGTCTGTATGTGTATAAACACTTTTATTACAATTAGATACACACACTCTTACCCACGTACTTGGTTGCATACATGTATACATATTTAAAATCGTGTATAATTGGTATCATGCTTGTGGTCTACGTATTTTGTATCTAGAAATACCTACTCATATATGTAATGTACTATGTACTTTTATGTTGTACAAAGAACTTCATTATCTATGCTACTCGTAATGTAGCAGTGCGCAGTGTAAACAACGAGCAGCGAGCTTAACTTGATCTTGCCATGCACAACACCTGTACTCCACTAAAGTCCTGCTTACCTATTTGTACCAGTTATTACTCTTATACTGTTAACGAATCATTTATTGCATATTTATTAGAACTTTCTATTAACTGGCTATTTTGTGTAAAATTGTTAGTAAATGCGAATGTTCTTTTGTATTTTATTGGAGATCTTTTACTATAAATATTATGTTATCTATTGCCTAGTATTATTTAGTCTTATGTAGTATGTATAATTAGTTAACACCGCGGGAAGACGTCGGTATCCGGGAAACAGAATAACTTGTCCGGACACCGACACACTATTTTATGTTTAAGTACTTTAAATTGAAGAAATAAATATTATTATAATATTATTATTTATTATTATTATTGTGACGGACACAGGGACGATACATACCTACCTATCTACAGCACCGACGATCGACGCGCTCAAGCCCACCCGCATCGCACGCACACTAGCATAACCGCGATAACACGTACGCTATATAAGCCAGCGCGGCCCGCGAATAGTGGCATTTGCTCGAGGCTCCCGCGGTGAACGGACGTGTGACCGGCACACTCACCGGACCGCTTGCAGAGCCTCCATCAAATCGCCCTACCCTGGTGTTCCCCACCAACCCGCTCCCCGCTCCCGGAGGTACCCGGTGCGCAGTGGTTTGCCCACGCTGCAAAGGACCTCATCCCGCTCCCTGTTCCCAGAGGTACCCAGTGCGCAGTGGTTCGCCCACGCTGCAAAGGACCTCACACCCGCTCCCTGTTCCCGGAGGTACCCAGTGCGCAGTGGTTCGCCCACGCTGCAAAAGACCTCATCCCGATCCCCGCTCCCGGAGGTACCCGGTGCGCAGTGGTTCGCCCACGCTGCAAAGGACCTCAACCCGATCCCTATTCCCGGAGGTTCCCGGTGCGCAGTGGTTCGCCCACGCTGCAAAGGACCTCATCCCGACCCCCGTTCCCGGAGGTAACCGGTGCGCAGTGGTACGCCCACGCTGCAAGGCCCTCATCTCCAATCCCGTTCCTGCCTAACCTGGAGGTACCCGGTGCGCAGTGGTTCGCCCACGCTGCAAAGGACCTCATCCCGATCCCCGTTCCCGGAGGTAACCGGTGCGCAGTGGTACGCCCACGCTGCAAGGCCCTCATCTCCAATCCCGTTCCTGCCTAACCTGGAGGTACCCGGTGCGCAGTGGTTCGCCCACGCTGCAAAGGACCTCATCCCGATCCCCGTTCCCGGAGGTAACCGGTGCGCAGTGGTTCGCCCACGCTGCAAGGCCCTCGTTCCCGAATCTCCCGACGCACTCCCGTACTTACTAAACGAACCGCCGCCCGCCGTTACCCGCGAAACCGTCATACGCGTTTCTCCTCGCAGGCCGTCGCGCTCCTGTTAGAGTTCCCACCGCGACCGCGACGTCCCGGAGTCCGCCACACCGTAGATAACCACTTAATGTTAACTCAGGATAAGTTAAGGTTAATCTAGATGCCCTAAGCAACCTATGTGGTACCCGAAATACATACTCATATTGTATTAACCTGTTATTGTGCGTTTCCTTGGACCATCCCCCTTAATAGACAATCTCAATAGGATGATTCATCTCTTACCGTGAGGACCGCGGCAAGGAGCAAGACCATCCACCTGGACGAGGGACCCAGGCCAGCTAGCCGAAAGGGTCACCCACGTCACAGTGGCGCCCAACGAAAAAACCCATCCTAGGGGAGTCTAAGGAAACCACATTGCTTGTAAATCAATAGAAGCAAACCCACGGGAGCATAGTGGCCCCCGAACCCGTTCAATAAACAAATTAAAATGCAATGTCGGATAAAACGTCGTGGATTTATAACCTGAAGAAAACCGAGTTAGAACAAGAGTGCATAAAGAGAAACTTAAAAACAGAAAATCAAACCGTCAGAGAATTACGCCATACCCTTGCAGAGGCAATAAGGGCAGATCTGGAACAAAACCGTAATACAGCCACGATGTCGACACATGGAAGCAATACCAGCGAAGCAGAAATTGAATACAAAGATACCATGTCGCCGCCGGATGACTACCCACACCAGAACGAACGAGACATAGAAAATTGGAACCTGCATTTTGATACACAGGACGACCCAGTCGAGTTCCTTGGAGGATCTAATAGAATCAAGTGGTAGGGAAAAGGAAAAAGTGCTAAAAGTGATACCCAGATTCCTGAGAGGCAAGGCCGTGTTATGGTACCGAAATTACAAGAAATCGTTTAAATCTTGGGGTGAGTTCATTTCATGTTTCAAACTCACGTTCTTACCCTGCGAACAAGAAAGCGAACTTTTAAGAAGAATTATAATGAAAAAGCAACGATACCGCCAAAATTTTACAGATTACTTAATAGAAATACAAACATTAATGCGTCGATATGGCAAGATGCCGGAAGACGAAGAACTGAAGATAATTTACGAAAATATGTGCTCAAAATATAAGTATTACATTAAGCATAATGAATTCAATACAGTCCAACAGTTGATAAGATTAGCGAATGACTACGAAAACATATCAGCAGAACGTCAGACCGAGTACGAAGATAGGTTTAAGCAAAAACCTCAGTACGCCCAAAGGATAGAAAATCAAAGTCCTGAAATAATTCAAAAGAAGTGGAAGCCTAGGGACCAAAACCGACCCGACGAGACAGCAAAATATATTTACAATTATAACGAAAAAGAATGTTGTTGGAGTTGTGGAAAACCAGGTCACTCAATGAGAGACTGTAGAGGGAAAAAGACTCTATTCTGCAGCTTATGTGGCAGGCTCGGCGTACAAAGTATAAAATGTTGCAAGCGAGTAACTCACAATGTTGGATCTTTAATCAGAAACTGTGACAATCAGAAAGATATCCGACCGTACATAAAAATCACAGTGCTACAAAAAGAATAGAATGCATTAATAGACACGGGATCTACGAGATCTTACGCGAACAAAAGCATATATGAAGAATTCATAAAGAGAAATCTAAAACCAAAGAAGGTTGAAGAAACAGCCATACTTGCAAATGGGGCACAAATAGAAATAAAAGAAGCCTTACCCATAGAAATAAACATAGGAACAAATGATTTCATACACCAGATGCTACACCATCCAGATATAACAAACGTCATAGTGGGCATGGACATAATGCAAAGAATAGGAATGAGTGTACAATGGACACCAAACCAGAATAATGAAAGGCAAGAAAAAACACCAGAAAGAAAACTTATAAGTACAAATACCGAATCCAAGCAATCAGAGCGATATGACAGAGATCCGCCGTTACCAGCTCAAGAAGCAGAACAATTACAGAAAGTCATAACAGAAGAATGCGAAACCAGCCCACGCTACATAAACCGACAAGAAATAATAAATATAGTAGTAAACAAAAATGACTGGCTTCAAAAAAGAATAGAACAAATACAAAACCAACCAAACAATCCAGAATACAAAATAGAAAACAGCGAATTGTACAAGAAAATCAAACAACACGCATATGGGCCAAGACTAGAGGCATCATCAGAATGGAAACTATGTGTACCACAGAACGAAATAGAAGACATACTTAAAACCAATCACGACGCACCAACAGCCGGCCATTTAGGTACATCAAAAACACTAAACAAAGTAGCACAAAGGTACTACTGGCCCGGTATGTTCAGAGACGTACGTGCATATGTAAGAAAATGCACAACCTGCCAAGCAAATAAAAAACCCCAACAGAAGCAAGCAGGTCTCATGCATATAAATAATGCAGATACACCATGGAGCGTGGTGTCAACAGATCTCATAGGACCCCTACCCCGATCATCAAATGGATACATATATACTATCGGAAGACAACAACAAAAAACTACACCAGAATATCAAAAGAAACATTACGATAAAAACAAAAAAGAATGGCAACCCAAGATCTGACAGGAAGTATTAAGAAAAAACTTCATATTATCCGACTCCAGCTAACAATTCTGCGCGAAACTAGCACCTAAATATACCGGACCATACACGGTCACCTCAAAGAAATCACCCGTAATATATAATCTACAAGATACCAGAAACATATAATTTCGTTTTATATATTTATACCGCCTGAAACAAATACTATTAATTGTTTAATCAGATTTAATAGTGATTATAGTTTTTTGTTTTATAATTGGTGAAAACATTAAACCACACCGGAATGCGTCTAATTGATATTCTACAGTATAGACTATAATACAAGACATACATTTTTATAGCGACACGGGGTTTAACATTTTTACCAGGAAAACGCTTAAATAAAAGCCATAGTATTAGACGGGTTTACATAGGACATGTAACCTGTACCTGTATATGTATAAAATACAGATAAAAATAACTCAATAACTTTGTTCGTCAACGCTCCGTAATGTAAGAATAGATATACTCATAGGATGGAACATGTAGTTCAGATATAATAAAACATACCGAATACTTTACCAGATATTTGCCATAATATACACTGTTGCATAGTAAAGGTTTATGTATATTTTTGTTTGAACATACTTAAAACGGTGATTTTTCCCCAGGTAAAAATCTCCAAAGAAGGAAGGAGGGTGTGACGGACACAGGGACGATACATACCTACCTATCTACAGCACCGACGATCGACGCGCTCGAGCCCACCCGCATCGCACGCACACAAGCATAACCGCCATAACACGTACGCTATATAAGCCAGCGCGGCCCGCGAATAGTGGCATTTGCTCGAGGCTCCCGCGGTGAACGGACGTGTGACCGGCACACTCACCGGACCGCTTGCAGAGCCTCCATCAAATCGCCCTACCCTGGTGTTCCCCACCAACCCGCTCCCCGCTCCCGGAGGTACCCGGTGCGCAGTGGTTCGCCCACGCTGCAAAGGACCTCATCCCGCTCCCTGTTCCCAGAGGTACCCAGTGCGCAGTGGTTCGCCCACGCTGCAAAGGACCTCACA
Organism: Plagodis dolabraria; assembly: GCA_963854805.1. NCBI lineage: Eukaryota > Metazoa > Arthropoda > Insecta > Lepidoptera > Geometridae > Plagodis > Plagodis dolabraria. The sequence goes on along the minus strand of OY978459.1, from coordinate 2,085,559 downwards.
CCCGCTCCCTGTTCCCGGAGGTACCCAGTGCGCAGTGGTTCGCCCACGCTGCAAAGGACCTCATCCCGATCCCCGCTCCCGGAGGTACCCGGTGCGCAGTGGTTCGCCCACGCTGCAAAGGACCTCAGCCCGATCCCTATTCCCGGAGGTTCCCGGTGCGCAGTGGTTCGCCCACGCTGCAAAGGACCTCATCCCGACCCCCGTTCCCGGAGGTAACCGGTGCGCAGTGGTACGCCCACGCTGCAAGGCCCTCATCTCCAATCCCGTTCCTGCCTAACCTGGAGGTACCCGGTGCGCAGTGGTTCGCCCACGCTGCAAAGGACCTCATCCCGATCCCCGTTCCCGGAGGTAACCGGTGCGCAGTGGTACGCCCACGCTGCAAGGCCCTCATCTCCAATCCCGTTCCTGCCTAACCTGGAGGTACCCGGTGCGCAGTGGTTCGCCCACGCTGCAAAGGACCTCATCCCGATCCCCGTTCCCGGAGGTACCCGGTGCGCAGTGGTTCGCCCACGCTGCAAAGGACCTCAGCCCGATCCCTATTCCCGGAGGTTCCCGGTGCGCAGTGGTTCGCCCACGCTGCAAAGGACCTCATCCCGACCCCCGTTCCCGGAGGTAACCGGTGCGCAGTGGTACGCCCACGCTGCAAGGCCCTCATCTCCAATCCCGTTCCTGCCTAACCTGGAGGTACCCGGTGCGCAGTGGTTCGCCCACGCTGCAAAGGACCTCATCCCGATCCCCGTTCCCGGAGGTAACCGGTGCGCAGTGGTTCGCCCACGCTGCAAGGCCCTCGTTCCCGAATCTCCCGACGCACTCCCGTACTTACTAAACGAACCGCCGCCCGCCGTTACCCGCGAAACCGTCATACGCGTTTCTCCTCGCAGGCCGTCGCGCTCCTGTTAGAGTTCCCACCGCGACCGCGACGTCCCGGAGTCCGCCACACCGTAGATAACCACTTAATGTTAACTCAGGATAAGTTAAGGTTAATCTAGATGCCCTAAGCAAATTGAGGTCGGACGTAGAGTCCTTGTTTGAAGAGTCTGGTGACGAGGGTGACAGCCGGAGGAAGCGGCCTTACTCCTCGTTTTACGCACCCGGCTATCTGGAATCGGACACTGAGACCGAGGGGACGGCAGCCTCTAAGGTCAGTACGGCGCGGAGGGGAAGGGCGAAGGGCACCAAAACAGGCCCCACGCGTGACGAATTTTTAAAGCCTAAGCCACTAGTGGAGGAACTTGCGGAGGTCCTGCAGAGCAGGAAATTCAAGAAGGGGCCGGCCGCTGTGGCCGCTGGAAGTCTTCTCGACATCGGAAGTGATTCTGATGTCCTTGCCGGGGTCGGTGACCTTAGCGGGCTCAACGCCCAGGAGCTGAGGGCTCAAGCAGGAGGGATGCTCGCCTGCATTTTAGAGGTTGCCAAAAAATCTGGCAACCTAAAGGGCGAGTTTGTTGGTCGCCTAAAACGGTCCGCGTCGACTCTGAGGGAAGTAGTCGACACACTGGCTAGCAGGAGTGAGGCGGAAGAGACGCGGCGACTGCGAGCCGAAAACAGTCGCGTGCGCCTCGAGTTGGAGGCCTGCAAGGCAGAGGTGAAGGCGCTGCGTCGCGGCTTCACCGAGGCCAAGACCCAGGCGGCTGCCGCCACGTCTGCTGCTTCAGTAGCAGCAGCAGCCGCTGCCGCCGAGACGCCGGCCCCCCCTGCCGTTGTACTGGGGGCAGAGTTAGTGGAGGAGATGACGCGCTCCTTGACTACCACGTTCGGGCAAATGCTCAATGCCCGACTCGCTGGTATCGAGGATCGCCTCCTGCCAGCGCCGGTAATTCGCCCGCCTCTCAGAGCGGACGCGAAAAAGGCTGCAGTAGCGGCTGCGCCCCCACCCCCGAAATCAACCCCTCGTAAGCGGGTTGGCCAGGCCTCGCAGGCTGCTGCCACGCCCCCGACTGCGGCTCCCATCGCCCCAAAAACTACGCCAACTGTTGTGGCCCAGGCGGAAACCTGGGTTGCAGTAGTTAAAAAGGGGAAAGGCAAAGGGAAGGGCAAATCGTCCTCCTCAGCCACGCCCGCTCCCGCTCCTGTCCCAGCAGCTCGTGCCCCCCCCTCCGCCGTGAAGCCCAAAACGAAGAAGGCGAAGGCTTCCGCTGCCGCCGGGCCCAAGAAGGCGAAAGCAATGAAAACCCCCAAATCCGCGGCTGTTGTGCTGACGCTGCAGCCCGAAGCCGCGGAAAAGGGGGTTACCTACAAAGCCATTGTTGAGGCGGCGCAGGAGAAGGTCGATCTCCAAGGACTGGGAATCGACCGGATCCACTTCCGCCAGACGGCCACGGGAGCCAGGATGCTCGAAATTTCTGGCTCCGAAAGCAGCGACAAAGCGGACAGACTCGCCGAGAAGCTCCGCGATGTCCTGTCCGAGGTGGCCAACGTCGCCAGGCCCGTTAAGTCCGTGCAATTGCACGTGACGGGCCTGGACGACGCCGCCACAAAGGAAAAAGTGGCGGCGGCGGTCGCCAAGGTGGGCCGCTGTGACGTACTGCACGTCAAAGCTGGAGAGATTCAAAGCTACGGCGGGACCGGCTCCTCTCTTGTTACCTGCCCAATTCCAGCAGCCAAAGTGTTGCTGGCACAGGGCAGGCTTCTGGTGGGGTGGAGCTCGGTGCGAGTGGTGGCACTGGCGGCGCGTCCCATGCGCTGCTTCAAGTGCATGGGACTCGGCCATACGCGCCCCCAGTGTCCCTCGTCGGCAGACAGGGGGGACCTGTGCTTCCGTTGTGGAGGCGCAGGCCACAAGGCAGCTAGCTGCCAGAGAAGAACCCCACACTGCGCTATATGCGCAGAATCGGGGCGACCAGCGGAGCACAGGATGGGGGGACAAAACTGTGTCCCCCCAAAGACGAAGGGACAAGCCGCCAGGACCCAGGCCATCCCCCGACCGGCTGCCAGAGCCGCCCCTGAGGTTGTTCGCCGTGCGGCGAGCATGGAGGTTGTGACGTCCGATTAATGGATCAAGTCGGGCAGCACAACCTCCTACAGACGAATTTGAACCACTGCGTCAGGGCTCAGGATTTGCTAATGCAGTCCCTGGCGCAGTGGCAGATCGATTTGGCGGTCGCCGCGGAGCCGTACTACATTCCCCAGTCCCATCCCTACTGGGCTGGGGATCTGGACGGCTCCGTGGCCATTATAGGACGTGCCGGTGGCGGCTCCCCCCTCTCGTTATTAGAGAGGGGCTTGGGGTACGTGGTGGCCAAGTGGGAGAGGTATGCGGTAGTGGGCGTATACTTCTCCCCCAATAGAACCGTCGCGGAGCTGGAAGCTTATTTAGACCTCCTGGCCGCGGCGGTGAGAAGGCAGGCACCACGTGAGGTCCTCCTCATGGGGGACCTTAACGCCAAGGCCCAGGCCTGGGGCAACCCCTCCACTGACACTCGCGGGGAGACTGTCAGGGAGTGGGCGGTTGCCACAGGGCTGACCCTCCTCAACAGAGGGTCGGTCCACACGTGCGTGCGACACAACGGGGGGTCCGTGGTGGACCTTTCGTTCGCCACCCCGGTGGTCGCAGCACGTGTCCAGGCCTGGAGAGTGGAGGCGGAGGTGGCGACTCTCTCGGACCACAACTACATCCGGTTCGAGATCGCCACCTCCCACCAAGGAGGGACTCGGCGCGTGGAGAGGGAGTCCTTCGCGCGCTGGGCGATTGGTCACCTCGATGCCGAGTTGGCTGAAGAGGCGGCTATCGTCCAGTCGTGGCTGGCCGGCCCGGTGCACCCGGAGGTGGCCATCGCGGCGGGCCACTTCCGGGAGGCGGTGACGGCCGTCTGCGACGCCGCCATGCCGAGGTCCCGACGCCGCCCCGAGCGCCGCCAAGTTTACTGGTGGTGCTCGGAGATAGAGGATCTCCGAGCGCGATGCTCGGAGACGCGCCGCCTCTACTACCACTGCAGGAGGCGGCGTCACGGCCGGACGGACGACCAGCTGCCGGCGGAGCAGCTGGCGGCCGAGCAGCTCCTGTATGGCGATGTGAAGATAGCCAAACAGGAGCTGAAGCTGGCCATCGGCCGGGCTAAGGCCCTCGGCTGGCATGAGGAGCTGGAGGGCCTCGACAGGGACCCATGGGGGCGCCCGTACAAGTCTGCCCGGAATAAGTTCCGAGGCAGAGCGCCCCCTGTCGCCGAGTCCCTGGAGCCAGAGCTTCTGGAGAGGGTGCTGGGGGGGCTATTCCCCGACAGCGACCCCCACTACACCCCTCCACCGATGGCCACACCGTCCTTCCAGGAGGAGGTGGACCCGGCCTCCATTCCGCCTATTTCAGAGGTGGAGATGGAGGTAGCAGTCTCTCGCCTGAGTGGCAAGAAGACTGCCCCGGGACCAGACGGGATTCCCGGGCGGGTCCTCAGGATCGCCCTTAGGGAGATGGGCGGTCAGCTTCGGGAACTGTTCGACGCGTGCCTCACGTCGGGTCAGTTCCCGAAGCTCTGGAAGGACGGGCGATTGTGCCTGTTGCGGAAGGAAGGGCGAGACGCCGACTCGCCCGCCGCATACAGGCCAATCGTGCTGCTGGATGACACGGCGAAGCTGCTGGAGAGAATCGTAGCTGCCCGTGTCATCCGGCATCTGGGGGGAACTGGGCCTGAGCTTTCAGAGGCCCAGTTCGGATTCAGAGCAGGGCGGTCGACGATAGACGCCCTGCTCTGGATCAAGGGGTGGACGCAGGACGCGGTCAGCGGGGGGGAAAAGGCGTTGGCTGTCTCGCTGGACATTGCCAACGCCTTCAACAGCCTACCGCACGGAACAATACGGGAGGCGCTCCGCTATCACGGAGTGCCCCTGTATCTGCGTAGGCTGTTGGCTGACTACCTCCAGGACCGCGAGGTCCTGGTGGAGGGACGCGATGGTCTGAGGCGACGTCGCGTGTCCTGCGGGGTTCCGCAGGGGTCGGTGTTGGGACCGCTCCTGTGGAACATTGGCTACGACTGGGTGCTCCGCGGCACGTTTCCCGCAAGTATGCGGGTTGCGTGCTACGCGGATGACACCCTAGTCGTAGTCAAGGGGAGGGACCTCGGGGAGACGGTGCGGCGGGCCACGGTGGCCACGACACTCGTGGTCGGCCGCATACGTGCCCTGGGGCTGGAGGTCGCCCTCTCCAAGACCGAGGCCCTAATGTTCCATGGGCCTCGGGGGGGACCCCCTCCAGGAACGAGGATAGACCTGGACGGGGTCCTGGTCCGGGTTGGGACCCAGATGAGGTACCTGGGTCTCATCCTGGACGGGCGGTGGACTTTTGGGGCCCACTTCACACAACTGGCCCCAAAAGTCATAGGCGCCGCAGCCGCCCTTGGGAGGCTGCTGCCCAACGTGGGCGGCCCGAACGCCACATGTCGTCGTCTGTACTCCGGAGTGATCCGGAGTATGGCCTTGTACGGGGCACCTGTCTGGGTGGACGCCCTCGGTCGCGCCAATAAGGCCCTGCTGCGACGTCCGCAGCGGGTCATCGCGACGAGGGCGATACGCGGGTACCGGACGGTGTCCTGGACGGCGGGATGCGTGCTGGCCGGTGATCCCCCCTGGGAGCTCCAAGCGGAGATCCTCGCCGAAGTTTACCACTTCGTGGCGGCGAGGAGATCCCGCGGGGAGCTTCCAGCGTGGGAGGAGGTCACGCGCATGCGACGGCGGGCTCGGGCCGCCCTGTTGAGGCGGTGGACGGAGGACCTGGCTCCACCGGTCCCTGGACAGAGGACGGTGGATGCCATTCGCCCGGTCCTCCGGAGGTGGGTAGGGCGGCGATTCGGGTCGCTGACCTTCCGATTGGTGCAGGTGCTTTCCGGACACGGATGTTTCGGAAAGTACCTGCATCACATCGCGAGACGGGAGGCGACCCCCGCCTGTCACGAGTGTGGAGCGCCAGAAGACACGGCGCTCCACACGCTGGAGGAGTGCGCCGCGTGGAGTCCCATGCGGCACACCCTCACAGCGGTCATTGGCGCAGATCTGTCGCTGCCGAGCGTGGTTAACGCTATGCTCGGCAGCGACGGATCGTGGCAGGCGGTGGTCTCTTTCTGCGAAGCGGTGATGGCGCAGAAAGAGGCCGCGGAGCGGGCGAGGGAGGACGACGTCCTCGCGGACCCGCTCCGGCGTAGACGAACTGGGGGGAGGAGAAGGCGATTCGGGCGCCTTCTCGCTCTTTCCTAGTGCTGTGCGGATCATCGGTGGAGAGTCGGGGGATTCTCCACTGGCTTGCACGATCCCACACGTCTGGGGGATGGCCTCAATGAGCCGGGTCATCCCTCCATTGGCCGGGGCCCGTCACCGATGACGGGCCGGCCGCCGGGGCGAGATGGTGACTGCTAACGCTACCCCATTTCGCCCTACTAGGCGGCAGACTGCCCCGTGGGGGTAGTAAGGCCCTTCAGGCGAGGACTCCCACATAACCACTCCACTCCCCCCGGGGCGGGTGGTATGCATAAAGGATTTTCCCGGGTGAAAAACAAAAAAAAAAAGATGCCCTAAGCAACCTATGTGGTACCCGAAATACATACTCATATTGTATTAACCTGTTATTGTGCGTTTCCTTGGACCATCCCCCTTAATAGACAATCTCAATAGGATGATCCATCTCTTACCGTGAGGACCGCGGCAAGGAGCAAGACCATCCACCTGGACGAGGGACCCAGGCCAGCTAGCCGAAAGGGTCACCCACGTCACATTATTATATCTAATCTAAACTAATATTATAACGAGGAAAGATTTGATTGTTTGTTTACATTGAATAGGCTCTGAAACTACTGGAACGATTTGAAACATTCTTTCATTCTACATTATCCTTGATGAACAAAGGCAATTTAATATATTTAAAATGTTAGGTATCCGTATTAAAACTTCAATAATGTAACGTGTTGAAAAAAGTACAAAAAAATCGTTATATGCGTGTGTGTATGTTAAAATTTATAATTTTGGATTTTTCGTACTACAACCGTGCGAAGCTGTGCTCGGGCCGTTAGTATCCTATATAATAACTTGATTGAAATATAAAATCTATTTCTCCCGGGCTATTGTAGGGCCAGGCCCTCGCCCAAAACCCGGTGGAGCTGGACGACCGCACAGGCGGTAGCCAGCATCTATGTCCTCCCCTAAAAATATAAAAAATATAAAATCTATTTATATTCTGTTAACTTTATAATTTTCTTCAAATATTTTCTGTGAGTACCACTTATATATCTCATACTAGTTTTAGTAATGTTGTATCTTAACCAGCAGTAAAAGAATTAACCTTTTTAATCGTTTACTTTAATTCTAGGTTAGGCCTGTTAACACCTTCGACCACATCATCACTTACCATCACGTGAGATTGTGGTCAAAGGCTTACCTATCATCAATAAAAAAAAAAATAAAAAAAAAAAAAAAAGTTATATCTTCCACCATTAAACAAAGACCACCCCATTAGGGGAGTGTGAGGAGGAGTTTGCCATAATCCCAGGCTTGGCAAGCATCTTGGGGCTTGCAGTGTAACATGTCAGCTCTTCAGGCACTGCAACGCAGTGTAAGTTGATAGTTTTTTACCAGAAAGGTCTACCACCCACCATGTGGCATTTTTACCTTCGTCTGCTCTTTCGACTCCCACTTTAAACTCGTAATCCTTGTGTACTTTACACAATTTACATATTTTTTATAAAAAAAATAATTGCAAGGTGGTAGGGCATTTTGCGAATGCCTTCCTGGCTAGCTACTATCCTGCCGTATAAAATCTGTCGCCAAACACCTAAAGGTGTGTTCCGGCAGCTTTCCTTGAGAGCCAGTAATTATAGCATAGCCTGAACTACATCTTTGACATCATGGTAAGCCATCAGGTGAGATGGTGGTCGAAGGCAAAAAAAATGAATTGTTGGCATAAACTCCTATGCATTTTGAGTTTTCAGCGAAACATAATTGCGCAAAATGATATAAGACCTAAATATGTATAAAACATTACAAAAATACATATATACGAGAGGAAAATATTAAGTCATGTGCGGGATTCGAACTCGCGTCCATCCACCCCTTTAGCGGGGTTATGCTCTGACCAATGGAGCTAACATGACAATGAGTATTAACTCAATTTTATCCTATCGTTCTTTAACCATCGTATTGGGCATTAATAGTTCAAATTACGTTGTAGTATAGCACTATTAATAATTGTTTGTAATTTTGTAAAATAATCCGCAGAGCATGCCTTATTGCAAACATAAAAATATTTAAAAATGTGTATAAAACACTTATATATAAAACACAAATGTCACAATATCAAGAATAATATTCTGTTCTTCATTTTAATATAAAAGGACGCCAAACATCTAACTTCCTACTTCATCAGTAGAGTGGGTAGGTATAAATAGCTCGACCCGCATTTCTACTGTTTGCGCAGCATTAGCGCTCTGTCTGCTCCTTTCTCTGTTGACACTTGTCGATTTGCTGATTTGTGCGTATCACGAATTTGCTGTATTGCGCTTCGCGTTGAAATTGGCATGCTTATTTATGTCTACAACATTTTAGTCTCGCTTCTTAACGTTGAAATTAAGATTTAATATGCAGGTGTTATTATGCCAAAATCAATACCCAAACTTGCGAAATACTTCCCCTTCGCAAAAGTCAAAGTCATGTATTCAATTCAGACGTCTACGACGCCCTTATGAAGGTCAATTACAAAATTTAATATTGAAATATTCTACATTGTACTTCCACGTTCAGCAAAAAAAAATATAGATCCACTGCGAGAAGAACGGGCAAAAAACTTGGGGCCATTCTTTTAATCGTAATTTAACAATGTGTTACATACTTACTATGTAATAAAAATATTACAATATTTGTTTAAATTATGTAAGTAGGTGACAAGCGATAGCTTGGCGGAGGCAGAATTGTCCAAACATTTTAATCACAAACGATGCGATTTCTTAATCAATACTTTTTCACGTACAATTTCAATTTTCCTTCTGTGTGTATTGTAATATATTTGGGAACTTTATAATAAACCGCACACAATTACCTAAGAAGGACCTTTCATTTGTCATTGGTAATCTAAAACTTGGCATCGCTAATTTATCTTTACGCTATTTTGCTATCCGTACATGGTTGATATTCCCAGGACAAGTACGAAGCGGTTCGCTTCCACTTTTTTTGTGCGTACTGCGAAAGAGTGGACCTCCTTACCGTGGTCAGTTTTTCTCGATAGATACTACAATCTGGAGTAATCAGGTTTCTAGTTAGTCGTCCTGCATTTTCAACTTTAACCATGCCTAACCCAGGCAGGGTGTGGTCAAACGCGAACCTATCATAAAAAAAAGAATCTACGGTCATAATATTATAAAAAGCGCCAACAGAGCCGCGTCAATAGGTTCAAAATCCTTACATGCGTAGTTATAGTACATATTATGCTTATTTTAAGTTAGTATTTTTTAGTTTTTAGGGTTCCGTAGTCCTGACAAGGAACCCTTATAGTTTCATTATATCCGTCTGTATGTCCGTCTGTCCGAGGTTTTGCAAAGAGACCGTTAGTACTAGGAAGCTGTAATTTTGTACTTATTGGTATGTATATTAACTACGCCAACAAAATTTAGAATTTTTTTTTTATGGTATTTACATGTGAAGTTTTTTTTTGTCGTCTACCACATCATGTGTGGTAGCGTTGAATAGGTATTTAAAAATTATTTCGGGGTTCCTAATACTGTTTTTCGATGTAATGCCTCATTTACGATATGTAAATCTTATAGTGCAAATTTTTGTTCCAGCAGGGCGTCCCCCCTCTAAAAGCTAAACTGCTGACTTGAAAAATCTAGAAAAAATCTTAATGATAGAGCACTTCATGAAATTTAAATGAAAATTATAGCGGTTGAGATAACTTTATAAGTTTAGCAGCAATAGTAGTTGAACTTCGACGTTGGATAATTTTGTACCAAATATAAAATCTTTAGAAAAATCCATTAAAGTGACTAAGATGAAGTAGTTGGTAGTTTATAAAGGGTAAAGACTTGCATTGAAACTATATCGAAAAAAAATATATCCTGAAACAATAACCAAAATGACGACACGGGACGGAGGCGGATGCAACGTAGCCTTGAAGTGCGCATTGTCATCCCTCACCCGCAACCGCCAGCACCTTCTCACCTATAGGTTAACGATACGATACTATACTATAGCTATTTAATGCACACCAATGAAATTACAAATAAAAGTGCTATAATAATAATAGGTATACAATGGCAATACAATCGGCGATTTTATCGCTAGTGCAATCTCTTACAGACAACCGTTGGATGGACAGGACAAGCTTGAAAGAGTGTAGATGGTGGTGTGCAACAAGAAAAACAAATTTTAATAATATTCACACCGATTTTACTCACGTAAAAACAGTCGAGCAGCTCGATCTCGACGGGTTTCGCCACTTTGCGCGAGACGAGCAGCGGCGCGCGCGCCCCGCTCTGCCGCCGCCGCGCCGCCGCGCCGCCTCAGACAACAGACAGACGCGATCGGGAGCGCACGTAGTCCATGACGAAGCGACTCTGAACGTCGCGAAACTGGTCGAGATCGAGCTACTCGCCTGTGTTTACGTAAGTAAAATCGGTGTGAATATTATTTAAATATGTGTGATACTTACGAAAGATTTAATAAAATTTTAATAAGAGAAACAAATATAAATATATAGTTAACGCACTGTTTCTATGAAAAATTTCGCCACTGCTTGCTCCAGAGATTATTAAAAGACTCAATGTCTCTTAACAAATCTCTGCCGTGTCGTTTAGAGCATGTGATGTCTTCTAAAACCGGATATATTTTGTAGTATAAAGCGTTGAGGACTGGACTAGATGAGGGCCAGTCTGCAGCTCTTATAAATGCCGGAAGGTTGGTTTCAAGCCATGTTTGGATAATTTGTGCTTTGTGACCAGGTGTAGAGACTTGCTGGAGAGTACAAGGTACATTTTTAAAAAGTGTATTGCTGATGGGTTTTCACAACATGATCCATGACTGTCTCTTGATACACTATGGCTGAAGTTTTCATTATTTTTCACAAAATTGTAGCTTTGTGACGACTTGATGTGGCATGGCCCACCAAACCATTACTGACGCAGGATGATGACCACATTGTACCTTTCACAACCACTTGAACAGCTTCATATCATCTATTTTAGAAAAGAGTACAATAATTATTTATTGCTACAGAAAAGTGGAAGATAATAATTTAGAACAACGAAATTGTTCTATATTATAATAACGTGCTACTGCCCGATATCATAATATAGAACGTTTACGGAACCGTACATTGTACGTGGTCCAACACGCATTTGACCAATTAAGTATTAATTAATGAAATTAGTGTTTTTTTCTGTTATTGACTTTATTGTATTGCAAAGAATTTAATGATCGACAGTTTTTTAATGGTTTTAAGAGGAATTTCATGTTTAGTGTCAATGATTACAAATGTTTTGCATGATGGTAGTGTACATTGCGAATGCCTTCCTGGCTAGCTACTACCCTTAAGTAGAAAATCTGTTACCAAGCACCTAACGGTGTGTTCCGGCAGCTGTTCTTGAGAGCAAGTAATTTTAGGTTAACCTGAACAACACCTTCGACCACATCATCACTTATCATCATTCAGATAGTGGTCAAGGGTAGCCTATCAGCAATAAAAAAAACAATGCAATGTTTTTCTATGGTCGCAAATTCCACTATCATGTACATTAGTTTCCAGTTTTAAAATGTTAAATTTCTCACCACAGACTTGCATTTCCACCTTGAATAAAATAACTCGACCCGCATCTACTGTTTGTCCAGCATTAGCTCACTGCCTATTTCCAACTCTGTTGACACTAACGATTTGCTCATTGGCGCGTATCAGCTCTCCACCGTATTGCCACGTTAAAGCTTGCACATTATATATTTTATAGGAACAATATTGCATTCATGCTTTTTTAGTTTATAAAATATGCAAGTTTCACAAGAGGTACCAACTTAAGAGCGGAAATACGGACTGATTAACAGGTAAAAATACCGAAATATTGTATGGAATGCGTGAAGAGTGAACACTTTTTAACCGACTTCCAAAAAAGGAGGAGGTTCTCAATTCGTCTGTATTTTTTTTTTTTTTTTTTTATGTTTGTTACCTCAGATCTCTTGACTGGGTGAACCGATTTTGAAAATTATTTTTTTGTTTGAAAGCTGATGCTTGTCGTTTGGTCCCATTTTAAATTTCATAAAAATCGGTCAAGCTGTTTTTGAGTTACACTAAAAAGATTGAAAAAAAATTTTTTACAAAAAATGGAACCGACTTCAACATCCAAAAGTGTGAAATAGCTTGTCGAAGTCGGTACCATGCGCAATATTGTGATAATAGCTACTTTTGAACCATCATGGTACCGACTTCAACAAGTTATTTCACACTTTTGGGTGTTGAAGTCGGTTCCATTTTTTGTAAATTTTTTTTTATTTGTGATACCAAAGGTAAGACGAAACCCGATGGAGGGAAGTGTTAGAATAAAACATTTTGTGCAAATATCAGTAAGTTAGGAAGCAACGATGGCCCAGTGGCAGGCAGGCGTGGCGCACTCCGTACTTTAGGTACAAAGCTACAGTACATTGGTGGCTTCGTCTAGACGGGCTTACTCGAGTCAACAGTGGGTTGGCGCCGCCCGGGCCCGGAACGCACGACTTCTCATTTCAACGTGGCGTTTCTCTTCTTCGTAGTCTGTTTACGAACATAGTATAACAGAATAAAAAGGCGTGTATCTAGTAGGTAGGTTGAAATGAGGGCAAAAAAACGGACCAAGTGCGAGTGGGACTCGAGCACGAAGGGTTACGTACCATTAGCTGTAACCTAATCTTGCAAGTTACAGACACTTTTCATTGTATGGGAGCCCCTCATATTTTTTTTTATTTAAATTATTTATATTTAAGTATAGAGAAAATAAAATTAATTAAGCGTAAAGTTAAAGCGTCTACCTGTCACCTTTATTAGTATTGAGCAAGAAACGGTAAAAAAAACAAGTTTGTTGTATGGGAGCCCCCTTAAATATTTATTTTATTTTATTTTTAGTATTTGTTGTTATAGCGGCAGTAGAAATGCAAAATTTAACTGTCTAGCTGTCACCGTTCTTGAGATACAGTCTGGTGACAGACAGACGGACGGACGGACATCGAAGTCTCAGTAATAGGGTCCCGTTTTTACCCTTTGGGTACGGAACTCTAAAAACACTTTCAATAGAATATGTACACTTAAAACAGCTCAACCAGCATCTACTGTTTGCCCAACATTAGCGCGCTTCCCTATTTGCTTATACTGCTAGATATGTACATATACGTAGATATAAGCGATGGTATTGGTTTACTATCAAGCTGACCGTTAGCTTATTTGCTATCTGCATATAAAATGTACAAAGTCGATGTAAAGGAGTGAGGGTAAATAGAGCGACTATTCATTTTCATATTAGTATTTTTTCACTAATTCTAGGTTACCCTGAGCAACATCTTCGACCACATCATCACTTACCATCAGGTGAAATAGTGGTCAAAGGCTATTTCAGGCATAAAAAAATGTTTTTATTTGTTATTTAATCGTTGTGAAACAAGTGAACCGTTCAAAATGAAAGTAAATAAAAATATGGTACTTACCGTAACTACATAAAAAAAAGTAAAAAACAGTTTAACATTCGTCAGTCATTTTTTATGTTTTTTTTCCATATATGTTAGATTTTGCCTACTACCTGATCTAATGGTAAGTAATTATATGGTCGAAGATGTTGTTCAGGCTAACCTAGAATTACCGGCCCTCAAGGACATAGGACATCTGCCGGAACACACCGTTATTTGCTTGGCGACAGATTTTCTACTTGTGAGTGTTAGCTAGCCAGGCGGGCATACACAAAATGTCCTACCACCATGCTTTAACAACTGCCATCCTAGGACAACAACCGGGACCGACGGCCTCGCGCGCCCTCCGAAGCACGTGCACGCTCAGTAGTAATGTCACCAGCTGTCACCCATCAAATGCATGACCGAATGCACCGGCGGACGTTGCTTAACTTTGCTGAACGGTTAAGAATAGCTTAGCAAACTTCGCTACGAGCGCTTCAAAATAATTTGATTTGATTCACATAAATGCAATATTCTCAATTATTCGAAGTTTACAAAATGCAATATGAGGCATGTGAGACGTATTTAGATACCAGTACTGTTAAATATTACAAATTTTTGCAAAGAAGGAAGAGGTACCCAAAATACATCGACTATGTTATTTAACTTACAATAATTTATATGATATATATGGGAGTACCAAGACATAGTTCATAGAAAATAGTTAAAGATCAAATAATATTGTTCTGACCATCATAACTTTAAACCAAGAAAATATGTGGCCAAGAACCTAACGGTGTGTTCCGGCAGCTGTCCTTGAGAGCCAGTAATTCTAGGTTAGCCTGAACAACATCTAAGACACGGTAAAATTATCTATACAGTATTACAACTTCATAGAAACGGACGAAACGCGCCTCGATCTCGGCCTGCGCTCGGCACGCAGACAGTCTCGAGTGGCGCGACTGTGCCGCAGAGACGAGCAAATGGTTTGTTAATTGCGTTTTTAACAAAAATCTTGATTTTCATTTTCACCGAAAATAAGTTCAAGTACATTTTTACATATTTAATATGACGAGTAGGATATATTGTTCTGTTTTTGGTGGCATAAATTCATCAAAAACGTAGATATCTTTTTTAGATTACCTGGAAACTGATGTAAAAAAAAAGTATATTAACAATCACAAAACTAAATGAAAACACAAAGTAGGCAAATATAATTCAATTGCTGGAGGCGGGTACCCCTATCGCATATTTACGTACAGTGCGGCTTTAGGTAGTTATTTCAAGGACAGAGCCGAGTTAAAATACTGTATAGATATTATTACCGCGTCTAAGACCACATCATCACCTACCATCAGGTGAGATCGTGGTCAAAGGCTAACCTATCAGGCATAAAAAAAATTTTAACCAGAAAATGCTTGTACACACAGAAAAGAGAAAATATTATTTTATATCTCTATGCTTGTGCAGATGACACAGAAAACATACTAAATATAGTGTTCTCAAGAATTACATCGAAATAAAACAAATGAAGTAGGTGCCAGTAGGTATACTCATATAAAACATCTCAATCCACATCGAATGTATACGCAGCATTAGCTCGCTGCCTGTTTCAATCTCTATTGACACTTGTGCAGTTGCTGATTGGTGCGTGCTGGCTATTTGCTGCATTATACATTGCAGCATTTGGAATGCAATGACTGTTCATGGATGCACTTTGATGTAGTATTTCTTTAAACTTAAAAACTTTGTAAAAACTCGTACTTACCTATAATTAATCGTTGTTTCATTGAAAAAAAAATCATGGCAGTTAAAAGGATGTATAGGTTCACTACAGTTTTACATAATTACAAATTTACGTGAGGAAAATTTATTAATTAAAGTCATGTGCGGTATTCGAAACGTGGGTTGTGTCATTTACAAGTTTAAAGCTAATTGCAAAATTAGTTTTGTTTGTAGTACATCGTTAGTTGAACTATAGATGTCACTCCATCCTCATATGATGGTTAAAGAATGATAGGAAAATAAGAGTTAAGACTTAATGTCATGTTAGCTCAGTCGGTCAGAGCATACCCCGGCTAAAGGGGTGGGTGACGTGGGTTTGAATCCCGCACATTACTTTAATTTTTCCTCTCATAAATTTGTAATTTTGTAATGTAATTCGCAGAGCATGCGTTATTACAAAAATAAAAACTTTAAACTACTGCTTGTTAGCAAAATATTAGTATATTTGTGTATCTGACGTGTGCTCGTGTTTTTTTTATGAACCTATTGGCTATAAAGCACACGCAGGTTAATGATATTATATTTATTGATTTTGAAGCGCTCTGAAATGGAAATCTGTGGTCTCTGCCTACTCCTACGGGAAAGAGGCATAATTTTATTTTATTCGGAAAACATACAGTGTTAACATAGCATTTTACTTTCAAGATAAAATATCTATACACCATTTAAATTTTATGTATGTACTAGCTTTCCGTGCGCGGCTCCACCCGCGCGTATGTCGGTTATCGCGCAAAAACATTAACCTCTTTTTGCGCAGTTGGATAAAAACTATCTTATGTTTTTTCCCGGGTCTCAAACTATATCCATACTAAATTTCATTCAAATCGGTCCAGTAGTTTTGGCGTGAAAGCGTAACAGACAGACAGACAGACAGAGTTACTTTCGCTTTTATAATATTAGTACTGAAGTACTGATGTAACAAAGGTCTTATTGTTCCGCCCAAAAACTTATCCACAAATTAATCAATTCATTTACCTGTTTGCTACCACAAGAGTCACGTTTCAAATAAGACAAGTTCTAAACTGAAAAAAGGCCACAAATTCACTAAAGACATTACGGAAACTTTTCACCATAACCATTTCACCATTAACGTATTTCATTTGTAACTATTTGACCTAATAAACTACTTAGGAAACTAAAAAGCTTACTGCGCCCACACAATAGGGAAACAGTTTCGACCTTCAAAGTAACAAAAGCTGACACGTGCGAGTTGTCTTTCAAAAACTAGTGTTCCGAACAATTTAGGCTAGAAAAGATATAGTATTACATTTCAACGGGGCAATGCTGGCAGCATGATGGGCACGCTGCCAACTGGTAGTAGGCTGGAGCATTTGGACTACATGTGAGTCTGTGTTGTGTGCGGTTTTATAATAAAGTTCCCAAACATATTACAACGGTCAAGTTAGTGCCTGTCACCTATGTAATGATAACTATTTATATTGTAATATTTTTACTATATAGTATGTTACACATTGTTTAAAAACGTTTAAAAGAATGGCCCCAAGTTTTTTGCCCTTTCTTCTCGCAGTGGCTCTACACATTTTTGATGATCGTGGCAGTACAATATTGTTTATTTCAATATTTAAACTTGTAACTGACCTTCATAAAAGCCAGGGAAGAGAAGAGAGAACGAAAGTACAAATTTGAGTTATGACTGACACTACGATAGCTCAATTGACTAAGCATGTACGCTCATAAGTTTGAATTGCACTAGTCGTTATTTTTCCTTACGTTGTGATTTTGTAGAAATGTGAGAAGTTGGCCATAATAAAAAAAAATTTACGTCTTCGTATAAAGTTCAATGGGTATGAATATACTTTTATATATTTTCCCAATTGTTTATAAAAACAATAAATAGGGACCGTCAAAATGATTGTTACGGGGTCTATCTGTTGTATGCTGCTATATATAATATATAAATATACTGACTTATAGGTTGTCTAAATGCTTTCATTGTAGGAGCTATAGTGTTGTATATCATACGTAGAATTTCGTTAATAAAGGAATATCGTCAGTAAAAAAAAGATAAACTAGTTACCAATATGGATTCTTGGTATATTATTTAATCATCTGTTTATATAACAAATACTGATTTAGTTATAAAGCTTTGATCTTCAACATTGGAGGTGTTGCTATAATTTGAAATCCTTAGAGCGAGGCCCATCTCGCCCTCCCCGGGTTTGTTTACATGTAAAATATATCTGAGTATGACGAAAATATTTCGTTTCCCAAATCTGATAGGGAACTCTAAAATCCAAGTGACATAAAAGAACAAACAAAGTAACTATAAAGAATATTTTATGGGTGCACTAATGGTAAAGTTATCTATATATCACAATTGTGACCTATGGACTTGGGAATAGATTTACAGTTATTTATTGTTATGGTATTTTGAAAATCAAATTTGTTTATAAAGAAGTTAATACTTTCTTTTTAAACTGGGTTATTTGACGTGAATAAATATGTAAAGAAGTACTCTAATACAGTTAACGCTTTGATTTCGTACTCGTCAAATTCTCAATTAACAAAACAACTACAATCTTCCAAATGAAATTGGATTGGTTAATTGATTTTGCACTTAGAAATGATCGCATCCGATTGGTCGTATCAAGGTAATTCTGTTGCGCCGCACATTACACTTTTTAAACCACACCCGCCGCGGTTAGTATAGGTCCTGTTGTTATTCAGCTTAACATTTCTTTACTTTGTTTTATGGTTGTTAGCCTTTGGCCACTATCTCACCTGATAGTAAGTGATGATGTGTTCGAAGATGTTGATCAGGCTAACCTTGAAATGATTACTTCTTAAGAACAGCTGGCAGAACACGCCGTTAAGTACTAGGTGACGGATTTTCTACTTGTGGATGAAAGCTAGCCAGGCAGGTATTTGTTAAATGCTCTGCCACCGTGCAAAATAATGGATAATTTGAATTCGATACTTCTGCGGCATATGGCGATTTCATTCTTGATGATGGTCGCGTCTAAAAGGACTGTACAATAATCTCCATTTGAAAGTTGTAGATAATGACTGGAAAGACTGCGCCTTAGGAGCAGCCAGTATTCACATAACTGCGAGTAGGTTATTACCGCACAATTGGCGCACAAAAGGATTATGTCACTTTCTATGTTAATCGGTCTGTTTTGTTATTAAAAAAACATACAGTGCTGACCATTCTTTTATTCGGCTTTTATGACACGGGAGGGAAAGACCAGAATACCATACTCCCCGTATGGTATTCTGGTCAACCTTACATACGTGACGTAAAAGTATGATTATGATTTATAGTGGAGGTGACTTTCATAGCTATATAGTTCTCAATACTAACATTGTTAGTTTTGTCAAGTTGGCCTTAAATATTTATAATGTTAATAATTATGATAAGAAAATAATTATTAAATTAAAATAATAGATAATATAAGGCACCTTAACATCAAAAATAAAGGTTATTATATCAAGGAACTCAGAAATATACGAAGAAAATTATCTTACGCTAAAACGTGAGTGCATTTTAATCAACAATTCATTATATACCATAGTAATACCAGCATTTACGCTACAATTTTGTACCTACCCAATGCTATAAATTCCTATTCTATTAAAGCAACTCGCCCGTAGAAGTAAACCCAAACCACGGAGCTGATAAAACTTGCAGGAATCTCGTTGTTTGCCGAGCGTAAGTAGTTCGGGGAGGGCACTAAGACGCAACTTGGGGACTAACTGGGGCGCAAACCTACTTGTTACATGCCTGTACGGGGGACTTTGTTGGTCTAATCAAGACGATGAATTGATTTAAACAAGGATGTTTGGTTGCCAAATTGGATTGTTTCACAGAAAGATGTTTTACTACATTTTTTATTCAGTGTACGGAAAATTTGGCAGATCTAAAAAATCATGTTGACTAAGTGATTATTGCGCCAACGTTAATTCCAGAGTTAATTTGGTTTTTGCATGACAATTTACACTTAATTCGAGATTAACTCGCGTTTTCTCGTTGGCACAAATATGCCTTACTCGTATATCAGATACTTAAAGTATAAAGCAGGGATGAAAAACATACATTTTCATATTCTTAGTGCACATATTTTTTTTATATCTAGCAGAAATTGAACCTCCCCCCTTTTTTACGTATCCTTAACCGCTCGGATATCTAGACACAAATATATCGACTAGATAGTCGTTTTAAGCACACCGTAGCCGAGCTAATGGAGTGATCTAATTGTACTTACCCTAAGTAAACTATGATGTGTTGAAAAATACAAATTTACGAATGGAAAAATTATAGTCATGTGCGGGATTCGATCCCGCACCATCCACCCCTATAGCCTTACGTTATTGCAAAAATAACAATATTAAAAAAGTACAATGTGGTTTCCCGTTTTTCACAAGTTTAATAAACATAAAAACATATTATGCCTATATAGATAGATACATTTATGCACATAAAAATATAGTGCAGCTTAGCCCCATAAAGCACCAAAAGCGATACGATACCAAATCAATACACGAAATACGTACTTACCGAAACCGGTTAACCGTCTGATTACCCATGCGTTTCGTTTCTTTTGTTATCGATTCTCTTTTTATTGTTCGTGTGTCGATATCGTTATCTATATCGATAACGTTACAATCGAGGTTTGTTTTATACTTTATTGGTACATGCCCTCGGGTTATGTGACCTTTGAGTTTGTCTTGGCAAGTTCACCTGTGATAAAAATCAAGTTTTATTGGCGGGAATTGTAATATTTTTTGGTAAAGTCAAAGGTTTCAATGCAAAGACAACTATGAAACCTCGAAATATTTCCGTTTTAACATTAATCAACGCCATCTGTTAGATTTTTTGGCAACGAAGTCTATTTGTTAATAGGTAACTCTATGGTTCCTACTAAGTAATTATTTTTTAATAGTAATTATTTTTTAGTATCAGTCAATAATGGCATAGAGTATAATATAATGATACTACGGTACTGGGTAGTAATGCTGTTTAGAACATATCAAATAAAATTTTGTGTACACTAGCTTTTACCCACTCGTAGCGTAGCTTGTCGAGTCGTTCTTAAACAAACAACTAGGATAATCATTATCGGATGCGGTCCTCTAGTGCAGTTATTACTTCGGTGCTTCGGAGGGCACGTTAAGCCGCCCCGCGTGGGTCCCGGTTGTTGGTTAACAAATTCCCGCCTAGCTAACTACCGACCTGAAGTAGTACCAACAATTACCGCTGAGTTCTGTCAATGATCCTAA
This sequence comes from Plagodis dolabraria, assembly GCA_963854805.1. Classification (NCBI taxonomy): domain Eukaryota; kingdom Metazoa; phylum Arthropoda; class Insecta; order Lepidoptera; family Geometridae; genus Plagodis; species Plagodis dolabraria. The sequence continues at coordinate 2,064,949 of OY978459.1, read as the reverse complement.
TTATAGTTAATCTGTCAGTTTGATTCAAATTAATACAAGTAGGTTTGCTGCAATTAATGCTGGTGTGGTGTGTTACCCTTAGTCGCCTCTTACGACACCTACCTTAGAGATGAGGGGGTGACATTCTTGCCCGGCACCCCACGGGATGTCACATTTAAATCAACTTAGAAATAAATAAAACAATTTCTAGTTTATGGTCACACCATTCTTCTGTGATAGTTAAAAATAATACTGTTAATAGTTTCGATAACCAATCGGTTAAGGCACTGGCACTATGTAAACCGAGGGACTCGACATAAAACCCAACGCAAGATGAGAAGTTAGTGAATTAAATATATGTATCGTGTGTAAAAACAACTCCAAAATAAACAAAACACTTTTAAGAGGTATTAAACATCCGTAATTTGCTACTTAACTTACATGATTATAGCCTCTACAAGTATTATATACCGTATATAACGTCGGGACAAAAATAATGACAAATATACGCGATTTAAACCGTTTAAAGTTGTTTAATTACTATTATATACAATCCCAGACATGCCAAAAATACCCATAGCACTGTCTTACTTAGGCATTATATTCTAGACTTCGCAGTACGTGATTTATGCCCCTAGGATAAGCAAGATGTCTTAAAATCAACTTTGAAATCTATATGCAAATAATCTAGTCACTGCTTTCAATATCAGCATAAGATAGTTTAGACCAGACTTAATAGTCTAAAATAGTTTACATTTGAACAGTTTAGTTGAGAATATATTAGAATTAGAATCAACATTGTTTAAAAGGGGCACATTGTTAGTCTGAGAACTGTGTTGAATAGAAACTAGATGTAAGCGAAGGAACGTCTAGAAATATTTATTTTATATAATCTTGATATTAGTTTTGCAGAATTGATTGAAGCAAAACCACACGCACACGCAAATACTTATATCCCTAAATGTTGCCAGGAAGGGTAAAAAGTCAACGATTTTTTTTGCTTGATCTTTATTTGTCTTTTGTTTTTTTAACTAATTATATAATACTGAATTGCGAGAGGAAATATTAAAGTAATGTGCGGGATTCAAATCCGCGCCATCCTTCCCTATAGCCGGGGTATGCGCTGACCGCTCAGCTTACATGATCATATTATGACTCGTAACTCTAATTTGTCTCTTGTTCTTCACCACCATATGGGGATAGAGCGACACCTATAGTTCAAAGTACCACACTATTCAACACTTAAGTTGTACCACAAACAAGACAGATTTTAGCAATCAACCTTAAACTTGTAAACAATGACGCCACCCTATATATTTTTAATTTTGCAATAACGGATGCTCTGCGGATTACATTACCAAATTACGAGAGGAAATATTATAGTCATGTGCGGAATTGGAACACGCACCATCCACTCTTATGGCCGGGGTATGCTCTGACCGCTAAGATAGCATGACGATGACACATAGCTCCAATTTGTCCTCTCGTTCTTAACCAACGTTAAGAACGCTTCATCCTCCATTCTGAATTAAACGTGAAGGACAGCCCTCGCAATTATATCAAATAAATGTATTTATGCGTATATTTCAAATTTCAAATATATTTTATCAAATTTACAAATTTACGAGAGAAAAAATTATAGTCATGTGCGGGATTCGAACCCGCGTCCATGCACCCCTTTAGCCGGGGTATGCTCTAACCAATTGAGCTAACATGACACAATGACTCATAACTGAAGAACGAGAGCAAGAATTACAGTTATGAGTCATTGTGTCATGTTAGCTCAATTGGTTAGAGCATACCCCGGCTAAAGGGGTGGATGGACGCGGGTTCGAATCCCGCACATGACTATAATTTTTTCTCTCGTAAATTTGAAATTTTGTAGTGTAATTCGCCTAGCAGGCGTCATTGCAAACTTAACAATATTAATATTTTATCAAAATTTTATTTATTGGATCGTCCCATCTTCATGATGTTTTAAGGTAGACTATTCCTTCAAGTTAGTATAATTGGAATAGCATCATTATTGGTTGATTTGTTTTTAAGTTACACTGAATTATCAGAAAAAGTGTCAATGAACGTATACCACGATCACAAGGTGATTGCAACATTGTCCCTTGTGGGAGAGTGAAAATAAAACTTGTAAGCGACATGCATGAGTAAAATGGTAGAAACATTAAAACTAATTCTGAAAAGTATTAAATAAATAATGAAGTGTTCAATAAATGGTGAGCAACACTAGACCAACGTTTTTTAAATCTCATGCTCTGAATCTCGCGATAAGCTCGGTTTCTATCTAAGATAAGGATAATCTATCTTAGTTATAATCCTGTCTTTTTCTAATGTTCATTTATATAAAATCTTTCGCTTTTATGTCAATTCAGCAGTAACAGTAAAAATTAACTTTGCTCTTCCGTTGTAAAAAACTATTATGCAATGAGTTCTAGACGATATCACCCACATCAAGGCTAACAAAAGGCTTTATTTTCGAAAAATGTCTTATGTGTTGGAGCGTCCTTAAAAATATTTAAATGAAACCTTACATAAATAGTCGTTTTTGGCCAACCTTCTTACTACACATTGTTTTCTTTTTCTGTGCAATATATGAAAAAATCAGGGTTTTATCTTATACCCTTTACCAGCTATAGACCAGTAAGAAAGGGATGATCAGACAGACATACGGCGGAGTCTAATCAATAGTGCTCTGTTTTGCCCTTTAGATACGGAGACCTTATAAGTTTTACCCTTTAGGTGCGGATACCTAATAAAGAAGGACATGGAATAATTTATTTTTGAATTTATTTTGTATGGTAATCGTATTTACCTTATAAGGTCGTGGTTAGGTAAGTATTACGCATATTGAAGGTGATTCAGAATAATATAATTTACTGATCATAACTCGATTAGCAGTGGAAATATTGAACCTACTCTTATTAATTGAGTCCCGGATATATTCAGCATAATGGATATATCCGGCACACAGTTAATAATAACTTTATAAATATCATATTTTGCGAAAAAGATTACATCATTGATGTGAGTGGATTATTTGGGAAATATGATTACCATGAGTAAGATCCATATTTTTTGTTACCAATATTGTACAATGTCCGATTCTGTGTCATGCTGTGTGATTAATAGCACAGAAAAAAATATACTAGAGTATGAATAGCAAAAAATCAGCCAAGCGCGAGTCAAAGTCAAAGTCAAAATCATTTATTCAATTTAGGCGTCTACGACGCTCTTATGAAGGTCAATTAAGTTGGACCCACAAACCGAGGGTTCCGTACCAATACAGAATGTACCAAGAAAGTTAAATTTTTAGTAACAAGTTTGAAATTTGTAGGATGATTCCGATGTGCATTTGGCACTTATTATTTTGTTTATAGTCCAAAATTATCTAATTTTGGACTATAACCATACCAGGTTTGACGCTCATGTCATGTGTTAACATTTTTAAGATAATATGTAAAACAAAAACACATAAAGTAAAATTACATATTTCGTTTATTGTGTTGGTGTGCCAAAGATGGGGACCACTTTGTATAAAATTTTTGATATTCATATTTTTTAGGCATTCCATCATAAAACATACATTCTGTAAAAAAAATTACGATCTACTTATAACTATTATAACGCTTCTAAATACCAACTGCAAAACTCTTCAAAGGTCCAAGAACGGGCAGACGCAGGCTATGAGCCTCCATCCTTCGGCAGTCCAGGTATTACCGGAACCCTAAAAACTAACGAATTGTTGCCATATTCAATCATATTCAAAGCTTCTATATTTCATTTTTTTATGATTGATATCTATCCTTTGACCACTATCTCACCTGATGGTAAGTGATAATGTGGTCAAAAATGTTGTTCAGCCTAACCTAGAATTACAGGCTCTCAAGGACTGCTGCAGGAACACAGCTGCTGTTTGGCGACAGATTTTGAGGGTGGTAGCTAGCCAGGCGGGCATTCGCAAAATGCCCTACCACCATGCTATAACGATTGCCATCCTTAGAAAACGACCGGGACCGACGGCTTAACGTGCCCTCCGAAGCACGGAAGCGCTCAGTAATAATGTCACCAGCGGTCACCCATCCAACTCATGACCGCGGCCGACGTTGCTGATCGGTTCAGAATGGCTAAGCATCTTCGCTACGAGCGCTTCAAAATTATTGATTCGTATTCTAATTTTTATGATCCCGTAGGGTGCTGGGCTAAAATTGCAACCCCCTCTTTTCCTATAGGAGTCTTCAGAAGCGACCAAAGGAAAAACACTAGTCGGTGGCAGAAGAAGTATTTTTATTATTGTTTCTCCCACAGATCTTTTACTTTTAGTGTTTAGCAAATATCATCCGACACAGAAGTTAGAACTCACGGTTAGTCAATACATGATTGAAGCAACCACTCAGTTTGACCTTTAAATGAATCTTATTTGTTTAAGACAAAAAAAAACCCGCACTATTGTACATTACATTATTGTTTTTTTTTTTTTTGTGCCTGGTAGGTTAGGCTTTGACCACTATCTCACCTGATGGTAAGTGATGATGTCGTCGAGGATGTTGTTCAGACTGACCTAGAGTTACTGGCTCTCAAGGACAGCTGCCGGAACACACCGTTAGGTGCTTGGCGACAGATTTTCCAACTTGAGGGTGGTAGCTGGCCAGGCGGGCATTTGCAAAGTGCCCTACCACCATGCTGTAACGACTGCTATCCTAAGACAACAACCGGGACCGACAGCTTAACGTGCCCTCCGAAGCACGGAACCGCTCAGTAGTAATGTCACCAGCGGTCACCCATCCAAGTCATGACCGCGGCGGACGTTGCTTAACTTTGCTGATCGATTCAGAATGGCTAAGCAAACTTGGCTACGAGCGCTTCAAAAATTATTGAATTTAGTATGCGCTTTTCTTTATGTATCATAAATTTTTGCAGTACAATGTAAGCTTTAAGAGAAATCGAATGACAAATGCGCTCAAACCTGAAGCTCAAGAGGCTGCATTGAGCTGTCACAGCAACGAGCGATGAATATTTATGGGCCATTCGTCAACAACGGTCTAGAGGACTTTCACAGTGGGAAACTTTGTAGCCTGTTACGTAGTTTGTGCTTGTTATTATATGAAGAGCACGCGAACATAAGTGGACTTGTCCACACAGGAATCAATTTTGTTTTTTTTCAATCGATTTCCAACGTGCATGTCCAATTAGAAGTTAAACAAAGTTGCTTCCATTTAAAATTTTTCAGTAACAGAACCCAAAACTATTGGAATTAATTTTCTATAAAGTGTGTTTTCAAACTAAGCCGTAGATGTCTAGTTCAGTTGGTAGCTTAAAAGTAGTTTTTGTGTGATTTTTAAGTGATAGCAGCAATATTACCGTTATAAAAAAAATCAATTAACTAGTGAAGAATAATAAAACTAGTGAATAGTGAAAATGACAAGTGTTTTTAGGTTAGAAATTGATGGCCGTATTTAACTTAAAAAATTGTGTTGGCTTATGTGGCAAAACAACGTTTTTCAGGTCAGCTAGTATATAATATATTTAGAGTAAGAGTTTAGTACATAAGACAAGCAACAGTCCTCACGTACTCAACTCTGCTAAGGGGTCAAATATCTTACACTGCGGTGGTCAACCCACCAACACAAATTCTTGGTGTATATAGGTCTAGAACAACAGTATAATCATTTTTTAATACAACATTCACATAGGTGAATGGGTTCACATAGAAAAGGGTGTTGTCATTGCTTACCATTCCATCTATAGAGATGGAATGGTAAGCAATGACAACACCCATTTTTTGCACAGTGGAAGGGTATTTTGCAAATGCCCGCCTGGCTAGCTACCATCCTCAAGTAGAAAATCTGTCGCCATGCACTTAACAGTGTGTTCCAGCACCAGTACATGAGACTTAACACAGGTATGTCTCAATGTTACGGGCGCAGTGCAATTCGTCACATGATGAAATGCATCTGTTATAGGCAGAAGTTGATCCGCTTATCATCAGGTGGGCCTCATGCTTATCCGTCACAGTCTAATAAAAAAAACATATCTCACCTCAAAAGTAATAAAATAACCAGGTAACAGAATAAACTGAGAGCCACAATATGTCCCAATATGAAAGTGTATCACGATTAGGCAATAGTTGACACGTAGTTATTGTCCAATCACCAACAAAGTGTTAATGATGATGTAAATCTTTTAATTTCAGCTGTCACTTGTCACTTGAATGCTATAAGCTCCTCCCACGGTGAAATTACAATTGTAATTGTTAATGTCGAAGCTTATATTAATTTATGCCAGAATAATTCATGTGTTTGGATTGGGGATCAATGAAATTATCAGCATGACCGTTAGAATAGCATTCCCACATATGTCATATGCAAGTTGGTATTTTCATATAAATGATTTTCAGAATGTATTTCAGTTCCAAGCGATCAAAATTACTTACTAAAACAACAACATCATACGCTATTGCGACACTACTCCCATTTTTTTTATTACAAGTTTAAATTACCAATTTACTGTTACGATGGTTTAAGTTTTTAAGCATGACCTTGTGTAAAATTGCAGTATATCCTGTTTTTAGGTTATTTTAGTAGAGCAACTCGTTTCGTCGTGCCAAGAACGTGATCCTCCAAGACGCCTGCCAAGCACAGGGGAGATATTTGTTCAACGTTGGATGTCATCGCTGTCACAGCAATATAACCAGTTTAGAAGACGTAAATCGAAATGGAGCATGTGTCAACAAAAAATAGTTGATCAAAATTTATTTCTTATGTACCGAGCTGATTAACTCTCGTAAGTATTTATTAATCCTATATTTGAGAGAATCTAATTAGCATCTTCCTATCATTATCTCATTAGGGTTGATCCACCAAATTTTCTCTAAAACCACAAATAATGATCAGTGAATTGACCTTTCTAATCACGAAGGCTCATATTTTCGAGTGTGGGTCCTACTACTGCTGGTTATCTAAGTGATTGTATTTTACATATATATTGTTTTACTGTATATTTAACTTAGCATTTACACCCACATAGAGACGTTATGTACAAATAAGGCCTACCCGTACAAATAAGCTGATGATGATCAATAACTTACTACAGAGTGACGCGCTCGTGAGTGAACAGCAAGTTATGACTGGTTTTATAAAACCAGTCAAAACCAGCTGCCATCTTGACAAGAATACCCTCTCGTTGGTGGTATACCCGTCACAATTTTGAGTGTGATTATGTTTTGAGATAGAAAAATCCGATAGCGCGATTAATGTGCATCAGTATCCTGCCTACGTCAAAGTCCTGAATGAGCAACATCTTTTTACTTAAAAAAGATGTTGCTTATTCACGCTGGCTTATTTTTTCCCTTGGTCCGTTGGTAGCATTTCAGTACTTATGTCGGTATTTTAACCGAGAATCTTAAAAAAAAACAAAAAACTGTATGTACTGTGTCAGCCGAATTAGTCCACTGCTGTATACAGCCTCCCCCATCAGTACCCTATCAGGGTGGTTTGCTATAATTCCCATGCTTGCCTAAGATGGCAGTTCTATTGAAGTGTCCACCTTCTGATAATTTTCCTTTAATCTCCTGTTCCGAGTCCCAACTAAGATAATGTTCTGTACCAGCCGGATTGTCCACTGCTGAACATAGTATCTTCCCCTAGTATCACCTCTCCTATATATATCCTATATATATATATATAGGACTAAGCTACCTTAGCCTAGCCTTTGGGTATTTGTTATAGGTAATCTCCTCGCTTGGCAGGCGGCTTGGGGATCGCAACGTGTAAGATGACAGTTCTTTAGAAGGTGCTGTTACCCACCTTTCTTTATTATTTTCCCTTAATCGCCTCTAACGACACCCATGTCAAGATATCATCAGAAATATCCAAATGCCAAGTCGATACCTTAATTTGCAAACCTAATAACTCCACTTTTTCACGAAAATGACATTTTGATACCGGCAGAAACTAGATTTTTTGCTCTATTTTTTAAAATACTAATAACTCCATGATTCCTAACTGTGTTGGTGTAAAACGCTATTTGAAAATCAAACAACTCCGAGTGAAACGAACCGCATCGATTTTGACAAAATAATCGAATATCTCCCGCGCAGTCGGCCATTTTGTTTGTCGTCACAGAAGCGTACGAATGCTCCCGAAGATTTATTTTAAAAACAAATAGTTAAAGTGTGTTTTATCACCATTTAAAGCTTAAAAACTGTAGAAGATATACTAAGGTTAGTGTATTTGTGGTTAAACAGCCTTGTACCATTATTTTGACATGTTTTTTTGGAAAATTTACACGGCGATTGGAGTTATTAGATTTGACTTATGGTTATTTTGGTGTGACGCTTGGAGTTGATATGTTTGTCGCAAGGTTTTTGAGATACTGTGGGCCTAGAAGTTTAATTTTTACTATGTCCATTGTACAATCATGTGCAGAAGTGTCAAATTTATGAACGTGAAGTGTGTATAGTGTGCAGTGTTTTTCTAACCATGTGCTTCCACCAACCATACATGCACAACAACATGTAGCTCTCTTTGATCGTTGAATAGGAACTCCTACAGTTTGTCTAATACAGTACAGGATGATACTTTCGACAGTTGACACCTATGTAGAGGGTATCGGCCTCCGCCAGCAATGGAGCGAGTTCCTCAGAAAATAATTTTATGGACAGTTTTCTGGACGAATTACCTAAACTACCTTCTCACTATTGCCGGCAAAAGACCTCTCTGTTGTACTTTCAACCCGAAATTATATCAAAGCAACAGCTTTATACCCTCTATAAAGAGGAATGCAATTCCAAAAACGTAAAACCACTGAGCATCGCCACATTTTCCAATGCATTTTACACATGATTGCACATTTTACTTTAAAAAAATATCCTTGTTTAAGCCAAAAAAAGATCTCTGTGAAATATGCAATGGATATGTGATTGGTCAAATCAGTGAAGACGTATACAATGAGCAGATTCAGACAAAGAAGGAAGCTAGAACTGAAAATCAACAAGATAAGAAAGATCACAAATTCGTTTTCACTGCTGACCTACAGGCTGTTCTACTGCCACCTAGGTCTACTGTTTCCAGCAATTATTACAAAACTAAATTATGTGTCCACAATCGGTGTATTTTTGACATGAAATGGAACAGGGTTATTGTTTTGTCTGGAACGAATCTAATGAATGGCCTGAATTCGGAGGAATTTGCCACCATAATGTCGAAATTTATTGTAAAAGAAGTTCTACCTCAAATGGACGACAAGGACCGGCACATCCTGTTTTATACTGATGGTTGTACCTATCAAAACCGCAACGTAGTTCTCAGTAATGCCTTCATTAATATGTCAATATATTATTACATTACAATAACTCATAAATACCTCGAGCTTGGGCACACACAAATGGAGGTTTACAGCATGCATGCCATGATTGAGAAGCGGCTGAAAAACCCAAACTATCCATGCCCCTGCCAAATACTTAAACATCTGTGAATATTTGACTTTTCCCTACTTCAAGGATTTCAAACAAATCGCTTTTTATAAATCTATTCCCCAAGGGAATATGAAAGGAGATCCAAAGGTATACCCTTTTTTTCTTTCTAATTGCATGCTTTGTTTCAACTTATCATGACTTAAGACCTTCTTTCTACATGTTTGGTAGGTATGTGATTATTTACAGGGAGGCTTTCTAAAATCAAGTGTATTTTTTACAGGTTACTTTTGATCTGAAGGCTCTGCAGTACAGACCTAATCGAGATGTTATGTACAAGCTGCGGTTTGGCGAGGAGTGGAGGATCCTCAATCAAAGAAAAACCCAAGTTGACCCCGTGAGGGTGGAGGACCTAAAAACTTATATGATGAAAGAATAAAAATCACGGAAAAAAAAATGTCTGATCTACAGCAACTTAAGTCATCTATGCCCCGTGATTATCACGCCTATTACTATGCGTTGCCACACGAAAATTAATTATTTTAATTTATAAAATACAATTTGTTTGTGCGATTGTACTCTGCTTAAAGTTTAAGATAAAAACAAACAACTCCACCTTTAGTTTCGATTATTGCTTAAATCAAATCTAACAACTCCTTTTTTCATTATAAAACCCAATAGTTATAAAAAAAAATAGATTTTTAAGTGTTTTTAGGTAAATAAAAAGCATAATTTCCAACGGGATTTTTGGTTTTCTTTATTGCGTTAAATAAAATTTATTATGACGTTTTAAGTCTCTCCTGTAAAATTTGCTCCAGAGGAGTTAGTAGGTTTGCAAATTAGGGTATCGAAGTGTGTAAATAGACACTTTACTTAAACAGTCACCAGGTTTGGATATCCGTGTATATTCTGTATAAAAGTGCAAACCATTTTGTGGAATAAACACGGATTTCCATAATCCCTTCCTAAATGATGATTACATAACCAAATTTTAGTCAATTAATATAACTGCTTAATTTCATTTCACGAGTTTCGCTAAACAAGTAACACGAAATGTAATTTGGCACGAAATGTTGCGATCAACGACTTGGCACAAATTATGTAATGGTTGTATTTCATGATGGGTACTATTCTGCTAGTTTCTCTATTTGAAACTATGTAATGAAATGGCTAATGTTCTAATGAGGTAAGCTACTAATCTAATAAATCTATTTAAACACCAAAACAAAAGTATTCGCATGAGTTACAGGCGGTGAATGTCACTTGTATGCGGTGAGTGTCGTAATAGGCGACTAAGGACAATATACCAGAAGGTAGGAAGCAGCGCCTTCTAAGGAACTGACAACTTCTTCTGCGATCTCCAAGACGCCCGCCAAGCGGGGAGATTATGGCAAAACATCCCAATGGGGAAGACCTTGTTCAACAGTAGACGTTTCTGTTAATATGATGAGGTGTGAAATCTTATTATTAAACTTCAAAATACAAAAAACAAAAAAAATAGTTAAATAAATAGGCCTGTTATAAAATATTGAATTATTAGAATAAACATATTACTTAACATGTTGGAAAAATGGTGGATATGAATATTAAAAATTATAATATTGATAAATGATAATGATTATAATGTTGATTGATTATTAAAAATGTTGTGTGCATTATTGACTATTTTTTGATTTATATAATTGTTTATTTTTTGTAAAATGTAATACTTTCATACGTCTTGTAGTTCTTAATTTGATGAAGCATATTTAAATTCCGCTTTTTAAAAAAATTGCTAAATTTGGATATGGTTTTTTAAAAGCATCATTAAACTCCATTACGACACTTCTCCCATAGCAAAATGGACCCTTAAAAAGTTTTGGATTTAGTTTGAGTTATCAATTTACTACTGCGATTGTTAATCTTTTTTTACTGTAAAATTGATAATCTTTGTAATTTTTGACCTAAATCAAACCAGATGTTAGGTTAAGTTTTTTATTTATATCGTTTGTTTATTATCACACTTGATATTAAGTGCTGATTTGTCGAAGATATTATTCAAACGAATCCAGAATTACTGGTTCTCAAAAACAGCTTTAGGACACACCGTTAGGTGATTGGCGACAGATTTTCTACTTGAGGATGGTAGCCAGGCGAGCAACACAACAAAAAGAGTAAGACAACAATGAGACCGACCGCTCAACGTGCTCTCCGAAACACGTAAGCGCTCAGTGGTAATGAGACTAGTAAAAGTACTTTGTTTACAATGAAGATGCTTTGCATCACATTTTATACGTAATAATGTGTACCTCGCCAAGTAGGTAGGTATCGCAAAAGGCCATTTAAGAGTTAAGTTTAATATTATGTCTGTCTGTAGAACTTCTTCAGACAGACTTTACGCAAACGTAAATTGCTTCAATTTCTTATACTCTTACCCGATAATAAATTAACAGATTCTTAAGAAGTAGTCAAAGTTTAAGACGTTTATTATCTGGTTGGTTTTTAAGCAAGCCATTTGGTAAGGTTTCAATCTAACAGCAAAATAAGTGCGTCTTCTTCAAAACTTTCACTGCTAACTGTGAGATGAGGGGGAAATCGCGCAAAATTAGTTCTCTCTCCAGCAGAATAATATTGAAACCCTCGACACCTTTTCATCCACCAGTTAGTTGAAAAGGAGTATCTTGAGATCTATCCACCCATCAAAGAGATAAAGGGGTAGTTCGGGAAGTGAGAGCACTAGTGACATAAATGGGAATTATTCTTTATTGTCGTACTGTCCATGCGTGACGATCGCAGTATAGTGTTACGAATGGTGATATCGCAATAGTTGTGATGGCGCTTGGCGCTCATCCATCGGCGGGACATCTGCCTCTCGTTAGTTCCTATAGTTAATACAATTCAACAGTTTTTCAAACAAGTTATGTTTGCCAAAAATAACTCCACATCTGCAAGATATTCGTCGAATAATCAATCATTTTCATATAATATTATTCAGAGTCGATAACTTTTGTTAATTGGTTATCGAGGTGATAATATTTCTCTATTAATGTCGTGCGTGATTGATGTCTGTTTTGTTATTGTTTGTTTATATTTGAAGTATTGTTTTGTGATTTCATACGTTACTTTTGAATCATTGCAAAAAATATAGTACTTAGCTAGCTTTTAAAAGTTTGGTACTTAGCTAACTTTTAGAAATATGGTATTGAGTTAGCTTTTAAATGTGTTGTATTTGGCTATTATTTAAAATATGGTAATAAGCTTTTAAAACTGTGGTGCTTAGCTACATTTTAAGAATACCGTATTCAGCTTTAAACATTGTGGTGCTGAGCTAAATATTAACAATATGGTAGTTATTTAGCTTTTAAAATATTGTACTTAGCTAGCATTTACAAATATGGTATTTAGCTAGCTTTTAAAAATACCGTAAAACACCGAACCGGTGTAAAAGCATTTTGCGAATGCTCGCCTGGCTATCTCAAGTAGAAAAAACTATCACAAATCACCTACTAACATTGTGTTCCGGCAGCAGTTCTTGAGAGCCAGTAAAATTTCAGGTACATGAGACTTAAGAATTCTATGTCTTAGGGTGACGGGCGCAGTGCAGTTCGTCACTTATGATGAAATGCATCTGTAATTAGGAGAGGTTATTGCCTAACATCAGTTGGTCCTCGAGCTTGATCAGTCACAATAGCATAAAAATATAAAAGACTGATTTTGTAACTCGCTACCAAGATACTACCCTATAATTTCTTACATTGTAATTTTAAACTTGAGAAAGAGAAGTGCTTTTCAAAAATCTCTCCAACATTTCCGTAAGACCATACTGTTGTCAAATTGACGCCATCTTGAAAGTGTAACAGCTGACTAAAGCTACCGTTTTCTTTGAACCGTTAAAATAAACTTTGTAGGGGCAGAAGTGCAACTTCGCACTTGAGCCGAGTGCTGGTTAGTTTCGAGTGGAGTTGGATGGTTTTTCAAGTCGTTTCTTCTGTACCTTTAATCTTAGCGTAAAACAAAATTATTTTAACAGTGTTAGGAATTAAAGTAAGCTCTGAAATATCTGCAAGTAATATTTAAAGGCCATGTGCAACAACATCAGTTCGTATCGACTTGATTAATAAAATTTATTTAAGTTTAGTGCCTTTATAGCGCTCTCCATGCAAACGTAGGTACGTTATATTCGTCATAAACTCAAGAAAGTTTAGCATACTGTCAAGTCTTTTAGCTTTATAATTGTACCTGTTGTTTGCCGATTTTTCGGTTTTATTATTTTGGTATTTAAAATATGACGAAACTACCTTTATATGGGTAGTGCTTTAAAGACACTAATCTTAATTTATAGCTGATCGGCTAGCATTGCCGTGCCACCATGGGGTGCCAGGCTAGAATGTCACCCCCCCATTGCTACTTGTGGGTGTTGTAAGAGATGACTAAAAGCTGTGCCACACAGTTCGAAACCAGCCTCCCACCATGGTCGCCAACCATGGTTTACAACGTTGATGGTTTGCGACCAAATTAAGTTTGACCAACCCCCAGGAATTGCGAGCATGCGTTGTCAAGTGCATTATTTGTGATATTTTTCTTCCAAATTTCATACAAAGATAGTAATTTTAAAACGTATAAATTAAACGATATCTGGTTTGCAACAAGCCGCTTGCCAAGGCCAATGGGCGTAGCCCGTGGTTTCCAAGTGTGTGGCACAGGTTTAAGGGTAAAATACCGGAAGGTGGGCAGCAACGCCTTCTGAGGAACTGATATCTTAAACTGCGATCCACAAGACACCTGCCAAGCTTGGGGATTATGGCAAACCCCTCTTAATGGAGGAGATTGTGTTCAGCAATGGACAATCCGGCTGATACAGTACAGTATAGTACAGCTAACTTTTGACCACTATCTCAAATGATAGTTTTGATGATGAAACAGCTAATGCATGGTGATAGGGCGTTTAGCGAATGCCCTATCACCATGCATTAGCTGTTTCATTAGTAGTGCAGGCGCCACGATGTTATGACGCCTACTTGCGGGGCGGTTATGGGAAATTGAGAAGGTTTCTCAATGGTCCAGGTTCCTAAGAATCTGGAGCGTGGAGTCAAGATAAGAAATCATGAGACTCCGGCGGGTGTGGACTGTATTTGAAATGCCTTTCTATAGGGCTGGTTCGCGGTGCGGCGACAGATATATAGATAGAGGGTAGACCGGTTGGCAGCTAAAGGATAAAGAACACAGGGTTACAGGAAAATAGGACATGCACGCCTACCTTGTCTCCTTTCGCGTGCTCCTCCGCTGCTTGTGAAGATCTGGTTTAGTTGTGCTACTCCTTGTATGGCCAAATGCGCACGCCAGCAATGTGCTAGCCTGGGCGCGGCGCTTTCACAGCAAAAACCTCACGTCACTCGCGTTTGTGTTCACCTTTAGTCCTATTTCACTATATTTCTGTCTATATAAACGTTAAATTGTAAACTGTTCGGGTAACAGATTCTCTGCCGTACTTTTCTGCGGTTAGCAGTTGCCTCGACGAGATTTGACAACGTACTGATGCAATGGCTGCATCGCATCATAAGCGAGAGGCAAATATGCTGTAGACGTGCGTGGGAAAGGGATAAAATATAGAAGTGAGGGATCTTGGGATATGACTGCCAACGCGATAAACCAAAAGAAAGAGAATTGTGGTAGGATGCTAATGCGCGCGAAAATTGAATCATGTTATATGGTTTTGGCGGCAACATACCCCCGGCCTTAAAGGGTTACCTTTAAAAAATATATAAAATGCGATAAATAATTATAAATATGTTACATTAAATCCGTATACCTAACCTTATAAATATTATGTGTAGATCCTGAACCTACATATCTAAACTACTGACTTGGCAATGGGCATAATCGAACAACAGGACGCACGAAATTTCCTAACGGTTACTACACGTGTTGTTCCATCCCTCGAAGGGTGAACTTCTACCACGACACCGAGAGGCCATGAAAGAGGCGGTACGTTATCGACGATGATAACCACTACGGTTCCTAGCTCGATCGGAGTAGACGGCGTAGTCCACTTGCTACGAGACTGTAATTGATGCAAGTAATCGACTCTCCATCGTTTCCAGAATGACTGGACCATTTTATCTAAAAGCGAATGCCTCTCGCGTAGATTAGACGATTCTATTTGAGGTGTAGGTAGCGATAAAAGTGGCGCGGTGTTCAGAAAGTGAGCCGGCGTAAGTGCTGTCGGCTCAGCGGGATCTGCACTCAAAGCGGTGAGCGGACGTGAATTTATAAGGGCCTCGACTTGAGTGAGGACCGTAATGAGTTCTTCATATGAAAGAATTTGTTGGCCTACAACTTTGAAAAAATGGCACTTTACAATTTTTACCATAGACTCCCAAGCCCCTGCCCAGTGCGGGCTCAGTGGTGGTATCTGCTTGAAATCAATACGACTCTCAGTAAGTTCATGTTCAAGGTGCGGCTGATAATTGTCTAAAAACTTATAAAGTTCACGCAGATATGAGCGGCAGCCAACAAAATTTGTGGCGTTGTCGGAGTAGAGGCATTGAACTGGACCACGGCGGGAGAGAAAGCGTTTGAGCGCAGCGAGAAAACTTACAGTGCTCAGGTCCGTGGCCACCTCGATATGTAGACTGCGCGTTGTCAGGCATGTGAAAATGCAAAGCCATGCTTTGCGGCTCTTGACACCTCTACCACGCACTGGCGTGTATTGTAGAGGGCCAGCGTAATCACATCCTGTCTGGGAAAACGGCTTGTCTACCTGGTTCACACGATGTGCAGGCAAGTCTGCCATCATGGGGAAGGTTGGACGAGGCTTTGCTCTGAAGCAAATATTACACTTATGTATGCGATGACGAATGATTCTGCGAGCGGCAAGAATCCAATATCGATGCCTAAGCAATGACATAAGTTGCTCAGGACCAACATGTAAATACCTCTTATGATATGCATCTATTATGATATCGACCACATGATCATGTTTAGGTAGAACACATGGGTGTTTATGCGAATAACCAATAGCAGCATTCGAAAGACGCCCACCGGTGCGAATGAGCCCATCGTTATCCAAAAATAGATTTAATTTTTGTAGTGCGGGGGAACAGTTTTGACCATTTTTCAATTTAATTATGTCGTCACTAAAGTAAACTTGTTGCAGCGCTAGTACAACCTTAGTTTCTGCGAAATCTAAATCAGAACCTTTTACAGGTCTGCGCGGTAGTAACTTCAAAAAGCGGAAGACGTATACTACAATTCTTATTAACCTTGACCAAGAAGATATACGATGTGCGAGCGCGTAAATTGGCGATTCAATTGCAACTACAGTTGTATTATGGGCAAGCGGCTTCAGATCTGGCACTTCGGTCATGTCATCGTGATTGAACTCTACGATTGGCCACTCAAAGACGTCTTTCGAAGCCCATGGTGGTCCCGAGTACCATAGAGGATGGTCAACTAACATTGCGGGAGAAAGGCCTCGCGATAGGCAATCCGCAGGGTTATCAATGCCTGCAGTATGATGGAAACAAACAGCAGGTATATTATCAATAATCATGACGACGCGATTTGCGACAAACGTTTGCCATCTATGCGGGGAAGAGTTGATCCAACACAGAACAACCTTCGAGTCTGTAAAGGCGTAGATATTTGAGATTTTGTAGCGTGGTTCGAAATTGTCTAGCACCTTACGCATCAACTTTGACAGCAAAACAGCGGCGCATAGTTCCAATCTTGCGATAGATAAAGTTTTAAGCGGTGCGACTTTGGACTTAGAACATACGAGCCTAACACTCCTATATTCACCGATCACAACCTGAAGGAAAATAACTCCACCGTAGGCGCGCTCACTTGCGTCCGAAAATCCCAAAAGGTTAGCCGTGCAACCCTGGACTACCCCTAAATGACGCGGTATACGTATACGGTTCAGTGCAGGTAGTTCACTGCAAAACTGCGACCACAATGTCACGATGCGTCGAGGAGGCGTGTCGTCCCAGTCACATTTCAAAAGCCAAAGTTCCTGAATGAGGAGCTTGGCATACAATATGACGGGAGCCACTAGACCTAAGTTATCCCATAAACGTGCGACGACAGATAAAATTATCCGTTTCGTGCACCCTGGTTCAGGTGTGGCAACCCTGAAATTAAAAACATCGTCAGACCTATCCCAATGCGTGCCCAATATTTTATGAGGAGTGGCACCCCTGTCGATCTCAAGATCTGCGGATGCACGATGAGAGGCAGGAATAGCACGTAAAACATTAGGAGCATTACTGGTCCACTTGACGAGGTCAAATTGACCACACTTGAATAAGGCGATAAGTTGCGTACATGCGGCAACAGCGACGGCTTCATCGTTCTGTGATGAATCATCCGCCATTATACTGAAGCATACATCGTCCATGTACGTGGAGCTTGATGCTATTGCGGCAGCTATGGGAAACCGGTGCCCTTCATCGGCAATGAGCTGATGAATGACGCGGATGGCGTGAAATACACTCGACTTCATTCCAAAACAAACCCTATTGAATTGGAAGACCAATATCGGGTCGCGTGGATGAAACCTGAAAAGAATTCGCTGATATTTGCGATCATTTTCGTGCATTCCAATTTGTAAAAACATTTGACGACAGTCAGCTGAAATCGCAATTTTAAAAAGACGAAAATTAAGAAGTATATTATTTAAATCACCCTGTAGATTAGGGCCTGCGTGCAGTACTTCATTAAGTGACAGCCCTGTGCTGGTCTTACTACTGGAGTCTAAAACCATGCGAATTTTTGTGGTCTTCTTATCTTCACGCTGCACGCAGTGATGCGGAACGAAATAGGATGCGAAAGAAGCGACATTATCAATTGGGCCTATGTCAGTGATATAACCTTTATCAACGTATTCACGAATGATATCGTTGTAGGCAGCGCGCAGCGTATTTGACGAAGACAACTTCCGTTCCAAGCACAGAAAGCGTCTGTATGCGGTTGAGTACGAATTTCCTAATTTAAACACATCGTCACTAAACGGCAAAGCGACGGTATATCTGCCATTAGCATCACGCGTAGTAGTGGCGAGAAAATGGTTCTCACATTCAAGATCTTCTTGACTGTGGGCGGGCGGAGCGGTTACTTCTTCGAGTTCCCAAAACCTTTTCAGTAGGTGATCCAATGAATGCTGCACAACCGCACAACAAGCGGAAGTATGTTTAGGTATCAATATGGGAGCAGAACCCATAATTATGTAACCCAGAACAGTTTCAATAGCGGGCAACATTCCGTCCACACTGCTATGTACCGAACCCGGTATCAACAGGTGCGGAAAAATATCTGCACCGAGAAGCACGTGAACCTCGCTAGGCGTAGCAAAGGTACTGTCAGCGAGTGGAAGCGATTGAATATGCGTGAACGCAGATGCATTCACGGGTTGCGAAGGCAAGTTATCCGTGATGCGGTCTACAACAAGTGCCGATACTTGAAAATGAACCTTATCTGAAAATCGTGAATAAAATTTAAAGTCTGTACATCCCTTTATAGGCTTTTCAGAACCCCCAAAACCTCGCACAATCATCTGCGTATCTGTATTATAATTCAAACCCAAGCGCGTACAACACTCGTAAGTTATAAAGCTGCTCGTTGAAGCAGAATCGAGTAAACATTTAACTAAATGTGCCTTACCTGCTTTATCATAGATAACGATTTGAGCGGTCGATAATAATACCGTTACGGGTTGCATACATTGCGCGGTGTAAGCATCGCTACTCGCGGTGTCCGGAACTCGCGCGGCAATGGATGTATGCAGCGATGCTACGTTCGCATTACGCGTTGACGTAGGCGATGGCGCTCGCGGCGGAGCGGAGTTGGTTTCTGGCGCGGGTTCGATTCCAGGTGTATTTTTGTTGTTTGCCTTATTAAAATGCAATAAAGAATGGTGTTTTTGGTTGCAATTGCGACACTTAAAGGTTGAATTACATTCGCGGGTTTTATGTTTCAAACTAAGGCAATTAATGCACGCGTTATGTTCTTTTACACATTGAAATCGAGCGGAAGGCGTTAAATCATTAAATTTAGGACACTTGAAGAAATGGTCATGTGTGAAATTATCACAAAGACATTTCCGATGCGCAGCGGACACGGCTACGTGAGCCTGCGGGTTAGGTACATGACTTCGCGGTTTGTTTAAATTTCTTGAAGTACTACTTGACATAATTATACTAGTTTGCGTGTTATGATATATTTTAAATTGTCCTCTAATAAAATCTGACAGCTGAACAAACGTAGGTAAACTTTCAGTGCGATAATGAGATTCAAATGCGCGGATTGTCTCTTCATCTAATTTTTTCAATGCTATATGTAACAATATGTAATCTGTCAAATTATCGAGCTTTAAGTTTTTTAGCGCATTAGCGGCGGTAACAAACTGATCCATAAATGTTTGGAATTTAGCCGAAGACGCGGGCCCGCTCAGTTTGAGATTCAACATCTGATCTAAATACGTAGATGCAAGCATGCGGGTGTCTTGGTACCTATCAACGAGACATTTTAATATTGTATCGTAATTATCAGCGCACGGTGTTATTCCCGAGAACACTGTTTGGGCCTTAGGTGAGAGCTTCCCTATCAAATAATATAACCTCTCCGCGTTTGTCAACATTGTATTGTCATGTACCATGGACTTAAATCCAGCATAAAATAAGGGCCAGTTTCTGACATCACCATCAAAAAACATCAGTTCAATTGATGGCAATGACGGCATCCTAGATTTGATTCCTATTCGATCAGTGGAACTTCTCTGATCGTGATCAAAGTCCACGCTCGAAGGTTTGGTTTCAACACACTTCAATACACGCTTGATTCGACAATATAAATCTTCAAACGCGTTTAGCGATTTAAAATTGGGCTTAAAAGATGGATCAAATTTAAGCTGTGCGCGATTATGCTCATCGACAAGTTGTCTGAACTCAGATCGAATATCTTCAATCGTTTCGACTGAACTCAGAAAATTCTCCTTGCATTCTTCACTAATATGTGCCTGTTTCGAGTTTTCATATACAATTTGAATAAACTCGAAAAGCGTATCTCGTTTAGTTTCTAAAACAATTACATCGTTATTAGATTTGGACTCAGACTCTGACTCGACCTTCTTTGGCGGCGCCATTATTAGCTAATAACGTTATAACGACAATTACTCGAATACTTTGTAAGATAGGAATCAATATATATAACTGCAGTCACAGCTGCAAGCGCAGACGCGTCGAGCAGATAAGGAAACGATATAGATACCTACCCTACCTATACCGTAAGTTAGAAATAGCAAGCGGGCGAAGGTACGAGTTTTATATCTGCTTATCTTTAAAGGCGTTATTGAACAGAATGTATGGAGAAATATTATTAGATATATAATATAGGGAGACAATTTGTATATAATAGATAGATTAGGTATACTTTGACATTAATTATGTATTATGCGGTTAAATTAAATAATGACAACTAAAGGTAACTCCTATAAGGGGCGGTTGAGATGCGGTAAGAACGTGCCTAGGCAGTTATTTGAAACCTAGTATATTTTATGCGGTAGATATCTAGATGAATCTAGATTGGAATGCGGGGTGACCCAGACGAATCTGTGGCTACTAGAATCGTTCGGCAGGGCGGATAAGAATATGCGAAATACGGCTCGAAGGCCAAATGTAGGCGCCACGATGTTATGACGCCTACTTGCGGGGCGGTTATGGGAAATTGAGAAGGTTTCTCAATGGTCCAGGTTCCTAAGAATCTGGAGCGTGGAGTCAAGATAAGAAATCATGAGACTCCGGCGGGTGTGGACTGTATTTGAAATGCCTTTCTATAGGGCTGGTTCGCGGTGCGGCGACAGATATATAGATAGAGGGTAGACCGGTTGGCAGCTAAAGGATAAAGAACACAGGGTTACAGGAAAATAGGACATGCACGCCTACCTTGTCTCCTTTCGCGTGCTCCTCCGCTGCTTGTGAAGATCTGGTTTAGTTGTGCTACTCCTTGTATGGCCAAATGCGCACGCCAGCAATGTGCTAGCCTGGGCGCGGCGCTTTCACAGCAAAAACCTCACGTCACTCGCGTTTGTGTTCACCTTTAGTCCTATTTCACTATATTTCTGTCTATATAAACGTTAAATTGTAAACTGTTCGGGTAACAGATTCTCTGCCGTACTTTTCTGCGGTTAGCAGTTGCCTCGACGAGATTTGACAACGTACTGATGCAATGGCTGCATCGCATCATAAGCGAGAGGCAAATATGCTGTAGACGTGCGTGGGAAAGGGATAAAATATAGAAGTGAGGGATCTTGGGATATGACTGCCAACGCGATAAACCAAAAGAAAGAGAATTGTGGTAGGATGCTAATGCGCGCGAAAATTGAATCATGTTATATGGTTTTGGCGGCAACAAGTAGGTACTTAAGGGTGTATTATGGCAGCTGACTTTGAGAGCCAGTTATTCTAGGTTAACCTAAACAACATATTCGATCACAAGATCATCATTTGAGATAGTGGTCAAAAGTTAGCCTGTACTATACTGTACTGTATCAGCCGGATTGTCCATTGCTGAACACAATCTCCTCCATTAAGAGGGGTTTGCCATAATCCTCAAGCTTTGCAGGCGTCTTATGGATCGCAGTTTAAGATATCAATTCCTCAGAAGGCGCTGCTGCCCACCTTCCGGTATTTTACCCTTAAAGCTGTGCCACGAGCGAGAAAAAAACTGTCTAAATATAAAAAAATCCGCCACAGAAAGCTTCACCACATGGTGGAAGGTCATTTTACGAGTGCCCGCCTGACAGTGTGTTCCGAAAGCATTCCTCGAGAGACAGTATAATTACAGGCACATGCTACCTGTTTGTATGTCACAGGGGACAGTCGTAGTGCAGTTCATCACTTTGACACGCAAAGGGCCACAGAAGGATATTTATGAAGATATAATATGAGTTAAAAATGATAGACAGATAATATATATATAAGCAAAAAAAATGCATTGACTTCTTATTTTTCTGGAAACATTTAAGTTGGTACATATAAGTATTTGCGTGTGCGTGTGGTTTTGCTTCTGTCAATTCTACAAAACTAATATCAAGTTGATTAGATTATATAAAATAAATATTTCTAGACGTTCCTTCGTTTACATCTAGTTTTTATTCAACACAGTTCTCAGACTAACAAAGTGCCCCTTTTAAACATTCTTGATTCTAATTCCAATATATTCTCAACTAAATTGTTAAAATGTAAACTATTTCAGACTATTAAGTCCTTGTGTAAGTGTAAACTCTCTTTTACTGATATCGTCTTTTATGACGGAATGCATCTGTTATAGACAGAGGTTACTGCTTAACATCATGTGAGCCTCTTGTTCCTTCCTTCAGAATCCCATAAAAAAACATATATGATCAGATTTACATCAAACTAGGTCACGATCACTACAAAAGCTTTCAAATTACACCGAAGCAGTATCATATATATGATATAAGTATTTTCACTACTGTCCCTAAAGTAATTAATCACTGACCCATTCCAAAATCAAATCAAGGATTCCTTTAATCCTATAAATTAATTTACAACTGTCCATTTAATGACCTCACTCAACCAAAAAACTACACACACACTTTACCACCTTGTAACATTAACAAAATTCAATACTTCTGTGTAATTTAAAACCAATTCTTAGTAAATTTATACAGATATGGTCCTTCGGTAAATTATATGCAATTAAATACTCTGTCACAGTAACTAAACATAACTAGATTTTAACAGTGAACAGTAATATTTATAATTATTTAATTTGACCTTTGTTCTTTTGTATAAATGTTGCTAGTATGTCTCGGTTAAATGCCAGAGCAATTGCTTTGTTTCCATTAGAGGCATTAGGGTAATAGAATTCGATTCAATGGGATTCGATGATTTCCCCTTTGTTTAAACGGCAAGGACATTGGAAGGTTTAAAAGTACCTTTACTAGAAGATTAGATTGTTTGTACTTTTTTTTAATAATATTAGTATTCATTTTCAAATCATGTATTGTTTGCAGTACTATGCTTATTTATAAATAATAAAGTAATTATTTGAAAGTGTTTCTGTATTCAAAAGTAACTGGCCGAAAGCGTCGGGTTAGAATTCCATCCTCTCATCTCTTCCCATGGATGTTGTAAGCTGCGACTATGGGTAGAATACCGGGCCACCAGCGCCTTGTGAGGAACTAATATGTTACACTGCGATCCCCAAGACGCCTGTCAAGCCTGGGGACTGTAAAAATTACCCCCTTTGTAGGGGAGGCTGTGTTCTTCAGAGGAGGAGCCGGCTGATAAAGAACAGTATCTTATTGTGAGAATCGTATGAGGAGATTATACAAAAAAATAGCAGGAAGTGGGCAGCAGCGCCTTTTTGTGTTGTTGAAATGTTTGAGCACGAGTGACTATGCAACGCTAACTAATAGAGGCACGTCTGCACTCAGCCCTCAGCGGCGGACGTACACGGTTTGGTGACGACGCTCATCAGAGCTAGTCGGTCAGCTTGATTCGGAAACGTATTTTAACCGAACCTCTGCATATAACAGATGCATGACGTCACGAGTAATGAACAGCACTACGCCCATTACCTTGATTGAACAATGAACTAACGAGTTCTGTTTTGTCTCGTATCATAAAATGACATGTTATTACTCTTGTCTTAACTTTGGATAAAACTTATAAGCTTTTTACCCACTACCCCAAAATTAAATCTTCCCCTACTGCCACAGATCGGAGATTGCGAACTCCAGCAACGGGGGAAATTTATTAACATAGCTGGGCTACCCCGTGTTACCCTGCGAAGGATTTTTCCTTGACATGGGTCTAGAGCCTGAGCCTAATTGAATGCGGAACATTTATGGAAATGTGCTTATAATTTTATGTTGTGTACTGCTAGGTCCTGAAGGGACACAGTATCTGTGAGGCACGGGGAAAACAGTAGTCAAGATTATGACAACGACGTTATTATGATATATAATAATAACCTGGCAGACTTTCTTTTGCAATAACGCATGCTCCGTGGATTACATTACAAAATAACGACAGAACAAATTAAAATCATGTGCGGGATTCGAACTCCAATGGCCCTATGTACTAATAGCTAAGCTTGAGTGACATATGATTCGTAATTAATTGGTCTCGTGGTCATTTCAAAGTGCAAATTCAGAGTAGAGAGTTAGACAAGGCATAATTGTATCAAATTCACATTTTTAAGGCGTCGATGTAGGTAGACGTAATATTTAAACCTTTTTAAAATAAATAGCTTGAAAATCAATCATGTACAGATTTTGTAGTAAAAATCTTCAACCAATATAATCGAAGGTAAAAAGTAAATTAATGTTTTGAATAACAGGTAGTGTATCAAGTACAAGTAGTCCTCCTTTAAAATATCTTCAAAATCAGTTGAGTAGTTTTTCGGAAAGTTGGACCATGATAATCTGACACAGTGTTTATAATCAGCGTCGTACTGACTTCAACAAGTTGTTTCATGACATTCAGTGCCAACACTGAGGACTTCCAAAAGTCGGAACCATTTTTTTTAAATATTTCGGCATACACCCCCAAGCTCGGGTAGATGTTTGCTGGGAAACATATCTAATAAATAAAAACATCGCAAATTAACAAAAGAAACATACATAAAACAGCTTATACAGCTCAGCATAGAGTATAATGACTTTATATACACTGCAATCTCAAACGATTTGCTGTTAAACAGTTTGTGGTGTGGTCGCGAAAATAACATACCTCACGTTGAAGTCGTTACCTTACCTCACAAAGATGCATGTAACATTGACATCCCAATATATATAGACTAGCATTCGGGCGCGGCTCCGACCGCGCGTATGTAGGTTATCGCGCAAAATCATTAACCTCTTTTTGCGCAGTTGGATAAAAACTATCCTTTGTTTTTCCCGGGTCTCAAACTATTTTCATACCAAATCTCATTTAAATCGGTCCAGTAGTTTTGGTGTGAAAGCGTAACATTTATAAAGTTCGCATTTATAATATTATATAGTACTGATGATAAATATTGGTCAATATCATAAAAACAAGTGTTGAGAAAAAATAAACTTGTAAAAAAAAGCTTTTATTATGTTCTTGTTGATAATAAAACGGAACTAAATATTTAAAAATCGATGTTATTGCGTCGTTTCTTTACTGAGTTCCTATGACCACCTTCCAGCTCCGTCATCAAATCTGATCCTGGTAACCATGGCAATCAAACGAGCTGAAACTCGATAGGGTTGCGTCTTTTCATTAAATAGTTCCTATGACCTTTGACCTTTCAGTTCCATTATCCTTGATTACCATTGAAAGGCAAACTACTCGTCAAGATAATTCAAATGAGCCCAAACTCGACGAGGTTGTGTCGTTTAATTGCGAAATTCCTTTGGCCACCTTCCAGCTCCATCGTCAGATCACCACCATGTCATCATAATGTTGCATTGTCACGCGATTTACACATGTATGCAAAATTTCAGCTCAATCGGTAACCGGGAAGTGGATCAAATTTGGTTTGCAAGATTTGTTGACCTTGACCAGCATCGGGACAGGTGAAACTAAATAAAAGCTTGTAAAATATAGCTACAATTTGTTTTTGTTCCGATAATGATATACGTTGTAGAATTATTATGTACTGTTTAAAAAAAATATGGTAACGTCTGCATCTGACATCGATAGAAGAATGATATTTGGTTGAGCTTACAAAACGTGCTGTAAAAAATGTGGGTCAGATCGTGACGTATCAAACAATTTTTGCTTTGAATAATTGAAATGAATACGAGATTTTTACAGAATGGGCTTTCATTTGCAAAAATAAAGGACATTTTTATAAAAATAATATTTTGTTTCACATTCTGCTGCTGAAAGCAAAAGTGCTGGTCATAATAAAATTATTTCATATTTTTATCGGACGAGTAGAGAGTCGATACTCTCTACTATAGATACAATTAATATATCCAGCAGTTTTTTTTATACTTTGATGCTGTGATGGATTTTGTGTATTGATTTATTTTCTATTTTTGATTGAGAAAAGTAGGTCTGAGATCAAGTTAGATACATTTTTAGGGTTCCTTACCCAAAGGGTAAAAGCGGGACCGCTGTCCGTCCATCTGTCAGCAGGCTGTATCTCAAGAAAAGTTATAGCTATATAGTTGACATTTTCACAGATTATGTATTTTTATTGCCGCTATAACAACAAATACTAAAAATAAAATAAAATATATATTTAAGGGGGGCTCCAATCCAAAAACAACAAACTTGATTTTTTTACGGTTTCTTGCTCGATACTAATAACGGTGACAGGTAGACGCTTAACTATTCACAGAATATTTAATTTTATGTCTCTTTAAATATAATTTATTAAAATAAAATAAATAATTAAGGGTGCTCCCATACAATAAAAGAGGTTTTCGTCGTTTATTTGCTAAAAATAATAATAATGAAAACAGGTAGAAACTTGAAATATTCACCGAATATGTAGTGATATATTTACTTTAAAAATAAACAATTAGTGAGATCATTATCTAGGTTTTCGTACCTATCTAGGATAGGAACGTACCTACCCAGATCAATCGGACACTGCGAAAAGTCGGAGCCCTTCGTGCGCGACTCGCACTCGCACTCGCCGGTTTTTTTATATTTTTCGTATGTAAGCTTGACATAATATTAAACGTTTTCTGAGGTGTATATGTATACTTTGCGACTTAAATAATTATATATTATTATATCCTTTGCGACGTTCTTTATGAATTACTCCAACATTGGGACACACATTATATTAAATACTTTTACCGGCAAACTTTAACACTGAAGAGTATGAAATACTGCTTCTTGAAGTTGAAGAGACTTCTTGAAGTCAATACCATGATTTACAATATAATGTATATTATAGTGATTTATAATATTATATAAGTAAGTAGGTGGAAATATTATATATATTAGCCTAACTATCATAAGCGCCGATAGTCGTGTACTCACTGACGAACAAAACATTTCTGTCGAATTAACGTCTGCTTATCCTTTTGGCAAATAGAGACGGGAAAATATTTATACCTAACGCTTTGTATCCCTTCATTTTGTTTGGGTATACATTATTTGCACTAAACTAAAACATATTTTGTGAAAAGATCAATTTCCAATTTCGTCTGTCTCTGAATTTGAGTGAGATCTGACGAGTAGTATTGGAGTTATACCTAATAATGCGTGTTTTATGTTTGAAGTTGGTTGTTTGTTGTTAAAATTTTACATATCTAATTCGAAATTATAAAAGAAGACTTATAAAATAATGAAGTACTAGGGTTTCGATCGATTGCGTCGCCATAGATTCGCATATATACGAGTGTAAGCCACGTGCAACCACAGTTGCATGAAACGAAAACAGTGATTGCCACGCGCAGCTGTGGTTGCATGGAGATCGACAGCGTATTTTTATCGATTTTCGTAAATTGGGTCCTTTTTTGCGAGATGGAACGTAGCCATAATAGACAATAGAATATAGCTACTCTTCGTTTTGATAACCATTTGCAGTAAAATGTATCTATGGAATAAAAGAGTTGTTCGTTTACGTTTTGCGAAACCAGCGGGCTACCGGTATTATTAAACATGTTTTTTATGGTATTCTCATGAATATTTAAATGGTATTTTGTGATATGCTTGACATTTGTCTTTTCTATATAATTCAATAATAAACAGTAGTATTTTTCTTAAAATCAATAGAATTTAGTTGTTTCGTAGTACACCTCCGAACGTTTAGGTATCATTATGAATACATCATTAATGTTTATATTTCGCATTAATTGTTTATTTAGCTATCTTGTACAAAAATATTTTTCTTTCCAAGGTAAATACTTCAGTCACAAGAGACAATTGTTTACATTACGCTGCGCTTAACGCACGGCCGGCAAATGCTAATACAATAAAAAGTTCGTCCAATAAAAAGTAGTGAGTGCCGCGTGCAACCACAGTTTCACGTGGCTTTGCAGCGGCGATTTATCTTTGAAATTAAAAAAAATTAACGATCTTCCTATCAATGTCTATTTTTTAATGTTCATAGGCTAACCTTTGACCACGATTTTATCTTATGATAATGTGGTAAAGACGCCAACAGTCTTAACCAGGAATTTTTCTTTCTTTGACTTTGACTTTGACTTTGTTATAATTGACCAGCCCGTAGCTCGAGCGAAGCGTCTCGGCTTCAACTTACAAAAAAAAATGCTTTCGTATGTCAGGTTGTTTCTTAACTTTTTTCTCAGAACAACTTATTCATCCGATAAACTTAAGCAGCCGAGGTGGAAATTAATAAAAAAGAACGGCCGATTTCCTGTGACATATCAAATCACAAGCAAATTCCATCAGTTTTTGGAATATACCTAATGGTTTTTGTTGACCCATACTATAGAAGGCGTAAGCCAATATTATTAGCAAATTTGGCTATACCTACTATCTTCATATAGCGATGTTCGCTACTTTTTTATATTTAAATCCTTAGGTACTTAAAATATTGAGCAATAATCCATTTATTCGAATAAATAGCCCAGCCCAGCATGCTGGCAGCATTGCCCCGTTGAATTGCAATGCTTATTCGTTGAACCAAATTGGTGCCAGCATTTTGATTACGCGTCGCAAATGAATTTTTGGATTTTGTGACCCATTGATGGGGGATCAGCGTGCGTAATGAACCTTAATGCAATTGTAAGCTATGCAACGGGAGACTCGCGAGGTTTACACCTCCGAGAGCCACTACTAATTATATGTATTCTCACTACAGTATCAGATATTGTAGATAAAAAATCCACTTCAGCCCCGCCCTGCCTCATTCCATCCCCCATAGTTGTAATTTGTATTTTTGTGCGTGCAGACCATTCTTACCAAGTAATTGTTAGTATTAATTCAGTATCGTGTTATGTGAATCACGCGATGTGGAGGCCACTTAAGTGATTGTATAGGTCGCGGTAACCGTTTCTACCAAAGAGTATACATAAAATATAACGTTCAGTTTGCTTGACAGTCACAATGTACAGAGTATTTGTTTAAGTGCCATCTGTATTTGATATATGGCAACAATACCTGGAAATCAGGAACATAGTGAACTTGGCGTCAAAGGTTACAAATGGCTTATTAGTTGGTACTGTAACGCAGCGAGAAGAATCTATCATAACATTCATGACTGAGCCAAGCTCATGAATCAACCCCCGCCCTTATAATCGATGCTTAATTTCAATATACAAATGTTTGTTAAATTAAATTTCAGTGCTAGTTTTTAACATAAACTTGTTTAATGACTTTAACAATGCACGATATAGATCAAAGGTACATGTATATTTCCCACTTACAACAGTGCCCAATTAAGTAAAAGTATATTCAGTACTAGCAACCCGCCCAGGGCGCCGAGTCTACTAATTACATGTTCATATTCAGCATAGATTCATTCCGAGTCGATTGCGATTAGAATCGGTAGTCTACTAACCCCATATGAATATGAATCTATGATGAATCTAGGCTGGTTTTGACGATATTGCCATACCACAAAATAAAAACAGAAGAGTAGGTTAAGTCAGTGTATTCGAAAAAGAAATCTATCGATAAACACACGTATTTTAAGATTATACCAAACTATTATAACCGCATATTTTTTATTTATATAAAAATAATTGTTTAGATGCATAAACACATCTAAAAGAACCTTTAAAATAAACTGAAATATTAAATTTCGTAATTATCAATGGCAATGGCAATAAGA
Organism: Plagodis dolabraria; assembly: GCA_963854805.1. Taxonomy (NCBI): domain Eukaryota; kingdom Metazoa; phylum Arthropoda; class Insecta; order Lepidoptera; family Geometridae; genus Plagodis; species Plagodis dolabraria. Next base: position 2,034,816 of record OY978459.1, on the reverse strand, counting down.
GACGTATTACATTTGTCAGTTTTAAAAAATGAATGACCGATGTCAGCTGATTGTTTTTCTATAAAATAAAACTTCGTCTAAACTATTTTGTTGGTTATCTTAAAACTGAGAGAGTAATACTAGACATATTATAATCACAAAGTGCAATAACCTAATAATCGATATGTACCTACCATATTTTATTTCAAGATTTCGCTATAACTAAATATGTGTACCGTCTGGGAGAGAACCCAAGAAAGAAGTTTTGAAGAATGATAGAAAACTTATTTTCCATGCCCACAGGAATGGTACCTAATGCCGGAACAAATTCAAGATATAATTCCTAACTCAACATGCTTGCCAACAATATTAGGAGTTGGTTTATGCCACGGACTAACCACCCTATGCACAAGACCATTGGTTTTGCATGCTTCTGTATTGATAGAGTATGAACTGCCCTCAGTAGATGACAATAGGCTCACCCCTATAACACGGAATTTTGAAACATATCTGACAAAGTGTACATCTTTACATGGATACATAACATAGTGTGACAATTATACTAACTATAGGATTACAAAGAAACAAGTTTTTATATTGTACAAAATATATTTATAATCATCATTATAGGTTATTTACATGATAGATATAGGGATATATAGTTTGGGCAAAAAAGTTAGGGCCTGTGACAAGATGTCGTGATAAGGCTTATTGTGAATCCAGGCTTAGCAACATCCGTGCCCAAACATAAAAGTAATTAAATATTAATTAAAACCCTCAAAAATAGGTAATGTATTTACTATTGATATGCAAATCACATTTCTCTCCACAGCTACACCACTACGGCATCCTGCAGTATAAACCTATCACTACCTTTGAATACATGGATTACTATGTCTGCAGTTAGGACGTCCAAGTACAGTTTCTGTGCTAATGCACTGCAAGGACTGGGCAGTCAGTCCTCTTCATCCAAGCATGTCATGAAAATATTACATACAATTCCACATCAACAATAATTGTTTAAAAAATCTATTGTAAGCTAAAGTACCTATCTATCATTATAAGAACTTCTTTCACATGCTTATTATATCCACTGTTTTTTGTATTATACCTAGTTCTGTAGAAAAACTTGTGAATGTAATTTTAAATAAAATATAGTTATTATGTGTGGCAGACATATAATCTCATTATTAAATTAATATATATATATAAATCTCAACTATTTGTATGTAGGGAGTAATTAGTTCACCGTTAACTCTACACTTAATGGTGAACTAATATGTAATTTATATTCAACAAATAATAGTGTTATATCTATATGCAGTTTTTTCAGATGCAATAAAGAGATGTTGTTTTGTGTCTAAAGTTTTTTATTTTTTCTCAAGTGATAAGCAACAAAATTGTGTCTTGTGTTTTGTAAAATACAACAACCAGTGAAAGTTTTGCCTATCACCATATGGCTATAATGTAAATTGTAAAGCAAAGGCTGGGAGAAAAATTATTTGAGGGTACAGGGCATTGAAACAAGTTTTTAATACATTGTTATGTAATTACTTCTACACTAATATTATAAAGAGGAATGCTTTGTATTTTTGTATGCAACTAACAAACTTAAAAACTACTGGACCAACTTGCATGAAATTTAGAATGGAAATAGTTTGAGACATGGGGAAACATAGGGTAGTTTTATCTAACTGCAAGAGGTTAATGGTACATGTGTCACATATTAGTAGTGATTGTAGCGGAGCTTGACTAGTTCATGAGCTTAAACAACATTATCTGCATTTAGGTACTGATTAGATAGGTGACCCTTAGTGAGGCCTTGAGGTGGTCTGAAAACTTTGAAGAATGCCTACTATCTTGCATTCTTCACTACCCCTTCATAGTGGATCATGGCGCACACTTCTCTCTACCTTACAGAGGCAGTTCCATGTCCCGGCTGTGGGACTGTGATAGCCTGATAGGTACGGTTTATGTAATGTTTTGATCCACACGTCATGTTTTACACTAATATTATAAAGAGCAAAGCTTTGTATTTTTGTATGCAACAAACTTAAAAACTACTGAACCAATTTGCATGAAATTTAGAATGGTTAATGGTACATGTGTCACGTATTAGTAGCGTTTGTAGCGGAGCTTGACTAGTTCATGAGCTTAAACAACATTATCTGCATTTAGGTAATGATTAGATAGGTGACCGTTAGTGAGGACCTGAGGTGGTCTGAAAACTTTGAAGAATGCCTACTATCTTCCATTCTTCACTATGCCTTCATATTGGATCATGGCGCACACTTCTCTCTACCTTACTGAGAAAGTTCCATGTCCGTGCTGTGGGAATGTGATAGCCTGATAGGTACGGTTTATGCAGCGTTTTGATCCAAACTTCTTCGACTTTCGTCTTTATCCGGGGAAAATATCTTGAACGATTCCGTCTTCTTCCGATTCTTTGATTCCTTGGGTCGGTCTCCGAGTGCTAACGGCTCATAGCACCTATTACCTACCTACACTAATTTATTTAGTGTTGTCGTATTTAATGTTCTTAGGTTAAATTATTTATCTAAACAAGTGTTCTACTTCAACAGAGAATACACTGACACACATGCCCAACCAAATACTCAACAAACAAAGTTTTTCAGTAAACTTTACGAAAATAAATATGTCGGAAAGCAATCTCGGCTCAATCTATGAAATTTGTACCACGTGACATGTGTCAAAAATAGTGGACTACCGATTTTGTCACCCATTGAGAATCAAGATGTTAGTAGACTACGAAACAACCGAGATTGAATCAATATTGACTCAATATGAACGATATGAAGTTAGTAGACTACCAAAACTGTCAAAATTGACCAGGCCAAGTTCATTATAGATTCATGTTCATTAGCAGACTTGGCGGCCTGGCTTCGCACGAGTGCAATGCTGATACTAAATAATCTATAATATCTTCGAAAATATTCATTTAAAAAATATTTTGTAAAAGCCATTGTATTTAAGCTATTGAAATAAGGATTAATTAATTGAATAAGGATTAATGCTGTTAGGCTTAAATCGCTTCGTAAATAAGCCATTATTTCTTTTATTTTATGCATGACAGGTGTTGAAGCCTCGCAATTAATTTAGGAACAGTGTATCGACATCTTTCGAAGGTACTTAAATTAAAATTATTTTGATACGATTGCTCGATAGAGGGTAGTTATGTGACATATCGGCACAATGCCTTACCACCACGCCATAACGACTGCCACCCTAAGACAAGAACCGGGACCGTGTTCTCTGAAGCACGGAAGCGCTCAGTAGTAATGTCACCAGCGGTCATCCATCCAACTCATGATCGCGGCGGACGTTGCTTAACTTTGCTGATCCATTAAGAACAGTAAAGCAAACTTCGCTACGTGCGCTTCAAAATTTCTCGTAAAGAGTAACGGATAAAAAAGTATTTTTGTGGGCTATTCCTATGAGATTTTTGTAGCCCTTTTCATAGTGTACAATGCTGTAGTACATTGTTTTGATCTTTCTCGTAGGGTTCAGCCAGCGTTTACAATGTAAACTCAAAAAACTGCGTTTATTTATGACATCACATAAGAAGCCTCTAAAATTATCAGTGTTTCTCTATTGTATTATGCATGTATTATACTTATGAACCTTTCTTTTGAATCACCCTATCTATTATAAAAACCGTATCATTATCCGTTGCGTACTTTTAAACATCTAAGCATACATAAGAAGTGACTTTGTTTTATACTATGTAGTGATGATAAAAAAATCGGGCAAGTGCGAGTTGGACTCGCGCATGAAGGGTTCCGTACCATTAGCTATACAACATTAGAATTCATATTTTAACCGTTTTTTGTTTTAATGTGCAAGAGTCCGACTCGCATTTGGTCAAATTTTTGTATTTATTGTTATAATGGCAACAGAAATACATCATCTGTGAAAATTTCAACTGTCTAGCTATCACCGTCCTTGAGATACAGCATGGTGACAGACGGACGGACTGACAGCGAAGTCTCAGTGATAGGGTGCCGTTTTTACCCTATGGGTACGGAACCCTAAAAACAATAAAAAAAATAAAGATAGCCCCATGAATTGTAACGAAGCGTTACAGATTTAGTAATAATCTTAAAAATATACATTACACCTTAATACTAAATAAAGATTATAATTTGTTATATGTACAAAAAATTGACTATAATAAAATCTAAACTACAATATTGTATTAAAATAAACTACTATTTATTTACAAACATTACACAGGTGTAGGTACAAGCTCCGTTATAATATAATGGCTTTAGTATGTGCACGGTCCTTAAGAGTGGTACAGGGTATAGAACGCGTCACGTAAAAAGAACGCTGGGAGAACGTAGGGGGGGTGCACTCGTGCACAAAAGTACTAGGCCTATTGTTTTATTTTTGAACTAAACTTAATATCAATGTAATTATAATTTAGTTATAAACGTCGGTACCAAATAGACCCATAAATCGTGTACTGCGCAGCTTGACAGCCAGCGTTCTTTTTAGGTGACGCGATCTGTAACCGCAGTTGACGGGCGTGCGGAGCGGAGAGTCGCATGCGGCGATAACTCCAACCACCAGTCAGTTCGCCAATAGACTGATCTCATTGCGAGTCCACGCTACTTTGTATAATTTCGTGCACTCTAGCCGGCTGCGCGTATAAATAATATTTGTTTACAAAAATTATGCTACTCGTACAAACAAATCGCTGCAAGATCTAAAGTAAACTGCCATATTGACTTAGAAAGTGTTTTCCTGCGATGGGGTAAGTTTCAAATAGCACACAAACACACATAAAATTACTTTGTTTCATATTTTATTTTAAATTTCATACTGTGTACAAATTGTGTTTATTCATTTTCAGATTTGTTGTTGTAATTTATATGCTTCTCAACACCATCATAAGTATCGTCTTTTAAATTAACGTTGCAACTTCATCAACTTTTTTAATAAACTACCTACAATTTTTAGATAAACATTAGTTTTTTCATTATTTTTTCTAAGGCTCATTTAAATTTCATTGTATAACTTAGCTCCTTCTTTAACGTAATTATTTAATGTAAGCAAATTGTCTCTCCTTTCTTGATTTAACCACCATGTCAATACTACGAATAGACAAGTTCATTAATCCTGAAGCCGTGTGTTGTACCCCAGATTGGATGTTTGATATGCCAGGCCATAACCCTGTGTATCAATTCCAGGATTTTGTACTTCGGAGCTGATCATCGACATCAATATACCAGTTATCTACAGGGGCACCCACCACCTACGCCCGGACTCCTATAGGATAGTACCTACCTGCTCTGCGAACTTGCGAAGTGAGAACGGACGGGCAATACACCTAACACCCACAAATTAGTGTTGCCCTACTTACCTGCCTACGGATTAGTAAATAGTAGCATTCAATTGATCTCTCTTTGTTTTTTTTATTTCTATCCGCTTAAATTCGGTTAGAGGTTAAGAGGTGACACTCTGGCGTAGACGACGACGCTTAATAAAGTATGTGCACAAGTTTTATTGAATGTTTTTAAAAACAGGTCACAGGAGATGTGTTGTTAATGAAACATCAATAAACATGCGAGAATCTGGCTTCTTCACAGTCGAGCAGGTTTTTTTTTGTATACATGATAGGTTAGCCTTTGACCACTATCTCACCTGATGGTAAGTGATGATGTGGTCGAAGATGTTGTTCAAGCTAACCTAGAATTTAATTTAAGGTAATCTGTTGTCGAGCTCTAAAACCATATTGTCTTAAATAAATGTTCGTTACTAAAACAAGGTCAAATGTCTCCCTGAAAATCGTTAAAAGGTTAAGACCTCCGTCCATCAGCTCAAAGAAATAAAGCAGACAGTTAAACGACCCCCACATGGAATTACATCACAATTACTTGCCTATTAACTGCCATTACTGTGACCCAGCACGCTATTTTGACAAATTACGTCTAGGACTCAAAAATAGTTTAAACAAAGGCCTATTTTTTTAGAACCTTAGCTATTATAATTACTAGTATTGTGGTTTTGTCCAAGACTTTTCCTTTTATGTTTTAAGTTAAGCACTTTAAGACGTTATCGTCTTTTATCTTCTTGTATAGCTAGGTTAGGTTTGAGGGACTTTTGTTCTTAAACAACACGTATCATACGTGAGTTTTGGAGAGTATATGTACATTTTGACCGACTTTTAAAATAGGGGGAGGGTCTGAACTCAACGTGTATAATATTTTTTAATGTATTACCACGCATATCGTTTTCAGAGTGGTTTGATTTTGATATTTCTTTTTTTATTGTAAAGGGTATTAAGGGTATTTGCTAACAGTATTGAATGCGAGTGAATGTTCTCGTAAGCAGTACTATGCATCACGAAAAGAGAACATTTTTAGTTTTTACCGACTTCAAAAAAGGAGGAGATCCTCACTTAGATTGTTTTTTTATTTTGTTTGTTACCTCAGAACTTTCGACTGGGTGAACCAATTTTAATGATTCATGTTTTGTTTGAAAGGAAGTGCTTCGCTTCCCGTGTGGTCCATTTAAATTTCAAAAATTCGGTCAAGCCGTTGACTGCGTGGCATTTATGACGTCACGAAGGCTTAACAGAAAAATTTGCCGGAATTGTCTCTAGATATATATATATATATATTATAAAGTGTAACAATATATATTTTAGACTAAAATTAACATATTTAACTAAAAAAAATAATAATACTTAAAATTACTACAAACTAATCCAATATTCCGCTACTGGCCGCATTATATTATTATTTTTATGATTTTTTAAGTGTTTTATTAAGGTATTCATTTATTGTTTTCTTAAAATACTTTTAAAAATATTTGTTATTAAGTATTAAGAAAGTTGCATTTTTGTCGTGTTTATACAATAAACACTGATATCACTGGTAAATATTGTTAAAATAACACTTTCACATACGTATTTCTCAAATTGAAGATCAAGAAATCTGTTTAAGCATAATACGTAAACTTTATTTGTTTGATTATTAGGATTTTTTAAACACAGATCTAGAGTAGCAACTTGTAACGCCCTCTAGCGAGTCCATAAATATAAAACAGATTAACTATTTTGTATTGCTCGGAAGCAGAGTTCTGTTGATCTGGGAGATCGTGTCTCGTAATCCGCCAATCGGAAATATAGCGCGTCTGGTAAACCAATCCCGTAAGGATTATTGGACGGACAAACACGCAGATGGGTTTAAATGATAATGCCAATAACTGGTATTTCTGTTTTATGGAGCTGACAAATCAGAATGGATTGTTTTAAATTTAAGTGGAAACAGCTGACAGAGTTTTTGAGGAAATGCGTGCGAAGTAAAAGAATAAAATATATGAAATCGACGATTCGTATTCCTCTGTTTTTTTTCATCCGAAACTGAGACTATGCAATTATTTTTTGTAATTAAAATTGTAGGATGGAGGCTCCTTTTAATTTCATTTCTAAATAATTTCAAATAAGGGAAGAGGTTCTTAATTTTACAGTTTTTGTTGTTGTTGTGTGTTACCTCATAACTCTTTACAGGGTGTGTGTTGATGATTGTTTTTTTTTATATTTGAAAGCTTTGTTATGTGGTTAAATTATAAACTCTTTTGCAAAAAAAACGGGCACTTTAGATTTTTTTCTCTACTTCAAAGAAGAAGAACAAGAAATAGGTTTTGTTAATTTGACGATGTGTTGGCATGATTTTTGACGCATCCTGGCATGATTCTTTACATTCCAAATTTAAAATTATTAAAAGAAAAATATTGATTATTGTGGATTATTCTAAAATTGGTTTACTAATGGCGCGAATTGCTGAAATGATTTCTAACTGATGACGATATTTTAAAACTTTCTGGATATTTTCTGCAAATTAAACAATTTAATCTTTCTTTTTACATTAAATTCCACTTTTTGATATGAGTGATAAAGCGATAAGGGCCGGTAAAACTATAGCCCTACTTGAAGAAGGTTGTTCGCAAACTTACGTGTCTCAGCGGCTAAATGTGAGTCGTTCAACTGTCCAGAGGACTTGGCAACGGTATCAAGAGACTGGTTCGGTCAAAAGAAGACCTGGTTCGGGAAGAAAACGATGCACAGAACCAAGAGATGACCGCTTTTTGGTGAGTCAGGCGTTGCGTAATCGTAAGGCGTCAAGTGTGGACCTGAAGAAGAGCCTTGAAGAAGTAAGAGGAGTAGAAGTTAGCTTGTGGACGGTCAGGAGGAGGCTTTTGGCTGCCAATATCAAGAGTTACCGCCCAGCTCGGGGCCCTAAATTACTCCGTGAGCACCGTGTTGCTTGACTTCAGTTTTCTTGGAACTGTGCTTCATGGACTCTGGAGGACTGGAATAAAGTATTGTTTTCTGATGAAACTAGAATCTCTTTGTGTGGAGAGGACCGACGCCGGCGAGTGCTGCGAAGACCACGGGAACGCTATGCGGAAGTGTGTTTCGAAGAAATCACTCCTTATGGCGGAGGCTCTGTTATGTTTTGGGCAGCAATTAATTCGACGGAGCGTACGGAGTTAGTTTTCATAGAAAATGGAACATTAAATGCACACCGGTACATAATGGCAGTCCTAATTCCATATGCACAACCCACATTGACTGCACTTGGGGAAGATTCCATTTTTATGGACGATAATGCTCGCCCGCACCGTTCTGGTGACGTGGAAGCGTACATGCAAGAAGTTGGGATCCATCGTTTAGATTGGCCAGCTCGAAGTCCTGACCTCAATCCAATTGAGCATGTGTGGGATGTTCTAAAGAGACGCGTAAGATCAGTGCAACCTGCTCCACAAAACATCAGGGAGCTAAAAAGAGTCATTGCAGAAGAGTGGGACGTATTCCTCAAAACGTTATTAAAAGCATCGTGGAAAGCATGCCCAGAAGGATTCAAGCTGTGGTTTTGGCAAGAGGAGGTCACACTCGTTATTAGGTTTTTACATTTGTAACTTTATTTAATTAAAAAAAGTAAAAAAAAACTTGTCTTTATTGCCGACCACTTCTTATTGTTTGGGCGTGTACATCGATTTGAAAGAATCGATCGTTTTTTTTCTTTTAACTGCTCGAATTCACTTCACGCGCATTAATTTACACGATTATAAGTATACAGACTACGTCAAAGAAATAAATTTCATTTAATTAACTAAAATCGACCTTAGAACGTAAATTTCCTTAGGTGCCCGTTTTTTTTGCAAAAGAGTGTATGTTTGAAGTCGGTAATTTTTTATCATTTTTAAATGTGTTTTTTGGTAGAAAAAAAACAAGAAGGTGAGCAACAACGCCTTCTGAAGAACCACCATCCTACACTTCCATCCCCAAGATGCCTCTTAGACGTAGCAATCATGGCAAAGCCCCCTTGTAGAAGAGGGCTTTCTACAACAGTGGAGGTGTTCCAGTTGTGAATGTGAAACAAACGAATCTCATATTTTAAACATACTCTCGTTGCGTGTACAGGATGCTTCTAAAATTATTATATTTAAAATTCAATTACCGGGGTGTATGCCAGATTAAGGCTCCGACGGTTTTCGGATCCCAGCGCCACGACCGGTTATGAAAATTAATTTTGCACCTGTATTGATTATATGACGTCATCAGGAAATTTGTGGTGATTAAAGCATTATCTCTCAATATAGCTATTCTGCAAAAAAAAGAAAAATAAAATCGTAGCATATTAGCATATTGTGATAACATATCAATTCCTATAAAAATACGTTAATACCATTAATGTGACTTTATGGGTTCTTCCACTTTCTAGTTTGATTATCTTCCTAATTTCTGCCTTTATATAATTTAAGCGTGTTCGGTACAATGTCTTTTCTGACCATACGAATATCATGAAACATTACAACATAAGGACATAATATGTTCCGCCACGCTATTCTTAATGATAGCATTCGCCGGGTTTTTACCAACGCCAGTGTTGCTGCTATTCTCGAACTGAATGGTCTAATGCGATGGTAAAAGACTTGACGGCATCTGGTTTCATGGAAGATAGGGCGGTCTTTAATGTAGGAAGGAAAATGCGTGGAATTGGTGTTTAGCGTAGTCACATCTTCCTGAAAGAAATGGAAAAATGCTAAAACCTCTTAGGGTTCACTTCTGCTAGTCCTAACAAACATAGTGAGTTTTTTTTTTGTTTTGATTTTTTTTATTATTTATTATATACATATTTGTATAACCTCAACATTATCGCAGAACAAGTGGACCTATTTTGTTGTGATCTAAGCGAATTTACAAAAGTCGCATTACATGTTCTGTGTAATAGGAATAAGGAATTAGATACCAAAAAAAATATATTATATATATATATATTAAATGTGTATAAGTAGCTACTCTATTGTATTGGGTGTGTACCTGTAAAGATAGATGTATGTATGGAAAATAAATAAATAAAAAATAAATAAATAAAAATTGTTTTCTGTTTTACTCCGAGTCAAAAGCCGCCGCGGCAACACTGGACCGCACCGTGCCGTGTGAATATTTTTTTTTTTTTTTTTTTTTATGCCTGATAGGTTAGCCTTTGACCACTATCTCGCCTGATGGTAAGTGATGATGTGGTCGAGGATGTTGTTCAGACTAACCTAGAGTTACTGGTTATTTACATCGAGCAAAGTAATAAAAATATAAAATAATACATTACACATTACAGGCACTATACACTTTTAACATCAGGTGGTCCTTGTGCTTATTAACATATAAAAAAAAAACAAAAAAAAAATACTTAAAAAAATTATTAAAAATCAAAAATTTTTTTTTTTTCAAGACAAAAAAAAACATCTCAAAATGGTTGTGGTTGTTAGCATTTTTCTAATAACCCTGTATATTTAAGCCGTTTTTGTGTGGAGACGGTGGGTCTCTTGGGGCCGGGAGCTCATCGTATTTTCCAAAACTTATCAGAGCGCTTGGCCAAATGGAACTATTAGGTGTGTAGTGGAAGTATTAGAATTGGACAAAATACTAACGTCTCACGGTGGCGAGCGTAGTGAGTTGTCTTGCAAAATGACATGTTTGTCATTGCAACTGTGCGGGTATTTATCCATCTCATTTTCTAACATAAAAATAACCATTATGAGAATATTATACTTTTTGGGTTAAATGAGGGCGTTAAGATGCTAAAAAGTCCTGTTTATCATGCATATGTGCAGGATGCAAAAGAACCCACTACTGAAAACATAAGGTGCCTTTGCCCTGAGGTAGTCGCTTGCTTTATCATAAAATAGCAAGTATTAATGTTTTATAAAACGGGCTTTACTTACGCGTATTGGTAGAGATTGTCGACCTAGGTTTCAGGCATATCCGATGCCCTTCCTCAGGTGAGTTCACACGTTTAAATCGCGGCGACGACTCCGCGCAACTGCTCGTTCTGCGCCGCGCGAGAGTGGAGCTGCTCCGCGAATCGCGGAGCACGCACATCTCTCGGACACACAATATTTTATACGGTTCGACAAAGCCTCCGTACTAGCAAGAGAAAAATTCTTCATACCTCGAAAAGTACGTGAGGCTCTTGAGATCGTGGATGGACCTTCCCGCCAGCCTGGATACCTATTCTTAATGCTACCTCAACTCGAAAAATGCTAGACAGTCTAGAGTGTGACACAGTCAGCAGTGTTTGTATTGAAGTTTTCGACGATAAGCTGAGTGACAAAGAGGATGCATTACCATCAGCTGTGCGGTGCGCGGGGCGTTCCCCCAGCCCACTCCCCGCCCCCGCAGCTCCACTCTCACGCCGCGCAGAACGAGCAGTTGCGCAGAGTCGTCGGAACTTTCAAACAAAAATAGCAAGTAGCTTAGAAAAGGAATAGAACCCATATAATCACATTCTACTTGGACTTGTCGCAAAATAGTCAGCTGGTCTTAATGACATTCAATGCATATTTTTGCTGCACTTCAAATGTTCTGTTGTGTTCCCATTTGAAGTTGGTTATGTGTTTCACTGAATAATTTTAATTTCATTAAAATTAACGTATTAGTACCTACACATACATTTGGTTGCGTGAAAGCGTTCAAGAACTACGGGTTCGTTTGTTAAATAATTTGTAAGTACCTAAAAGTTAAAACATATAGGTAGGCATCGAAATAAAAACATCATGCTATTGCGGGTCTATTAAAAATATTTGGTTTTCATTGTTAAGTTTAAAATATTTTCAAAATTGGACCACCAATGTTGACTTAGTGATTTATCGACACCAAAAAGTAAAAATTCATACCATTTAGTTTAGGTTAGAATTCAAATTTTCATGTTCACAATTTTCCATTGTTTATTTTAACCCACACAAATCCGCCAATCAACGAGAACTGAAAAAAAAACGAGCCACGATCGACCGTAACGAATGCGAAACGAAACGTAACTGGATTTTAACCGGATTTTACTGGTGCAAATCGGTACGCGCTGGTGAATGGTCGCGCTGGCTGGGGTGCGGTTGCGGTCGTAGTCGGTGCGGATTATATACTGACAAGTGTTTATCAGTAAATTAAATAAAATAGCATCTACTTTTATTCCATGTATATACGGTTGGCAACCGTTGGTCAAAACAGTTGTATAGTGACCGTCAATTTATATGTACTACCTCTGAAGATCAAATGTGCGAATTCACATACTCGTTATCTGTACACCTTAATAATTATTAAATTTGCACGCTCGATCGTTAGAGGATCTTTTACGATACGCGATGTAAACGCTCACGACGAGCGTTGGTCTTCAGTTCGGACCAGTAGGTAATAGGCCACCTATTATAATACCACAATAGAAATTGCATCACGTCATCTTCAATCATCATCATGGATTAAAAAGCGATCTATTGCTGCGTGTTTCAATAGTTTGGTTAGATAACATTCAGCTATGCAGCAATAATTGCCCGTGCTGTATTACGATATAGGTACTGTTACGTGGAGTTGTCGCCGCGATTTCGACGTCTTAACTTACCTGATGAAGGGCATTACACAAATAATTATGTAACTAGTTCAGACATAAGTCTGACCTAGTTCAACAATCTCGACCAAAACGCGGTTATTTATCACATTAATTAGAAATACGTCAACAGTCACTTTGACGTATTTATAATGAATGTGAACATTTATGACGTATTTCCGAGTACTATTTACAATATTTGCAACCCACAATCAAGCCAGACTAAGCTGTCGGACCACGTGTTTTGCAGTAAGGCTTCAGCGATTGGCTGTGCGAATTCGCACACATTTACCTCGCAAACTCGATGTATAGAGGGTAGTCAAGTTGAGACAGGGTTTTTAGATTTTCACCGCCGGGGCAAGATAGTAAGACTGCTAACGCGACCCTATCTTGCCCCAAATCGGCGGAAGACTGCTCACGGGGGGGTATTAGTGGATTCGTGTCCCACACATCCCTTCTCATCGAAATGCCTTCGCACACCATCGCCATGGTGGAAGGAAAGTGTGAAGGCATTCCCCCCCCCCCCCCCCAAAAGGGTTTTTAGGCTTAAAGAGCGTTGTTTAGTACGCAGATTTACAACTCAACGGTAGTGGCCATCTTAGATACGCCATATTGATTTCTTGACAGTTGTTAGAAAGACGATCTTTTGATGTTATAAGAAAATATTGTCAATGAATTATGCTCATATAAACTGATTTTCAACTATCAAACTCCAAAACAGTGACGAAGGCGGATAGCCATTGTTTTTTTTTCATTTATACCTAATATTAATATTAATGAGAACCATTCAGCTTTTTTCCCCTTCCCTTTAATAAATATCCCCTGGAATAATTATCCTTAATTATTGTAATTTTGAATAGTACGCGTCTAGCGTGACCGCGTAATTGCTCAGTTAATTTCAATTCCACACCAGCTTGAATACACGCAAGTAGTGTTTTATCCCTTAAATGCTTTTCTTAGAAAATGCATATTGTTGATAGCGCTCGTGGCCAACCTGATGTTAAACGGACTCGTGCGTATTGTCCGTGTTAAGGTTTTTTTTACCATGCTTCATATCATGAAAATTCGAAAGAAAATAGCTCATATATATAATAATAAAATGTGTATACGCGCTATGTCGGTACAAAAAAATTTAGACAATATGGAGATATATGTAATATTTTCATCTATTTAGTGGCCAAGCACTTAACGGTGTTTCTAAATACGATTACAAGTACTATCGCGTGCTAAGTAAAATATCCCATTTACAAATTATCAAAGCACAAATATATTTTTTTACTGTACGGTGTGTTCTATCAGTGGCTGTCCTTGAGAGTCGGTACCCATGTTTTTTTATTGTTATGGAACTCACAGGCAGCTTAACATCAGGTGGACCTTATGTTTGTTCCGTCACAATCCCGTAAAATTTATTTAAATGGCTCGATTGTGCTTATTTTAAGATACTTTACTTTTAACGAAAGCCTTAGTCGTCTTTCTATTAATAAGTAAAAAATTAATAACACCACATGATCAGACCATCTAGATCCTTTTAAATATTTTTTACATCGAAATGCGCATTAAAAACTCAAAATAATATTAAGTCGTTGACTAGAAGTAATACCGAGAATGATTTAAGCAATTACTGATGTCCTTAATTAACTTATATCAAAAGGCGAAGGAAATAATTAAAAAATAAAAGTAAAATAGTTTTAGTAAAAACAAATACTTAAAACTCTGATTTAGTATTAGGGCTGAGAGTAAAACAAGTACAACATAAAGCAACCATTTTGGGCTGTTTTTTATTCTTACTTTAACTTATGCTGACCTGAACCTTGCAGAAGGTTTCTGTTGATCCGTAACCTTTTAAGTAATATAAAATAGGCGTTTAGATTGTAAGGAACCCTGTTTAACATCCAATGCTTCAGCACTCCAGTTTAATTGACCTATTTCTGTCTATTTTTTTTATCTGTCAAAGATAAAAACAACATGAATTGTTTATAATAAATTGACAATGTTTCAACTTCAAATATAGGTCTGTTTCACGTCGTTGTTAATATGTACTTCATCTGTAATATTTCATGTATTTGATTGTATAATGAATAATGATGCTATGCCCAAATGGGTTTCATGTATGTTCTGTTAAATATTGTATCCATCAAATGTACTCATGAAAGCAATAAACAACTTGGAACTTTGAACTTTGAATTAGCAACAAAGCAGCCCTTATATCCTTAACCGGGGAACAGCTGTTAAATTTAAACAATAGTTATAAAGGTATCTTCCACGTGTGAGTTTGTTGAAGTACCTCATAAATGTTAATAGCAAAAGTCAATAGCACCAAATGCAACTGCTCATTATAACTTGTCTCCGTTTCTGTATTTGACACTCTTCAGGGTCTCCATTTTGTATGTGAAATGTGGGATAGTCTTCTTTTGGGATGAAGGCACCGAATTAGATTTAAACCAGATTGTTATTTAAATTCAACTTCAAAACCTAGAGCTATTATTATTTCTTACTTGTTCATGCTAAGTAAAATAAGAGGTAATTCTATTAAATATTAAATGAATAATATAGTATCTATGGCATATATTCAGGTGTTTGTGCAAATAGAATGAAAAGTTTTTTTTGCATTACACTAAATGCTCTACACAAAAAAAAATATTTTTATGAGTTAAACGCTCAGGCTGCATTCATTTGTAGAATTAAAAGTAAAAATTCTTCATTACCGTTAATAACCAACAGAATTTCCAGTAAAATGCAAACAGATAAATGTTACATGCAGATAAATTCTAGGCGCAAAATTGTCATAAAGAGAAAAGTGATCAAAACGCTTATCTATCACGGCTGATGATTTCTTTGACTACTTACTTAACTTTGAAATCTGGTTTTAATTTATTTACTCGTTATTATAAGACCACCATACACCATATACCAGTAGCGGTAGCCCCAAATAGGGCCAGAAAAAGCAAAAGAGCCATACTGCTGTAGAGTCGTAGTGTTCACAACGTGTGTATGCCTGATAGGTTAGCCTTTG
Organism: Plagodis dolabraria; assembly: GCA_963854805.1. Taxonomy (NCBI): domain Eukaryota; kingdom Metazoa; phylum Arthropoda; class Insecta; order Lepidoptera; family Geometridae; genus Plagodis; species Plagodis dolabraria. The sequence continues at coordinate 2,018,916 of OY978459.1, read as the reverse complement.
ACCACTATCTCACCTGATGGTAAGTGATGATGTGGTCGAAGTTGTTGTTCAGGCTAACCTAGAATTACTGGCTCTCAAGGATAGCTGCCGGAACACACCGTTAGGTGCTTGGTGACAGATTTTCTACTTGAGCATGGTAGCTAGCCAGGCGCGTATTCACAAAATGCCCTACCACCATGCTGTTACGACGGCTATCCTAATAAAACATCCGGGACCAACGGCTTAACGTGCCCTCCGAAGCACGGAAGCGCTCAAAAGTAATGTCACCAGCGGTCACCCATCCAAGTCATGACCGCGGCAGACGTTGCTTAACTTTGCTTATCGGTTCAGAATGGCTAAGCAAACTTCGCTATGAGCGCTTCAAAAACGTGTGTGCGAACACTACTGAGATTTTACATATGTTCTTACAGAACATTCAGTGCACAAAATACAGAACATACGTACGAACACACCATCAGGCGAGTGAACAGTGGATCAAGACACATAAAATTGCATTTGTTTTTAAGTGTCACCTTTGAGAGAAAGTATAGATTCTACTGTAATTTATTGTCAGCTAATGTTGTTTAAAGCTTAAAGAGATAAACAATTTTTTTTTTTTTTTTATTTTTTTTTATTGCTGATAGGTAAGCCTTTGACCACAATCTCACGTGATGGTAAGTGATGATGTGGTCGAAGGTGTTAACAGACTTAACCTAGATTATACCTTAAGTAGTTACTTAAGGTATAATATGTTACTTCTTATTACCAAGTGTACATACTCATTACCAATGAGTATGTACACTTGCTTTTGTTTTAGATTTGAGTATACTTAAGCAAAAGGCATAACGGGAGATCATAAACTCACGTTCATAAAAGACAAGCGAATGGGAAGCGAACTCACGACACAAGATCTTAGAAAGTTGCGAGTGTATTTTATTTCAAACTGCGGAAAAGTTTTCAAGATACGAGCAACTTCATTCATAAGTATATGAAGATAAAATTACCTTGAAAGAAACGTAGTGAGCGTAAGTAAAGCGGAATGGTATGTCATTTATGTCAGTAATTCTAGGATAGCCTGAACAACATCTCCATCACTTACCATCAGGTGAGATTGTGGTCAAAGGCGAACCTATCACGTATTAAAAAAAACACAATACTTACACATTGGAAATTATAAGCAATAGGTGAGGTAAGAAAACTTCTAAGTCTTTTTCTATCGCATTCACTTCGGTGAATGTGCTCAAGGGCTACATGATCTCATACCGTCTTCTCCATTTCACTATAAGACTACCAGACGCGGAGAGAGCTTTCATCCCTTCACTGCCAATTTGCCGCTTGTTCGTACAAAGCGATTTCAGAGCTCATTATTTTGCGAACAGCGAAGCAGTGGAACTCTCTCCCATCGTCAGTCTTTCCAGGTGCGTATGATCCTGGTGTTTTCAATAAAAGAGTAAATAGGTTTCTTCTGGGCAAGCATGATTCATCTTCTATTTCATCGTCGCTTACTATCAGGTGAGATGGAGTCAAAAGCAAACCCATCCAATGTAAAAAGAAAGTACGAGTATAAGCATTAAAATATTGTCTAGTAAGTATTTGAGCCCAGAACAATTAATGAAAGTTCTATAATCCTGTCAATACTGGAATACGCATTGAATTATCTACATCTTTGTGACCTCGTTTTAACAATATATTATTGCATATTTACACAAATTTGACAGAACAAAATTGCTCACCTCGATCGAACCTTGGACCTGCGACACTGCAGTCCATACTATTACCGCCGTGCTGTCACTGCTTTAAATGTATACGCACTAGATTGTCAAATTTAATTCATTAAAATAAAGTACTTTTAAAAAGAATATAAAACAAAAAGTAGGGACACAAGCGTTCGATTGATAGGTATGATTTATTCTGTTCAAATACAATACTCACACATCGCCGTGGAATATATTCTACGGAACTTTTTGTCAGCGAAATATTCGAATATTAATTTTAAAAACGGTTGTGGCGGATACATTACCTAATAAATAAAATAAATCCTTTAAATTTGTTTAAATTATTCAATCGTTACGTAAATTGGCGTATTCGCTTTACCTGATGAAGCAGTGATGACCCAGCGTCATCATACTTGAGCTTCAACATATTATTGTAGTAGGGCATGTTGCTAATACCCACATCGCAAGCTACCACCCTCAGCAAGCTCTACAGGCAGTGGTCCTTGAGAGCCAGTCATTCTAAGTTCTAATAAAACCTTCGACCAAATCATCACATACCAACAGGCGAGATTTTGTTCAAAGGCAAATTTATGAACATATATATATATATATATATATTGAAATTAAAAATTTCCTTTTGGGGTCCTCGGTTCCGAATTGCATCCCCTCATATCTTTCTTTGGGATTTGTAAGATTCGATGAAAGAAAAATATTAGAAGTTGGGCAGCAGCGCCTTCTGAAGAACAGCCATCTTGCTCTGCGACAATCCCCAATACATTGTCCCTTTCTCCCCCCTCCTAAAGGGGAACACCTTTGATCAAAGGTAGACGTCATATTGCTTTTGATGAGATGTGATTCATATTTTAAGTTTTACCACAATTTTAAAATATTTTTTAGAGTGTCCCAAATAAATACTTATGGTATATATACACCCTATCAGTGCCTCAGTCTAGCAATGCTAATAACCGGAATACCTGAGCTAGCAGCAGGTAACTTTGACTGAGTTACTCTCGCGTTACAGCTGCGGTGTGTTTGAGTTTCAATATGTGGAATCAAACCAAATACGCTAAGTTTTTAATTGGCAGCAATATCACCTTTAAGGAGATAAGAGGATGTCGGGTTTTGTGAAACTCACAATATATTCGTACGATCAGTACTAATATTATAAATGCGAAAGTAACTCTGTCTGTCTGTCTGTTACGCTTTACGCCAAAACTACTGGACCGATTTGAATGAAATTTGGTATGGAAATAGTTTGAGATCCGGGAAAAAACAATGATAGTTTTATCCAACTGCACAAAAAGAGGTTAGTGTTTTTGCGCGATAACCGACATACGCGCGGGCCGGGCGGAGCCGCACCCGGAAAACTAGTAATAATATTTTTAATTGAGTCTTGGATATTAACCACAAGTCCGTTGAACTTAGCCTGCTTTACTAGTTTTGCTATGAAGTTTGAATTATAATTGAACCTAGTTTAACCAAGTGCGGCACGGCATTCCATAACTCTTGCCGCTTGGCCATCATATTACCTATATGGTCAAACTCAAAATATAACCAGTGACTTACGTTTCGACCAACATATGTGTCAATTCTACGAGGGTACTGTCGGCAAAGAAACACCTAATTCTTTATCTAGTATCCGTCAGCTATTTCGTACCTAGTCCTTTTTCTGTAACTTCACAATATATAAGTTGGTTGAACTGTACGCAATGCTTCACCAATAACAAATACATAGACCAATAATTCTAGAGCCCGGATTCAGAAACCGATTTCACATAACATAGATCTAGAACGGAACCATCCGATTCCATCGAACAGCAACAGAACAATAGCTTAAGCTAGTATGTCTTAACAATAACTAAGATCCACCTGAAAAGCACAATCGCCCAGACACAATAAGCACTATTCAGTGCCGTTTTAAGCCTCATACGTAAGCCATAAGGGTGAGTGTTTCAAGTAGATTGTTGTCTGCTCAAGTCGATACTATATGTCCGTTTCGGTTGCGCTTTCCGGAACGGAATTACTTCCGGAAGTTTACTTATGAAGGTGGGGCAAGGCAAAGTGTCGGTATTTTTGTTTCATGAAGATGATTGATATTGAATCGATAGTAGGTCAAAAATCCCAAATATAGACAATATTTTTTAAACCTATTATTGAATCATTAATGAAGTACTCTCTTTGATAATATCTGTTAACAAATACTGACCGTTAGTCGTTTATTTGCATAGCATTTGAGTTCTACGAGAATAAAGTGAATTGAACAATTTCAAAAAAAAGGGCCAATTGCAAGCCCTACACGCGTATGAAGGGTTCCGTACCATTATCGAGACAAAATATGATACTATGTAATAACCTTCTTTTTTTGCTTTCACCTGCGCTAGTCCGATTCGCACTTGGCCGATTTATTGTTTATGCTGTTATAGCGGCAACATAAATATATCACTGTGAAAATGACAACTGTCTAGCTATCCCGTCTTTATGATTCATGAGATAGAGTGGAGTTCCGGTCAAGAATTACATATGCCTTTCATATCTCCATATCTTCTTTAACTCTGGGAATTGTAAGCTCCTCCTCATGGAGAAGTCTTTTTCAACAGTGGATTTCATGGCTGTTGATGTAATGATTTAATAGGTGCTTGGTGTCAGATTTTTCTAATAAGCCTGTAATGTTACAAACATACATAATGTTTTAAACATTACACTAAATTTGTAGTATACTTACATGTATTTTTTATTTATAAGGCTCGAGCGGTAAAGGGGAGCACTGATGACATCGTAAAGGGGCCCTAAACCCTGCTCCCTGGGTTGCAAGTCCCAGACCCCTATAGCCTCTTCCTTTATAACGCTATGGACCCGGCACACGGTAAATCTATGGAATGCTAAGTAATTCATCTCATAGTGATAAAGAGCAAGAACGCCACCCAAAGCTCTCAAAGAAAAGTTATTTCCTTTATCAGTGACTTTTTCTCTATTATCCCCAAACGTCAGGTCTAAGTCGGCTTCACCAAGTGCTAATAATCATTCTACTACACTACCGATACCCACATTAAGCAAAGTTACCTCATTTGTTCGCGGATAACGAACAAAATTGCCTGGTAAAAGCTAACGACTACAGTTAACAAGGGAGAGTAAAAAAAGAAACTTGAGAAGAAAATCACAACTAAAAACGAAATAGGACTACTATAAAAGTATTCGAGTTCCGGGGATAATGAAAAAAGTTGGTCAAATGATCACCCGGCTTCCGGCTGGACAGGGCGCGTGTTTGCGAAGTCTCTAAGATTAAGAATTCACCTGAGTTTCTAAGGTCATAACTATAGTTTTCTTACAACAATAGTGTTATTAGAAAGAAGTGTGTATATATATATATATATATATATATATATTTCTGATAATACCAATCAACAGAATTTAGTATTTTAACTAAAATTCACTTATGAATTTTATTTTGGTTGGTAGTTTATAAATTTAAAAAGGTAGAAGATTTCAAGATGTTTATGAAAATTATTCTTTTGATGTTAATGTGCTTACGCTAAGTATTATTCTTCCAAGATGATTTGTTTCAAGAATATTGTGGATGGTATGTGTCCTTTGAAATATTATCAGCCGGATTGTCGACTGCTGAACACAGCCTCCCCCATCGAGGAGGGGTTTGCCATAATACTCACGCCTGGCAGGCGTCTTGGGAATCACTGTAACATATAACAGTTCCTCAGAAGGAAACTCTACCTTCCGATATTTTTCCTCTTACGACACCCACGGGAAGAGATGGGGGTTGACATTCCAGCCTGGCACCCCACGGGGATTCTTTTTTTTTATTTGGTTTAATTAATTTTCCACAGACTCCGGGGTCCGTGCCATTTTGAAGTTAACAGCGAATTTATTGAGTAATTACATTAATACGGGGAGCATTCTTACATACTGGGGGAACACAATTTTAAGGAATTCACTATTACTAAACAGTTGCAAACTGATTTGCGCTGGTATTCCTAACGGACCAGTGTCCTCAAGTAGCACTCGTTCACCCACGGGGATTAAATCACTTAATGTTTCCTTATTGATGTATTATTTTACGTGCGTGTTTAATTAGTTCTCATCAACGTTGCTACTTCACTGTTTTCTTTTAATTTTCTTTTTGTAGATATTCTATTTTAAGAAGTTAATTATTCAACTAATAATAACTAATAACTTTACCCAGAGCTACGACTACATAATGGCATTACCGCCAGAAAAACATCTTTAATATTTACAAATTATAATTAATCTCGAGCTTCATTGAAAACTGCATCCTTACGCCCCAGGTGCATTAAGCCCTCGCTCGGCTATTGAGACTGACTGGGTAGATCAAGTTTTGCCTTATTTTTTTTTTATTTTACCAGCAAAAAGCTTTTTTTTATTTTACTACTTTTGTGAGGGCTCGTGTTTATTTTACAACCTAATTCTAGTGGTGTCTAGATGACACCATTAGAATTAGGTTATAACTAATATAGTTTTAATTAACTACGAAGTATTTGAGTACTGAGTTTAGTTCTGTAGCAGTAATGTTAACTCTTTGATTTTCTAACAGATGGCGTTAGTAGTACATTCTACCCAATTAATACAATATTGTTAATATCCATAAATATAAAATATTTTTAATGGTTATAAAATTATATATTTTGACAGAAAACACATCTAGATATGAAGTTAAATTTCTTTGTTAAAGCACAAATCTATAGGCGTATATTTATCAGTAAAGTGTGCCACAAAATGTTCAAGTCGTGGATAGTGATGGAGCTCGCTTCGCTTGCCCTATTTATATTACCCGTGATAGGGACGTAGCGACCATCAACATAATACTAGACTTCATCTTACTGAAAAAGTGCTTTTTCAAACACTTTATTTCCGTCATAACGTCCTTAGCATTCAATATTTAAAAAATATGAGTTCAAGCATTATCGAATAATAAGCCGGGGACGCGGGATCTACTCACGCTCGAGACGAATATTTCGTGCTCTAAGATTTTGTAAATGTGATTTACGCTTAGCATGCGATAGAACTTGAAACTATATATAAAATAAAACATATCTTCGATTATATCTATTTATATTATAAATAATACTAATATATATATAATCAAAGATTCTTTAGCCCATACATAAAAACCCCTGTTTGACAAATGATATCTGGGCAATCTCACCTAGTGGCTTGTACTTGTCTAAAAGACTCCTATTATGTAGCATAGCCTACTCTTATTCAAATAATGCTGCATCCGCGCAAATAAAATGCTCATAAGGGTCACAAGAAAAAAAACAAAGGTCCTTTCATGAATGGGATGCTAAAATAGACTGTATTCCATCCAAATCAGGGTATTTGTATGTACGTATATAGTACCTTAGCGGCATCGCTCATGTGGAAGAATAAATTGAAAGATTTCAATTGAAATGCGTTAGAGCCACCCAAGTGACGAAAGTGACACTGAGAAGCATTCTGAGTGGTTGTTATCAGAAGGTCTAGACAATATAGTACATAACGTCTTTTCTACTCTGTTGTTTGATATTGTATTATATATTCAAAACGTCAAATGTTCTCTGACTATCAGCTTTTATAATCTCAAGGGAGTGAAATTTTATATTCATATACATTTATTTTTGTCCAAATGTACATTTCATCAAAATATGAAGGTCTTATAGTATTAGGTAAGCACATTTACCCTGTAAGGGTATCACAAATTTATCACTTACTAACAGCTAAATAATTAAAGTATAATATTTGTATCATAAACATAAATAAATAATTAATTAATCATTTATCTTTAAATTATTTTATTTGTCAGCCTTATGGAATTGTGATAGAACAAACACCAAGCCCATCTGATGTTAAGCAATAATCTCTACGTATTAAAGATGTTTTCATTTCGTCACAAAGACGAACTGCACTGTGCCTGTCACTCTGAAATGTAGGTACAGTTGTTTAGTCTCATGTGCTTGTAATTTTACTGGCTCTCAAAGACTGCTGCCGAAACACTCTGTTAAGTGCTTGGTGACCGATTTTCTACTTGTATAGTGGTGGTAGCTAGGCAAACAATTGCAAAATGCCATTCTACCGTGCTGTGATGCTCAATCCGTCGGCGGGGTTCGAAACATGGACCTACGGCTTCAATATCAAAAACATTTTGTAAATACGCAGCCAAACCCCTCTACTCTTGATTCCTTACAACTCCAGCGAGATAATTACTTCCTAGATTTAAAAACTGGCGCCTTTATATTTCATATAAAAACTTTTTATATTTCTTTATTCATTACACACACTAACTGCACCTACTGAATGTCTTGGTAAGATACAAGTAATTATTTTAGGTCTTAATTAATGTAGTGTTTGGTGAAAAGAAAAGCATAATTAGCAGTTTAGTAAGGGAGTGGTTGGAGTATAAAACCAAATACCCAGTGTTAAAATAGTTTATGTATAAGTAGGTTCCGGATTCAATCCTAGAGATAATACTCTATGGTATGATTTCATCTGATTATTTTTTATTCTATCTTCATGGAACAACCACGAGGCCCAACGGGTGCTAAACGTCAACCTCTGCCGATAACTGATACATTTCGTTGCGAACTGCACTGCGCCCTACCCTAAGACATATTCTTGATCCGACTCATGTGCCTTAAATTTCATCGGCAAGCATACCCTTTAAACCAGAACTCAGCAATGCAAGCGTTACTGAAATATGCCGGTTGAAATAAATATGGTGGCAGTCCTTCAACGGACAAACTCGTTCATTCTACTGCTGGTAGAAACGATGGCTGAAATGTTACCACTATTTTACTACATAGTTTGTAAGTGAAGTAATATGGGAACTTACTTCGCACTAACAAACTAGCTTTCATGGAAAGATACATTCCACAAAAATCCCATGCATTCTGACTATTTGGCGTTCGAGTTGGTCAAGTAACGTAAATTGTTCCTTTGGAATATTCGAGAGTATTGTCATTGATTACCTTCTCATGGGAATCTTCAGAGGCGACGAAGGGAAAAATAAAGGAAAGTGGGCAGCGGTGCCTATTGAAGAAATGCCATCTTCTACTGCGAACTTAAAGACACTAGCCAAACGTGGAGATAAAGGTAAAGTCTAATGGTTCTTTGTTCAACAGTCGACGTGAATGCTAATCATGAATATTAGGGACTTAAAACGTCATTTTTTTAATGGGAAAGGAGCACAAACGAGGAATGGCCTCACCTAGTTGTAAGTAATCTCCGTCGCCCACGAACATCAGCAACACCAGAGGTCTCAAAGGATGCGTTGCCGGCACAGAAAAGAGAAAGCAATTTTATATCTCTATGGTTGCCGGCCTTTGAGGACCACAATATATGATTTAAGCTTAAAAACCTTAAAAAAACCTTCGTGGAAATACAGACGTGATAACATTTATTTGGATACGTTTATGTGTCTTTAAAACTAACTAAAGATAATATTAATATTCAGACCGTCCTTTAAATCAAATCAAATCAAATAATTTATTTGCTAAAATACATGTCATATAATATCTTATATTAATTGTTAAGATACAATGTATTTAGTCAGCAAGCAGACGTGCAAATTTTTTGTTGTATGAATTCAGTCAATATTACATTTTACAAAAGTCTTTAAATTCTTTAACACTTTAAAAGCAGTTTATAAGAAGCCAGTGAGTCAAAGATCTTTTAAATTTGTTACCATCCAATATTTTGATGTCGTTAGGTAGACAGTTATAAATAGATAAACACATATTGTAAATATTTTTTTTATATAAGTCCTTCTTAGCACGAGGTTCATATAATAGATTGGTGAACTTTGTCCTTTTTTGACGTGTAAAAACATCACCACGTTTCTTAAATAAATCAGGGTGTTGTTTAGTGAAGACACAAATGTCTTTTATGTACATGCAAGGTAGAGGAAGTATGTTACATGCTTTAAAAAGGGGTTTACAGCTTTCTAAAATTTAGCCAAAATCCTCACATATAAGCATAAAATATCATCACCCAAGTTTTGTTAAATATGCTTCAGTGTCATTTAAAAGGTGAGGATCTATAAGGCACGTGCCATATTTAAAATTAGAAGGAACAATTTTTCAGCTCAAATACACCTACTTTGACCAGAGAACGCTGCGTTAGCCAGCCGGAAGATTTTTAAGTTTTGACTCGTTTTGTTTCTGCATGAAGAATCATCCGAATGAGTTGATTCTCCGAGTGCAAAATTAAACGTACGTAGGTAAATATCTACTTGTCCCATGTTATATGAGGTCAGTACTAACTGTAGTCTTCTTTTACTATGTCCAAGTAACTGCCACCTCTAAAGTGACACCGTGTATATGTACTCATATTCTTCTTTCGGCAGTCCGTCTACCGTCAGCACTCATACCGTCTTCCTTCCTTCAAAAATACTTTTACCTAAAATTCCACCATTTCATTTGTTCATTTCTCTTCAAATGGATTATTATTTTCGACGACATTTTTCAAGTATCGCCGTCAAATATTTCAGGTCAAGTGGTTAGAGGGTAGAATTGAAACAGCATATCACAATATCCTCCCAAACGGGGGTTGCGGGCGGATGCGCGGGACCGGATGTTTACTTAGCCGCCGCGAAACCAACGCGGACCCGCGTCACTTCCGGTTGTTTGGATAAGGGTGAAGATAAAAGAACGACTTGCGGTTAAAAGATTTCTGACTTACTTTATATTTCGGTTTAAGAGTGACAGAAAATAAAGCGCTCAGTATGATATCAGATGCTCAAATGAAATATTTGCCTATATTTTATAGCTGATAGAAGTAGTAACAGAAATATTAACGTGAATTATCTAAATTCCCTCAACCCTCAAAATAAACCACCGCAGTGTAAATTTTTTGTCTCTAAGCTAACTATAGCGTCTCCAAGTGACTAGTGCAGTGCAGTGTCAAGCAGAACGAGAACACAGATACTGCCACTGTAATGGACATGGGTTACGTAAGGTACTGAGACTTGTTCGTTACATGAATTTATAAAAAAATCTTTTGAGTGGAGAACTCAATATGATAACGATCCTCCTCGCTTTGCTTGTCATCGTATTTTGTCTTTGCTCAAGATATACCTGTAAGAGTAACCACCTACTACTGGCTATATCTAGTTCTAGCCGCCTTAACAAGGTATAACTTGTTTTAACCGGTTTTAACAACACGTCGTCAACTAGCCGTAGTATAAAGCATTTCATTCAACTGTAATTTGTTTACGTTTTACTATTTTCGTAAAGCATTGATAAAATTCGCATAGTGTGCGCCTGGCCTACGCCGCGTACACACTCGCGTGAGGGCGAGCTACACAAAAGAAACGATAAGTCCAAGCGTTAAGGCAGCCATGAAATTTAACGTACAAATTAATGCAGCACTGCGGCTTAACGGAGCATTGTCTTCAACTTCCTTTTTTGCCGGTGAATAGTAAGAACGGCATGGGCTATAATAATAACGAATTTTGAGGTCCTTACTTCCTCAATTTTTGGGATTTATGTGTCTCATTGATACATTTTTATGCAATGGAATATACTTTTAATTGATTTGATGTTAATAATTGTTTATATACGATTGTATTTTCGAAACATTTCAAATACGAGGTGTTTGTAGTATTTAAATAATATTACTTAAATGCTTTTCTTTATTTTGTCTAGAAATACATTAATCGATAGGTTTAAGCATGGTGCTAGAGCGTTTTGAGAATGCCCACCTATACTGGTGGACAGCTACCACTCTCAAGAGCAAAATCTGTCATCATGCGTTTAACTTTGTGTTGGCACTGATCCTTAAGATCTTAGCTTAACCGGAAAATACACTTATCATTTAAAAAATAGCCTATCCGAAATAAGAAATGAAACGTATTAGCTTAAAATATGTTAAAATACCTAAATCTCGAAGGTGGGAAAACAACGATGAGTCCTTAGATAAGCTTAGCGAGTAGCGCTTTTTTTTCATTAATCATTACTAAATTATAGGAGAAAAATTAGTTTTAAGCATTTGCACTAAATATGTCAATGCACTGATCAAAGTGACACTCATCTCAGCAATGATGATCCAATTATTTATTTTAATAAGGTGGATTTAAGCTAGACAAGCATACTAAAAAATAAAACTTATTGTTTGAAGAACCAGCTTCTTGTTCTTCTGGCTCTAGCTGTACAGTAGTAATAACAAAAAACTTGTATTTCGATCAAGTAATGGAACGATAATACATAGAATTACATTATTATTTTTGAATAATAAAAAAAAAACTAAATAAGATGTAATAGTGACAAAAAATCACATTACTTTAAAATAAAGCAATTCTTTACGACTTAATCTATAAAAAATCTTGAAATGTGATAAATATTTTTGTATATAAGCTGATTTAAGTCATATCGCACGTTTAATAATAAACCGGAATAAGTCAAAAATTAAGGATTCCCACTTTTGTTAATAAAACGAACTAACTCCGATTGAAGAATCTATCGGTAAAATCCCGCCATGCTAAACAAACCATAACAGCCGATTTTTAGATCACCCCTCTCTTTATTACAAAAGCACGCGAAAAGTCATTTCATACCATTTAGAATCATTCAGTGATGCGGCGATCGTGTTGTGTGAAATGTAGCGTAGTTTTGTGATTATAGTGGAGTAAGGTAAAATAAATCGGTTTAATTTCAAACACAGGTGAAACTATTTTACTTCATTTTTTTATAGACTGTATTGTTTTCGTTTTACTTCACTTCAGTTGAAAACGGTGTTACAATACAGAATGTACTATTTGGACTTGTTTCAGTTTATCATTAAATTATAATTGTATAGTTAAGAAAAATTGCGTATTAGTGCGTTTTAGCATTAGATTATTACTTTTATTCGAGAATTAATTCATTTTACATCACTTTATTGTCAAAGCTATCGCTATATTTATATAATACTTGTATTTATTACGGTTTACATTTAAAATGATCCTAAAGTCTAAAAGTACTCTAGCCATTGCTGCAGTTTATTACAAAATGTCCTTTAATTTTATTTTAAATACTGATTAATAAAAGGTATTAAATCACTAGTTCCATAGTTTAAATCCTGTAGAGGACGCCTGAAAATAGGAACCAGCATCGCCTAAAACGTTTTGTAATAAGTGTTAATGCTTGATGTACTGATAAGGATATAATGTTGGATGGACTGTTACGAATAATTCTAAGCCAGCCGAAATATAAATAACGTCGTGATTACGTACTTACATGTGCATTACCCCTGACTGTAAATTTACAAATTAGTAACCGTACCATCACGTTTGCGTTAAGATTTTTATTATCACCTTATGTTTTTAGCATCATGATCTTTGAGTAAAATTTTAACGCAAACGAAATAGTTAAGTTTACTTTCTTTCAATCTTACACTCCTCGGGGTACAGTATCCATAATACATTTTCACGTAATATTCTCTGAATTATTTTAGTAAATAATACGGGATAACTCACGTGAATCAGTCAGATAGCTCCGACTATAGTTTTAACCACAATTATAGGTGGTCTTTTCCAACGGAAGCTCGGGAAGCCCGCGTTGACGTCTCGCTTAGCAGGTTAGGTTAGCTATGCGAAACGTCAACGCGGGCTCCCCTTGAAAACGACCACCGCATGTGGTTGAAACTATAGTTGGAGCAGTTTGACTGAATCACGTGAGTTATCCCGTATTATTTTCTAAAATAAGTATTAACCACGTTGGTTTCTCTGAATTTATTGAAAGGTTTAACTTTTTTATTTAATGTTGTATATAAATTCTTTAAGAGTTTGTTTAATGAAACAGACGATCAAGTCCAACACAGCATACAAAAAAACAAGATCTCCAGCTCACGATGAAAGAAGTCAAGGCCGCCACGTCAAAATCACCACCATTCAGAAAGTTCAGGTTGCCAGCGTCATCATACCACCACGAAAATTTGTAAGCGGTACTTCAAAGTAGAAACAAAAGTTAGCCAAACTTTTACGTAACAAGATATCAAAATACGAACGCAGATTAAGTATGTCCTAAAACCCAACAAAGCATATTATTTTATTATTGGTAATTTTAACAAATTAGATTCTTTAAACTTTTTTTCAAAGCTGCCTTGAACATTTTGATTCGAAAGAGATGTGTGGTGAACACAGCAAAAACCAGCAATAACTTTATAGGACGTGGAAAAAATGGTAATGATAAAAAAATAATCCCAAATTGATAAAAGGTTTATTAAGGAGCAAATAAATATATCTTTGTTCCGATCTAAAAAAAATGTATTTATCATCTTTGTTTGTCCTATAAAAATTCAACTTTGGAGCAAGCACAAGGGCTTAGCAAAAATATGACCAACATCGTGAGTACAAGATACTGAGTAAAGATGAATAAAAGCTTGATTGAAAAAAAAATCTGATAAAAAAATACCGTCTGGTTCATGATATACCTTTATATCTAGGAAACACAAACTACCTTCACGATTTTCTTTAACCGATCTATATTTTTGAGTATGATGAAATTAAATGGGTGTCAAATAACGGCAACTCTTCTTTGGCCATCGAAGACATCATCTACATAATGCCACCAGTAACATGGTTTTTCACTAGCGTTCCTCATGATCTCCCTCAAAATGTTCCATATAAATATTGGCCACAACTGGCGCTTTAGGAGAGCCTAGGTGACTCCTTCCATTTGCATGTTATAATTAATTCGCTAAAGAACCGTTTGACACAAAACATTTACTCAGCTCCGTGGAGTAGGTCAGCAATGATTTTATAGCTTCTTTCAAGAACACATTTGTGATAAGTGATGTCACATCGAAACTTATAATTATTTCCATCGGCAGCATACGTACATCTGCTAGCAAGTTAACAAAATGTCTGGAATCCTTTACGTAGGATTGGGTTTTGCTTGTAACTGTTGCAGGACATTTGCTAAGTATAGAGACTGTTTGTACATAGGTGCATCTATCTGACTGACAATAGGCCTCAGAGTCTAGTTGGTAGTAACTGAGTCGTTTCAAACAGATAGAAAAGGCGCTTTTGAATCTCTAAATAGCTCTTTTTGGAAGGAATCGGATGCGAAGCTTGATTGAAATAGGTAAGTGCATTTGGAAATACTTAGGAGCTCATTAGTAAGGACGCACAAGAACCATTGAAGATTATTTTTTATTCTGATAATGTGCAGGTCAGAATAAATATAATTTTATAATGACAATTTATATGTATGCTGTTTATCTTTTTAAAATCCAAAGCATCACTCCTAATTCATAATTCGAGGGCATACGCAAAATAAAGCAGACAACATAGGTATACAGTCTGATAGACAAGAAGTTAAAAAAATGTTAAATCATCCCAATCTTTATATAACACCACCAACACCCAGTTCAACATATAACAAAATTTAACCCCCCGATCAACCAGTATTTTGGATCTTCAACTGTTACAAAAAGAATAGGACTTTAGTATTATTTTACTTAAAGATATCTTACAATGACGACAACTTAATAGGCGAAATAAACCAAGGCAGATGAAATCAGTCATAGAAATAACCATGAAGGTAGCATATACGCAAAAACAGGAGATAAGTGCTTATTAAAATTAAGACTAAGACTTAATTGCAAAGGGGCTGATTTCATCTTATGTTATGCATGTTTTTACAACTCAATTCTTAAAATTTTTGGATAAGTTTTGATTAATATTTTGAGAAGTCACAACTCACGAGACTGATTAAGACGAATTGGTAAAATCTACGACAAATAATTCAAAGTAGACATATTTTATTATAAGTTCTTAATACGACTGATTATTATAATTATATGATTAGGTTAAGAAAGCAGTTACAATGACTTTTAAAATGTATTTTACATTACCGAATTATAGGTATATTGCAAAATATTTCTGTATTTTTGTTTCCATTTTAATTTTAAAGTGTAATAAAAATTATACATCTGATAAGATCCTATTATTTATTAATACTGTACAGAATTATGACATATTAGTTTACACAGTTTTTGAAACTTGATAATTGATTTTTATACTAAACTGACATAAGTCGAAACAGTAGAAAATAAACTTCATTTATTCATTTGATATAAATAAAATAATTATATTGTTATGTCAGCTATATTCGCTATACATCTGGCTTTAATTTAAGACCAAGAAAGTAGAAATAACACTAAAAACACGTGAAAACCATCAAAATGTTTTCAACAAGGTAGATACTCAAAACTTTGAACGCGATTTCCCAAAAAAGTGAATTTTTGACTTATTCCGGTTTATTATTAAGCGTGCGATATGTTTGCTGTGTATCTTTTTAAAATCCATAGGACTTAAATGTTTGTACAGACGAAAGCAACCAAAATGTGAACTGCAATGATATAAAAGTATTATTTTACTTAAAGATATCATACAACGACGACAACTTAATAGGCGAAATGAACCAAAGCAGATGAAATCAGTCATAGAAATAACCATGAAGGCAGCATATACGCAAAAACAGGAGATAAGTGCTTATAAAAATAAAGACTCAGACTTAATTGCAAAGGGGCTGATTTCATCTTATGTTATGCATGTTTTTACAACTCAATTCTTAAACTTTTTTGATAAGTTTTGATTAATATTTTAAGACGTCACAACTCACGAGACTGATAACGACGAATAGGTAAAATCTACGACAAATAATTCAAAGTAGACATTTATTATAAGTTTCTAATACGACTGATTATTATAATAATATGATTAGGTTAAGAAAGCAGTTACAATGACTTTTAAAATGTATTTTACATTATCAAATTATAGGTATATTGCAAAATATTTCTATATTTTTGTTTCCATTTTAATTTTAAAGTGTAATAAAAATTATACATCTGATAAGATTATATTATTTATTAATACTGTACAGAATTATGACATATTAGTTTTCACATTTTTTGAAACTCGATAATTGATTTTTATACTAAACTGACATAAGTCGAAACAGTAGAAAATAAACTTCATTTATTCATTTGATATAAATAAAATAATTATATTGTTATGTGAGCTATATTCGCTATACATCTGGCTTTAATTTAAGACCAAGAAAGTAGAAATAACACTAAAAACACGTGAAAACCATCAAAATGTTTTCAACAAGGTAGATACTCAAAACTTTGAACGCGATTTCCCAAAAAAGTGAATTTTTGACTTATTCCGGTTTATTATTAAGCGTGCGATATGATTCTTTTAGCTACAAAACTATCAAAATCTTCTTCTTCTTCTTCTCTCTTTATATAAAGCTCGATTACCACACACTGACTGACTGACTCACTGACTGACTGACATAATTGTTCTCCCAGAAGGAGCAGAGTATGCTCCTTCTGCGGAAATGTAGGGGGGGTTTAGGTGAGTATGGGAAAAATCAAAAATCATAAAAATGACGCCTGCCAAGTAAAAGTGGAAGGCGTATCTCGGAAACGGTAAGAGATAGGTAGGGGGTGCTTGAACAAATGTCATAGGGAATAGGGAGAGCAGTCAAATGACATCTGTCAAAAATCCAAAATGGCGGATTTCAAGATGGCCGCCATACAATGTGCACATATTTTCGACCGTATTAGGAGTTTTTGTGGGATTTTCGAGTGAATTTGGAGTTTTTGTCCTATAACAGTAAAATTCTTTATTTTTGTAATTTTTTTATTATGCTTCTATGTTCCTCTCATTCTTCATACTGCTTTTGGAGTATTTTACCTTACATTTTCGACTGTATTTGGACTTTTTGTGGGATTTTCGACTGAATTTAGAGTTATTGGCCTATAACAGTGAAACTTTTGAAATGTGTCATTTTTTTATTAGTCTCAGATGCTCCTCTCATTCTTCATACTGCATTTGGAGTATTATACCGTACAGTTTCGACTGTATTTGGGGTTTTTGTGGGATTTTCGACTGAATTTGGAGTAACGGTCCTACATCATTGTATAGCGAGCCCGAAGGGCGAGCTTCTGGTGAGGCCGAAGGCCGAACTTCTGGTGAGGCCGAAGGCCGAACTTCGTTCCGCGAGGCCGAAGGTCGAGCGTAAGGTGCGCGAGCCCGTAGGGCGAGCGCATGGCGAGGCCGCAGGCCGAGCCGTATTAGTGTCTTGCGAGGCCGAAGGCCGAGCTCTGAATTTACATGCTCCTCTCATTCTTCATACTGTATCTGGAGTATTTCACCTTACATTTTCGACTGTATTTGGAGTTTTAGTGGGATTTTTGACTGAATTTGGAGTTTTTGTCCTATAACAGTGAAATTTATTTTTTTATCATGCTGTGATGCTCCTCTCATTCTTCATACTGCATTTGGAGTATTTTACCTTACAGTTTCGACTGTATTTGGAGTTTTTGTGGGATTTTCGACTGAATTTGGACCTACGGACCTACATCAGTGTATGGCGAGCCCTAAGGGCGAGCTTCTGGTGAGGCCGAAGGCCGAACTTTCGGCACGTGAGGCCGAAGGCCGAGCGTACGGTAAGCGAGCCCAAAGGGCGAGCGCTTGGCGAGGCCGTAGGCCGAGCCCTGTTAGTGTCTTGCGAGGCCGAAGGCCGAGCTTCGTATTGACATGCTCCTCTTATTTTTCATACTGTATTTGGAGTATTTTACCATACATTACCGACTGTATTAGGAGTATGAGTACGTACTTATTCCAATTTCGATGACGTCTGCCAAAAAAAAAAACTTATTCTGATTTGGCTGAAAATCGATATCTAGGTTGTTCTGGACGTTCTTATTCCAAAATTGAATTTTTTTTTCGATGACATCTGCTAAGTAAAAAAAGTTTTTCCGATTTGGCTGAAAATCGATATCTAGGTTGTTCTGGACGTTCTTATTCCAAATTTGAAATTTTTTTTTAGATGACGTCAGCCAAGTAAAAAATTTTTTTCCGATTTGGCTGAAAATCGATATCTAGGTCGTTCTGGACGTTCTTATTCCAAATTAGAAATTTTTTTTTCGATGACGTCTGCCAAGTAAAAAAAGTTTTTCCGATTTGGCTGAAAATCGATATCTAGGTTGTTCTGGACGTTCCTATTCCAAATTTGAAATTTTTTTTTTGATGACGTCTGCCAAGTAAAAAAAGTTTTTCCGATTTGGCTGAAATAACGATAATTGCGGGCCGCTCGCGGCCCGCACACCACTTACCATCTAGTTATATTATAAGTATATAAGATTATGCGTATTTATTACAGACATCAACACAATATTTCTATAATTTTCAAAATCAATATAGTGTAAGCGAATAATATCAGCAGTGAAATGTATAAATGGCTCAAGAATATTAATTTTCACACAAAGAAAAAAGCTTAACCCCACCATATATGACTTAAATCTTTATTTTACTGAGCGTGCTATGTTAATTATATGTTTTTTTCGTTTTTTTATTACTGATAGGCTAGCCTTTGACCACTATCTCACCTGATGGAAAGTGATAATGTGGTCGAAGATGGTGTTCAGGCTAGCCTAGAATTACGGGCTTTCAAGGACAGCTGACGGAACACACCGTAAGGTGCTTGGCGACCGATTTTATACTTGAGGGTGGTAGCTAGCCAGGCGGGCATTCGCAAAAAGCCCTACCACCGTGCTGTAACGACTGCCATCGTAAGACAACAACCGGAACCGACGGCTTAACGTGCCCTTCGAAGCACGGAAGCACTCAGTAGTAATGTCACTAGCGGTCACCCATCCAACTCCTGACCGCGGCGGACGTTGCTTAACTTAGCTGATCGATTCAGAACGGCTCAGCAAACTTCGCTACTAGAGCTTCAAAACTATACTACTACACTGAAATGTGTTAACAACAGTTTTCATACCAAGTAAGTCATAGTCACAGTAATTTTACATACAGGCATATGCTGCGTCTTCACCCTTGTTTACTTTGGTTTGCTTTATATTTTATTTTATATTTGATATGTATATTCTCATTATTTCATTTATATTTATATTTTATATTATTAAATGAGACAACTAATTACTAAGCTCTGCTAGTAAGCTTTGAGGTATTGAATTTTATCCCTCAAATTACTACAATGTTGATCCGTATTCCTAGTATTGTTTTACTTTCCAAACCTGGTTTTACTTGCCTAATTTTTGTTTTATTTTTTATTGCTTTTAGTTAAGCCTCAATCTCACCCGATAGTGAGTGATGATGTGGTTGAAGGTGTTAAGAGGCTTAACCTAGAATTACTGGCTCTCAGGGACAGCTGCCTTGATTATCAAGCTTCTTAATATGCTGCTGCACAGATATTATTCTAACAGTTTTTTTATGTGATTGTGACGAAATAAGACACCCACCTCATGTTAAGCGAAAACCTCTGCCTATATAACGGCTCAGCATTTCATCACAAGTGACGAACTGCTCTGCGCCCCTCACCCTGATACAAAGTTTCTTACCCTCATTAGCCTGTAATTGTAAAGGCTCTCAAGGACTGCTACCGGAATCAATCTTGGTTCTTGGAGACAGATTTTCTACTAAGGTCAATAGCTACGCGAGCATTCGCAAAATGCCCTTCCACGAAGTGGCCTTTTAAGCCAGCAATGGGGAACGAGCCATGAACCTGTGGCACCGCAGCCCATAGCTATAAACGCTTTGCTTTTCCTTCAAAAACAATGCGCACTTTTTTCGTAAAAAGTTTTATTCAAGGCTTTCGTAATAAAATGAAATTTTGCTACCAACTGTCCACCTTTCCACGGTCCACCAGGTCTGACTGGCAACCGCGATCGTGCCCAATAACTGTCGTCGGGTTTCCACACGATTTGCTCGCCGCCGACGGGATCTGGGACGGTAACTCGACCGTGTATGGGTTAAAATATTTGTTACGTGCTTAATAATGTATGGGGGTTTTTGTCATGGGTTTGAATTTTTTAAAACAATGCACGAGATAACCCAGCTTGAATCGCTCGTAGCAAAGTTTGCTTAGCTGTGCTGAACCGATCAGCAACGTCCACCACGGTCATGACTTGGATCGGTGACCGCTGGTGACATTACTACTGCGCGCTTCCGTGCTTCGAAGGGCATTTAAGCCGTCGGTCCCGGTTGTTGTCTTAGGATGGCAGTCATTATAGCATGGTAGTAGGGCATTTTGCGAATGTCGGCCTAGCTAGCTACCACCCTTAAGTAGAAAATCTGTCGCCAAACACCTAACAGTGTGTTTCAGCAGGTGTACTTGAGAGCCAGTAATTCTAGGTTAGCCTGAACAACATCTTCGACCAAATCATCACTTACCATCAGGTGAGATAGTGGTCAAAGGCTAACCCTTCAGGCATAAAAAATAAGCTTACAAGGCTACTGACACTGGGCGCAAATTCGACGAAAACTTATTATGTATATAACATCGATATAACAAACGTGGGCTTGCTTGGTGCTTGTAGTGGAGATCTTTCAAGCCGTTCTTCGAAGCTGGTGCACGTGATGTAGAAAGGGCTAGCATTCTGACCACTTAATCTAAATCCTATTTATTTAATCGCGAGCTAACTAATAACTGAGTTTGTACCACAAACAATGCCGTGGAGCACTGATTTTACGGTTCATGAATCCATATCAGCCACACAACCGAGTATTTTGAAACTATTTTTTTTGTACAATGCGTTCTGATGGTTTTGGAAACTTTTCTATCCCACCAAAGTATATATGTTAGTTGTCTGCTAAGATAGTATAAGAGTCTGTGTACTAGTAAGTTATTATCCTCATTCAACGTGCCCTCACCGCACGATACAACTTTTTATTTTTTTTATATATCCCACTAAGTATATCACCGATGAAGTCTAATAGGTTGACACACATCATGGTTGCGTCACAGTAGGCAGTACAGTAGGCTTTTACAAGACATCACCAGTGCCAGTGCCAGTACCAGTGCATCAAATATTTGCATATTTAAGTCGAGACTAAAGCGCTGGCTTATCAAGCAAGCGTTCTTCAGCTATGAGGAGTATCTGTCATAGATATAGCGACCGACGAAATTCCCATAAATATGAGTTGTGTAATTAAATACTACTGTGAGTATTGTACCTACTTACCATAATAATTATGACGAATTTTAACTAAGTATGTTGAATGTTTTGGAAATATTTAATGTTATTTTATTTTAATTGTAAGATGGATTTGCTTATACCATGACTTTTTAAAATTATAGACATTGTTTATGTATTATTTAAGCACTTAAATTATGCTAATTTACATTAATGTGAATTTAATTATATGATGACATTTGAAAAATTATTGATTGTTCAATTATTGACGATGTTACTGATTATCGAATTATTATAATGATTCCTTAGAATTTTAATTAAAATGATTTTATTTGATAAATATATACCTAGTATATTATTTATTGTTATATGGTTGAAATTAAGATTAAATAACAACTAAATTATTTTAAGTGTTAACATATAAGGAATAATACCAATAAATTTATACGAATATGAGTACACTTTTCACTTTAAAATATAAGATTATACGTATATATGCAGTCTTACCCATACAATCTCAAAATGGTTGGGACATCATACAGCTGTAATAAATACCATGCAAGTACTTTGGCATCAAGTCTGTAAGAATTCTCTTCTTACTGATACCCTGGTAAAGTCCAACAAATCTGTGTTTGGGATGGGAACCAAATTTTTATATCACGACACAAGGTCAATAAGAAAAGCAACTACATTATGCAATGCACTTACCACAAACCTTCCAGTAACACATGATGAAGCTATTATCAATAAATGCCTACTATTCGTTTAAATTTACTACATTTTTTTACTAATAAAACGTAATATATTTTATATAATCTCATTCGGTAATATTCTAATTATGAAATGAAATACAGACTTTTATTGGCATATTTTATGTACAAATACTTCTTTAAGAAAATTAAAAAGTTAAATTAAAGCATTGTTCTCCTAACAAAACAATGCTTTAAAACAATTTTTTAATTATTAAAGTACAATGTGTCCCGACCAAGGAGGTTTCAATTCAATTTAAGCACACATTATCTATGGTGAGCGAGATGCGCGCGCAACGTGCTGCGCTTCCGAGCCAATAGACCAATAACAGACTTTTTCCATTTTGGCGCTATTTCGTACATACGAATTTGAGTAATATTTTGTTGGATAAAACTTTAGTAGCAAAAATGTCAAGCAACACCCACGATACTGATGATTTAACTCCACCTGACATTCTAGAAACAGCTACGAAACTGACGAATAGTCTTTTGCCAGAAAAATCAAGAAAAGCGTATAGCCACAGAGAGTTGAAATACAGGTAAAAAAAATTAATATAGCCATGAGATTAAATAAAGTAGTGTATGCAACTGCATATAATTAGGTATTAAAACACTCGTGTAATCTTATTTTGAAACTCGCCTGCGGCTCGTTTCAAAAACCTATTGGTTGCCATAGTCCCCGTGCTTGGCTGGCATCTTGAGCATAGCTGTTCTTCTAGATGTGAATTGTAGAATGGTAGTTCTTCCAAAGGTTCTGCTGGCCACCTTCAGGTATTTAACCTTCGTCACCTCTTAGGACTTCCAGGGAGTTATTTCGAGATATAATTTATATCTGATTACCATATCAAGAAAAGTTAAGATATACTGATATTTTGCAAAAAGAAGCTTTAAAGACGGGTCGAAATACTTGATTTGTTTAGTCAGTACCTACTGCTAAAATCCTGTTACAGATAAAAACTTAAAATTCTTATTTTGACTGAAAATATTGCATCAATCAAGGTAATGCCTAATATAAATTGTTAGAAACTTTCAATTCTATTAACTGTTTTCACACTGATTCGACACGCGGGTTGAGAAACCCTGTTTCTGTACGACAATTTGGCAATTAACTAAGAGCCCTTAAGTTTAAGGCCCATTAATGTAGGTATCCAACTAACAAATGTATCACTTATAAACCTTAAACGCCATCTGTTTCCAGAACTGCTACAAACAGTTTAAACGAAGAAATATGGCCCCTAGTGTGTTGTTAAGGGTATGGCGTTTAATCTAATCTCATCTATACTAAGAGGCTTAGAAAGGGCTAGTTGTAGGGTGAAAACATACGGGATTATGGTTTAAGCACTTTCATTTTACTAGTTGGTTAGTTGAGGTACTAGTCAAGATCATGGCCAAATTAATAGCAATATGCTTGCTTTCTATTGAAGCTGAGACTTGTATTATATAGCACAAATTGGCTGTCTGATATTAAAACCTAGTAAACACAAATGTGGTTCCCGAGCTGGCTACCAAACGATGAGATTGTGGCAACCCAAAATGAGAGAGGTTGTGTTTATTAGTGAATGATTCGGTCAATACAGTAAAAACATATGTTGTATTAAATATAATAATAATATTAATTATTATTAAATAATATCTATGTTTCAGATAACATGATTTTGTTAGTATAAGCTTATGTCAATGTGTTATTTATTCTAATATCATAAACTTACATACTAATTATGGGTATTATTGAAATTTTTATTCTTTTGAAAGGCCTTTGATTACTTTCTGGGTGCGCCTTCTCAAGGTGACCTGCAATTAAGAAAAGAGAATGTGATTAAAAACAAATTGAAAGAGACATAAAATGCTACTTACAGCATGTCTCTTTCAGGTTAGGTAGTTTTTAATCGTTTATTTAATTTATAGTAATTTTCCAATGAATATATATAGTAATTTTCCAATGAATTTATATATAAATATTGTTTTCGCTCTCAAAAAACTGAGGCAGACAGTTTCTGTAGAAGCAGCCCTAGCAGCGTATCATGGCTATGTGTCGTCAGTCCTCAGCTATGGCCTTATTATGTGGGGAAACTCTGTTGATTCGGATGCAGCTTTTAAACTACAAAAGAGATGCATCCGAGTTATAAACAAGGCATGGTTTTTAGACACTTGTAAGCCTTTATTTAAAAAATTTAAAATACTTACACTACCATGTATGTATATTCGAGAATTGTGTCTTTTTGCTAAAACACATTCAACTTACTTCAAAAAACGCAGTGAGGTCTTCACACGACAAAAAAGGGCTATATATGAAAACCTCTTATATCATCCTCCATGTCATAAAAGGATCTATGAAAAGAATGTTTACAACATGTGTATCATAGCGTATAACAAATTACCAAATGATTTAAAACTTCTGCAGGGCAATGTATTTAAAACTAAATTGACATATTGGCTGTTAGACAAAATGCTTTTATACTGTGTCTGAATATTTGAAAACCTGGCTTGACTTTATTTACTATTTTTTTTAATTTGTATTTTAACTTTATTATTTTATATTCGTGTTAGTATATATAAACTAACCTAATATTTGCACGCCTGCTTGCAGGCAGAATACAATAGTCGATACAAAAATAAGAGCTTATTGTAAATATTATGAAAGTATTGTATTTTTGCAAATAAATGATTGATTTGATTTGATTTAAAAATATATACATCAGAATTTAACATACATTATGACACATACATTTTATTCTGGTACTTTATCCATGATAATCCCTTGAAAATTGAGCACTCGTTAATATATATTTTCGGGTGCCCCGCAGTGCCATGCAGCATATTTATGTATTTGAACTGCATCTTACAGCATTTGACAGATATTTAGCTTATCAGAAAACAGAATACTGATTTGTTACACCACTGAACACATAGAATTAGTTTCACCAGAAAAATCGCATCTCAAAAACGGGATCTACAGAATTTGTTCACCCGTATGTTTCCCCACAATGATCCCCAGGTGAACGTTAAGCGAATGAGCTCTGCTGAAAGAAACGGACAGACGGACAAATGGCCGCTGCCACTTGTCTGTTCTTTAATTTTCGACTGGCCATCTTTTGTACTTTATTGGTGTAGGCTTGAAGACCTTTAACCTTTTCTTGGAGATGATTTTCTTGTTATTTATATCAAAGAAAAAGAAACGATTTTGAATACGGCTCGGCGGTAAAATTTTTGTTGTGATTTTTATTATTTTTTATTACTCAGGTTTCCCCATAAGTTGGGCATTTTAAGTCTATCTTGGTGGGCACTATAGTAGTATCAAATATTGCGCCTAGCAGTTATGTGCAGTGTTTATTTTAGTGAGTATGATCACAATCGTATGTAGCAAAGAACCTAATACTACAAAGTCACAACCAATGACGCGTATTAAAATGGATTTGAACCAATGGGTCTGTATGCTTGCATCACGGTCAGTTGTGTGAGACTTCATATTTTAACCTTTTTTTGTTTTAACGTGCGCGAGTCCGACTAGCTCTTGGCCTACCTATCTCTCAACGATCTATTGTCTAGCTATCACCGTTCTTGAGATACAGCCTGGTGACAGACGGACGAACGGACGGACCGGACGGGCGGACAGTGAAGTCTCAGTAATAGGGTCCCGTTTTTACCCTTTGGGTACGGAACCCTAAAAAATATCTTGAATAAGATATATAAACATTATTTTATTGTTACAAGAGAAAATAAACTCAAAAACTATTTCTCTACCGCATCTATTTCTTTACCGCATGTATTCATGTACAGGTGGCATTTTTAAGTTACAGTAGTAACCTTAAAAGATATTAATTTTATAAGGTAAGTATCGATTGTGTCGCTCGTAGAGTCAAAATCTCCTGAGGATGCTTCGTGTAGAAGCAAAAGGCGTCAAAAATTCTTCCGGTTTGACTTCATGGCGTTTGTGACGTCACGTTGGCTTAAACAGGAAAATTAGGCGGAATTGTCATTAGATATATTTTTAAAATGTTTTATCACAGTATTAGTTTTATGTTTTCTTAAAATACTTTTAAAATATTTGTTATTATTAAATATCGATTTCCGCAAAGTAACACCTGAATCTATTCATTATTTTAAAAGGTATACTCGGTACATAACATACAGAATGTGTTTGTTTTGTTCACATAAAATGATTCAAAAATCCAATCACATGTATCATTCAAAGCTACAAGACGCAAAAGGCAATACGATCAGTTTTTCAGCATCTTCACGTATTCCATTTCATCCTACATCATAATTCCTGAGGCAATCCAGACAGGATATATCGATACTCCGAATACTAACTCAACGAATGCGTAGTAAACCGTATACTCGATTTCAGGCAGGGAGATACGGGATTATATTGTGTTAATTTTTGGATATTTCGATTTTTCATCAGTTTCTGTCTATGTAACAAAATTAGCAAATAGCCATCCTGTTGGTAAACGTGTCAAGTATACCTCATAACAAGAACTGATGTATTCGAAATCGTATATTTTATTTTGTGGTTTGCAATACTTAAGTCACCCTTGATATAGTTTTTTTTGTGTCTGTTTATTCTTGCCGTTACTACCGTGTCTTCTATTATCCTAGGAAATAAATTTAATTATTACTTTGATGTTGAATTTCGTACACGGGAGGTAGGATTCCTAAAGAGACAGATAACTCACCAGAATTCCTAATACCTAGTTATTTAGTTGAACATTGTAGTAAAGTAGTCAAATGGTATAGAACCTTTGTGGAATATTGAACCGCCGCCGTATTGACTTTTTGCAAGGTTTCCGCGCACAATGAATCAAGTTTATTTAGGTAGAAGACACTCGTGTGAACAAAATAAAAAAAGAAAGTCAAGTTTCTCCAATATATGTTTAGGTATAGATCGCTATTTGAGTACAACGAAAACTATAATAAATGCATTATTTACGTGTGGTATTATTAATGTGAAGAAAGTAGGTTTATTTGAAAGGTGGTACAAAATTAAATTCTATAAGATAGCATATTGGAAAAAAATATTCTAAGAATATTGTATGTCACGGTATGTTAATCCGGTCTTTTCACCCATATAATGTTTAGGTAAAAAGTTCGAATTACATACATACATTCATGCGATAATAATAAATAAAAATAGTTATCGTTACGTGTGTATTGAATTCTAATAAATAATTAAATCGACTTAGGAGCTATTATTTGAACATAATGGAATTTGTAAGCATACTTATTCAATACATTTTAAATGATTTTCATTGCTAAGATATGGCTAATTTTATCTGCAAATATATCAAAATCGTGACGCTTCAGGGTACCTTTTTATAATATAATACTAGCTGCGTGCTTGTCATACTTCCTTGACACGTATATATATATTTCAGACAATTAACACAATATCTTTATAAATTATTGCCTTTGTGTTATTGTGATGTGTCTTTCACGTTTATAATATTATATAAGTGTAAAAATAAATTACTGTATTAATTTGTACATGACTTTATTGACAATTATGTTACAAGTACAATCCACTTCGTAAGCTGTTCTAGAAAAGAATCCCCTAACTTTCCCGCGTTTTTCTCCACGTCACACACATGCCATTCATTGCCGCTAGAGGCGCCGTAGGCGCGTCACAGATAACTCTGAATAATTTCTCACGACCATAGACTCACAATGCAATACTAATATGGATCGCTAACAATCGGCCATTCTGACATGTGTCTGACCTCAGACACTAGAAGTTCTAAAGATAGTAACTAAATCATCATGGTCTTCAAAAGTCTGGTCGTTTCTTCATTCTTAATACCGATCATATTCTAAATTAAAATAATATCTCTACGTGACTTATGAAACTAGCATGAACGGACATTGGCAGAATTGTGGTAACATTAAACCGCAGAAGCCATTAACAAAGAAATAATAAGATAGTAACTGACATTACCTGGTTACATGGTGCATAGAAATTAATACAATTTATTAACAGTGTCTGACTTCGAACAATGGCAGTTTTAAATACATTAATAACTGTAATTACTTATGTATTGCTTAAAAAATACACAAGAAACATAACTTGCCTTCTCTTAAAAAAAATTAGAGTTCCAATCATAATCATAAACCTTTTGGAGAATAATTCACGTATCACACTTATATATATAAATACTTTGAGATGATTGACATCTCAAAGTATTTAAAACAACTCATAAATGTCTCAAATAAAAATACTTAATAATCATATACATTTCTGCTATGTACTGTCAACTTACTGATCTTACTATATTTAGATAAGTATATATTTTTAAATGTGATTCGGCCATCCTTTATCTAGCAGAATGTCCTCATTCTTATGGCACTATTTACTATCAACCTAAATATATCATGCTCGCGTCAGATTGGGTCTATAACTTGTAATTAATAGCAAAACAGCAGTCTGCTGGCTCTCCGAAGTTTCATAACTATGAGTAGGTACTTAATGATCGGCAGCACGCTCACTCCGAAGTTAGCAAGTGATGCAGCACGCTCGTTTCTTATTCTTCTATCCAGGACAATGAAAGCAATCGGCAGCACGCTCACTCCGAAGTATCGTAAGTAGTGATTAGCAGCACGCTCGCTCCAACATCTACTTGTAGAGTGACCACTATTGGCAGCACGCTCGCTCCAACATCTACTTGTAGAATAACCACTATTGGCAGCACGCTCACTCCAATATCTGGTCAGAAACTAGTCCGAGGTCGCGTCAGTAGTGATTGGCAGCACGCTCGCTCCAACATCTACTTGTAGAGTGACCACTATTGGCAGCACGCTCACTCCAATATCTGGTCAGAAACTGGTCCGAGGTCTCGTCAGTAGTGATTGGCAGCACGCTCGTCCCAACATCTACTTGTAGAGTGACCACTATTGGCAGCACGCTCACTCCAATATCTGGTCAGAAACTGGTCCGAGGTCTCGTCAGTAGTGATTGGCAGCACGCTCGCTCCAACATCTACTTGTCGAGTGACCACTATTGGCATCACGCTCACTCCAATATCTGGTCAGAAACTGGTCCGAGGTCTCGTCAGTAGTGATTGGCAGCACGCTCGCTCCAACATCTACTCGACACTGCCACGCTGGGCAGAAAACCGTCGGCAGCACGCTCACTCCGAGGGCCTGAAATGTTCATAAAATTCCAAAGCAGTATCTATCCAGTCGTTCTTATCAACATAAATAGTTCTGGTATGTACATTGTACTTTAACTCCTGTCGTATATAAATATATACAAACAAATCACAAAACTTGTACTATGTGTTTCTATTGGAATGTTTTCAGTATTTGCAAGACTTATTAAACTACATTTAAACCAGCAAAGTTACCGAAGAAAACGCATATGACTATTGTGCACGGTTTAGTTATTATACTGGTATTAAAGTGATGAGATCATAATAATATGTTATAAGAAGCAAGATATGTAAATGCAATTAATCAAATAAAGATTTTACTGTCGTATCTGTACGGTTTAATTATTATCTAGTTCTCTATCTTCATTTATGATCCCAGCTTAGGTCTGACTTAATGAAATCATTTACATCTTTATCACTACCGTGTTTCTCAAAGAAACTGATCCACGGCTCTATTTAACTGTAGCGAAATAAGGACAAAATAGACTTAATTTGCAAGTGTCAGTATCGAATTACAACTCTTTACAACAAAAGAGTTTCCTAACAAACATCTGCATTAGGCATTGCTGAGATATAGTGTAGTTTAGGCATTCTAGGCATTTCATATTAGACGAAATATAAATATGTATACTATTGAAATGGTAGGCATTTTTGCAGTCGCATCTTGCATTTTAGGCTCTGTGCTCAGAATAGGAATAAGTTAGTACATTACTGTCTAGAATGTCCTTCAATACTGGAGACCTTGTGTGTGACATGCCCTAATACTTACGATTTCGGTAAGGGCCACTACAACGGAAAATAAGCTTGTTACTTTCGTCTTCGTTGTTAATTTGTTTAATACAATATAAGGATCAAACCGTAAACACAAGCAAGACTTATCTTCTTTTATTAAGTCTTAAACGGTTCTTCTTGATTTTTCTAAATAGTTTATATTACATCTTGTCCTATTTGGTCAATACTAGATCCTTCAAGATTTTCATCTTAGCAGTTTAGGTCATGTTGATAATTCTTATGATTCAACAATATTCACACTTACTAAAACCTAGTATCAATGGGGACTTCTCGGTTCCTTTATCAAGCGTATTGTTCAAACAGTGTTGAGTTCTACTAATTTCCAATCTTTCTCAACTTTGCCGTGTGCCCGAACTGCCAACGATGCCAATAGTGTGCATTTGTACTAATACACCTCAAATAAGCCGTTACCCCTTAGCATTACCGCAGCTTTTCTCTACCTGTTTCATTTCTATAACTCCTCTGCATATTCAGCAAACTCATTGGATGTAAAACAAGTGCCGCAATCAGAGATAAGCTATTTATATTTATTTATTGTTAAAAACATTGTGTTTTTAAGTATAAATTACAGCTTCGTCCATACCGAACAAACAATATTTAAACAGGTAATGAAGATTAATAATAGAAGTAAGTAATAGTAAGTAGTAAGTAATAGAAATTTAAAATTAATATCAGTTTTATAATCGATTGTTTTCAGGTTTATTGTTTTTAGTTTTACGAAGAAAATATTATACACTTAAATAATTTCAATTTACCCACACATTCACATTAAATATTCATTTAATGTATAGTAAACTCTTTAATATAATAAAACTTAACAAATTGCTCCTTAATATATTTATAAATCCGTTTCCAGTATTATTTTTAGCAAATGATTGTACTAAATTTTGAAACCTATACCGCATAGACCCTTCT
Source organism: Plagodis dolabraria (assembly GCA_963854805.1). Taxonomy (NCBI): domain Eukaryota; kingdom Metazoa; phylum Arthropoda; class Insecta; order Lepidoptera; family Geometridae; genus Plagodis; species Plagodis dolabraria. Next base: position 1,987,686 of record OY978459.1, on the reverse strand, counting down.
TAAAACATGCGGACCTTTGCTTTTAATAGTTTATTTTTGTGAGCATATTTTTATTTTTGTGGTTTTCGCTTTTACTAAACTCAAATCACTAGAAATTATTTCTTACAAATAGTGCCATCTCAAAAATATACAGTCATGGGAAAATCAGTATTCATTTAGTAGAATCAACTTAGAAAAATGTGGTTTTGAAGAATGTGTAGATTTTAGGTCACAGATAGCTCAGTCAGTCAGAAACATTTATTTTGTGCCTTGAACAGTCTCGTTCTGTAGAGAAGGTAGATTTGACATAAGCATGATAAGAGGTAGAACTATTTACCATAAGTAAGGAGTATATGAGGAACTAGTGAGTTTTGTAATGAATCGGCATGAACTTTTCCATTCAAGTCAGAATCTACTTAAAGAGCCAAGAACCTCATCACAGAAATATTTTGAACCTTGTTTCTCTATAGGATATTATATCTAGATAACTTATGTATGCTTTTTTTTTTTAACTGTCTCTTTATTTGTTTTGTCCAAATTTATTAAAAGATTAATAGATGTCAACCATTTAATAATATTTTGTAAAGCTAAATTTGTCTCTGGTTCAGATTGCTTTTAATTTTCACATCGTAGCGTTTTCAGGTCTCTTGAAAAACGCCACTGCATTGATTTGGTTATCTTTTGGGATGGTTCGACGCCCAAACTTGAATTTCGTAGCGATATCAAATCGTTTCGTATCGTTTGCTCATTAGAGTTTTTGGCTACAGAGATGATACCCAGAAGCCATATTGAGGTTAGTGAAATATTGTTGCCTATTCAATTTGAGCTTCCATTAACGGAATTGGGTATTTATCCTTGGTTGTGCTTTTATTTCAAGCCATGTCATCAACATATAATTAGGGTCATCGTTTTACCCAAGTACTCCCACAATGGAGCTCGAATGTTCACTTACTGATCTTCGTATAATTTTATTCGCGCTGAGATATTCAATCACGCATTCACCTTTGTCTTTCCGGTTAGGATTAAAGATATGGTCTGAATAACAACAGGGGTTTTGTTTTTAATTTTATAATATAGTATATTATGCATATCCGTTAATCTGTCCTAATTCTGCAGTAGAGAACGAAAAATACCCTTACTTTCGTTTATCAGCTGCGTCTAATATCATCTAGATCGTAGTCTGCCTTTTAAACTTCCCAGGTTGATCGGCAAATCCGCGTCGTAAGAAGGTGTTTTTTTTTTTTTTAAATCACGAATTCGAGTTTCAATAGCTTTCTTACAAGCTGCAATTTGATTGTTGTTGACGAAGCCCAAAAATAGATATATTTGCATACCCGTCAACGAAACAATAAACTCCAGAAACAATAAGGTATTCAAATCCAGATAAGGTATTTAAACATGCTTCAGATGTAAAATACAAGCTAGCTTGCCATGAGCAATCTTTAGCAAGTACTTTAGAGCAACCATTACGTTTTTGACGTATGAATTTTTGATGGTTATTTGCACCGGCCTTTCAAATGACTTTTCCAAATTGTTTTTGTATCATCTTTATAGACTCATAAATTAGGAAGATTATTAGTCAGTTTTATTTCGTCTCTAATTAATATACATTCACTACCAAGATCCATTGAAACCTTTACATCCCGACAATACAAGAAAACATATTTTTGGTACTTTACGTTTGATGATACTAGAGTTTCTATTTTAAAATGCTTTTATTTGGATCCAATCCGTATCTTGTCTGCATTACTAGAATGTTTTCACACTAAGTTGAATCGTGACGCATTCATAAACACTTTCCACGCCCAATAAGAACTCGTGGATAGTTTTACCTTATAACGAGTCGCATCGAGACACCTTTGCTTACAGTTTGACGCACTCCCGACCTGCGTTTGTTTATTAGGAACTAGTACGAGTATATAATGACGGTGTGAATGTTCAAGTTACCCTGACATACTTCTTAGCGTGACATTTTCCTAAGATAAATAAGAACATCTTCAGGTTCCTCAGAACACAGTCATTGTGCATTCATCCGTACGTTACTGTACTGTACTTTGTCACTGTCTCCTGTACTTTGGTTAAAACAGTCTACTGCTTTTTTCGGTTATTTCACAATATAAAATAATCAGATAATTGTATTCATCAATTATTTATGCCATTTATCTCTAAGCATTATCTTAAGAAGATTTTCATTATTCTTTTCACACTGAAAAGCCTTTATTCTGAGCCGCTCCAAGAGAATTAAACACTAGTTAGGCCATCATACCAACGTCAAATAAGGTATTGAATAATAAATAGATTATTTTGGACATGAATGCAGGAATAATATTCTGACCCGAAAGACTTGGGAACAACATTTTTTTACCTTTAATCGCCACGACTAACTAGGGCTTTAATTATTGTTTACTCTTGACTAAGAATATTATTATATGTTCTAAGCTAAAAATTAAGGATTTACGGTGATCTTCCAAACGTTTCAATCTTAGAAAGAGAACACTTAGGCCAGGTTTAATACCTAGCGCTAAGTGAAATAAGGTTTTTTCGTCTATGTATTTAGTCTCATCTTAACGATTTTCTATTTGACAAAGATGATGGACTTAAACATTAATTTTTTTTTTCGTGACGTCTAAATCACATTCTAGAACGACGTCATCCGACACAGAGTCAGCCATGCCTGTGGCGTAATTGGTTCATTGGTTCTATAGTTACTGTTTTGTACTAAGTCAAGGGAAAACACTGTCATAATTACTTAGAAAGATAATTGCAGTTACAGACAAAACATTATTACATAATAAATAAAATAACAAGACAAATAATATTACGTATAATCTATCTGACATTTTCTTAACTTGCAGTAACTTTGTTTCTTAATCATTCGTCTATATATTAATGGGTATTCAAAATCATTTACATGACTAACAATTAACTAAACGCAGGTCAAACTGTATGTTGATTTATAAGAGCAACTACTTTAAAAATATTTCGCAAATAATAAATAAACGGTCGCGTTTATTTCTTCTGAAATCTTTGGGTTATTTGCTGGCCCTAAATACTGGCCTTGAGTACTGTCACTATCCGTTCAATATAATCATGTATTTTCCTTCATTATCTTATATAATACCAATTAACTGATAACTAATCTGCTGTGTTATGTCATTAACACTCTTGTTCTAAAAACTTATAGATTTTTAGATTGAACTCACCAGATTTTTAATGCAGATGGCAGATGTCAGTCGTGCCCTCCCTACTAGCTCGTTCTTTGATGCAATGAATCAGATTTTCGATGCAGATGGCAGATATCAGTTGTTCGTGCCCTACTAACACGTTTTTTGATGCAGTGGGTGTTGGTTGCGTTGTCACTTCTGAAATGTAAAAAAAAAAATACTGTATTAATTTGTACATGACTTTATTGACAATTATGTTACAAGTACAATCCACTTCGTAAGCTGTTCTAGAAAAGAATCCCCTAACTTTCCCGCGTTTTTCTCCACGTCACACACATGCCATTCATTGCCGCTAGAGGCGCCGTAGGCGCGTCACAGATAACTCTGAATAATTTCTCACGACCATAGACTCACAATGCAATAAATCCTTACTTATGTTAGCGATCCAATATGGATCGCTAACATAAGTAAGGATTTATTGTCTGCATAAGTGTGCTCTATTTAACTATAATACTTACATAGTGCGCGGAAACTTTTAAAAAATCCAAAATGGTGGCGGGTGGGTATGACAGCGTCCATAGAAAAATGTTCTAATCTCTTCCAAGATGTTAAGTTTGGAAAATTCTCACTTTTTCAAAAATCGACCGAGGTTATTTAAAATCAAACTCTGGGATTATCCACTTAGCTCACTACATTCCATGTACCAATACATCTGAACTGTACGTAAGATACGATAAGTATAGCTAGACTGCTATAATCTCATGTAGAATTTACTCTTCTAGCTCCTGCCGAAAAGTGAAGTCATTTTAGCTACTAGAATAAATCGGAAATGGACTCGAGTCAATTGACGACCACGTAAACATCAATGATGCGCTGATTCATGTGTCCGTAGAAGGAAGAGTGATACCGAATGGACATAAAAGGTAGAAAGGTATCAAAGAAAAGTATTCTCATCAATCATTTATAGGTATTCATACAAATATAAATGTATTAATATAATACACAACTCACTAGTAATCGCACATCACCATCACTCCCCGTCTTTTAGTAAACGGTATCCGATCGCATGGGGTGCATAAAATAATAGCAATACAATGAAAAGAAAACTCAACGGATAAATCGAAAGAAAAGCAATGAATTTTTATGTATTCGTTCTTCTGATATACGGGGTCTTGCCGCAGGTGAATTATAGAAATGCAAGTCATTGTAGGTGATCTGTTTTACAATTAGTTCAATAAAATCTGCCAAGCGCTAGTCGAGTCTTGTTCTATAAGAGTTCAGCACCACAGCAACACGTGGAAGAAATAATATTTGTTTGTTCTCATTACAGCTTAATAGCTACATTATTAATTATCATTTAAGTATTGGTTGTTAAAATAGAATGCACTTGATACGGAATTCCAGATTAATAATTTATTTTTTGTGATAGAACTGAAATGGTCTTTCACAGATAAATTTGAGAGTCTTCTACTCCCTTTTTAATAATGTAACATGTAATGTTTACATGTTATATTAAAAATCCATACACATATGATATATACCTTATTGATCGTAGACAATAGCAGGTAGAAAACAGAACTCAGGGCCCATCCACGAGTAAGGTTCCAAAATGCTATACATGGCCTCTTTGAACAGAATGCCTTGAATTGTTTGTTCTGCATATTAGCCGTTTCAATCATAGAGATATAAAATACTGTTTATCTTTTCTGTGGTTTCAATCAATCTTTGTAAAATAGTCAAGCTAATTTACAGTTTGTTCACCGACATGATTTATTTATTTATCTATAATTAATACGGCACAAAGGGTCAGTTACATTAATTATACAATTTAACATTTGAGTAAAAATTAAATTTAAATAATTATTAAACAGTCAGTCATAAAATAAAATAAGAAAATAATAATAATACATAATGTCATTAATACTAGTCTTATAATCATAAAATGTAATAGGCAAATAACAAACTCAAATAATTATGTCACATCATTCATCCCTTTCCGCAATATCCCAATCACGCCGACATTATTTCCAATCATCCATCCCCAAATAAATCACATTCTGGTATAGTAGCCAAGAGAGTGTTGAGTGCGGCGAGGGAGCGCGGGATGGGCGAAAAGGAGCGCGCCACTGTACGGCAATGTGGCAACGCCGGTGTGGTGTCCGGTATGAAAAATCGACACAGCCTGTCGAGCAGATCGGGTGCATCGATATCTCCACGCAGAATTTTGCACACAACTGTAAGCTGATGCATTTCCCGTCTGACTTCAAGTGAGTTGTAGCCAAGCAACCCAATATAAACTTCGTCGGGTACATATAAGGATAATACCCGTGCACACGTTTATATAAGCCCCTTAAAAAGGTCTTTTGTACTTTTTCGAGTTGAAGTATGTATGTGTGTTCGAGCGAATTACATACACACATCGAGCTCTCTTGTAGACAAGGCGGATGACGTGCTGGTTACGGAAGTCTTGAATTCCTGAGAATGAATCCTAACCTCCTAAACGACTCCTTCACCAGTGCATTTATGTGGTCGTGGAATGTCAATTTTTGGTCGAAGATACCCAAATCTTTTGTGTTGACTGATCTTTATGATGATGTCAAATACAGGAGTAATACAGGGAGGTAAAGCAGCTGGAATTATTTTTGACGAAGAACATCATCACTGGACTCAACATCTCCTGATGATATAACGTCGAGTAGAAGCAAAACGCGAGTTAAACCCATCACCCAAGAATAATGCATATTAATTTTATATTGTGCAGACTGATACATTATGCCTCGTCAAGTTACCCTGTTATCTCGATAATTATGCCTTGCGGCCGTCGTTGCTTCGCAAGTCTCGCATATACGAATATTTCGCATATTATTAGGTATTTTATGAAAAAAATGGTAGGTAGTCGAGTACCCATAATAATTTGTGGAGGGTGAGAAGATATTAAAGTACAATAACAAAATGAAATAATTTTGATACATACAAATATTATGTAATTAAGTGCTTATAAAAAAAAATGAGGCAACTTCCAAATTTGACCAGTATAAAACGCAATTTTGTTTTATTAACTTGGATGACTACTATATACTTACCAAACTACTGAACTGATTTATATTAAAGTTCTATGGTTATAATGTAAAAGTATGTATTTTCAAACAAAATAAAAATAACTTGACTTTCAAAACCTTTAAATTAACGACTTCAAAAAATGTACTGTATCAGCCAGATTGTCCATTGCTGAACACTGCCTCCCCCATTAAGGGGGAATTTGTCATAATCCCCTCGCTTGGCAGGCGTCTTGGGGATCGTAGTTTAAGATTTCAGTTCCTCAGAAGGCGCTGCTGGCCACTTTCCAGTATTTTACCTTTTGTCGCCTCTTAAGACACCCACAGACAGCAAGACATTCTAGCCCGTCACCTTACGGGGTAGCTCGTCCTCCCACGGGGTGACGACCCCGTGGTTAAAAACGTGGAGGTTCTCAATTCATCAGCCTGAACAAAATCTTCGATTATATCATGACTTTCCATCAAGTGATTTAGTGCAATAGGCATGCCTATCAGCTATAAAGAAAGAACCTAAACATTGTTCATATTATAAACACAACATTCGTGAAACTGGGAACTGTAGCGTCTAGTATATTTATAAAAACAAACGCAGAAAATGTCGATCTGTCCCAAAAAGATCCTGAACACCCACCTTATCAAGTAAACTCCCAAAACTCCATACTAATCAAGAAAACTTCTCAGACTACCAAACGGAAGGCAATCAAAAGAAAATTAGCGTGGACCTCCAATTTGGAATGGAAAAACTTCGGCTACGGAACCAATTTGTCGCGTCCAGGGACACACTTGGATTAATTAAACATTCAGATTACATTGTCATGGTTGTGATCTCGAAAAGGAGGTTTTTTTTAATCTGTAGCTTTTTCTTTGTTATATATTTTTATAGTCTGTGCTTGGGAAGTTTTAATTGGGTTCTATATTATTAAGATAATAGGTATTCCGGTTCTTTTAAACTTTTTAAGAGGTCTCGGGGGTTATTATTATTTTAATTCTAGTAAAATATTGTACTAACATTATAATCTAACGTTCTTTCAAAATTGTGCTGCTGCTTGATTGATGTTAAAAATGATGTATGTATTACTATTATTACAGTCTTGACGTCAATCTTTGAATAATGGCCTCCCGTAAAATGGGAGGATTTGCCATTACCATGCTTGACGTCTTGGAGATCACAGTGTTGGATGGGAATTCAATAAGAGGTGCTCGTTGCCAACCCTCTGGTGTTTTATTTATCTTTGCATTTCACGTCTTCCAAGGGTAGATATGAAGCTTAACAATTTTGGCCCGACACCCCATGGGAAGTAATAAGTCATCTCTGCCTATTGTAAACAATATTTCCCAAAACAAAACAATGCCAAGTAATACCTTAAGTACGGAAAATCGAAATCTTTCCTAGAAGCGACTTCCGGTACCCCACCCGCCTGCAAACATCCGGCTGGGACCGGAAGTAGTCTCGCATTGAGAAAAACTCGACGGCGGCGCGGACAACAGTTCTTACAACGGTTTTGTGGCTTGAGTGTCGGATAATGTTGAAGTTGGGGGTTTCGAATGTACTTGTTTATATTGTTGCTGAATATCGAGCGATGTTTTAACAAGTAACATGTAACAGGATTTATGCACATAAATCAGCAGTTAATAACCTAAGTTATCCTGAGATAGATTTGCCACTCGTTTAATCTTAACTTACCTGTCTACTTTAAAAATAATTTTAAAATTCTAATTAAAAAAAAAAAAACTCAATAGTGTTAAAGATATGAACTGGGATATAGATTCAAAATTTCCATTAAAAATCTGGTTCTGGGCTGGAGCAATTCGACTACCTGTGAGTCTGCAATTACTTGTTAGTTGTCTAAATGCTTTCATTGTAGTTATTGTTGTGTCGTATATAGTTCGTAGTATTATCTTAATAAAGGCCCGCCGTTGGTGCCCATAAAATATCCATTGACATAACACAGTTTGATTTCCAACAACGTATTTCTTTATCATTGACTGACTACTTTTACCGTAAAAAATATGCATTCATAGATGTACTGCAGAATAAGAAATAGTAAGTTTTACCAACAACTAATATATAAAGTAAAAAGCTTAAACTTTGTACCTAACAGGCGTCTACTTCCAATCTTATTGCTAATGATGGAAGCTTCGACTGAGGTTTTTAGTTAGTAACGTGTACTTTATTGATCTCACTTCGGAGGATTATCTTGTTAGAGCTCCTTGTTAGAGTAAATAGAAAGAGTATAAGAAATCTCTGAGCAGTTGCTTCTTTTATCTTAAAGCTAGAGTAAAACAGTGAGACGTGATATTTCAATGAAAAACTTATCTTCTGTGAGATTACAAATCAAAATATACGTACAACGGTCTTTGAAATGGTTTTCCCGAAAAAATATTTTGGTAAGAAAATCTTTTAGTTCTGTTTTGGTTGGTAAGCCCCCACTAGGTGGACTGACGATATCGTAAAAGTCGCGGATAGGCAATGGTTACAGGCTAATAGCCGTTCTTTGTGTGGTTCTATGGGGGGGACCTTTGTTGAAAAGTGGACGTCTTCCGGCTGATGATGATGGTGTTGATTAGTTGTGTTTTTGTGAGCTGATTCGCTACGCAGGCGCTAATTCCAAAATGAAATAATAATGTATAGTAACACATTTTTGAAGTAGGCTTACATGAAATTATTATAGAGTTCATCGTTTTTGCCTTTATACACCAAACATTATTTTGTACACCTCAAACAGGTTCTATTTCGGTCAAGACATTTTTAAGAAACTCGAGTCATTTGAACCTTTTTACGTTCATTTAAGAATCGATTATTTTACAAATGTGTATTATTAATATTTCGATTTGCTTCAACACGAAGCATCTTCAGGAAATACTGAATTTTTCGAGCGCATAATTGTCGATCGTACGCGGAAACGCATCGAAACCTATTGTGGCTAGGCTACGTGGTGCTTCTGACGTCACGTTAGCCTAGTCATGAATTTTATTTAATGTTATCTGTTAATTCCCCGTAGGGGCTAGAATGTCACCCACTATCTCTTCCCATGGGTGTTGTAAGAGGCGACTAAGGGAAAAATATCGGACCTTGGGCAGCAGCGCCTTATGACGAACTGCGATCTTAAACTTTGATCCCAAGATGCCTGCCAAGCGTGGAGACTATAGCGAATCCGTTAATGTGAATTGCTGTGTCGCAGTGGACAATCCAGCTGATACAGTACACTATTAATTATGGATTACCGCAAAGTAACGACTGAATATACTCGTATTAATCATAAAGTTCTTGTCGTAACCAAGCAGATACGAAACACCATCCCTGTAATCACCCTTGCACAGTACAATAAAGTCGACTCCGTTTAACAACCATCGCAACGGATCGCACGTCGTAACCGTAAACCGGTGTCGTTAATTACATTACAAAATAAACTGCCTTTTTATGGATAATCGATCATAAGCTAACTAGGTTCTGTAACATCGAAAATAATAAGAGGGGAAAAGAAATTGGCAATGTTCTATACTTCGTATATTTTCTTAATTTGTTTTTGCTGTCGTGAATTTGTTTTTTTATGCCTGATTGGTTAGCATTTGACCACTATCTCACCTGATAGTAAGTGACGATGTAGTCGAATATGTTGTTCAGGCTAACCTAGAATTACTGGCTCTCAAAGGCATCTGCTGGAACACACCGTTAGGTGCTTGGCGACAGATTTTCTACTTGAGGGTGGTAGCTAGTCAGGCGGGCATTCGCAAAATGTCTTACCACCGTGCTATAACGACTGCCAGGCGAAGACAACAACCGGTTCCGACGACTTAACGTGCCCTCCGAAGCACGGAAGCGCTCAGTATTAATGTCACTAGCGGTCACCCACCCACGGCGGACGTTGCTTAGTTTTGCTGATCAATTCAGAATGGCTGCAAACTTCGCTACGAGCGCTTCCTACTTGATGGTACTTACGTGATATTATGGTCAAAGGTGGTGAATAGACTTAAACTAGTATAGGAACTGGCTCTCAATGACAGCTGCAGAGACCCACACCTTTAGGTGCTTGGTGATTTTCTGCTTGAGGAAACACTCTCTAGCAGAAAATCTATTTTACCTATTATAATAAGCGTTATGTTTCATTAGGTATTATGGTATTATTGGACAGCAATAAATATTTCATACTAGTCAGTTAGCGGATGTGGTAATGGCAACACAGATCCGATAGTGGCGCCACCATTTTGACGAAATTAAACATACGACACACTCTGTGATTGGCTGGATGATTTCCCGCTAAAACGGGTGTTAACTGTTGACACGAAGTGAAGAGCGGGGCATTCTTGAGACGACCACCAGGCTGGAAACATATGTGTCGAAGGGCTGTTCTGTTCTTTACATAAGCATTAAAGGAATACCAAGTTAGCCACTATAATAATAATAATATTTATTTGATCAAATATATGTACTACAAGATACATCTATTACACTATATATTGAAAAGGAAAATGTACATACTAGTGAGTCCGTCTTTTAGTACGTTTTCACTCTAGGTGGGTATGTACATCTGTACATTATTAACTTAGTGATTAGAGGTTAATTCCTAGTCCTCACTGTAGGATACCCTGAGTTTGGGAGGACTAGTTCACTTCCAGGGTGCTAGTAACATAACGTTAGTTCGTGAGCAGTGTTCTATGTTAGATTTGTGAAGTGTATCATAATAACTACTAGGCTAATTATCACCAGCAGCTTTAATGTTAACCGTTGACTTCTTTTCACCGTTTTTCTACATAAAGCGGGAAGGATTACCATAATACCCAGGAATAGCTGGCATTTGGAGATCATAGTGTAAAATTTTCCACCCACCTTCTGTTTTTATTTCTCTTTGTCACCTCTTACGACTGCCACAGGATTAGGATCCAATATATGTATGGGAAAATGGCCTTGTTATTATGAACAATCTTTAAAGCTATGCACTTACACATACGTAGTAGATTGGCTTAAATTTTTGCAGATCCATGGCTCCCTTTCCAGTTTAACAATTAAAGCAGCATGCTGCAAGCAAAGTCTCTATGAGTAGAGTAACTTCCAACAAAATCATTCATAGTGAGGGTCAGCGTCAAAAAAGTGGGCCATTAGATTGATATCAAACTTTTTAAACTTTGTTCTAGTATCATTGTTTGTGTTTTTAGAGATAACAATATAATCAACCTACCCCACATACGTGAAAAAAGGATAGGAAGGTGAGAAAAATAACTTAGGACGTTCCCAGTAAACTATACAAAATTATCGTATAATATTAAAATATCGCATAAATTATAATATATTAACTATATGTTCGATTCTTATAACCCAAATGGTTTTGAAAAGTAGGCATCTTGGCCATACTATAAAAAAATATATTACTCTGCAAAAAAAAAAAACATGAAATGTATTCTGAAACCAGCTTAAATTTCATATTAATGTCAAATTAATACGTCACGTAATAATAATCTCCTAGCTGTTTTAAACTGATTATTGACTAAGGAAGCTGTATTTTTATTACATATGACTACAAGTAAATAATAAAATAAAATAAAACACAAGGATAGGAGTTAAATAAGCTACTAAAAAATACCAGGTAACGTCATTTCTTTTTTTCATAATATATGACCTTATATTTTTTAACTAAGTTCGAAAAAAATACAGGATTCCGCACACCAATTTACTGCGACCTCCAAATAGCCGTTATCGTAATCTAGCATCTTATTGAATCGTTGGTAAAATGGTTGCCAGCATCGAGAGTTTATCCATGAATGTGGTCTTAGATACATTAAAATTTAATTTTAATTACCAATAAACACAGTAATATCAAATATCTTACCTACCAACGTATTTTACTGCTACAACTAGTTCTATTCTAAAGATAATTATCACCAACGACATTAACTTCAAAAGGATGTGACGTTTGGAAGGCCCAAGAAAAAGAGCATATTACGAATAACATGTTTACGCTAACTGCATATAAGACAGGAATACAAGAACATATTGTATGAAGCCCTGGTAGGGCACTTAGATAGGCAGGGTATCCAGCCCTGTTGTGCGTCCAATGTCTCACAACTCCCTACTCACATCCACATGAAAAGTGGCATGCTGCTCATTTGGCGCACTTTGGCGAGCTACAAACACCAAGTAAAAGCAGTTTATGGCAGGTTTAAATAAAAATATATATAATTAAAATTTATATTTTTTATGTCTATTCATCTTCACTCCTTGTTACAAATTTCGTCAATCAGAACCAATAATGTAGGACAGTTTTAAAAGTTACAAAAGGCATATCCGCATGAAGTTCTACAAGACGACGAGCTAATTTCAGATAAGTTCACCTGTCGGTCGCAAAAAGGGCGCACAATAGCGCACGATACGGTTCTTGAATTTAATTCTGCGGCCCGCATTGTTTACTGATGTTGAGATTCGCTGCATTACTTGCTGTCGGCATCATTTCAAACTTTGATTACTTAAATTAAACGTATTTTTTGATGATTTTTTTTTGATGTGACGGAAAGAGCACGAAACCCACTTGGTGTTAAGCGGTATTCTCTGCCTTTCGTCACAAGAACTGGGCTGCACCGAGTCACTACATACAGTTGTTAAGTATCATGTGCCTGTAATTTTACTGGCTCTCAAAAACTGCTGCCGGAACACACTGTTAGGTGCATTACGACAGATTTTCTACTTGAGGGACCACCCTCAAGTAGAAAATCTGTTATAGCTAGCAAGGCGAGTATTCGCAAAATGGCCTTCCACTATGCGGTAAAGCTCAACCAGATGATACTTACAATTTAAATTTCTGGTTACTTAGGTATCTTTGATTTAAAACTAACCAATAATTCCATGCATCAGCCTTCACCAGAGCTCCAAGTACTGTTACTGCAAATCTAGATACAAATATTTCAACAAAGCTTTCAACAACAAAACACGACCACCCGCAGTCGATGCACGAATCGTGATAAATTCGCGGTGTCCATTATTGTGACGTCACGAGCCCGCCCTAAGTGAATCCAGCCGTTAGGCCACAGTAAACTTACAACAGAAGGAAAACTAATAACTTTTTTATATTGTTTTTTTTTATGCTAACTAATGCCAACACTCTTGGCATGCTGTCAACTGGTAGTGGGCTGGAGCATTTAGACCTCCTGTGATTCTATAATGACTTGTAGGTTGTCTAAATGTTTACATTGTAATAGCTGTAGAGTTGTATATAGTCCGTAGTATTTTGTTAACATAGGCATACCACTGGTAAAAAAACAAATAGTAACAATATTTTGTTTAATATTTTATGCATACAATAAATGAATATATTCCAAAAAACACATAACATATACAAAAATAAACTGCTTATGCTATTGTTATAAGTGCAACGACACTAATTATTTTAATTACGTGACTTATTGGGCGGGACACATTGATTAATGAACCGATAAGCGATTGGGAAAAACATTTTACCTCGGAAGACGAAGATTTGGTAAGTAGAAGAAAGACTGGCGACATCGTTAAAGTCGTGGGTAGCCAATAGTTAGAATAATTAAATAAATCAATATAAGCAGTTCATTGTGGTGTTCTACTGGGAAGAGATTTGTTCAACAGTGGACTTTCATTGTGTGGATTCAGTTATTGATGATGATTATTATTCAGTCAGTCTTATATATTTTTTTTTATAGCATATAGACTGACTAGCTTTTGACCACTATCTCACCTGATGGTAAGTTATGACGTGGTCGTTAAGATGTTGTTTAGGCTAGCCTAGAGTTACTGGCTCTTAAGGACAGCTGCTGGAATACACCGTAAGGTGCTTGGCGACAGATTTTCTACTTGAGAATGGTAGCTAGCCAGGCGATAACGACTGCCATCGTAAGACAACAACCGGGACCGACGGCTTAACGTGCCCTCCGAAGCACGGAAGCGCTTAGTAGTAATGCTACCAGCGGTAACCCATCCAACTCCTGACCGCGGCGGACGTTGCTTAACTTAGCTGATCGATTAAGAACGGCTAAGCAAACTTCGCTACGAGCGCTTCAGATCTATATTATGTAGATATCTTACTATCATAGCTTCTACTGTGGTTCCAGCTGAGATGACTTATTGTTGTGGTCTAGCCCTGTGCGTTAAACAAATAACTTTTAATTCAAGACTGTGGGTGTATGTATGATATCGAAGAAGGTGGCGAGGGGCAGGGAGGGTAGGTGGGGAGGGGGTTATTATCATAATAATAGTACAGTGTTACAATATATAGATCGCAAAACTATGATAATTGTATGAGTTTCTGCAGTGCAATATATCAGCTGATTGCTTCACCTCCCAGTCGTCGATAACATCGAATTAATACTTTTATTGGTTTAAAATTTTATTTATCTTAAGAATATAGGTACATTCTTTTCGGCTTTACGCCACCATGTTCACAAGTCTGTCGCTATCGAGGACCCTGCCAAAGTTTGGAAATTTCTCAGGTCATTGGGCATAGGTAAATCACGACAGAGACATCACACAAGAGTCTATTCCTAATGATTTAAATATCAATTCTCTCAACCAACATTTCTCTTCGTCATCTGATATTAACATCTCAGATAAAAACAATACCTTACGTTATCTTTCAACTTTACCGACTCCCGATCATTCTCCATTTATTTTTAATCAACTATCCGCGTGTGATGTTAAGAAGAGCGTAATTTCAATCACTTCCAATGCTGTTGGTGTTGATGGCATAAGTCGTAACATGGTTATGCCCATCTTAGATGTTATACTTCCTATTCTCTGTCACATTTTTAATAACTCTGTCTCTGATGGAGTATTTCCCTCAATTTGGAAAGACGCTCAAATTATTCCCTTGGCTAAAAAATCAAACCCTAAATCTTATTCCGATTATCGACCCATTTCTATCCTTCCATTCCTGTCAAAAGTTTTCGAGCGTCTTATCTACAACCAAATTAGCAAATTCTTATCTAGTCACAATCTCTTAAACCCTTTTCAATCTGGCTTTCGACCTGGGCATAGCACTGTAACTACTCTCATCAAAATTACTGATGATATCCGTCTTGGAATGGACAACGGCCAACTTACCGTATTAACTCTATTAGATTTTAGCAACGCCTTTAACACTGTTAATTTTGACATTCTTCTTGCTCTCCTTCGCTCAATTAACATTTCTCCAACGGTAGTAGATTGGTTTCACAGTTATCTGTACGGGCGCAGGCAGCGTGTTCGCCTTGAAGATAAATACTCTTTGTGGTGTAACACGTCTGCAGGCGTCCCGCAAGGTGGCGTCTTATTTCCTTTATTGTTTGCTTTGTTTATTAATTCCATTTCTCACAACCTCACTTCTTCCTACCACCTATATGCAGACGATCTACAGATTTATTCTAAGGCACCAGTGAATAAACTATCTGAAGCAATTCAGACTGTTAATGCTGATCTTGATCGTATAGCTAAATGGAGCAATTCTTTTGGGTTACAAGTAAATCCCATTAAGACACAAACAATAGTAATTGGTAGCTCAAGATTGCTGTCTACAATAGACTGGACATTACTTCCTCAAGTTTTCTTTGGTGGTATTGCTATTCCCTTTAGTAGCTCTGTAAAGAATCTTGGAATAACAATGGATCGCTATATGAGGTGGGATCAACAGCTACAAATCACCAGTCGCAAGCTATTTGCCGCAGCAGGATCCTTAAAAAGGTTGCGCAACTTTCTTCCAACAGCCACTAAAATTGCATTAGCTCAATCTCTTTTACTTCCTATTCTTGACTACGCTGATGCCTGCTATCTAGATCTCACGGAGGAACAACTAGATAAACTTGAGCGTCTTCAAAATTTTTGCATTAGATTCATATTTGGTTTACGCAAATATGATCACGTATCTCAGTTTCGTTCTAAGCTCAATTGGCTGAATATACGTTGTCGCCGGAATGCTCATATTCTCAGTCTCCTTTACAATATATTGTTCAGTCCTACATCCCCGCGCTATCTCAAGGAACGCTTCGATTTCCTTCACTGTTCTTCATACACGTTAAGGTCATCAGAAAATCTCACACTTGAAATCCATCCTCATTCGAGTTCGTTTTATAGCAAATCCTTCACTATTCAGGCTGCCCGCTTGTGGATTTCTCTTCCTGTATCAATCAGACAAGCACCGACTCTCAATATGTTCAAGGATCAAGTTAAAAGGTTTTATTTGTCCAATTAATTTTGCACTATATTTTTGTCAATTTCTATGCTATATATGAGATAATATTATAATATGTACTATATTTTTATATAATTTATAGGTATATGTATATATCATTATCTATTTATGTATGTTGCTATGTATATGTTTATATATGTTTATATATAATATATATATGTATATAGTATATATATATATATATATTATATATATGTTTATAATTGTATCTGTTTAATTATTATAAAAACCTATATGTATGCTATTTTTTATATATTTGTTTAGAAATTACACTAAAATACGTTTTATGTTAAAATGTTTTTTATGAAATTTGATTATGTATTTGGACTACACCCGCCTCTATTGTTTTATTCGTTCAACTCCATCCTAAGGTTGCCTGGTAGAGATCACTTTTAGTGATAAGGCCGCCCATTGTAACACTATGTTATTATAATTTAATGTGTAAACTTTTATATTTCTAAAGTGGTGTAACAATAAAGAGTTTTCTATCTATCTATCTATCTACATTCACTTTTCTACCATCAACGTTTTATTTATCGTTGTTTCTTTAAAAGCTACTTCTAATATTCATCCGGCTTTACCGCGTGAGGTAGAGACATGAATGAACTCTGTTTCGTAATACATTACCTATCATTCATCACCACATCCACGGTAACGTCCAATGTTGAACAAGGTCTTCCCCATTGGGGGATTTGCCATCTGAAGAAGTGTCATATACCTTCTAGTATATTTTCCCCTTCGTCGCCTTTTACGACACTCACGCTTAGAAATGTGAGGGTGACTTTCTAACCAGGCACCCCAAGGGGTAACATATTATCATTAAAAAACATAAATATAATTTGAATCACAATTGTGTTCAGAGGGTGTTATCTTATCAGTTGTCCTTTTTTTATCAGCACTATTTTGTCTCTTTATCTAACAAAGTTAAGCGTTATAAACGTGATATTATATATAAGCTCTGTATGCAATCTTCCAAAAAGCGTCTCATGAATAATAGCGTCTTTGTATGGAACCAAAATATACAATCAGAGACCAAGCTCTTTAATTGACCTAAATAATAATTAATTTAACATTAAGCTTAAAAAATATTATTGGAGAAATTTTATTATAACGTAAACGAATTCTTGACTGATAAAAATCTGAATTAATTTAAATTATTGACATTAATTTGTATTGACATTTATCAACTTTTTGTATGTATCTAGAATTGTTTTGTATTATTGATATTGTATTGAAATTATATTGTAATTTGTGTGAATTGTTCAAGTACTTAACTAAAACCATATTTTTTCTCTTTTGTTATTGTTAATTTGGCCAATTCATTGCCGCCTCTCAAAAAATGTATACGCCTATCTGGGCAAGACATGATGATCACTATATTTCATCATGACACCAATATTGGGTTTGTTATGTGTAATACTCATGTTTTATGCAAATAAATGTTTATCTTATCTTGTCCCATTCACATTACCGGGCATCATTATAGAATCCTAGCTTGGCTTAGTTGGCTAGCACCTAGTAGCTACAAGTATTTTTATACACATTTTCTACTTAAACATGGCCTCTCAAGTAAATACAGTCACTAAGCACCTAACGGTGTAAAATGGAAGCTCTTCGTTAGGAACAGTTCCCATTCCCAAGATTTAGTTCAGGCTTCGCGTATCTTCTGAACTAAATCGGGAACCACTCATGAATACCAATATATGAGAAAATGAAGGCTATCATGTATATACAGACCTTCATAAGAGCGTCGTAGACGCCTAAATTGAATAAATGATTTTGACTTTGACTTTGACTTTATATGTATATATATAAATAATCAAAATAGGTATGTTTCTCTTACCATTGTCTGGAGTCTGGAGCTGTGCCTGGTTATAGACCGACAGTTTACAGCAGAATCGCCAAAAATATCAGGAGAATCATATTAAGGTAAAAATTCTTTGTTTACCCAAAAAGAGACATGCAGGCATATATCAGGCGTTATATATCTCTGACTATTTAGTAGGATTTTCCATCAAGATCTTTTTTGGTACCTAGGTAGTAAATGTTCTTCCTAGTACATGTGTAGACACTAAGATATAAAAGGTCTTGGGTTGAGGAGCGCAGTTCAGTGTTATGGCAAATGGTGACATTATAGCTACAAAGGTCAGGTGTAAGAGTTACCATTTAGCAAGCAACTTTTTTTATAATAATAGATAGATACCAAAGCTTACAATCATAAAATCGAGAATTTTGAGACGTTGAGCAATTTAACTGTAATTTCACAAAATTCATTAATGATATTAAAAACAAATCATAATAATGAATTTCAAATTAAGTGGCATATTAAGCCGTTGCTCGAGCATCTGCATTAATTTATAAAATATTAATCCCGGGACCGCTTCGATGGCATATTCATAAGTAATAATCTGAATTAGTTAATTACAAACGAGATACATCTGTTTCAATTTAACATTAAGGCAAGAGCGACAAGCGTCATGTTTTGTGTCAAAT
Organism: Plagodis dolabraria; assembly: GCA_963854805.1. Lineage (NCBI taxonomy): Eukaryota > Metazoa > Arthropoda > Insecta > Lepidoptera > Geometridae > Plagodis > Plagodis dolabraria. The sequence goes on along the minus strand of OY978459.1, from coordinate 1,968,813 downwards.
AACTTATTAACTCCCTCGTATTGACAACCTAGTTTTGTACCTAGGTCGGCAATTTCGACCAATACGAGGGAGTTAATAGGCAACCACTGCTAGCTGTGTCATAATTTATAGGAATTATGATAAAGTTCACATTGTTCTAGAGGAATTGCTACCATCAGCACAGCAGTGCGCAGGGCGCTCTCTCAGCTCCACTTGCTAAACGAGCATTTGCGGATGATTTGCTCTCTGAATCTGCATTTTGCAGTTTTGCGTCTGCGTTTGCAAAATTTTCAAAATGATGTACATTATAAGTTGTCAAAATATAGACGCCTGCGCTTAATTTAACGGCAATGACCATACGCACGTCCGTTGCCTATAAGTGATAGGCTCTCTCTCGTGTAATCATATATTTTTATTTTCCATGTTTTTGTATTTGTCTCGAATTAATATACTGGCATATTAATTCGAGACAAATACATTGCCAGTTATGTAAAATTATTGTATATTTACTACTTACCTTCTTATTTCTGATACAACTAGTATTTATTATTTATATTACTTATCTAGATTTTTAGATTTCTTGACCCATTCTCCCATTAGCATGCGCAGTGAACCTTTATTCAATTGTAAACTATGCAAGGGTAGACTCGCGAGTTAAATATTAGGACGTCAAAATTGACAAATCTCTTAGCACTTGCACCACGCTACAAAGGTTGGTCCTTATCGACTACTTTAAGGGACATCATTAGCCAATTCCCTAATTATGCCCGGGGCTGTACTGCCAATTAACGAATTGGAGTTATTGTAAAACGGCGTTATAACGGCTAACGGCCAATGGAGTCCCGCCAGCCATCTGGCGCGTTAGCTGATTAACGCCGTTAACATTACTAAAGGATACTTTCGAATTTTATTACGTTTAGTGTACACGATTAGTTTTTATTTCGAGTTAGTCAAATTTTTAATCTTTTGTCGTTGTATTGATTCTGAAGTTAAAACGACTTACATAAATACTTTTTGATTTTGTTCAGAGAAATCGCAACAGAAATATATTCACCCTATTCTGAAAATGTATTTATTGTGATGTTCATCAAAACGAATGTTGGTCAAAAATATTTTTTTGTTATCAGAAAGCCTTATACACCTACTGTCATAAGATTATATGGTTTTCCGTTTTTATTAAAAGTCAAAGTCCTTTTATTGGTAAATGCACATTTACAAGTCAAAATGACTACTAAATTGATTGATATTGAATGGATACTTAATTATAAATTGACAAAATAAAAATTTCTAAATAATTACTTAACACTAAATTAACCCTTACTAAAAATCATTACCAGGTAATAAAGTATATATACAATAAAGTTACTAACTTTGACATCATTATTTACATATAGGTATTATCATTGGTATTAAATACGTTTAGTACTATGAAAGTTTAAAAACTCCTCGAAACTATAAAAAGACTGCTCGATGAGCCAGCACTTCAATCTGTATTTAAACTACCGGTACTTGGTGCGTCTTTTACAATATCCGGTAGGCGATTGAAGACATCTGCATAATGTGTCAATTTACTTATTTTGACTAGGGGGTGGGGAATCTGCGCTAGCCTACTTCCGAGGCTAATAGTGAGTAGTAGCCATGCTTGTATAATAATTTGTAGAATAGTTTATTTTAAATACATAATTTAAAAACATTATATTATACGTAGTTATTTTTTATTATTCGACGTAATAGTACGTAGTATTATAATATATTCGATGGTAATAGTAAGAATACTAAATATTACACAAAGTTTCAGAATATCAGGCTTATAACTCATACCGTTTACGAGCTAGAGACTTTAAATACGGACGGACAGACATGGAAAATGGAGTTTCTTGAAGTTTCTTAGGAATGGAATCCTATATGATGGCAACATGATAATAACTAATTTACTTTCCCGTTTTTGCAGACACAATAAGTAAGCAACGAAAAAATATATCCAAAGTGATAAACATGCTTAGTGGAGGCAAGTCAAAGTTACGTGAGAGACATGAGATTTAACAAATATGTCTCAGGGTGACGAGCGCAGTGCAATTCGTGACTTGTGATGAAATTCATCCGTTATAGGCAGGGGTTAGTACGCTTAACTTCAGGTGGGCCTAGTGCTTGCTCCGTCACAATAATATGAAAAAAACACGTTTAAATATAGGCGTCTATAAAATGTACTACGTACTGTTACGTCCAGCAAAAAAAAAGTAGAGAGCCACTGCGAGAAGAAAAGTAGTATACGTTAATCAATAAAATTATTAATATAAAATTTCAAATATTGATATCAAAACATTAATTAGCTAAATAAACTCTTATAGTCATTGTGTCCTTTAATTTGACATTGGTTGAATAAATAATTTCAAATATGAGAATACCTTCTTAAAGCCTCCATATCGTATCGTAAGAGTTAAGTGTTTAAAACGGTAATTAGCTTATCTTTAAAACGTCGCCACTGTTGGTACCCGCCACAGACTAATTAGGATGAATTTATTGGTACCCACGTTATTTTCCATTTAATAAATATAATGGGTTAATGGTTATGTATATTGTTTTAAATATAACTCTTTTTTAAATAAACGACTCACAGAACGTTTGAAGTTCTTAAGCCTGCACCGAGGCAGTGAAACGTAATTATAGTTCGTTTGATCCCTTGCTGTATCTTTATATATATAATTTTTTAAGTTTTAGTTATGTAATATATATACAGGGTGTCCCAAGAAGTAGTGATATACTGAAACTGGGAGGTAGAGGACCTAGGGGGCTATCTGAATCATCCCCATGTATGTTCCGTGATTTTTCGTATTATCGGAGTTGACTTTTTTAAAATTTTTCACCTATCGCCGAGTACGATGAGATGTTTATTTATGGTGACGTGAATTATTGCGGTAGATGCTTGTTTTTTTTTTGTGTGCTAAGCTGATAGATATGCTAATTCAGTATGGTAACAATTACTAAAACTATAGTTAGATCTTTGAATGGAATAAAAAAAATGCCAAGAAAGATAAAATTACCCAGTACGTTCACAAATTCAAGGGCACTTAAAAAATAAAATGACAAAAAAAATATTTTAAAACGTGCTCTATCTATCAGGTAGCTACAGTATATCGCTACTTCATTTTATACATCATACAATTTGGAAACACGATTACTTAAAGTTTCCTCGATAGAAAAAAAAACAAAGTTAATAAATAATAAAAAATTAAATAAACCCCTAGTACGGCGTAAATACTTAACGGGAAGTCATCAGTATTTGAATAATAAAAAAAGAAAGTGTTTTCTACAACGTAAACACTACCATTTATAAAATAGGTTTTTTTTTTTATTATACGAAAGAAATACTTGAATTCTCGAAGGTCCCCCCTTTTTGCCAGAGCCGTGATGCTTTGTCCCTATCCGCTTTAGTAATTCTTGGGATGTCAGATGGGGACAGTTGCTGTCGGCGTGCCTTACTCACGCACACATACGCGGCGCCCCTAAAAAGCTCGGTGCGCTCTTCAGTCAACGCGTGTGGTCTATAGGTACATTTATTTCCCACGGCACAGTAAGTTCTATAAATACTATGCGTTTTAGATTTTTTGAGTATAGAAATATGTCTGGTCTGGAAGACGAAACACCAACATTCTCAGGAATTGTTTAGAGTTTTTCTTACGTGTCCATCAAAAAAGTACTATCAGGAGCTGCGTCTAAGATGGAGTATGGCTTGGATTAAGATTTTGTAGATGACCCTTCTTTTACAAAATGGACATGTGGTTTGTCCGTGGTCAAACCTTTTTTTGCTTTAGCTACCGAGAGACTCGCCGCTTCTCGTATGATTTCGAGGACTCTATCATGGCGACGTGAATAATGACCCCTATCAAGGCACCTTGCATTCTACCATAAGTGCCTTGCTGTACCTATCGCCTCCCGACATATACCGCAAAACTTTTCCGTGGCTTTCCCCCCATCTTACTAAGTTACTTTGGTCTGCGAGGGTCATCTGAAAGGCGTTTAGATACAATTTTAATAAGACAGGTGACCAAACTTATATCAAAGAACACCACTTTAACGCCAGAGGGATACAAAATTCACCACTTCAAAATAGTCTCCACCTGACATACGTAAGGAAGAAGTTATTCTTGTTATTAGAATGTAGCTATGTAAATACTAATTGAATTCTATAATGTCGGGATTTTGATGAAATGTATGTCGGACTACTTCAAAAGTATACCCTTTTCAATAAAAAAAGAATTATCAAAATTGAAGTACTCTGTATAAAAATTTGCGTGGTCATACAAAAAAATATATACGCGTCGATGTGAGAACTTCTTCCTTTTTTGGAAGTCGGTTAAAATATATTGCTTTAGAAATATAATCCAGGTAGAAATTAACGAAATACATTAATGTGGAGAATCATACGCAGCCTGCCCTTATATGGCCGCGTGCAACAAATAACATACGGAATCCTCCGTAAGCGAGGCGACTCGCATTTGGCCGGTTTGTTATGTTTTAAGCACTCTCAAACCGTTTTTAACGGCATCAATTTCTGAGTTTTACTTCGAAGAAGAAAAATCTCTTTGTTCCCCACTTCATCGGTCACAAAGCTCTCGAACACCTTCAATCAAACCCTCCTATAATAACTCATACAACATTTTTCCCGTCCGGTGAAACGATCGGACCGTGAACGGATATCCGGCGCAACTGCCTTACCCGGAAACCGGAACTGGCTACCGTCCGGCTAATGGATCGAGAGGGCGACGATAGATATCTGAAATGATATCGGGGACTTAAGGCTTTCATATTTAAGGGGTGTCTATACCAGGTCAAGCTATTGTTGTTAATTGAGAATAATGACTTTCAAATATACGGCAGGAACCAAATCGTATATATGTATTTACCATCGCTTTTTAATGCCTCCTCTAGTAATTTATATCTGTGACACTAAAAGTCACGTTAAAAATAATAATAATGCAGAGCAGCATATTTAATCTAGGATTTTTCTAGGTTAGCCTGTTAACACTTTCGAACACATCATCACTTACCATCAGGTGAGATTGTGGTCAAAGGCTTACCTATCAGTAATAAAAAACCTGACCGTATCATTTTTCTGTAGGATATAATGTATTTTCGTAATGATATCACTATGTTGCTGATCACCAAATTATTTCACCTATCCAGCGTTGGCCCTTCGAGCATCTCCTTTATCAATCTAACTATAATAGGACCTTGCATGCTAATTTTGTATGTATACATATGCTTACAAAGAAATAAAAGATTTGATTTGATTCTTTAATAGCTTCACAGTACAAACTTTACACATTTACTTCACTATGTAAAATAATTGAAGTACTCTGTATTTTCCAAGTGGTAGTGCCACGCTGTAGCTCCATGGGTTACAGCTGAATGGGCCGGCACGACCGGGGAAGTACCACTCTCCCACATGATATCGACGTGAAGTAGTGGCTTTGCCATTGCGTTTCGATCGATTTGTGGGAGATCCGGAGGCCCAATCCCCCCCCTAAAGGAATATGGCAGCACAGTTTCACGAGACATTACTCCAGGAGGGTACCAGCCGCGTAAGCGCTGGAGAATCCCTCTCCGAGCATCCACCTCCAGGACCTGAACCTGAAGGTGGATGCTCGGGCTGCCCTGCGTATTCTGGAGGGGGCAAAACCGTGCTCAACCCTATTTCTGCTGCTCGAGGTAAACGAAGCAGGAGGCTTAAGTCACCCCACACCACGCTAACCGTGGACTTTTGCAACATACGGGGTCTCCGTTCTAACCTGAACGATGTCCATTACCATCTGGAGACTGCTAAGCCGGCCTTGCTCTTTTTGACTGAAACACAGATATGCTCTCCGACAGACACCTCATTCCTCACATACCCTGGGTACAAACTGGAACATTCCTTTTTGCCGCGGGCGGGGGTGTGTCTTTACGTCAGAGAGGATATCTGTGCTCGTCGTCTCAGCAGCCTTGAAGGACGGGGCCTATCTGACATTTGGTTGCGCGTAGACTGCGATGACCATCCGCGAATCTACGCGTGCCTTTATAGGTCCCATATGAACGGTAATGCCGAAATAGATCAATTCGTGGAGCACCTACAGATGGCTACAGATTCCGTGCTTGAGCAGATCTCCACCGCAGAGATCGTGATACTTGGCGATTTCAACGCCCATCATGCCGAATGGCTTGGTTCGCGCACCACCGATCATGCGGGGAGATCTGTTCACGACTTCGCTTTAGCGTATGATCTAACACAACTGGTCACCTCGCCTACGCGAATCCCAGATGTGGTTGATCATACACCTTCCCTGTTGGACCTTCTGCTGACCTCTCACCCGGAAAACTACACAGTATCCGTTAACGCTCCTCTCGGATCGTCGGACCACTGCCTGATCCGGAGTTCAGTGCCGGTTACGCGCCCAACTCGACCCCGTTTTGTGGGTTGTCGTCGCGTGTGGCACTATAGGTCTGCAGATTGGGACGGGATGCGGTCCTTTTTTGCATCCTACCCATGGGGGCAAGTTTGCTTCTTGTCGGATGATCCAGATGTCACTGCTAACTATGTTGCTGATGTAGTGCTTCAGGGTATGGAACTCTTTATTCCATATTCTGCAGTGCCCATCGGTGGCAGGTCACAGCCCTGGTTTGGTCGCTCTTGTAAAATGGCCTCTGGCCACAAACGAGAGCGTTACCAAGCTTGGGCTGATTCAGTGGCATCTAAGGATTCAAATACCAGCAATCTCAAAAAGAAATATAACTTTGCCTCCAGCTCCTTCAAAAGAGTAATCGCAAGAGCGAAGTCGGAGCATATCGGCAGAATTGGCGAGAGATTAGCCCGCCTTCCTTCGGGAACACGTGCGTTCTGGTCTCTTGCTAGGGCTGTCCAGGGAAATTTTTGTCAGTCATCCCTACCGCCCCTGCACAGAGAGAATGACACACTGGCCCACACCGCAAAGGAGAAGGCCGATCTTCTGGGCTCTCTCTTTGCGTCTAACTCGACTTTGGATGACCAAGGGAACTCACCACCGACTATACAACGGTGTGATACCTCGATGCCGGATATAATTTTCCGGCAATGTGCAGTACGTAAAGCACTGTTCTCCTTGGACATTCATAAGTCGAGTGGGCCTGATGGCATCCCTCCGATAGTGCTGCGGACTTGTGCTCCAGAGTTGACACCGGTTCTAACGCGTCTTTTCCGGCTCTGTTACTCATCAGGCGTTGTCCCAAAAACATGGAAGACGGCTTTGGTGCACCCGATCCCTAAAAAAGGTGACCGCTCAGATCCGTCCAATTACCGCCCTATAGCCATAACGTCTCTGTTCTCCAAGATAATGGAATCCATTATCAACAACCAGCTCCTGCGATATCTAGAGGAGCACCAGCTGATTAGCGATCGCCAGTACGGTTTTCGTCGCGGTCGCTCAGCTGGTGATCTTTTAGTATATCTTACGCATCGATGGGCGGAGGTGGTGGATTCCAAGGGTGAGGCGTTGGCGGCTAGTTTGGACATAGCGAAGGCCTTTGATCGGGTGTGGCATAGAGCGCTTCTTTCGAAGCTTCCTTCCTATGGGCTTCCCGAGAAATTGTGCGAATGGATCTCCAGTTTTTTGGCAGATCGGAGCATCAAGGTCGTTGTCGACGGTGCATGCTCCGACTTAAAGCGGATTAATGCTGGCGTTCCGCAAGGCTGTGTGCTATCTCCGAGTCTATTTCTCTTGCACATCAATGACATGCTGCAACTCAGCGATATTCATTGTTATGCAGATGACAGCACCGGAGATGCCTCATACACCGGCCGCGCTAATATTTCTCGGGAAAGCGTTGTCGAGAGTCGGAACAAACTTGTGACTTCAGTCGAGACCATGCTGTCAAATGTTTCGAAGTGGGGCCAAATGAACTTAGTCCAATTTAACCCCAAGAAGACACAAGTTTGTGCGTTTACCGCTAAGATATCCCCCTTTGTCGTATCCCTCCGTTTTGAAGATACTCCCCTTGCCACCTCTACTAGCATCGGAGTACTTGGCGTCGACATATCGAACGTCGTCCAATTTCGCTGTCACTTGGAAGATAAGGCTAAGTTAGCCTCTAAGAAGCTCGGTGTGCTCGGAAAGGCGAGGCGGTACTTCACGTCGGCCCATCGCCTGCAACTTTATAAGGCTCAGGTTCGACCTCACATGGAGTACTGCTCTCACCTCTGGGCGGGAGCTCCCCAGTACCAGCTTCTTCCATTTGACCGCGTTCAACGCAGAGCGATTCGAATCGTTGACGATCAAGTACTCTCCGGTCGGCTCGACCCTTTGGCTTTGCGTAGAGATGTTGGATCACTCTGCATCTTTTACCGTATATATCACGGGGAGTGTTCTGAGGAACTGTTCGATTTATTACCTGCAGCTCAATTTCGCCACCGGACTTCCCGACAAAGCGTGATGTTTCATCAATTTCATGTCGACGTCTGGAAGTCCACAACCTTGCGATTTTCACGGCATTTTCTACCTCGCACTGCCACATTATGGAACCAGCTGCCAGGTGAAGTATTTCCGAACAGTTACGACTTAGGAACCTTCAAGAAAAGAGCATATTCCCTCCTTAAAGGCCGGCAACGCATCCTCGAGACCTCTGGTGTTGCGGATGTTTGTGGGCGACGGTGATCACTTACCATCAGGTGAGCCGCCTGCTCGTTTGCCATCCTATCCCATAAAAAAAAAAAAAAAAAAAATATAAAATCTTTGGAGCATATTAACTATTATGCATGTTATTACGAATTTTGAACGATTCACGAACCCTATTACGGACACGGTGTGTCAGTAGGGCGATATATGTCTAAAATTCTTAATCGAATATGCCCTATTCTTAACTTTTGGAGTTTCCTACGGATGCAAATTCTTACAGAAAACTTTGCATCCGTAGGAAACTCCAAAGGTTAAGAATAGGGCATATTCAGGAAGCTTGCCTTGATATAATTAAGGAACATTTATTTTATTCATATGGACTTTTGCGAAATAATATGAGAAACTTTATTAATCAATGATCTGAGAAGAAAAAGAAGTAGATGAATAACCTAAACACAACACAAAACACGTGCAACACCTTCGTAAATGACGCGACGACTGAGTAAACTGAGTCCAGCAAGAACCTCTATGCAAATTGGGTTTAGCCTTTTGGTTAGCCAATTAGCATTGTGGTTCGCGTATTCTAAAATCATTGATATTAAATATCATCTTTAAATCTTACAAAGTGAATACTGAGCTTAAAACCATATCAAAGTAACAAGTCTCATTATCCCTACAAAGCTGTATACGACAGTTTAAGTAGCAGTTTGTATGCCTTACACATAGTTACACCCAAAGTGGGTTATTAAGTTAACTAAGTGAACAACAATAACATAAATTCTATCGGCCCCCGTACAAATTAATTTTCAACTTGCATCCCGTGTGTAATCTATGTCACCCGTTGACCTATACGGATGAGTGAGTATAGTGAGGTTGGCGTGAATTGGTTGCTTTGGTCTATTTTTGCAGTATAAATACCACAGAAACGATATTTTATATCTTTATGATAAATACCATGTTGAAGTCTTTCGTCTGGACATGAAATATATGAGTCAGCTATCCTGATAAAAATTAACATAAATGACTATATAACCCTACAATATAAGAGGCACCGAAATACACTCCGAGCGCAAAAACGTCTAGTAGCACTATATACTAATAGTACTTTTGTGAAGAGGATGGAAATCTATAATAAGTTATAACGGCTTTTGATAGTTGTCCAAAGTAATCATATTTTTACAACGAATTTTTTTATATGTCAAAACATTTTATTCAATACATAACTTGGATTTTTTAAGGATAAGAAGTACATAGAATTTATTTGACATGTAATAGTAGAATTAGATTAATAAATATACTTGGAATATTTAATAATTCGTCAAAGAAATAATTTGTAATTTGTATATATTAGTAATAACAAATATTTTAAGAAAATATTAAATTAATATTTTCTTTGATTTATTAGCTTAAAACAAAAAATAACTATACCTTAATTTTTAAGTTATACAAAAAAAATTATTCAATGTTTTCTCAAAATATTAGTTATTATTAAATATGGATTTCCGCAAAGTAACACCTGAATCTATTAATTATCTTATATTTTAGAATTGCATATCAACATATACACACAATAGTTGTCTATGTAAGTTTCAATATGTGTGCGGGCACCTATTAGGTTACTGGATGCGTCTAGGTAGCTAGGTGCCTGATATATTAATTACGGTTCTGTCTACTTGATGTACTGATTGTGATGGAGTCTGGTGCCATCTGGCTGATGAATTTATAATACCTTTAACATTATATATTTATTTATTTATTCGTGGCAAAATATCGGAGAAATGAGAGAAGGAGGAGTTTGTTTGTTTAGGGAGGACATAGATGCTGGCTACCGCCTGTGCGGTCGTCCAGCTCCACCGGGTTTTGGGCGAGGGCCTGGCCCTACAATAGCCCGGGAGGGAGAAGTGCCGAAGGCACTTCTCCCGAGACGGGCGTAGAAGGCGAAAAGCGCTTTCTACCTCCGTCTCCTGCGGACGCCGAAAACGTACCGCTACTATAGGAGGGGTTGACAGCGAGCTCAAGGGCACCACTGTGGTTCGGACCTCGGCTTGTCTCGCTGTCGAGAGACATGGGGGGGATCGGAGCAAAATGCCTCTGTGCAACTGCAGTGTTGCACAATTGGGCCCTACTGAATAATACTCTTTGACTATTTGGAGAGCAATTTATCGTGACCTTGTTTTTGCCTCGAGCTCGCCGGCGAGCTCGGTGTTTGATTGTGTGACCTCTGATTACCTCACACCTGGGGATTTTACCTCGACGACTTGCGGATAACGCTAAAGCTGCCAACGTAATGGCTGCGATGGGGTCATCCGGGTCGTCTAATACCTGCCGTGGTCGGCGACGGGGGGGTTTGAAAAATGGGATAGAAGAGGCAGTCGAGTAGTTCGATGCCTGGACAACCAATGGGTTCGGGTGGTGGGGCGCTCGATCAAAGTATCGGCGGGCGCAGTCCTTATTGAACTGCGCTAGAGAGGGAAGGTTTAAGTCGCAATGCAACTCGGTGTTCCGGATATACCACGGGGCGCCGGTTGCATTACGAAGAAAACGGTTTTGGATGACTTGAAGTTTATGAAGGTGGGCCTCACTAGCATGACTAAACACTACTGATGCGTAAGTCATGATGGGGCGGATGCAGGCAGTGTAAAGTGTCTTCTTATTACTAAGAGACATTTTACTCTCTTTGCGAAGTAGGGGACCAAGGCGACCCATTATGAAGGCCGCTCTGTTACGGACGGTTGTTATGTGATCGTTAAAGGTGAGATGACGATCAAGGGTGACTCCGAGGTATTTTGTTCTAGGAACCCAGGGAATGGGTTCGTCGAACAAAATAAGCGGTTTCGGGTAAGGGGAGCGTGTCTTCTCAGTAAAGCACATAGCTGTGCTTTTAGCTGGGTTGACCGCGATGCGCCATTTTCGGAACCAGTCACCGATCTCGGTGATGGCCCGTTGCATGACGAAATAGGACTGTCTGTTGATATGCCACCCAGTGGTGTAAATGGCGGTATCATCCGCATATTGGGCTAGGAATACTTTGGGCTGAGAGCGTGGGATGTCACTGGTATACAGTGCAAAGAGAATAGGTGATAGCACGGAGCCCTGAGGGACTCCGGCTCTGACTGGGTGGGGGGAGGAGAGGGTGCCTTCCACGCGATAGCGAAAGCTTCTGGCTTTAAGGAAGTCTTGTAGGATGAGCACAAGACGTTCTGGCACGCCAAATTGGTATAGCTTGTAGATCAAGCCGTTGTGCCAGACTTTGTCAAAAGCTTTCGCTACGTCGAGGAAGACTGCTAGCGTAGTCTGGGGTTTGGGGTACTTATTGAAGCCCTCAATGATGTGCACCGTGAGGCGGTGCACCTGTTGGACGCATGAGTGTCCGGGTCTGAAGCCAAACTGCTCATCTGGGATAAGGTGGTGTTCCTTAGCATGGGACTGGAGACGGTTTGCAAGTAACCGCTCGTAAAGTTTGCCTAAGGCACTGAGGAGGCTGATGGGGCGGTAACTGGTGGGGTCAGATGAGCTTTTGCCTGGTTTGTGAATGCCAATGACATTTGCACATTTCCAGGTGTCTGGGAATAAGCAGTGGCTCATAGCAGCATTGAAGATGCTGACTAAGAGATGGATGAGAGGAGGAGAGAGGGTTTTAAGAACCCTGTTGGAGATGCCATCGGCACCGGGGGATTTGCGCGGTCGGAGGGCCTTGATCAGTCTCTCCACCTCAGCGTAAGTCGCTAAGGTGATTGGTGGGAGTTCAGAGGTGACCACAGAGCTTTTACGTTCGACTTCAGCATCCACCGAATCGAGGTGAGCTTGGTCAACGTGATCTACGTTAGGGGAACACTGAGCCTCTAGGCTATCAGCTAGGCACTCAGCTTTGTCTTCGTCAAAGAACGCTGGGACTAGTGGGACTGGTCTGTATAAGGGAGGCATGTCGTTATGGTTACTTCCTTTCAAGCCTCGCGCCAAGTCCCAGTAAGCATGGTGGCTTGGCACGAGGTTTGAAAGTTTATCGCCCCATTGTTGATCACGCAACTCAGACATGCGACTTTGAACCATGCGTTCAAAGTGGCGTTTCTTAGTTTTGTTCTCTTTACTGGGGTAAGAGTCGTAATGTCGGGTTACTGCTTTACTCTCCGTCACCAATCGCCTCACATCCGCTGGAATGACAAGGCGCCGGTCGTCCGGCACTATGACCTCCTTTGCGGATGCACCTACTACGGTGGAGAGGTGATTGGTGAACGAATCGATCGCAAGGGTTACGTCATCTTTTGTCAGGATGTCGTCAGGGATCTTGTCTAGGTCCGGTGAACTGATAGCCTTTAGGGCATCGCCTACTTGCTTCCAGTTCACTATCGTCTTAGTGGGGCGGGGGAGGTCAGTCGTTGGGTCGGGACCTAGTCGCAGTATAATGGGTCGGTGGTCAGAGTGAAGCTCGTGAACCACTTCTATGGAGCGTAACCGGAGTGTTACGCCTCTGAATAGTGCCATGTCAAGCAAGTCAGATCGGTGGTTTTCCATATAAGGGTAGTGAGTGGGCTCAGTGGGCGCAATTATGTCAAAGTTAAGTTCTGCGATTAGGTTTTCAAGTGCAATACCTCTGGGATTGTTGGCGTTACAATTCCATAGGATGTGCTTACTGTTGAAGTCGCCAATCAGAATGACGGCGCTTCCTAATGAGAATAGGGCTTCTAAGTCAGCTCGGACGATCGGCTTTTTGCAAGCTTGGTAACAGGATGCTATGACTATAGGTTGATGACCAGTCATAGCTAGGAGGCAACAAGATGCTTCCATATTAACAAGAGTCGGGGTAGGTAGGGGAATGCAGTGCAGGGACCTTTTGTAATAGATAAGAGTGCCTCCCCCACGGGAGTTCACTCTATCATCACGTACCGTTCTGTAATTGGCAAACCTAGGGTTCGCCTTCCCCGGTTTTAGAAAGGTTTCCTGCACGCATATGATATCGATAAGGTGGGTACAACAAAAGTCGTGGACGAGGTCACGTTGTCTGAAGAGGCCGTCAGCGTTAAATGACGCTAACGAAACTGAGTACGGTTTCGTGCGTTCGGTTGTACTACCCATAGTGGTTGTACTGGGGAGGGGCCTGGGGAACGAAGCGCTTAAGGGCGCTAAGTAAATTCGCGTGTTCCAATGTGTATTGGATCACGTCCGCTGGGGATTGAGCGTATTGCATCTTGTGGAATAGCTCTTGTACCTCATTGATGTCAACCGACATAGCCAGATCGCTGACTAGGTTGATTGCCTCTTGAAGAGGGGCAGCCATCAATGGCATAGGTGGAGCTTGTGGCCAGGAAGCGGCGCGGGGAGGCGCGCGAATGGTGTTGGCGACGGGTGCCGGGAGCGCGGGGCGAGCCGGGGCCGGTGCGCGGGCAGGGGCCGCGGCGCGGGCGGGTGCGGGTGCGGGCGCGGGTGCGGGCGCGCGGGCCGGGGCGCGGGCGGTAGCGACGGTCTTAACCATACTGGGTGGTTTAGACCATGCGTTACGGGCTGGGAGCGGCGCGGGTATTACCTGTGAGGCAGGTACTACCGTTAGTTTAGGGCTTACCCGTTGGTAACGGTCGTAAGAGGGACGGGTCGGCCTATGCCTTGCCACCCTGTGGTTCACTCGTGGTGCTTTAGGGCAACCACGGTAATTCGCGGTATGCCCTTGAGCACCGCATAAAACACAGCTGGGTGGGTCCGGTGAATCCCGGGTGCGAGTGCACGCTGCTGTCGCGTGATCGCCTAGGCACTTAACGCACCTAGCGCGAGCGAAGCAGAAACGGGAGGCGTGCCCGTATAGTTGGCAGTTATGGCACTGCGAGGGACTCCCATTTTTGTATGGGGCTTGGACATCGAGTCCTGAGAGGCCACAGACCTTTTTTAAATTAAAAATGGCCTTGCCTTCAGGTGTACGATCTAGTACTACGAGTACTAGATCGTAGGGACTGCGGTCCTTCCCGCTGTACATGCGGTGAACTGCATGTACGGGGAAGTCTTGTGCCTTCAGGTCGGCACATACCGAATCGGTATGTACCTCCTTGGGCACACCGCGGATGACCACTCGGAGGACTTTCTCCTCTTCGAGCGCATAAGTATGAAAACTTATGCTCTCTTTACGGAGGAGCTTTGTTAGCGCTCTGTGGTCGCTACTGGTGGGCACTTGGACTTTAATGCCCTGCTGCGTGGAGCGGGCATTAGTGTAATGGATCCCACGATCCGAAACTAAACGGGACAGCATGTCCCATTTGGTTTTGTCCTGAATGAACAGGGGTGGAGGCGGTTTTTCGCGGCGCGCGCTCGCGTCCTGAGGGGACGCGGCAGTAGTGGCCGGAGCGGAGGGAGGAGACGCGGGGCGCGGGGCGGGGGTCGGCTTCTTGCCGGAGGCGGGGGCCTTAGCGGGTGCCTTGGCGGGAGGGGCGGAAGTTGCGCAACTAGCGGCTTTAGGAGCACGCTTGCGTTTGCGGTCAACGACGGTATAGCCGTCGTTATCGGAGTCCGAGTCAGTGCGTAAGGCGCGACTCGGATCTACTTCCATCTCCGTTTCGGAGTCCGAAGTGGGCTCGACAACGGCGATGGAGGGACGGGTGCTCGCTGGCCTCCCGATCGGTGAGCGCGAGCGAGACCTCTCACGGGGAGGGGCTGCCACCGTGCGTCTATTGTCCGGGCCCGGGGCGGGCGAAAGCGGGCTGTCCTCTGAGAAGGACCGGGTCAGAGGAGGGACGTTGGCCTCCGGGATTGAAGTCCCGGAGGGAGCAATAAGAGTGTCCGTGAGGCGGGCACTCGCTTCCTCTTCTAGGAGTTGCATATGAGCAACATACAGATCGGGGTGGCGGAGGGCGAAGGTCTGAAGGACCTGCACCTCACCGTTAGAGGGACGGGACTGCATCCTGAGGGGAATACTCAGGACGCCCTATCAAGGGTTTGAATTCCCTCACACACCTTGTGAGCTCACTGTGTGAGAGGGAGTGTGTACCTAAGGTGTGCCCTAGTTGTGTACCCTCTCCGAGCTTTTTTCTCGGCGGAGAGGGGTGCTCCTAAGCGCTACTCCGGGGTTGACTAGGGGCGACCCCAAGGCCAGTAATCCCGGAGCCCAGCTTGCTTCGGCTGACCCGTGAAGCGGGAAAGGCCACGGTGCAAGGTTAAACCAAAACAACAACAGTGGCCGTTGTCACCGTAGGGTGTCACACTGCGACCGCAGCAAATGGCGGATTTGATCGTTCAGACGGGTTTGGCTGACGCTACCCCACGCCTGAACGACGTCGCTTAACAGCACAAAGTGTGTTGTTACGCGACTGTTACTATGTTGTGTCGGGTAGTAAAGTGGTGAAATGCGCACCGAAAAGTGCGGTCAAAACAAGACCACCAGCCCGATATGATGTTGTTCGTCCGAAACAAGGGACTTGGGTAGGTGGTAATGCCTGACGTCTTAGAGCGCCTCTGCGCGACGGCACGGCGAGCTCGTAGCTCGCGTTGCTCGGCGTTCGGCGGCTGCTCAGCTTCTGCACACAAAACAAAAACTTCGTCAGGACTGCGTATTCCAAGGCACTGGTCTGCAACTAGCGTCGGAACGATGACCCGAGTGAGACGGCAATAGTGCGGGGACTATTGCGGTCTCACTGGGAGATACTGGCGGAGCTGTAGACAGGTGTGCACGGCGTGGCGGCACAGGTCGGAATGAGTGAGTGGAGAGAAGGAGGACGTGGGCGCAGCGGTTTTATACATATGAAAAGCGCCTCTCGCGGATAAATTTGGTACTCTTTCAACTTGATGCTGGGCTTGTGCTTCGTGTGGGGTATAGGTTGCGATGCATCTCCATCGTCTTAGTTCCGACATCAGCCGTAAGGTGGTGGCGTTGACAATATGAATGTTAAGTAATTTCAAATAGCAAAAGGTTAAAGCATGGCGCAGTTTCCTTTGTTATATATTTTTCAAACCTTTCTTACGTTACCCATCTTTTGGTAATAAATTATTTAAATTTGAATTTGAGAATTTCGCTGCAAATTACGATATCACGCTGTAGGTACTGATTTTTTTTGTTTTTAAATGTACAAATAGGTAAATTTCTCTGAGATACTCCATTTCACTAAAATGTAATTACCACTTGGTTTTTTACACATTGTAAGTCTCTTCATGTAAACAGCTTCCAACTATGAACTAAACCGTAGTTCATATACAAATTTGCAAAGGCAAAACTTTCACTAACAAGTGTTTGTGTTGTTCTGCATCTTTATACCGAATGTATAAATGTTTAACTATGTGTTGTTGAGAGAACGGTATACTGTAGTAACCTCATACAAGTAGCAAAGAGTAGGTAAACGATTATCAAAAGTATCTATGTTAATTATCATCAAAATGCTATATTTAGTCATACATAAAACGAATGTGAAGAACACAAAAAAATCTTGATTGAGTGAAGTAGCGTTATGTTCATTATTGTAACAATTAAATGTATCACTTATACATAACAATTGTTCTATACTATTAATTTGTATTGATTCTGTGATTATAATAAAATGAGTCAGATATTATACAATTACATCGGAAAACTAATTACTACATGGAGAGCAATTAAGCAACATAAAAGCCATTGCAGGCTCAAAGACAGTTTATGTGCCTAAAACCCATCACTAGCTGCACGATTACCCCATTCTATTAATGTAATTAATCAGTATTTAGTGAGTGGATCAGTACATAATATACATGAGAACACTGATTTAAAACAAAAACTTTATATAAAAACAAGAAGACCAATTCTCTGCATACCCACTTCGCTATCCCATAGATACTATTCTAGATTCCGTGCACGTAAAGTCCCCGTAACTTAAGGGTTCCATATCGGAACGTACGTGTGGAAGTTCGCACTTCTTGTCTGTCTGTACGTCCCCTACGTCCCCCTACGCCGCTTGAACATCAATTGTTTTACTTTTCAACTTATTACATAGTTTATCTAACATAGTTTTCGGTGACAGGAAAGTGTTTTACTTAACTTTTCGGGTAACTGTGTTGAATGTTTCGTCACGTCAGGGAATTGATTTAGGTTTCTGCGTGTAGTCTTGCTTTAGAAACAGTTGTTTTTTGATTGGATAGTCTTTAACTAGTATAATATCTCTTGAGGTTAAGTGATAATACTGTCGAAGATTTTGTTAAGACCTAGAATGCCCACCTGTCTAGCTACTACCCTAAATTCGTCGACAAGAATCTAACAGTATGTTCCGCCAGCTGTCCTTGAGAGCCAATACTGACCTACATCGTCGACTAGATCATCACGTACCATCAGGTGAGAAAGTTGTCAAAGATAAGTCTATCAGCTATAAATTACACAAAAATATGTTACTGCAAATGTTTTCGGCAAGATTCCATGAAGATCTAAAACACCCGGATTGCAGTTTTCTCCGTGATAATACAATGTGGGTAGCACAAAGTGCATCTTAACTACGAGTACTTGAATATTCTTAAATACGTTACTAAGTACGAGGTACTCGTATACAGGAGTTAACATACAAATTGTTCTAAATTGTAAACGCCTGGCTGAGTTGCGAAGTTGTGCTCTAGCAATTCAAGCAAAGGAACGATCTTGACCGAACGAAAGCTAGGTTTCCACATCAGTTAGAAGTTCAGAATTTATTTTGATAAAGGGGTTTTGACCGCGTAGAGATCTATTGAAAATCCCATATGTCGTCTCATGCATTCAAATAATCAGATATGTTCAAAAATGTATGTAGATAATTAAGTTAGAACCAGCTGTTGGGAAAGATGGTTTTAATGGCTGGAGGTCAGTGCCTTATTTTCGGCTTCATAATTAGATGTGTTCAATAATACTATATTTTTTAGTCACAAAAATAACGCACTTACGCAAAATCTGGCGATGATAGAATTACTATCTTTACATATACAGGTGATCCAAATACAAACGAGTTAAAAACTCTTACTTAACTTGTCCACATTTTCAGTCATAAATTGTAGTTAAAAGTACTTCTACCTAAGCAGTTTTTTTTGTATAACACTAGAAAACCGGCCTAGTGCGAGTTTGACCCAAATACTAAGGGTTCAGTACTAACCCACAGTGATTTTTGTGCCAGTGATTTTCTACTTGAGTGTGGTAGATAGCCAGGTGAGCATTTGTAAAAAGCCCTTTGCGCAAGCTGGTGGTAGGGATCGACATATGGGCCTGTGGCACGGCAGTGTATACCTATTACCGCTCGGCTAGCATTGATTCCTGCATTTCAAATTACTGCTTTGTAACAAAAAAAAATGTTTTAACATTTCGAGACCAGTAACGTGTAGTGCGTAATATAAAGTTTTCGGGTAATGGGTTAAACTTTTCGGGTTTTCGTTGTTTGTTACTACGTCATATTTTAGACCAAAAATGTACTAAAGCTTTACAACTACATCTCTATATGAATTAAACTGGTAGGAACTAATCGTTTATGATAGTATATCTTGACCTGACTACATCGCCTAAGGATTACATCTAAATCTAGATTACGACTAAATCAGCCGGGGATTTAAAACATAGAGATGAGTTTTCATTTTAATATAGATAAAGAGTAAAAAGATCGGCATGTTTTATCTCTACAATTGTGCTATTAATAACAAACGATAGTCATAATAATAATAATGTTTATTTCAATCAACTAGGATCATACACACTTACAACATAATCTTCTACATAATATAAGCTTAAACAAAATATATATAATAAGCTCGAACAAAATTTCAAATACTCGTGGCAATGACTTACCAGGACCTGTATGATCGCATTCCCCGATTTAAAGAGTGAGGCCTTAAATCTGGCAATGCGATGTCTTATCAGTGCATCGAGAGCCGGCACACGAGCCGCCGCAAACATTTCGGACGCGCTACAGTACCGCGGCAGGCGGAACAATATCCGGAAAGCGTCGTTATACCTTTCAAATTTATACCGCGACCATAGTCGTGTAGTGTATAGTGCCGTACAATACGTTTTAAACATTAGTATTTTAGCTTAATAATCATTATGCTATCTTGTATTATGGCAATTTCGACTGAACGCGATATAACGCTTACCCGATGTAGTCATGTCGGGATTTAGTCATTAAACGATTTTGTTATAGTGGCTTTTAATTCATATCGAGATGAAGCCATTTAGCTTTTCACCCAGTCTGACGCTTTTATGTAGTATCATTTTTACGATAGAAGAAATGAACCATTTCGTGTTAACACATTTTAGGCATCGAAACCTAGCTTTGCTGTACACTTTATGGTTTTTAAATTTTTTAGGCAATACTTTACTTACACAATATCTTATAAAAAGTCAACTAGCTACATGTTTCAATTCGAAAGAAAAGAATGAATGAAGGACCGTTGAGGCTTAGTAATAAGGATTCATTTTCTAGTAGGGAATCTTAGAAACATGGTGAAGGATTTATATCCCTGAAGAGCATCACGTAATTTCAAAAGATAAACATGATATGCTTCTCTATTTAAAAAATAAAGAAGAAAGTAATTTTTATTCAACGTTAACAGTGGCTGTTCTTATTTGTTAGAATCCTTGCAGAGATAACGATCAGCGGGAATTGCAGTTCCTGTCGACAACGCGATAGCGCGTTTACGGACTGCGCAAAGTGTTTCTAACTGCACCTTAATTGCTGATTAAACTGCTGTTTAGCAGTTAGCTTGCATCTTTCATTAGGAAAACCTACTTTTATCGTCCTTTCTGTTGGTAAAACTCACTTGCTTTTTAAAGTACGGCACCTAAAGGGAAAATTAAGCCCCATTAATGAGACTCTAGTGTCTGTGTGTATGTCTGTCTATCCGTAGGTATTTCACAAGTCTCTAACCCATAATTTGAAAGTGTCCCAAACAAGAAACTTATTTGGCGCAAAATCAAAACAGTAGTTATATGTAACGCAGGACTGCAAATTTGCTGTTTAGTCCTTACTTGTATTGAAGTGAAAGGCTTTAGGATTGAACTATGAGTTACGAGCAAAGCGATCCATGTTAAATAACTACAAACGGTAATAAAAAATATGTTTTTTTTAAGCTGTGACAAAGGTTCGAATTTTAAAAACCTTGTCTACGCTAACGGATAAATAGCTTTTGCACGCTTTTGCATACAATAGGTTCCGAGCTTGTGTGACAGTAAATAATACATGAATTATAACGAAACAATATTATCCCCTTTGTGGCCAACAAATACTGAAAATGCCGATTGAAATTGTAGCTTCTAAATTGTGACTAACCCCAAAAAAAAACTGCCGAGCCTAAAGAATGTTAGTAAAAATTTAATATGGTAGAAGACGGAACTAAATGCAGTTGAGATGAAAGTGAGATAAATATGTGTCTACAGCATTATTCCCTTTGTGTAAAGTCCTTGGAAACATACCTTTCGGTCCATTATGTAACTGAAATCTTAGTGCGAATTACACAAAGTAAACTAATCTTTACTTCACTTTAATTTAAGTCCTGTTTAATTATTAAAGATGCGTCTTTGAATTGGAAAGAACTGTTTTTAAAGTGCTTTAAACACTTCTATATTGGTGAATTTTCTTTATTACTGTATCAGCCTGATTGTCTACTCCTGAACACAGGCTCCCCCATTAAGGAGGGATTCGCTATAATCTTCCAAAATTCTAGTTATTCAAAGATAAAAACACATAGGTATATAAAAGGAGTCAATCGTTCAGGTCCCCGTTTTTCCAGGAAACCTCTTTTGGTCAACGTACTACCTCCCTGATGTAAGTCGGATTATGCAATACCGAGAGAACAATTTTAAACTTAAGTACTAATAAACATTAATTTCCCCTACTTTAATCCTCTCAAATCGTAGTTCCCTAAACTTGTTAACCTCATAAACCACTAATACCCAATAACCAAGTTAAATACAGCAACAAAATGTTAATCCCTCGTAACAAACTCATCCTGAACCACTTAATCATGGTACAATGTATCTATTTTGTAAACAAGGCTAAAATAGCTACACAGTAAAGTTTTCATGCAGTAACGTAACTTGCAACATGCCTAAGGAGGCTGGATGTTATTTTAAGCTCCCACTGAACTCGCAGAGGCTGGCAGTTTTACTGTCAAACCATTTTTGACTTTGTATCTTCTACTACAATGCGTAGTATTGTTTGAAAAATTTCTAAAAGTCACGAAGGGGACGCTTCACAGTCATTCAAGCATACAGTGATAGAGACAAAGTCTTACCAGCCACACTTACAGGCGAGCCATTGCCACTTAAGTATGAATTGACTCTAAGGATTGTGTGATCGTTTTAAACACAGAGGTGCCACGCAGTGCCCACACAGATGAGAGACAGCACTTTTTTGAGTTCTTAACTCCAAATACCACGGTCTGCGTTAATTGTGAAATTATGTATACCATCACTTGCATGATTGCACTAACACTGTAAGAACGAGGCAGTCAAAGAGAACACATGCTGTACCTAAGTTCTTTTTGGATTTGTCGGTTTGTAGAATCGTTATATGATAGTAACAGGATCTAACCATTTTCATCGGCAATGTTAAGTAGCAATGAATTTTCATTCGTCTCCCTTTTTATGTCAATATAGAAAAAAAACTGATTGAACTAAAGAACACCACCGTTGCGTTGCGTAGCACAATGAACGCGGAGCGCAAGACTCTGAACTCCAGACCACTCGCTCGGAACTATGCCCGTTTGAAGGTGACGCGTGTCACATGCCTTGATTGCCTGAGCCAAAACATCCAATATATCCTATCTGATCTATGTATTTAAGTATTGGTCTTAGGGTTACTTCATCACCATCGCGGCTCCCTGTTTAATACATCATTAAGCAGGGTCCCTCCTGGTTTAATACGTCTTTTATACATTTATTTGGGGATATATAGGCGTGGTATTCATTTCCGTTTTATTGAAAATAATTACTTTTCTGAAAAAAGCATAATAGACTGTAAATAACCATTTAACTGGTTTCGCTCACCATATCACTCTAAAACGCTATTCGAATTAGCAAGTAACGTTTTCCTTAGGCTTCTTCGATTTTGAGGCATAATTGATTTCCTGAATCTGTCCGCTTGTCGCTTACAAACAATGTGATCTTTTGCATCTCTAACAGCTAGAAAAAAACAGACATTTAGCCAACCCTTTTTATTGACTCTGCCTTATACATTACTTTCAATTATGTATCCAGCAGTAAATATGAGTCTGGTATTAATGTTACTATTTTTTTGCAGTTTTTTTAAATAAATAAACCATTAAAATTGAAAGTATATAGTAGTACATTTAGTCGTTTGTTGCCGAGCGTCTTACTTCCTATGATAAGCTTCATACTGTGTGAATCATTAGTATTGTGATGTTGAACTAAGCTGTATGACGCCGATTGCTGAACCTTTAAAACTTGTTTAGCTATTTTAAACGTGACTTATCATACTGATATCATAACATAGAAGAGGTAGGAAGAATATCCGGTCATTATTAAACTGTCAAGACATCTAGTGGTAGGATTACTAAACAAGATAGACGTCTGGATGATTTCTGCCGCCTTGTTCTATATTTTAACTGGTGATGTAGCTCATTGTTATGATGCAGTGTGGAAAAACAAATGTATTAGAGGGAAACATGGTCAAAATAAGCAGCACCTTGATAGTGTGTAGATACTAACAAACTATATAGCAGAGCCGCAACGTGGTAACGTAATTTTTTTCATCTAAAATGCGCGAAAATTATAATAACGAATACTTTTCATATAGATGCTTTGAAAAATATACAAAAGTAGTTCATAATTTGGTTAGCTTCAAGTGCTATTCAATTGTTTTAGAAAATATATCGTACATATATATATTTTTAATGAGATTCTTAGCGTTCTTCATTATACTCGTATTACAATCTATCTCAATATTATATATACTACTAATTTTAGTTTGACTTAAACTGCTAAATAGAAAAAAAAACAAGTACTTTTTTATATGCCACCACTAGGTCATGGCTAACCTATCAGGTTAAGTGAGATAGTTCTCACCTGATGGTAAGTGATGATGTGGTCGGAGATGTTGTTCAAGCTAACCTAGAATTACTAGTGCTTGGTAACATATTTCCTACTTGAGGGTGGTAGCTAGCCAGGCGGGTACTCGTAACATGCCCTACCACCATGCTATAACGACTGCCATCCTAAGACAACAACCGGGACCGACGGCTTAACGTGCCCTCCGAAGCACGGAAGCGCTCAGTAGTAATGTCACCAGCGGTCACACAACCATGTGAATAGTAATGTCACCAACTCATGACCGCGGCGGAAGTTGCTTAACTTTGCCGATCGGTTCAGAATGGTTAAGCAAACTTCGCTACGAGCGCTTCAAAGATGGATTATGGGAAAGACACTATATTTTTGTGTTCTTTATATATGTAACACTCACTTCACGACAAACTCACACTCAACTACACTAGTTCAAAGGGTTTAGTCCTTTTTAGCCTTTACACTATGTCTCATCATTTACGTGGTGGTGAAGGTCATGTTTGTGAGATTCTGCATGTATTTTAATTATATCCACAATGACATAAATTTTTAGGTCTCGATTGAGGTCACCAGTTCTTATGTACCACGGTGGACTGACTATACTTTGAGTACTTTAATTTGGAATTATTTGATTATCTGGATTTTGCTATTCTTGGTACAATTTACAATAAAGACAAAATAATGTTATATTAAAGATTTTTTATAATAAAATTTTAAAAATAGTATAAAAAATTTAAGCAACACAATTGGCCTGCAACACAAATAGAGATATTGTAACATTTTTACCGTCTTAATTAAACCTATTATTTCTTCAATAAAAATTTAAGTTTGAGCAACAAATTTACGATGTAGTTAATGACATTTTTTACTTTGCTCATAAATAAAATGGCCGCGCGGCGAAAGCTATTTTACCGCGCCATTAATTCCGCTCCCGTTAAAAAAGGTAAAATTTACATTTAATATGGTTACCGGGATCAGGATCGCATGAATATTAATATGTATTAATCAATATTAATCTGCCGCGACGGTGTCTTGCTTGTGAACAGTGACTATTGGTATTTTTTACACCGAAGTGTAACACAATCCAATAGTAGAACAAATTTAATTTTATGTCCATATTTATTTTATCAACTTTGCCTACTTTTATCAAATAATGATAATTTTAATACAATTTTTCTATGGAGACGTAATTATTTTCCTTCATCAGCTACAACTGTAAGATTTTGTGTCCGTGTTCGTATAATTAAATTAACTATTATTCAACGTTAAATCCAATATTTGTTAGATTTTGTTATTTTAATATTTTACCATGAAATACTTACTGCTATTTGTACCTGTATTCGTATTTCTTAGATACTATCATAATGTCTTACAAATAAATTAAAGTCAATACTGTACTAGATCCCTAAAGCTAACCAAGGCGAAGCTAGCGGAATAGATACCTCGCTGGTATTCATAAAGGGTCACACCACATTAGTCCAAACGTGTATATTTGGTTTCTTACGGCGAGTCATTTTATTCATGGTGTACCTATTTGTTTTGCTTTGTTAAAATAATATATGGGTAAAATAAGTACACCTTAAATGCTTCATTGCTTTATAAAACGCATGGTTGTGCCTCGCCTCGGTGTTTAGCCATATTCGATAGTGATCAATTAAATCTAGGTAATTAAAAGAGTTTGGATTTATAATATAAAATTACCTTGTACTATAGTAGATTGCGGTGCTCCCCGCACAGCACCGATGGACGCTGACCAAATTAACAGTACAAACGCGTAGTTAAGTAGGTACAACACCTTCCTTACGTCAACCGCGTGCACACTTCTGCGGGCGCCGCGGTTCGACGGCGCGGCAAATATACAACCCTACCATCATTGCGTACCACCATCACTCTTGGACGTAAGTGTAAGGTACGTTTTAACTCTAACTTGTATTTTGTAGGTAATAGGTAATTATATCGTCTATCGAGTGAAGCATCCATTTCTATTATGTAATCAGTGGTGTTGGTGCCGATAAGGCCCAGAAAAGGGCTCGTTACCATTTTAACACTCTGTCTGCTGGAAAGATAGGGGATATATCACCAACAAGGTCATTCCCAAGGAGGGTCAGCATTAAGTAGGTATATGTTATTCGCGAAACCATAGGTATTTTATGCATGAGTTACTTAATATTTTAAATACTTGTGTTGTAGTCTTTATTTTTAGAACATACATATTGTATGGGGTAAGAACATGATGACTTTTGAAAATGTAGCGTTACATGACTGTGTAAGCGCGGTTCTATTTACCCAATCAGTTTAACCATCAGATAAAATAAACGCAGGAATCGATATACAAGGTAACCGCCTGTTTTATTCATTGTCCATAGATTATTATTGGACCTTTCAGATCTGCAGATATCCGTGACTAATAGGAACATGTCTTTAGGCTACAATTAAGCACAATTTAAATCTTAATTTGCAGATAAGGGCCGAGACAAATTGGTTGGTAAATAGCTGGTTAGGAGTAGAGGTGTCTTTATTGGTGTTCAGAGATTAATATGTAATTGGTCGGTTGGTTGCGCTTCATGTTGTTTTGCAATTATATGGTAAAGGGCCCCTTGTTTGTGATAGTATGTTATTTCATTAGTTTTGCTTATGGCACTAAATTAGTTCATAAATTGTACTTAAATCAAAATCTCTGCCATCTTAACCGTGTAATAAAATCAAGAACCAAAATGATGGTGACTTATTTGAGAGCAGTTACGCTTGATATCCTCACTCTGCCACCAACAGCTAAGTGTGGCAGGGTAAGTGGTTGTCGAGAAGATAATGCTTGTAGTGGTAAAGACGCAATTTGTGACAATCAAAGTTATTTTTTATCCTTATGTTTCAAACTTCATACGCAAAATGCCCTTCCACCATGCGGTGAAACTCAAGCCGGTGGTGGGCATAACCAGGGATCTGGGGCACAGTAGTCTGTAGTTATTACCGCTCGGCTATAATTGTTACAGCTCTTGTTTTTTTTATTTATAAAAATGATAAACATGTATTTTTTTCCACTTAATTAGGTATGGACATGGAACTCCCAAAAATTTTTATCAGCTTAATTTTACACTTTGCGTACCAAAGACGCGGCACGCTTTGACATGGTCACGTCACGTGGAAGCAGTCAGCGCGTTCCTGTGCAAACACTCTCGATTATTATCTTCGATGCCTGATATTAACTTGTATAGCGTTTAAGTAGTTTTTGAAATAATATATAATGTCATTGGTTTTGTTGGTAAACCTTGGTCATCTTAATTCACCAATAGTAAATTTAAGACTTTCACAACTTGAAAACATTGAGTATTTAACGAGACTTCATCGCGATAAAAACTTATATTAGTTACCTCGACGTTTCGACCAAGTTACATTCGCCGCGGTCACGAACTGACTGAAGAGGCGGGTGCCAATGTCTTGAAGGGCGGGTATTTTCTCCAACTACCCGTATTTGATTTGGAATATGTGTTGTTTTGATACACAACACTGACAACATCCACAGGTCATAACGAACGTAAAACGCGCTTGGTGCTTATGAGTTCAGCAAAGTAATACAAATTGTTTAGGGTTATTCGAAAAATGCTAACAACCTCTTAGAGTTAACTTCTGTTAGTCCTTACAAACATGTTTAGATATTAATAATGTTTTTGTGAGGGAATAAGCATGAGGTACACCTGATAACATCTCTTGTATCTGTAATTTATTACTGCATTTGTTTTTTATTCCTTTAATGTAAATATTCATAACTCAAAGGAGCTTGTGGACTATCTCATATAACACGATATACCTATAACATTTAAATATCTACGACTTTACTCTAAACCAAAAACATCTGTCACGAAGTAATACATTACAAACACAAGAGACATTTAGCTTCAGACGGGCCTTGTGGTTGTGACAAAAATATATAATAAAAAACACATTAATTTAAAAATATTTTTAGAACTAACAGAAGTCAACTCTAAGACGTTGTTAGCATTTTTTCCAATAACAATGTATTTTATTTCTTCCAAGGAATAGAAACCATCTGAAGCAGTGATGGCCCGGTGGCATTGGCTATGGTCTTCCGAAAAGCTGGTATGAACCTCGCCGCGGGCTTAAGCTTCTTCGCATGGTCTAAGGGCATTTTGTAAATAGCGCGTTGGACTAACTACCACCCTCAAATAGAAAATCTGTCTACACGCACCTAACGATGTGTTCGTGCAGCTGTCCTTCGAGAGCCAGTAATTCTAGGTTTAGGCCGTTAACATTCTATACCACATCATTCTTTACCATCTGGTGAGATCGTGGTCAAAGATTAACCTATCAGCTATAAAAAAACGACGGGTATTGTAATTTCCATCTTGTCAATGACAATAGAGGTATGTACATTTTTACTAAGTTATTTAATAGATTACTAATAATAATAATAAACGATATTTGAAAAACTTGTACGGATGGACAGGACGCCTCAGGCCGGAAATATATTTTTTTAAATGTTTTATCTATTGTAATTGACCCCACGAGACGCGAGATTTGGAGAAGAGTTTTCACAATACCTCGTTGTTTTTTTCAATAATTTGTTGTATTTATGACGGTATCAGGGGTAATGTATGGAATCACGTGCATCAGTGTCCAATGACAGTTCAAGATGATATGAGCTATATTATTTTAACTCGCGTATACCGTGATCATGTAGAATGTAAACAAAACCTAGCTAAAAGCGTGAAAAAAAACTCGATCATGCGCTCGTAGAGTCAAGATCTCCTGAGAATGCTTCGTGTAGCAGCGAAACACGTTGAAAATTCTTCCGGTTTGGCTGCGTGGTGTTTGTGACGTCACGTCGGCTTAACAGGAAAATTAGGCGGAATAGTCACTGGATATTTTTTTTAAATAAATTAATTTAATGTTTTCTTAAAATGTTTTGAAAATATTTGTTATTATGAAAAAACCCGGTAAAAGTTTGGAAATTCCCACCACATATGTGTTCACCTTAATATGGCTCCATGTGGCCTTTTGAGTACGTAACCCAAAGAAAGAAACTAACATTGTATACGGCCAATTTCTATGAAAATGTAACCGAATTTAATATAATATATCACACCTTTCTTACCTCTTATTTTAAAAACAGTCAGGCTTCCATTTACGAAGAATTTAGCATGAACTTTGCAATTTAACCGGCGATTTTGCAATTCAAACCGTCAAGGTGGTAATATAAGGTATAAGGCGGTAATTTAAAGCATTAAGTCGGTAATAGCACGCCTGAGGCGATAATGACGAGATGGCATCGCGGACGATCATCGCGATCGCTGTCAATAACCGGCGTTCAACAGGTTTGCGAGATTGTTATGGCTGGTCGTTTATCTGATGGGGTTGGATTTAATGATTGCTTTTTTTCATCGGAAATATATTTTGATTGCTATTTTATGCCATGAATAGGTGAGACGCTTCAACGTCACGCATTTTTATTACAAGTTCAGTGTCACCGTCCTCGTAACAATTGACATTGAACTGCATTTGTCAACTTTAACTTCAACTTCTGTTTTGTGGTTTCTGTGGACACCACCACAATTTAACTGCACTTTTCACTGCAAGACGTTGGTACTTAGGTTTTTTACGGAACAAGCTCGAGGCCCATCTGATGTTAAGAAGTAGTCCGCGGCACAACATGCATCTGTTATAGGCAGAGGTTATACTACCTATAACAGATGCATTTTGGATCAAGTGACGATTGCACGATTGCACTGCACCCGTCACTATTGAGGCATTAGTTGTTCAGTCTCATCTGTCATGGCATTCATTCACACTGTTAGGTGCGTGACGACGTATTTTCTACTCGAGGATGGTAGGTAGCCAGGCGAGCATTCGCAAAGTGCCCTTCCACCAGGCGGTGAAGCTCAAGGTAGCGGTGGGCATCGAACCGTGGGCCTGTGGCACCGCTTTCCTTAGCTATTACCGCTCGGCCATCATTACCTCAAGGTCTCGTGCCGTTCATACTGCAACATGATATTTGTATACTACTGCTTCGGCGTAGAATATGTGATACTGGGGTGATACCCACCAAGACGTACTTCTTTTGAAGAGACCTACATGATAAAATGTATGATAAAGAGTATTTTTCTTGCCCTTCCATGCCAAAATATCATTTCATTTTTTTATGCTTGATGGTTAGTCTTTGACCACTATCTCACCTGATGGTAAGTGATGATGTGGTCGAAGATGTTGTTCAGGCTAACCTAGAGAATTACTGGCTCTCAAGGACAGCTGGAATATGTAATAATGGATAGCCGGAACACACCGTTAGGTGCTTGGTGACAGATTTTCTACTGAGGGTAGCTAGCCAGGCGGGCATTCGCAAAATTCTCTACCACCATGCTATAACGACTACCATTAAAATCTTTACGTAATTTGTTTCATGGTGCTAATTCGTGAGGACCGACCAAAGCATAATCTAATCGATGTCTATAGTGTAGATTGAAATTAATAATTGAATGAAAAAAAATAAAATTAATAATTGAATGATACTAAATTTGATGAAAATCCTTTCATCAGCCACGTATTTCTTAGAAGCGATCGTTCCGTTCTGTTAGAGAGGTAGGTCCTTTATCAGGAGAAGATATATATATATATATATATATATATATATATATATATATATATACTCGTATATATATTTTATTCTTTTTCTGAGGGTGCTTACTTAATGCACACGTACATCAACAGCTTTATTGTCCACCGTTGAACATAGGCCTCCTACGTTAGGGTGGTTTGCCATAATCCCCACGCTTGTTATGCATCTTTGGGATTACAGGGTAGTGGCAGTACTTTAAGGGGCGCTGCCACCTTCCGATATTTTCCCTTTCTTTACCTGTTGCGTCTCCAATACAAAAAGATTTGTTACTTATATACAAAATCCTATTTTTCTGTTGAAATCACACGTTTGGGTCACAATACCCATGGGCAGAAATGAAGGAGGGTAGCGGGGCGTGACATTCTCGCTTGCACCTCACGGGCGAGTCAATAGTAGAAAATATCGAGTAAATCATAATTATATTATTTTTTGTATCAAGCCAGTAACCAGGATACAGAAGAAATACATGAGTTAAAAATTATGTACGACATCATAAATTCCTCATGTATAATGAAGTGGAGCCATACTTTACATCCATGTAGATCGCGACAGTAAAATAGGTATTCATTTATTATAAGGTAAGTATAAACCTATCTCACCATAGGTAGAAAAAGTTAAGTAGTTATTTTTTTATAAATTTTTAGGGTGCCTATAAAATATCTCACCTCAAGTGGGAACTAAACCTACGTCTACAGATTTTACGTGTCTTAGCTTAACCACTGGACTATGGAGGATTGCTTGGCTGTGCCTAAATTTTCTGCTCTAATTGTATTACTTTCACTGTCATAGGGGATGGTCATCAACCAGACTACTAGTCTTTAATAGATCAAAAGAAATTCTTTTCAAACACTCTCATTGAACTTCCCTGCTATATTTCTACGATTACTTATTTTTTTTTGTAGCTTGCTGAATTTTAAATATGTGTACGGTGTTTTAACACTATAAAAACCTATTAAACATACGCAACTCCAAGCATAACCCCTCAAACGTATATTTTATCCGCACTGTACACATAAATTTTTTTGTCTTTATAAATGTCCAAACAAAAACCGATAAATCCCCGGCACATCCCTGCCTGTCACAGCTGACAACTCCAATATATAATTAAACTGTCTGGAACAAGGTAACCAGTGGTTGTGAACGGGTTTGTTCATCGACGCCAATTTATTAACGCACAATAATTAGTCGGTCTTTAGGCGTGTTCACTGAGCGCAATTTGCTCATATTTGGAGATAGGCGTTGATCGCCGCCAGGCTTATTTTCCTGCTATTTGGTGGGGAATATCACTATGGTAATATACCCTTTTATGGTTAAACGAAATGTCATAAAGTAAAATTATAGTTGAATAACGGTTATAGCTTCTCGCGAATCACATTTTACAAGAATTTGAATGATATTCTTTCAACAGTTAGAAAGTTTTTTTTAAACTTTAATGATAAGTAATCCGTTAGTATAGGATGATGTGGTTGTTAAACTTGTACCCGGAATGAATTTGAAATAGTGTATAGGAAGAGAGCTAAACAAATTTGTTTACAAAAAAATTACATCGGTTTTTCCTCGTAGGAATGGTATCCTTTTCTCATTTCCTTTGATTCAGAAGATTTCATGAAATCTTTCATGAAATATATCTCATTAAACTCCTTTCTGCAATTGACATAACTATAGTTTAAGGATAACAGCATAACTAGAAGTCTTATATTACATGCACATGAGACAAATATTTGTCTCAGGGTGATGGGCACAGTGCAGTACCTCACTTGTGATAAAACGAAGGGGTTGCAGCTAGAAGTTCCAAACGCTGGTTCTTAACCCTAATAAATTTTTTAAAAAGTACAGTTACATCCCTTTAAAAGCACGTCATTTGCAAGCATCCAATACTTATTTTCACGACGATAAGTGACGAATACTAAGAACATTAAGCAACATTGTTTAAGATAACACTTTGAGGTCTCAAGTACCAGACAGAGTCCCTAGTTTATTGGTCGGATGCATTTCAGGAAGGGCTCCCTGGGGTCGCATAATTGGATTCCACCATTCCCATTCCCTGGACAACCAGATAGACAGCATTAAAAAATATCAGTACCATATTACTTTTTTTGAATTTTTCGTGTTGTTTACAAAGAAAATATAGAACAAATAAACTAAAAAGATTAAACTTAAACACCGTTTTTCATTGCTGTGCACACAGCTTAAGAATTTTAATAAACGATCCAAAGTCACACATAATATTTATGGCATTTATGTTAGAAAATGTAATGGATCAAAGTTTGATTTTAGAAATTACTCAAACCCCAACTAGGCAGGTAAGCAAACTTTTGCTTTTAAAAAAAATCACATTGCATTATATAGAACAATATAGAACCTACGTTAGGGCATATGTGATGAAAATTAAGTAATAAAAGTGAAATGAAATGAAAACAGTGTTTAAGGCCAGGCCTTGTTATAAAAAAAACATATGCAATTATATTTTTTCTTATATCTAAGTCTAATATAATGTCTTTGTACTGTTCAAAAATAAACAACCAGAAGGCGAAAATAAGTTCAATAAAATGCAAATTTTAAATTAAAAAGCCAAGATTGAAGCAAAATACTGTTCGTTTTAAATGCAAAATGTTCAAAGGAGCTCATTTTTATTAAGTCTGCTATCTTGGACTATATTTTCATTTAATTAAGTCGTAGATAACTGTGACGGGGGTAAAATTGTGTTAAATCTATCCTGTACTTATAATAGACTCAACGACAATATAAACTTATTGTTTAAATCTTGCTTAGTATGGTTTGGGCCACTAAGTATTTTGAACATTTGACTTTTGACCACATATCACCTCATAGGAAGGATAGATCCTTAAAATATACGAAGAGAAGGAGAAATGGAGAGATACCTGAAATCTACAAAGAGATAAGTGTTACAGTCAAGACATGAGTAGTGAGAATAGAAATTTTCACTTGCGACAATGCTAGTAACTTAGTTGCTTATCACATCTACAAAATACTTTTATCTATGATTATAAGTTCATTTATGTTTTTTGCAAATCGAGAAGTCGCAAATCGAGAAGTCAAGTTAGCTTAGTACCATTTATGATGCAACATAAAGCAGTGGAATCAGTACTAATAATATTATAAATGCGAAAGTAACTCTGTCTGTCTGTCTGTCTGTCTGTCTGTTACGCTCTCACGCCAAAACTACTTGATCGATTTGAATGAAATTTGATATGGAAATAGTTTGAGACCCGGGAGAAAACATAGGATAGTTTTTATCCAACTGCGCAAAAAGAGGTTAATGTTTTTGCACGATAACCGACATACGCGCGGGCGGAGCCGCGCCCAGAAAGCTAGTATGAGATAAACAGTGCACAAATGTGAATAATTAGTCTGCAGGTACGGCAATCGCGAACGAAGTCGCGGATACAGCTAGTTACAAATAAAAAAAAAACTTCTGTATGTATGGGCGCAGTACAGTACGCCACTTGTGATGGACTGCGTCTGTTACTAGACATAACTTACCACTTACTACCAGGTGGTCCTGGTACTTCCTCCAGCACTACTGCATAAAAATATGTATAAATATGTACACGAATAGATCCTATACCTAACCTCTTAAGGAGATCTTTATTCTTTTCGTATCTTTGGTACACGTCCATCGTCGCTTCAGGGACCCCTCAATTTGAATTGTTTCCAAAACGTTTTCTTCTAAACTTATGTCTCCCGAGTCACCGTTCTACCCGTTTCATTAATACAGTAATGAAGATAATATAAATACTAGAACAAAACCTTCAGTAAAACCGACTAAAGTAGACCGTGTCCGCTACTTAGTCATAAAGTACCAATTTTTCCATCAAAACTTCTTTATTACAGTCAGAATAACTCGCGGTAAGTTATTCTCCGCACTCGCTTTAACAGAAAATTGGAAGCGTTAAGAACATTCCAACAAAGTGTAAAAACTCGGAGTGAGTCGGAGTGTGACAACTGATAACGCGCTCTGCGGCCGACCAGGAGTTACTGCGCAAGTTTTTGCACGTTGCACTGATGTAGGAAGAAACTATTGAATGAATACGGCAATAACCGTGAATGGCGTACATTACAATAGTTATAGTGTCACTGAAGAAATGCGTCTGTCACTTGGGTAGATTTGTCATTATCCACGCGCTTGCCAGGTTTTTAGGGTATCAAAGATGGAATTTTCTTTTCTTAGAAGTAACTGCTGTCTTCGATGCCTCTTACTATTTCCACAGAAATATATGGAAGGGGTGTAATACTAGCCCGGCACTCCTAGGGTAATTCGGCACCCTACCGATGACTTAACAAAAGATTTCTTGAACTCAATTGCTGAATTGGATTGTGATAGTCGAAACTTTGGTGTCTAACTAGACTTGGTGCGTCACATCTGGGTTTTTTACAGAACCTCTTCTGGCGCGACACGCATCGTAGCAAAATCCTATGTACCTAAAGGTTTGTGCTTAAGGTGCGAAATGAACCAGGCCTGGTATTGGTCTTTTTTTCTCTATCTTTTGGATGTTTTCTGAATTTTGAGCAGAATGTAGTTAAAAAATAAACTCACATCCATTTTTCACACTTCCTTAGCAATCTCCCCAAAACTTTTGATATAACCCCTCACAGAGCAAGCCTATTGAATATTTCATTAAGTCCAACATTTTTTGTAGCTCCGAAATTTACATGTTATGAGTTAGCACGCCTTATGACGAGATGTGCGATCTTTGTTCCTTCTGTTTTATTAACGGACCACGTGTTGTTTATAATGTTTGTGACACGCATATGTGAGTTGTAGTAGACTTTAGGTTATGGTATTTTGGCATCTAGGTTCAAAAATGTAGAGAATACTTTTTAGAATATTCGAGCGTATAAGAAGAGGTTGCTGAGGTCAGGTCTTTTTGACACCAACTCATGAAATATGTTTTCAATTATTTAGTGCTTGGGTTGTAATACCTATATCTTTTTTTTCTTTCATAAAATAGCAGGCTAGAACCACCACCCGTCATATGCTTGTCGAAAAAAAATACCAGGTGAGAACATTCAGAAGTTCTACCAAGTATATCTGAAGTCGCTGCTGCCTTCCAACCTTTATCTAATACTGCGATACCCACTAAGCCTGTGTGAGCCAAGTGTGGGAATTATGGCAAGCCCCAAAATGTTTGTCATCAAATGTTTGTATAACAGTTTCAAAATTACAGTAAATATCGGCGTTTTTGGCATTTGGACCACAATATACCTAAATTCCAGATTCCTTACTAGTTTAGGATGCCACATATATTACATAATATAATGCATTCTATATAAAAACTCATTCTATTAAAAGATACAGGTTATTCATTGCGTTTACGACCTAGAAACCCGTGATATACGGGTTTCGGACAGACATACAGACAGCGGAGTCCCATTAGGTACTTATTATTAAGACTCTTGTATGACTGTTTTGTCCTTTTGTTACGGAGTCCTCGATATGCATGTGATAATTGTTTACCCTGTAATTATGATTTATTAGCTAACAAAGTCCCATTTATCTGAAAACACTCGTAAGATGAGTAAAAAAAAATAAACATCACTTTTAAAATTATTAAGAAAAATAGCATCGCCCCCCGGTTACACGGTGAAGAATGATGATGATAATGAAGAAGTATCCTATGTGTTAATCCAGTGTATCAGGTACCTTCAGACTAAATTTCACCAAAAATACTTCATTGATACACATTTTTGGTTTTTGAAATTATTAAAATATTTTATGGGGCACTATGGGGGATACTAAGATATACATCCAACTTCCGAGCTCTTAGTGTTTGAAAATATTTACTTTTAGGGTTCCGTACCCAAAGGGTAAAAACGGGACCCTATTACTGAGACTTCGCTGTCCGTCCGTCTGTCACCAGGCTGTATCTCAAGAACAGTTATAGCTAGACAGTTGAAATTTTCACAGGTGATGTATTTCTGTTGCCGCTATAACAACAAATACAAAAAGTTGGTCAAGTGCGAGTTGGACCCGCGCACGTTAAAATAAAAAAGGTTAAAATATGAAGTTTCATGTTGTATAGCTAATGGTGTTTTTTTTAATTTTACTTGATATAGATTAATTATTCTACTAGTATCAGTCTCGGTAGCGGAAAAGTAAACGCGTCCGGTTAGTATAAAGCTGGAAAATGCGGGTTCAAATATCTCTGGAATATTATAAGCTCTAAAAAATTTTTTTAAACCTAAATTGATTTAAGATTTTTTTAAAGTAGGTACATCGTGAGCTCTCAGTTACGGCAAAGGTACCAAATTGAAAACGATTAAGCCATGGAACTTGCTCTAGGTACGGTTACAGAATCTTCCAATCATGTCTAGCTTCTCAAGCTTGCGTTTTCAATATGTGCAGAATTCTCGGATCTGATACGTGTTGCAGAGGAGCCACTGGCTAATGCATTCCCCCCTTCGTATGGGGTGCTATTGAGGATATGTACACTTGGCGATCCGATGTATATATGAAATTTTCTAGTAGCAAATCTTGAAAGCGTAACGCACCTTTCTTATTGTTCTTAACCGATTAACTAAGTTAAGCTACCTTCGGTGCGGTTCTTAACCGATTAACTAAGTTAAGCTACCTTCGGTGCGGTCATGAATTATATCGACCACCGCTACTGGCATTAGTACTGAGCGTTCCCTGCATTCGGTCCCGTTTTTTTTATGAATATCAAGATGGTAGTGGTTATAGCATGGTGCTAGATAATTTTGTGACTACCTGCCTGGCTAACTACCACTCTCTGCTAGACAATTTGACACCAAGCATTTATCGGTACGACACCTTTAACTACTTCATCACTTACCTCAGATGGTAAAAAGTTATCTTATCAGCTCTGAATAGAATCATCTCTGAATATATATTTAATTGAAGGTATTTTGTATTATCACTCACCTGATATGGTCGAAGATATTGTTCATGCTAACCTAGAATTATTGGTTCTCAATGACAGCTGCCGGAACACACTGTTAGATGATTGGGGACAGATTGTTTACTTAGGCGGACATTCAAAATAATGAAAGATTTTTTTTGCCACAAAAAATAATTGCAAGTAACATTTATGTTTAAACATAGGTAATTGGGGTATGCTCAGCACTGGACTGCATAGACATTTAAGTTTATGCATTAGCAAAATGCCCTACAACCATGCAAAAATGTATCATCATTATTGTTTTTATGAACCCTTTCTCACCTTCTCCCATGAGTGTGGAAACAGGACCACCATAATTAAAGATGTCAGACGACAAAAGAAAATATCGTTGACTAATATCGTTTTGGGTGTAATGTGGTAAAAATATTATTTAGTAGTGCGTCGTTCATATCGTGCGTTGTAAATGAAGTTTTATCAGTTGTCCCCAATAAGCATTCACAAACAAGAAACTCGATCTTTCGGGCAGGTGTCGGACGACAAACGCGTCGGTGTCCCCCGGGGTCGGGCAAAGCCGTTCATTTGTATGGTCAAGTCATAAGATACCAGAGACTTATAGATAAATAAAAACGTCATTATTTTTAAAAGGAAAGGATGCTCGATTTTGCCGTCGGCAATTTGTGTTTCACCGGCTATTTGACAAGGTCTTGTCAAAGCCCCCACTGGCCCAGTAGCTAGTATAATAAATGCCTTAAATCCAAAGTCCCACCATATAACTGTAGTTATTGAATTTGAAAAGCAACAACTTATATGTTGTTTTCTAGCTGGCTATAAATAATTTCAATAAACTATGTAACAATGTTATATAATGTATTAATTTGCAATCAGCAATTATATTCTGAAAAAAAATCTTTGATGGAAACTGGGAGAAGGCTGCAGATTGCACACAGCAAAAAACAGTATATCTTTTGATTCCTTCTGCAGTCGATGTCATAAAGCTAGAAATTTGGGCATATTCCCTACCATAACGATATCACTGCAATGATTTGTGTATACTACTCTAAGATAACCCATACCTGTAATTACTTTACAACTTAGGAAAAACAAAAAGTAAAACACCGCTGCTTAATGGTTGTTCTGATAGTTTTACCCATGGGCACGTGTCTTATTAAAAATCATATCAGCATTTTAAGGCATGATGGACCCATCATGTCATAATACGCACGGGGCACCACATGGCTTCTTTTTTTAATGAGAATTACTTATATAATATAATATCATATAAATGTAAAATAGTACTAGTTTATTCCAAATCAGCGTTTATTTATGTATAGAACCGTATCGCAAAATATAAAATACAATAATGCATGGTCCCTACACATTCATAGTCTAGTAGAAAAAGCTGTTCAACTAAAACAACACTACAATTGTTTTGGTTGAACAGCTTTTTCTATTGAAAACGTAGGAATTAATGGATCCCTAGCATGATTAATGTGTTGATAAAAAAATAAACTCATACATGGTCGTTGTTGTTAACTCACTGAAAAATATATTAGGATATAGGGACAGCTATTAGACATTCTGGGTCCATAATTAAGTTTTAAAATAACAAGCAAATATTAATATCTGGGGCACACTGTTCCCCGTGCGTGTAACGGAGTGTTAAAAACTACATCGTATAATAAATCGCCCCCGCTCCTCTCTTGTGCCATGATCAGATTCCTGACAAATTGAATCTCAGGGAGCCCGGAGCGAGACAAAGGGCCAGTCCCATTTTATTTGCCATCTGACTCCCGTCATCATCACACCTATAATGACATTTCAATTATAGCCGTGAGACATCAGCCTGCTTGTAAAACGAACGATCCATTCATTTCAGTATAGATTACTAGGCAGGATTGAGTGTTTAAGAATATTAATGTGCGAGAGCCACGCCGCCTGTTGGCACTTTTCCACACTTTGCCTTAACCGTAGATAGATGACACTTTATTGTTCGCTAAATGTAAGAAAAACGTGGGGTTAATATTAGCTTATATAATACATAATATTGTACGATTTGTGGTATTATCGCTTTGAAGCGATCTCTTCCAGATAAGCTTTGGATGGAGAGGAGTTAACATACTTTTATTAAATAGGTTGTGTGATTAAGTAATATAACTTAGTAAAAAATCTTTTAACTCTCTTATACTCATTACTTATATAAAATACATAAAAAAAAGTTCTTTGAATTCATACACACTAACAAGTATTTAAAAAAATTGCCTTAAACAGATTGCTGCATTCAGTATCCATTGTTAATTTTTATGCTAACGGCTAATTATGTGCATACGTAAACGGTTTCAGCAACAATCAATATTATTTAATCATTCTAATGAAAGCATCTTGGTGTGTATTTTTTTCAGACCACTGTTTTTGAAACGCTAGCCAAATGTAACAAATTACGATTTTATAATCAATCACTGAAAAACTACTAGCGCGTGCACTTGTTATGGATGCTATAAGTATTTTTTTCTGTGTTTTCAGATTGCATTCGTTTAATGGCAGTATGTGCTGGATACGGAGTATTCACAGCTAAACATGCTGTTGTTTTTATAGTAGATAACTTTTAAGATGGAACCTTTCTTCCTTCTAAGACTTTATTATATGAATATGTGTATGTGCTAATTTTTGTACTGAATTATTTGAAAAAAGTTATATAAAAATACACTCTTAAGATGGTACTGCAATACAGCATATTTTGCACTTAAATTAGTACAAAACAGGTCATTTTAGGGAGTAAAACCAAATGGTACTTACCCTAGAATAAAATAAAATAAAATAAAATAAAATAAAATAAGTGGTCTTATTGAGACATTTAAGAGTATTAATCAATATTATAACATACCTAATATAGAAGACTTTTATATAATCAGAGAAAGCTCAAGGCCAATCGGGGACATGACGGGGACATGATCAATCCAGCTTATTCGGGATTTGGCCATAACAAGCCTGCACATCATTTCTTGAGCAACAAAGTAGTGCATGACTGGAATAAACTACCAGAACATGTTGTGTCAGCCATATCAATCAACAATTTTAAAAATAAACTGGACATATGGCTATCTACAGAAAAGAAATCTCTTCTGAAATTATAAATCCAACACTGCAATGACATGGACTTATCAGCATATTGCTGCTCGTCCATTAATAATAATAATAATAAATATAAATGATAGCAGAGTGGACAAAGCTATGGACAGGGGTCCTGCAGGTCCATGGTTTGATATGGTTTAGTAGTCCTTGAGAGTCAGTAAAATTACAGGCACATGATGAGACTTAACAACAGTTCGTCTATTGTCGACTTGTGACGAAATGCATCTCTTATAGGCAGAAGATACCGCTTAAAACCAGGTGGACCTCGTGCTTTAGTCATAATTATATAAAAAATCCTAGCTCAGAATTTTAATAACGATTAGAAGATGGTGGTTTTAATAGCATGCGGTTAATGACCTGATAAAGTGATTTGATAAAACAAAATTTCGTGAGAATTTAGACCTCACAAACTATAAAGCGTTTGAAGCAGTGATGGCTCAGTGGCACTGGCTATGTACTGCCGTGCAGCAGGTCCATGGTTCGAATCACGCCGCAGGCTTGAGCTTCGCTGCATGGTTGAAGGGCATTTTGCGAATACCCGCCGATCTAGCGACGACCCTCAAGTAGAAATTCAATAATAAATAAATTTCAATAATAAATAAATAAATCTGTCGCCAAGCACGTAACTGTGTGTTCCAGCAGCAGTGATTGAGAGCGAGTGAAATTACAGGCACATGAGACTTAATCAACTATGTCTCAAGGTGCCGGGTGCAGTGCACTTCGTGACTTATGACGAAATGCATCTGTTATCGGCAGAGGTTAGTCCGCTTTACATCAGGTGGGCCTCGAGCTTGTTCAGTCACAATAACATAAAAATAAATAATAATAAGACAAGGCAATAAAAGTGCAATTTGAACTAGCAACCATTTACAGTGCACATTAATACCATTACATATTTCATACAGAATTTCAACCCCCGGATTAAATACCATAATAACATCGTAAAAGCAAGAAATTATTATTCAACCTTTACAGCGCCATTATTTGCTTGTACTATAAAAGTAATGGCCGATCCAAGCTAGTGTAGTAACTTGGTCAATCTTGTTTTACAACCGAGCGCATATACTATAAATTGTGTGTATAAAATAAAGGTGATTAAAAACCGGATAAGATATATCCGGGTTACGTTTTGGCCGGACTACTTATATTTGACTTTATGACACATTTACGCGACGCTGTCTTTTATTAATAATATTATGACTGTAGTTCTCACTACATTGAAACTGTAGTAATATTGTCTTAATTATTAATTGAGATAAATAAATGGGAATAATTAATACTAATATTGGGGGAGTGTTGGTTCTGACATTAATGTATGGGAGTGAAAGTTGGGTATGGCAGAAAAAGCATGAAAGTAGAATAAATGCAGTGGAGATGAGAGCATTGAGAAGCATGATTGGAGTCAAACGGAGTGACAGGATAAGGAATAGTGTGATAAGGGAACGATGAGGTGTCAATGAGGATGTAGTGACAAAAATCGAGAAAAGTATGTTAAGATGGTTTGGACATGTGGAGAGAATGAATGAAATGAGATTGACTAAACAGGTATACGTGGGACAGGTGAACCGAAGTGTTGGAAGGGGAAGACCTAGACGAACGTTCCGAAATCAAATTGAAGATATTCTGAAAAAAGGCCAGATCAGGATTTCACTAAACCGACGCTTATGAATGAAAGGATTCATGAGTAGATGAAGCGAAAGAGTAAGGATCGTAGCAAATGGAAATCTGTGGTCTCTGTCTACCCCTACGGGAAAGAGGCGGGATTTTATGTATGTATAAATAAATGGGTTTACCTTTTTTTTAAGTTGCTTTATAATTTTGTCTTGTATTGCACATGTGGTATAAAATAACTCCATCTTAATCAGAATCGTGTTAGAAAGTGACGATGCTTGTTCGTGTAACACTTCGAAAGAAATTAATTAATTTTTAAAGTTGTTTGACATCCGTTAAGTCCCGTTGAATATTTTGTTTAGTGTTCAAATAACGATACCTTCTATCAAAGTTGAAAGAGCGCAGGCTATAACTGGATGAAACGTATCAACCGTACCTGAAGGAGATGTACTATAAATTAATAACAAATTATAAATAACACATTTCTCTATTTGAAGAAAACATTTATTTTTTATTGACCACCTTTCAGCCATGAAAAGTATGAAATCACTAGTAAAAGGTGGACCATGATAATGCGGTCTCACTGTTTTAAATCAGCACGATACCGTCTCCAACCAATTATTTTATACTTTTCAGTGTCTAAGTCGGATCCATTGTTTAAAAAAATATTTTTATTACTATTTTTTTTCTATCTTGCAAGTGATGCATACTTATTACAAGATCATTGTCCCTCGCGTAAAATACAGTTCACCAGCAACAAGGGTTGCAACGAAAATATGATTTTTAATTAATTGACTGTAACTTAGAAATGACTCGACGAAAGTTGATGAAATATATATGAAACTCACTTGGAAGTATACCCAACAAAAATAATTATCAAAATTAATTCATAATTGTTAGTAATAAGCGCGTATTAAGCATACGAGAACAAACATACAACTCCTTCTTTATGGAATCCGGTTAAAAAAGTGAAACTATGAAGTTCCACTTGCTTGCGAATCCGGATAACCGGTTTGGTCAACTCAAAACCCACAATTCTAGTGGAATATAAAAGTTATAAACTCGTAACCGGAAAACTGTATCACAAAACTTAGCACTGACGAACTGACTTATATATACTGTAGGATTTTTAAAACATTCTTAAACTACCTACATATTATGAAGCTACAAGCGCTTTAAAATATGTAGGTTATTAGTTGTGTTGTAGTTTCAGCGAAGTATGCTTAGCCATTCTGAATTCATGAGTTGGATGGGTGACCACTAGTGACATTACTACTGAGCGCTTCTGTGCTTCGGAGGGCAGGTTAAGTCGTCGGTCCCGGTTGTTGTCTTCGGATAGCAGTCGTTATAGCATGGTGGTAAGGCATTTTACAAATGCTCGCTTGGCTAGCTACCACCCTCAAGTTGAAAATATGTCGCCAAGCACCTGACAGTATGTTCCGGCAGCTGTCCTTGAAAGCCAGTAATTTTAGATTAGCTTGAACAACATCTTCGACCACATCATCACTCATCAATGC
The DNA here is from genome assembly GCA_963854805.1 of Plagodis dolabraria. Taxonomy (NCBI): domain Eukaryota; kingdom Metazoa; phylum Arthropoda; class Insecta; order Lepidoptera; family Geometridae; genus Plagodis; species Plagodis dolabraria. The sequence goes on along the minus strand of OY978459.1, from coordinate 1,925,479 downwards.
TTAACTTAGCTGATCGGTTAACAACGACTATGGAATCTTTCCTACGAGCGTTTAAAATCATTCAGTAAAATAATAAGTATGGGATCTTTCACTAATTTATCGTATAACAAGATAAAACAACACTTACAGACAACCTAACAAACTATAATGTACTGGAAGTATTCCTGCCGTTACCCCACTCCGAGAGATACTATCTGCGATGGAGCGCTGAATAATGAATGCGATGGCCGAGACGCCTCAAGTGTTTTATTGATTTGCGCCGTGATTGTTACGGAACGCTGCCCCTATCTGTAGAACAAGAAAATTTATATAGGGCTTTGCGTAATGTGGATTCACTTGTATCTACGTATGTGGTGAGATGGATTTGCAATTCTAGATTATTTTACTTGCAGCACCGTTACCCAGTTTAGTTGTATAACTAATAGGTTCATGAATGCCTGGTACTTTTGGTACCTATTTTTTATTTATTATATTATTATTATAAGGTAAACCGATACAAGCTACAGATTTGATCAAGAATCTGTAAGCGAATACGTATTCAGGTTATTGACTATAACTTAATACTAGCAAATATTTTAATAAATTAAAATAAATTAAATTATTAAATTAATATTTTAATAAAACACTTAAAATTATAGCACATTATGACAATTCCGCCTAATTTATCTGTTAAGCTGCGTACCGTCTCGATCGTGCGCTTGAAGAGTCAAGACCTTCTGAGGATGCTTCGTGTAGAAACGACACGCATCGAAAATTCTTCCGGTTTGGCTGCGTGTCGTTTGTGAGTCACATCGGCTTATCAGGAATAGTAGGCGGAATTGTCACTAGATATATTTTTAAGTGTTAAAGTATTGTGTATTTAAAGAATAACTTGATGTTTTCTTAAAATATTAAATATGGTTTCCCCAAAGTAACGCTTGAATTTTTGCTTTTTATATATGGGACTACCTTGAAGGGATATCCTATCCAATATAAAAGTTTTATCTAAATTGGACTAGTTTGTAAAAAATAATGCGTGGTCATACATTAAAAAAATATACATATCGAAATGAGAATCTCCTTCTTTTTTGAAAGTTGATTAAAAACAAGCTTACTATTTGGTTAGGCCTTATTTATTTATTTATTTATTAAACATTGTGGCTTGCAGAAATGTTATTATATATTCATCAAACAGTCACTTAAAGCGGCCACAAAGTGTAGTCAGACTAAATTGAAAGGCGTTATTGAAAACTTAAATAGTTTTTGATTATAACTTCGTTGTTAGGTGTCAGATTTTAACTAAACAAGCTTCAGTGTGCACTTTGCACTATTAACAACACTGTTTTGTAACTTCTAATTGTAAAATCACACTTTATCCTACTTTAATTCCAAAATATTTACGGAACAATCCAAAGAGAAGTTGCCGCTAAGACGGCACGGACGGAACTCCGTGTTTACTTTAAACAAGTTTTTATTCTAGTTCGTCTAAAAATATTATAAATTTTCTCGTAGATATGAGTATACACTCTGTCTTAATTATTGTGGAAATGACACTACATGAGTCAGTTCACAAATCGTAATAAATAAAGCCAGTTGGACAATCTACTAGAAAATTCAAAAACTATTTTCACCCTGCACCAGATCTGTCCACAACCATAAATTACTCTGTCGTACTCTTTTTTGTTTTTTATTTACGAGTGATGCCTTCTTGTACTCCATCTTGTCGCAAAGAAGAAGAAAGAATATGGCGTCTACGTGACGACTTAATCTGTTCAAACGGAGACTTGGCGGGAAAATGTGTAAATAATTTTTATAGTGAGTTGGGGGAAGTCGTGTGTGGCTTTTTGATGGCATTTTTATTCAATTATGACTCGAATATTATAAGGATTGGCTTATAGTAATATACATTTTGTTCCTTTTGCTGATAGGCCAACCTTTGGTCAAATAAATAATTTATTGGTTAGATATGTTGTGGTAAAATATGGTATCAGAATATAGTTAAACCTTAAATGGCAAAGTCATAAAGACAGTTGATGAATTCATTTCAGTCTCAACTACCACAATTTGAGATTTACTTGCCTGACGACGGGTTTTCTACATATAGGCATGTAGGCAGTAACTAGCGAGGCGCACATATTATTATGTTCTAATATTATATTTAAATCGCTCTGAACTAATGTGCCAAACCCCACGTTTCCCAATGAAGTTATATGTTGTTTTTTCTTCAATTTGTGAACGGATATTATCATACTGAACAACCGTATTGTTGTATTTAAATCAAACTAAAATAGATTATGAGATTTACTGCGTTTTATACTTAGTCCTAATAAGTTTAATACTGTTTCCACCTTGAGACAGATCAACCAAAAACGCATACCAAAAAAAGAAGTGATACCATAACCAAAAATATATTCTTTACCATCGCTACACAGATTATATAGTATTTAAGAACACAGATACTACACGTATTGATGTTGATGTGTCATAATTTCCAAGCCTGGCAGGAGTTCTGAGGACGGAAGTCTATGTGTTTTCTTCAGTTGTTTTTTATGACACTAAGGAGGACCTAGTCAGCGAAAGTTTGTGTTTGTATGCGTTTTATGTACAATCATCTTCGAAGTGGTAGGATTCTTTTTATGAAATTTGGAACATGGATTCACTAAGTGGTATATGAAACTTTTTAAAAATGTGAAATGAATATGAAAATTTTGATTAAATTACTATTTTCCATAGCGGGCAAAACTACTCTTACACGATGGTAAAGCCGCCGGCGCAGTTACACTGGATAAGAATGGAATTTTATGAAGATCATAGAATGGTTGGGTATTGCGGAGATATAATAATCTTTTAACAGAATATTAGGGAACAATTTGAATACCCACACGTCACGGCTTTAATATCCATCAAAATAAAACGTTGATGACAAATATTATTTAAATTATTGTAATCAAACTATTTATAATTATAACTTAACAGCTAGACTCTTGTCGGTGCAGTTGATGCAATGATCTCCATTTTCTTCTGTTGATGAAGGCCACCTGTTTTACTTCTTTGTACGAGATGACATTGACTTTTTGTTTTATTCAGCTCATGTAGCTTACCCGTTACCTACCCCGTCATAGCATTTCTTCTATTTTTCCTTCAATTATGTCTATAATAAAGATGTCATGTCGCAAAAAGTGGCCAATCATTTTTCCTCTTCTCTGTTTTTTTCTTGAGTAAGATTCTTTTTTCATTTACTCTTTTAGAACTTCTTCATTTGTCACCATTATTAAGAAAATTAAATTATAATAAACATTAAAAAAAATTTAACAACGGGCAAGATGCTAAACTGAAACTATCTGTCTTTTTGTAATTTTGTAGGCTTATTCGTTTTGCAGGCGTTAACGCAAAAATGAGTTAATAGATTGGAATACTTTTTATCGCAATAATAAAAGTTTTAAAACTTTTAACACCCCAACGCACTACACATTACGAATGGTCCGAAAAAGCTCGGTAATTTTTTGCAATTGTAAGAGAAAAAAATCTCGAAGTAAGCTCTCCTAATTCCAGCATAAGTTTTTAGACTAAAAATAAATGTATCATTAGTCCTGGCATTCGCAGATATATAAAGCTTAAAGTGCTGTTTTTTGCTGATAAACGCATTATGAAACCCTTTGCAAGTATTTAAACTAACTTTTGCATATAAGTATATTTTTTATGTAAGCAAGAATACTTATACCTTAAATATAAGCGTATATAACGTTTCGGAACTATTGAAGACTGATAAACAAGCCTTTCCAAATGAGAGGGAATTTTTTACAGAACCGATTTTTTAATAGTCTAGAAAATCACAGTATTAGTTTTGAAGCGCTCGTATAGGAACTTTCCTGGTTATTCTTAACCAATCAACTGTATACGCTGAGGTCACTACTTGGATGGGTGACCGCTATTTAATGTCCAAAAAATACGAAATAATTATTTGGAAAATCTCATAAACCAGGTACCGCATGGTACTGCAATTTGTATACACGATACTCAAGGATATAAGTAATATTTTCATAGATTTCAAAACATGTTTCCTAATAATTGGCTCGATAGAAAAAATGCCAAAAACACCTCTGAAAATAAAGGATTACTACTTTTTCCGCCAGATTTTAGTGTATTATTTTTTTTTCTTAAATATTGATTCCTTATGTACAATAAATTTTATTGATTCATTTTTACAAAAAAGCATATTTATTGCGTACTGAGTCTGTTTCTAAAATGTCACATACGCCCTTTCATTCCGAGAAGCGCTAACATCATGTCGCATTATTTACTCCAGTGATCCACGTATAAAGGTGTTCAAATAGGTTATATTTTTCCAACAAGTTATATCGATAGGTTATAAATAAAAAACGTAATATATTTAAGGTTATAAAATAAAACTTATTGTAAAATCTTTTTGTTTAGCAGTTATAGACATATAAGTTATATGTTCATTTCAATCAGTTCAGTTGGATTGTAGGACGAGTAAAGTTAAATTTTTAATCAACTTGCCACTCTTGCAAGCTTATTTTACACTTTTACCTTTCGACGCGTTTCGATTCTACACGAAGCATCCTCAGGAGATCTTGACTCTACGAGCGCACGATAGAGAATGATCGGCCGTCTTTTTTTTTCTTTTTAGGGAGGACATAGATGCTGGCTACCGACTGTTCGGTCGTCCAGCTCCACCGGATTTGGGCGAGGGAAGGCCCTACAATAGCCCGGGACGGAGAAGTGCCGAAGGTACTCTCGAGACGGGCGTAGAAGGTGAAAAGCGCCTTATACCTCTGTCTCCTGCGGACACCGAAAACGTGCCGCTACTATAGGAGGGGTTGACAGCGAGCTCAAGGGCACCACTTTGGTTCGGACATCGGAGCGGCCGGCGGCTCAGCACGCCTTTATCTAGACTTTAAGTCTAGAGTGTGCCGCCGGCCGCTCATTCTCGATCTTGCGCTCGTAGAGTCAAGACCTCCTGAGGATGCTTCGTGTAGAAGCGAACGCGTCGAAAAATTCTTCCGGTTGGCTGCGTGGCGTAAGTGACGTCACGTCGGCTTAGCAGGAAAATTAGGCGGAATTGTCACTAGATATATTTTTGTATTTTTCAAGTGTTTTATTAAAATATTAATTTGACGTTTTCGCAAAATATTTGTTATAATTAAATATGGATTTCCGCAAAGTAACGCCTGAATCTATGCATTACAAATATGTACAGTACGACAGTAAAAGTAATTCCGTATTTCGCCTGATTTAGGCATTTTAATAAGTAGGCAAAAACAAATTATCAACACAATCAAATTCAAATCAACACTGGGCTTAAAAAATGTTACGGGTACTAAAACTTCAATAGAACTTGTGCATAAATAACGCGCTTACTATTTGGTGAACAAAAGTTATAAATCCTAACCTCTATAAATGAACGTATCAATCGCTCGACAGATTCTATAGAATAAAAACTTCAGAAAATAACCTTTGGTATAGGTACTCAAATATGAACCTAATCACTCTTACAGTAAAGATGAAAATGAACATATTTTAAAAATAACCTGTTTTAAATAAATACTCTAATGTGAACCTGTTGCCCTTGTTATAAATACTAAATCGAATAAAACTCAATAATAACTTTTACAATATTCCAGGAATAATAAACCTAACCACATTCAAAATAAAGACGATATCTACTCATTTAACAACTTCTCAAAATATAGATTATTAAATTGTGTAGCCATCTAGCGACAGAAAAATACTGTCCATTTTAGCAAGTGAACTACCTACATGACCTTTTGTTTTAATTAGTTCTAATAATTAAAATCAATGCCATCTAGAGCAAATCCACACCATTACTTCTAACAAGTTTGATTTGATTACCATTGATAAATTGGTAATGAATGACTGTGCACTAGTAGTTTTTGAATTTTCTAGTAGATGGCTCTGAATTCAAATATTCGAAACCAAACCATCCATACTAAATATTTAAGTTATATCACTTGAAAGAATAAATAACTTCATCTATAACGAACATTATATTTATTTATGGGTTATTTTTATAATTTATAAGTTATATTACACACTCCTATACACGTATAGTGCTATCATTATCGCTCATACCGCGGCTAGCCGCGTTCACGTGCGAAAGTACGTGAGGCCATTGAAATAAATCGTCATCCAAATTTTAATAGGGATGGTGGCTGGACTTTACCATCTGCGTGGAAACCAGTGCTTAATTGTGCCTCGACCAGTGCTAAACCGTTTACCCGCGAATCGGACGTGGTTGCAATAGTGTGCGAAGACCCTACACATACTTTTGACGAGTGCAGTGAAGACAGTGACAGTGACGCACGCGCCCCTACCCTGCCTGCGACTCCATTGCTGCCCGCCGTTCCTCAAGTTTCGGAGAGGGCGTTGCGAGCAGCCGCCCGCAGTGCGCGTCAAGCAGCCCTCGAGGCCAGTCGAGGCTGCCCGCATTCCTTGAGAATGAACATCTTTACTGTTCGAACACCGGTCGGAGATTTCGACTAAACACCGTGAGTGCTAGCCGGTATATTTAATTTATTGATTTAGTAGGTAACCTATGTTGGCAACATTTAGTTTTTTTTTTTTTTTATGCCTGATAGGTTAGCCTTTGACCACTATCTCACCTGATGGTAAGTGATGATGTGGTCGAAGATGTTGTTCAGGCTAACCTAGAATTACTGGCTCTCAAGGACAGCTGCCGGAACACACCGTTGGGTGCTTGGCGATAGATTTTCAACTTGAGGGTGGTAGCTAGCCAGGCGGGCATTTGCAAAGTGCCTTACCACCATGCTGTAACGACTGCCATCCTAAGACAACAACCGGGACCGACGGCTTAACGTGCCCTCCGAAGCACGGAAGCGCTCAGTAGTAGTGTCACCAGCGGTCACCCATCCAAGTCATGACCGCAGCGGACGTTGCTTAACTTTGCTGATCGATTCAGAATGGCTAAACAAACTTCGCTACGAGCTCTTCAAAATTGTATTGTATTGTATAAATAATCATCAAATTAAAAATTTGCTCATGAATCTCTGTATTTATATTTTAGTAGGAATCGCAGAAATACTATGTATGTAATATAAAAATTGCATAGCATACCCTAAAATGTAAAGTGATTAACACATTATTTGTGTTAATCACTTTCACATCACTAAATTAAAGTAAGTATTTTAAAGACATATTTAATTTTTGTTAAATAAATTATAATGATACAGCTGTGACACTTTCCCCATATATTACAACTAGCGGCCCGACCCGGGTTCGCAAGGATATTTAACAAGAATTTCAAAAAAGTAAGTCATTCTTTGAAAATATTCTATACCCTATGTTCATCAGGGATAATAAAGAATTCTAATGGTGAAAGATTTTTTCCAATCAGTTCAGTAGTTTCTATGTGTATTCGTTACATGCAAAAATCAAAGTCAGTCAAAATAATTTATTAAATTTAGGCGTCTACGACGCTCTTATGAAGGTCAATTACTTATTTTAATATTGAAATATACTACATTGTACTGCCACGTTCAGCAAACAAAAATTACAGAGCCACTGCGAGAAGAACGGGCAAGAAACTGGGAGCCATTCTTTTAAACGTTTTTTAACAATGTGTGAAGTACATACTATATAGTAAAATTATTACAATATTTATTTACATTACGTAGGTGACAGGCGCTAGCTTGGCAGAGGCGAACCAGTCCAAGCATTTAACAAATACATAATATCTTTTCTCATTATAATATTTATTTACTATCCAAATTAACAGTACAGTGATTTTTTTTCTGTTACACACTGTTATTTAATGAAGTTAACAGTATTATCGTAAATGACCGATATTTATGATGACTTCTATTATACTTATGGGTATAAGGGTTTTTTTTTTATGCCTGATAGGTTAGCCTTTGACCACTATCTCACCTGATGTTAAGTGATGATGTGGTCGAGCATGTTGTTCAGACTAACCTAGAGTTACTGGCTCTCAAGGACAGCTGCCGGAACACACCGTTAGGTGCTTGGCGACAGATTTTCTACTTGAGGGTGGTAGCTAGCCAGGCGGGCATTTGCGAAGTGCCCTACCACCATGCTGTAACGACTGCTATCCTAAGACAACAACCGGGACCGACGGATTAACGTGCCCTCCGAAGCACGGAAGCGCTCAGTAGTAATGCCCAACCAAGTCATGACCGCGGCGGACGTTGCTTAACTTTGCTGATCGATTCAGAATGGCTAAGCAAACTTCGCTACGAGCGCTTCGAAACAATTCGCAAACTACGTCATTATCGTTTTGAATATAGGCGAAATTTGAACTATTATCTCCATAATATATGACATTGATTCTATTTTCGAAATAACCTCACGATTTTTTTAATTATCCTAAAATTACATTTTTCTCAGTAGTGGTCTTTATTTTAGTTTTTTTAAACCTTACTTGTCAAAATTATGCTTGAGTTCAAGCTATTTATGTTATCTTACACAGCTCGATCACAAGCCGATATACCTACTCGTAAACAAAGTCTCTATGGCAAGCTGAGTGTATTAGGAAATGGTAGCCACTTATATGACACGTAATATTTTTAGAATATGCATTCATAATATACGTAGGTAGTTACTTACTCCATGGTGAGCCCAGGTGCGTAGTGCTCAAGCTAATTTGGGGAAGGTATCTGGATCTGGAGTGATCGGAATTACATGAGGATTCTTTAACAACACTCCTCTGAGTTAATTCACAGTTTTCTCACAATAATATTTCGTGAAGCTTGAACAAATTCAACCGTATCCTAGGTTAGGTGACGACGCCGTGACAACCACAACCCAATATATCAATGTCTTTGATATCTTATAATTGTATAAAACAAACTTGTATAGACCCATCATTGCCCTTTCCGTCATCGGAGAATTTAAATTATCGTAAACAATGAGGGTACTTAAAAAGTTATTGGCAACATTCATTCGACAGGTCTCAAGTATACGGAGCGGACACTTAATACGTTGGGCGTGATTTGAATAGTGTCGTATTTTATAATAATTTTGAAAAACACTCTTTTTACTATGGAGAATTCAAGGTAAGAATGATTTATTATTATTACATATTATTTCTATAATATTCAAGGAACTTAGGAATATGGAGGGTCAATCATCGAGTAAAAGTAATATTAGCAAAATATGCTACTACCGTACGTTATTTGAAGAAGAAGGATCTGATTCTATCATTATTATGCCTCCTGAAAATTGTAATCTTTACATACGATTTCAATTGCCACAATTTTATCAAGACGGTATGACAAGACGTAGTATACGGCTTAAAGTTAAACTAGGTGTCAGTTAAAACTATGGTGAGTGGTGACTAAGGCTCAATTTCATCAATCTAGAGTTTAAATAATACGTGGATAATTTTGTACCATAAACCATTAAAATGTGATAAACATTAGCTATCATAGAACGTTTAACATAGTTAAATTTTGTTGGATTCTTGTCGTCAAAAAAGAATACTCTTTGTATGGACTTTCCTGACATGTGACAGCAGCATGGACATAGAAATAGTATTTATAATTATCAGCTGTAGCAAAATGGCGTATAATAAAATACCAAATTCAGCGGTATTATTTCGTAACCTAGGAAAAGTGTTTTTCCTTTGTTATAGCCATCAAATTGATGTAAAATTTCATAAAAAGCAAAACCATGCCAAATAACCTGCAACATCGTTGGACGTCTACAAAGGTCTTTCATATTTTATTGGTTAAAAAGATTAAAATAATTCAAATAATAGTTACCTTGGTTTGGTGAAATTGGCCCTTAAGCTAAGACTAACAGATAAACTACGTTTTGTACTAAGAATTTTGATTTTGAAGCGCTCGTAGCGAAGTTTGCTTGGCCATTCTGAATCGATCAGCAAATTTAAGCAACGTCCGCCGCGGTCAGGAGATTAAACCATGGTTTAGAATCGAAAATATCGTTAGACCACCTTTTGTTATAAGGCTGAATAAGTTCCTCTATCGATTGACATGGTATTATAGAAATTTATCAATGACATTTAGGAATGTATTTAAAAAGGGTTGAATCTTTCAAAACGGTTCCGAAATGTCAGACAAAATAGTCTGAAACACGTTAAAAATTTTATGCTACAAATGATTTTGAAACTTAACGAAACTTCATTCTGTGATAATATATGAAAAGTCTTATATATGCCAGTCTGATAACAGACTTTTAAAGTCAGGTCTTTTGCAAAGTTGATGACTGCAAGGGCCCTGAAAAGAAACATTCATACATCACATTCTTTGAACGTCCGCTATTAGGATTTTTCAATTTTTTCCAACCAAAACACCACACCGTCAAACTCATCTTTTCATACGACGAATACCACTCAACTCTTTTTAAGACATTACAAACAGACGATTTCGTCGTACAAACTCGCAATTTGCGAAAACATCTCCGTAAAGGTAGTTCACAGTTCAATTACAGTAGGGAACATCGAACCCTTACGATTGACTTGGCTACTAGTGGTATTGGTAAGAGATGACGTGGTTGAATACAGTAAACAAAAGTGTACATTCGTGTGTGTTGTAAATAAACGCTATTCTATTCCAAACATTTAAATAAGTCAACTCGGCGAAGACTTGCATATTTCATTTAAAATGTTACAAATTGACATATTTTGGCTATTCTATAACCTTTAAGTCAAATTTTGTTAAACAAAGTAATAATATATTTAGTTGACCTGGCAATAGATATTTCAAAATCCCATAGAAACCATCGGTCACGGAATAACAACCATTTTTGATAACACAGTGAAAATAGACGGATTTGGCTTCCATGTCGGATAAGACCGTCTAGTGGCAAATTTACTTAGTTATCGACAGTTTTTGTAGTTATAGATAGTGTGTACGAGTGCCAGTTCTTGTAACAACTTAATTTGTGCACTCTAACTCTCAGGAATAAGGTTTTTATAGCTTATTTCGCGAGATACATCATTTGTCGGGTAAGACCGGTATACTTCGCACTTCCGGGGGTGCAAAACATGTTTCACCTTAAATAATAATTAATGATTTTATATAGTAAAATTTTATAGCAAATTCCAAGCTTATACGAGTACGTACTCAATAAAATTAAAAATGTTTCTTGTTATAGTTTTGGATAAACTTAGTAGAAAAAAATAAACGAGTACTTAGTATTAATATAATGAGATTCAAACCAATTAACCATAGAAACCACTCCTGAGTAAAACCTAAAATTATTAGTAAAATTTATTTGCTTTTCTTTGAACAAAATAATCAGTCTTCCATTTAACAAAAACGAAAATAAATTACAATTTAACATACTTTGAAGTGTAACCAACCAGGAAGGTAATTAAAAAAATGCTTAATTAGACCTTCTGAATGTGGCGAAGACCGGCATATGACGTTATTACCCTCCAGAACCTAGACGGACTTCTCCACTACATATTGAGAGGTTACTTTTTATTTTCATCAAGAAAATTGTAGTACTAAACGTGTATAACACTGATGTCGTATAATGATTAGATAGATATATTCATAAAGAATGAATTAACTTGCATAGATCTCAAAAATAACTAAGATTTAAACACTCTTTAACATTTTTGTTAGTACGTGGTACACTCCCAATGCAAGTCGCGCACCGTACTAAATTAAATTAACTATTTTTTTCCGTTTGCACTACATGCACCGCCATCTCTGTCAATGTATAAAAACTAGAACGGCTTTATTAGCCGGTTGATTGTGTTGCCACCTTCGAAAGTCTGCTGAATTTGTTGTAATTCTCGTTGTACGATCTTTCCCGACAGACGGTCTTTGCCGAGTTGATAAGTTTAGTCTAGAATTTGAAATTTGCTCACATGAACAGCTGATTAGTGACAAGTTTTCTTCTTAAGAGTGGTTCCTAGACAGATGGATATTAACAAAATGCCATAACTTTATCTATTAAAGTTCAAACCCCGACTAAATTCGAACCTCAGGCCCTCAGTAGTCGTCAGTCCATATATATTACCTCTGGTATTATTCCTGTAATGGTCTAATTGATTTAGTAAGTTTTGAGTCTCTTTAGCAAGAGTCCGTCTTGGTGCGTCCTGCGGAAGTGTCATATATTATGCCCCTTAGTAGTAGTGTGCAAACACTACTGTACTTAGTACTGTAGCAAGTGGAATTAACAGGTCAATGAGTATTAATATCTCAAGCCGTGTCGTGACGGGTGCAGTACATAGAAGCAGGACGAGAACAGTAATACTGACAGGGGCGGTGCTTACCAGCAACCTGTCCATCTCATCAATGCATAACATAAAAAATACATCCATATTAGAAGAAATATCCCCTTACTTTATCAGACATCAAGCAACACCAGGAACGTGGCATCTGTACATGGTCAATATCCCGAATATACCCACGAAGCGCTATCGTTCCACGTTCATTATGCCTTTATATTTTGTGGTATGGCTGAGGTATAAAATATGTTACTAGCGTCTATAGTTAGTAATATATATAATCAATGAGTTTTCAACCACGCGTGTACCTCGCCCTCGCTTTTCAAGTCCAGGTGAGACTTTGGTCGATATATATTTGTAAAAAAACTTACACTGCTTGTCCTAATTTCGACTGGTAATATAATACCTATCTAAAGAATTTTGTAGCACTAATGTTTTACCAGTTTTTCGGGCATGGACCTGCAGCACGGCAGTCCAGACATTAAAAACGCGTTTATATATTTCACTCATATTTTTGTAACCAGTGACCATGTGAACTGAAGAGCTTGTGAATGAAATAAGATTTATTAAACTGTTTCAACCCCCATATATCCACTATTTAAAAACTGAATAGACAAAAAGTTCCATATAATTATCGAACCCGTTTACAAATTTTCAGGAGAATCGGTTCAGAAATGCGACCAGTTGAAGGGAACAGCTGGACATCCACTGGACAGATATACGATAGCACTTTTCCCTACGCTGGAATGGAGAAGCTTCGATCGCGCTTTGCACTCTCTTGGTCAGTTATGTCTGTGATTTTACTTAATACATCACACAAAATTAAAAAACATAATCAATAGGAATCTTATCACTTGATTCGTGAATGTAAGGACCTGTCCTAATCCTAACAGGCGAATGACATATGACTACTATTTCATAAGATGATAAGATTACCTACCTTTTGTTTTACTGTGACGCGATGCTGCGAGCGCAAAGCCTTATTCGTGCGTTCTATTGAAGGTAGTAAGGAAAAAATCGGGCCTCCTTCCTTTTTCTTTGGAGCCCTTTTCAAACTCGTTTGAATAGGGTTGTCAATATTTTGAGCGGTATGAATGGACGTGTAGTAGATGTCAATGAAGGCCTGAGTGCAGTGTGCAAGTCCGTTAGGCTAGACGGCGAGCAACAAGCTGATAAATCATGTTTTCAAAATTATACTTAAAGATATGGCTTGTTTGATATAATATTTAGTTCCTGATACTTGAATATCAATCACTGTATTTGACTTATTTTATTAAGCGAGTAATGCTTAAAAAAATAAGTATTTTCGTCAATCTATTATAAGAATCAAGTAATAAAAATGGTTCAGATCATGTTATTCTAAAATTGTCTAAGCTATATTAAATTGAGCCAAGATAAGAACTATACATTGTCCATGGAATGATATGCTTACGCCCTCTAAGCCCCGCAACTCAAGATATGGAACTAAGACTAAAGATGGAGTCCATGGAGTGTTATATCCTGAAATTGTCTAACCACCTACAGAAAGCCCTCTGCACTACTATTAGGTTTTTACTTCTTCAATCATCTGTACAATTAAGTAAAGCTACTAATCTGATTAGTTAACCGACTTCCAAAAAAGGAGAAGGTTCTCAATTCGTCTGTATTTTTTTTAATGTTTGTTACCTCAGATCTCTTGACTGGGTGAACTGATTTTGAAAATTCTTTTTTTGTTTGAAAGCTGATGCTTGTCGTTTGGTCTCATTTTAATTTTTATTAAAATCGGTCAAGCCGTTTTTGAGTTACACTCCAATAACTGAAAAATATGTACCTATCTTGATGATATAATCGTTGAGAATGAATGATTATCGATCCCGTAAGCAGCAAGGGTTACTAAAAAGATTGAATTTTTTTTTTTAACAAAATATGGAACCGGCTTCTACACCCAAAAGTGTGAAATAACTTGTCGATGTCGGTACCATGCGCACAATATTGTGATAATAGGTAATTTTGAACCATCATGGTACCGACTTCAACAAGTTATTTCACTCTTTTGAGTGTTGAAGTCGGTTCCATTTTTTGTTAAGAAAATTTGTTCATGATACTATCATCATTGCTGTATCTCCGAGAAGCTGAGGCATACTCACATATTTAACCGGCTTCAAAAAAAGTATGGTTCTTAAGTCGACGACTATTTTTTTATTATTAATTACCCATAACTGTTTACAGGAACTTTCAATTTTATTGAGTCATTTTTTGTTTTGGTGGGTAGAATATACTCAAGAGTTGGTCCTATTTTAATTTCGGCAGGTTGGGTAGTTTACACTACATTTTTGGAAAAGTTTTTGCCAATAAGCGTATAGCTTATGTCGTAACCAGCATTGTTTTCGAGTAAAAATCATTAATGTAAGAAGTGTGCATTACAGAAAAGGTAAAAAATAAACCGATTCTTACTCAAAACGTATGAAAGTCAAAGTCAGACCGTAAAATTGGAGCTTAGAGTGTTAAGAATCAGCATGTTACGATTTACACTAGCTACTACCTGCTTCTTAGAGTTATATCAGATCCGTTTATTTTTTTTATTTATTAATTTGTAACTGAAGCTTTTATTCCTATATAATATCAGGTGAGCTTACCATATTTGTTTTGTCAGAAAATGCTACTAACCATCCAATACATACATCTTAACTTGGATTTAGGCGCAAAGCAGATAGGATATAACAAGGCACGGGTATAACAAGCACTAAAATGTCATGACGCCAACAAAACGGTCGGTAACACACACAGATATTGTTCAGTATTGATGTGCCAGCATGTTATTTTCAGAAGAGGTAGAAGCTCTTGCTCTGTTCCAATTCAGAAATACACAGATGCCTAGACGATATGAGGTGCACCCTGTGTGGCAATCAGGACATGATTATACAGTATAGAACTTTTATTTAGACAATTACAGTGTGGTGTCATCCCAATCCCAATTTCCTATCACACTTTATCTTAAACTATATCTTATCACACATTCCTGATTATTGTGTTTATCTTAAACACAATAATCAGGAAAGGGTATTATATAATTTTATTTATTTAAGTTAAGTTAAATTTAATTAAAAGTTAATATCATTCTAGGTTAGCTTGAACAACATCTTCGACCACTTCGACCGGTCAAAGGCTAACCTATCAAACATAAAAAAGAGTGTAGTCATAATAAGAGAATATTTTTCAATTAATTCACAGAACCCTATGTGGAACTCGATGTCGTCACGCATTTTTGCCTCACTACCAGAGGTCCAGTTAGAAGGACGTGCGACTGCATACTGGCAAGATTTGAGCGCGGAAACCGAAATAGTGCGCCAAACGAGCGTCCACTCCATACCATTCGATGTGTTCAAATTGCAACTTTATATCTTTGCTTTATGTATGAAACTCTAATGGAGTGGAAATACGCCTGTGATATGCCCACGTTAGCAATAGATGCTATATGGATTGGGCCTAAAAACACACAAGCAGATAAAGATTCCAACTTGTGCCGTCGTCGGGAGTAATAGAGCAAACTTGAAAAAAAACCACACCGAGTTAACTAAAAAACCGTGCGAGGCAACGAAAACGCTCCCCTATCGCGCGAGCTCCCTTTTGAGATAGCTCAAAGCCAATTAGATGCGGCGACAACACGAGTGTCACGATAGCGCTCCAGCGATGAAAAGCGCTTTTTTCGCTCCCTTCACTTTTTTCGCTTTCTTTCGCTCACAAAACTTTGTTAGGCCTCAAGAGTTCAGCGATACGTGCAGCTTTTTGACAAACTACAATGAGATGTGCCTTTCATCTGTCAAATAAGGTCTTTTGAGGTTTTTTTAATTAGGGAATGTGAATGCCGAGACGTTGATGTCAGAGGTCTGATAAAAATCATGTATTTATATTTTTTTGCTTAGTTGTAATTTTCTTTTTGATAATAGATACTTGTGCATGAGATTCCTTCGGTTCTCATAACTTCATAAATAAAATATTTGTGTTACATACTTTGTGTAAAGCCATTAAATGTATTTATTAAATAATTAAAGAAAGTAACAATTTAAGATTTAAATAAAGTATAAGGCAGGTATTTAAAACATACACATTTATAATCAAGTTTCATTATTTTTCCACCTTAATGTCTAATCAAGCTACGAGCGCTCAAATAGTGAAGACCTTGTTGCTTCGTGTAAAATCATAACGCGTCAAAAATTTATCCAGTTGGGCTATTTGGCGTTTTTATGTCACTTCAGCTTATAAATTCAGGGGAAACTGACAAAAATATATTGTTTATAATGTTTGTCTAAAATATATGTATAATTAAGTATTTATTATAATCCTTTCTTCTTACCCTAATTAAGTTGATTGATTTACGAGAGAATGATGTATCGAAATACATGCAAGCGAAACAAAAATATAGTTCGTTAATATGCATAAGCACTTTATAGAAAAATTAATTAAAATTTAAAATAAAATATATCGACGCCTAAGATTGATATATAAAAAAATACTTTGCAAAGTCAAACCATGCTGATGCAAATAATCTGAGCTCCATTTGTCATAATCCGACTTCCACATTATTTCAAATTTTTCATTGTCAGAAGTCAGTTCCAAGTTTTTCACTCTCCTGCAATGCAAACTATGCGTACAGGTTTGATTATATTTCAAACCTACATTAAGGTAACGTTCTCGGCAAAAGTTATTAATAAGTTATGAGGTCACCGTGTTATAGATTATTTAGTTCGCTTTCCTTTTATCTTATTGATTTAGGGACTTTTTACAAAATTGCATGCCAATCCCATCGTAACCTAAACACTAATAAACAAAATATATATTTATAAGCCCTCAAATAACTTGAACAATAAAAACCTTCCCCCTCGGACGCCGTATAGAACGGACGTACGCACGTAGTGATTCTTCAAAAATCTAACATTATAAAATCAAGCAAAGGAAATTGTAACCTAAATTGACTGTGCGAAAGCTGCAAGTTCACTGGAGTCTCAAGTGAGTCACCTAGTCATAAGGCCCACTCCTAGCATTTGTATCGTTGGTTTACTTAGAGCGCGTGTGCGTTAGCATCAGCTTTTAGCTTACTGTACCTAATAAAGGGCAAAATAAAAATGCCTAAAATGATGCGTTCACCGCCTAAAGATCTCGCAACAAATAGCCCAAAATCAGACTTTGAGAAAACGAAATTGCCGGCTACCGCAGGCAGTACAAAAAATATTACTAGAAGCGACAAACGACGTCGACTGTCGGATGAGGAGCAGGATTCGTTATCTGCCATGAGAACCGAAATGCGTGAGATGTTTCAGGCCATGAATGATCAGACAAGTAAAATAAATGGTAGATTGGATGAGATGGACAGGAATATAACTGATATTAAAGGGCTGTCGACCGATATACAGGCTCGAGATATAGAGATTGAAAAGTCCATAGGATTTTTATCTGAACAAATGAAGGCCATGGACGCCAAAATCGAAAACTTGGAAAGCCACCGTAAAACTATGGCAGCACAGATACTTACAATTTTAGAAAGGTGTGAAGGTATAGAGAGAAATACTAGAAAATGCAACATTGAAATCAGGAACGTACCTCGTCGCAAAAATGAAAAAAAAAGCGACCTATTTGCTTCCATAATTATGTTAGCCAAAAAACTTGATGTCTCCCTCGACTATAGTCACATTCGCGATGTTTACCGGCTACCAATGAAAAGTGACCAAAACAGCTCATCTCTTATAGTCGAACTTAATAGCACCTTGCCGAAGAGTAAACTACTTGGTACAGCGAAATCGTACAATAAAATGCATCGCCCTGACGTGCTGAATTCAACTCATTTAGGAATAGAAGGAGCAACAAAAATTATATATCTATCAGAGCACCTAACAACAAAAGCCAATCACCTATATTATTTAGCTCGTGACTTTGCAAAAACAAACAAATATGATTTTTGTTGGACAACAAATGGAAATGTGTATCTTAGAAAAAAGGAGGGTGACAAATTCATTGCCGTCAAGGATGAAGTGCAGCTAAAAAACCTAATCTGACTAGCTATATATGTATTCTTGTTTATGTTGTTAAGTATGATTGCCTTACTATGTCATTGCGTACACGATAATTGTAAATATTTGTGCATCAGACTTACCAAGAACCGTACTACTACACTGTTAGAAAAGCTTTATTGTAACCACGCTTATCCACTAGAATCATATCATAGCACTATGAGACACTTATACACACTATGTATTACTAGACTAGTATTTAATATCCATGAAGTTAACATAATTAAAAGATTTAGTCAGTTACGTTATGCTAATTGTGTCATGCGACTCACGCGCATCGCGTGCATTCTCAGACTGACGGAACGCTACGAAATACTGAACTATAATGCGTACGTAAATAATAGATGCGTTGCAGTACTGGCTCAACTACGTAAATGTAAATCATATCTCACACTATCAGCACGAAATTTTCACAGTCAAGTACTTGTGTACCATATCTTAATTTTCGGCAACTTGCTAAGTACATATTTAATTAAGAAAATAGAAAGAATATATAATAAACGTAACTTAAAACTGTACCAACATATATTAATACTTTTTACATACGCCAAAGAATTAACTGATTCAAATATTTTGCTAAATTTTAGAAAAAAAACATACCTAATCGTGATTCAAAATGTACCAATTTGTAGTTTAAAATCTAAAAATCTAAATGGTTGCCTTTTCAGTTGTTTCCAAAGTATATTAGAATTGTTTTATGCATTTTTATTCACTTGCACCTGGCTTAATTTATTAAAATTTAATTATGGATAGTCGACTTATTAATGATTTTGATAATACTGTCATAACGAAATGCAATATACTAGAAAATCCTGATTTATGTTTAGAGTACTACAAATATATGGAAAATAATTTTACTATTGTTACTCAAAATATAAGAAGTGTTCGAAAAAATTTTGATAATTTTTTAATATTTTTACACAGGCTGAAATTCAAGCCAGACCTTATAATAATGACAGAATGTTGGCTTGACCAAAGCTACGATGGAACATACCTTGATGGTTACCAGTGTAACTACTCAAAAATATATTTTAATCAAAATGATGGTATTATTGTACTATCTAAAAACAGCATACAAGTAAGCGTCACAGAACCAACTTTTGAAGATGCAAATTGTCTGTTAATTGAAATACAAAATTTTATTTCTGTCATTGCATTATACAGGTCACCATCTTTCCGTAAACAAGAAAATTACTCAAACTTTTTAAAATCTCTAGAAAAAGTTATAAACATGTGCCTGAATTTTAATTGTATCATTACCGGTGACATAAATCTTAATATATCTGAAAATGAAAAGTACGTTAATACTAAAACTATTGATGCTTATTTGAACCTTATTGCGCACCACGGCTTTATCTCTGGATATGATATACCTACAAGGGGAGATAGCTGCCTCGATCATACGATGATTAGGAGTAATACATTGACACAAACGCTAATTTGTCCTTCAGATGTAACTGATCATAGCACAATAATTGTAGGCTTTGAAGAAAATGTAAGTGCGCCAAAAAAGCAGGAAAATAGTAGTTTTAAAATTGACTACAAAGGTTTGTGCCAGGCTCTCAAAGAAGTAGATTGGACAAGTTTCCTTGAGCTTAATGATGCAAACAGGGCCGCTTTACTATTTACAGATATTTTTAATGAGATACTGAACCGTTTTAGACAAAAAAGCAAAATTAAGGACCCAAAGAGAATTTTGAAATCATGGATGACCCCAGGACTACTTAAATGCATAGAGAAGCGGGACGAATTACATTTACTCGCAAGGAAAAGTCCTTTGTCATCAGAGTTAACTGAAAATTATAAAAAATACAGAAATACTTGTAATAATATAATACAAAATATTAAAGATGAGACCGAACGTAATCTTATTAGAAAAGCATATGGTAATACAAAAAAAACTTGGGAAGCTGTTAAGTCTGTGTGTAATCTAAAAGTTAAAAAAACAACAAATACGGAACTATTAACCCTACATGCCAATCCTAAAATATCACTTAACCTTGTCAATGAATATTTTACTTCAGTAGGTGAAACCTATGCGAACAAAATACTGAAAAGCTTAGGTAAAACAGAGCTACAACTTGCAAGTTCAAATAACAACATTACACTGTCAAATAAACCATCTTCTTCATTCTTCATGACCCCAACTAGTGAAATTGAAGTTGTTAATATAATAAGCGAACTCAAACCTTGTTCTGCGGCTGGTCCAGATAATATCACAAATAATGTACTAAAACTGTAAAATTTGAACTCTCAAAGCCACTTGCTCATATATGCAATCTTAGCTTAAGTTCAGGAATATTTCCAGATTTGCTAAAAGTTGCCAATGTATGTCCAATATACAAAGACGGTGACAATAAAGCAATACCAAATTACCGACCAATTTCCTTATTAAGTTCTTTGTCTAAAATTCTAGAAAAAGTTGTTAACAGGAGATTGCTCAAATACCTGGAGGCAAACAAATTACTGTCAGATAACCAGTATGGATTCAGGCCAGCTGGATCAACGGAAGACGCCGTCACTTACCTGACTGATCATGTGGCTGGTAAACTCGATGGAAAGCATAGGTGTGCTGGTGTCTTTCTTGATCTAGCTAAAGCTTTCGACACCGTCTCTAGGCCAATCCTGCTCAATAAGTTAGATAGCTTGGGTATCAGAGGTTTAGCACTAACATGGTTTCAATCTTATTTAACAGGTAGAAAACAAAGGATAAAATTGGCTAATTTCTATAGTGACTATGCAGAGGTGCGCTTTGGAGTACCACAAGGTAGCGTTCTTGGCCCTACCCTTTTTTTGGTCTACATAAACGACCTATGTTCAATTGCTTTAAAAAATGCCAAAATATTTGCATATGCAGACGATACTGCTATCGTTTTTCATGCACATACTTGGAGTAAAGTCAAAGAAGCAATTCAACAGGGCCTACAAACAGTGTCCGAATGGCTTCAAAATAATCTGCTTACACTAAACACTAATAAAACAAAAGTCATTTATTTTAAGATCTCCAATAAAACAAATCCTTCTGAACCAATTGACGTAACGCTACATTCATGTAATCAAACATTTAATAATTGGACAGGTTGTGCATGTCCAAAATTAGAGATAGTTAATGTTGTTAAATATCTAGGAATTCTAATTGACGATAAATTAAATTGGGAAGTTCAAATAAAATACCTAAGTGGAAGAATCAGAAAACTTATGCATATTTTTAAAAGGCTAAGAAATATAGTGAATGATGATATTTTAAAACTAATATATCATGGATTATGTCAAAGCTTAATCAATTATGGTATAACAGCCTGGGGTGCTGCGTACAGGACCTATTTGATAAGAGCTGAACGTGCGCAGAGGGCTGTGCTAAAAGTAGCTTTTAAGAAACCTTTTAGATACCCTACTGATCGCCTGTATCAAGAAACAAAATTTCTGCGGGTTCGTCAGCTGTTTATCCTCGCTATTACTTTAAAATTTCACAAAACTGCGCATAAATCAGTGATTGGTATAGGATCACGACGTTTAACATGGGTATCTCGAAAACCCAATTCAGGGTTTGCACATAGATTTTTTTCATTTTTGGGACCTTACGTTTACAAAAACTTAAACAAAATAATTAAAATATACAATCTTTCTCGTTTTGAATGTAAAAATAAAGTTACAGTTTGGATATCGGAACTTAACTATTTAGATACGGAAAACTTAATAATATCAACCATTTAAGATTGGGTTTCTATGAATTATATATATTTATGTATCAATGGATATAACTAACATTATTTATCTTAGTATGTATTTATATTATAAAACATAAGCAACAAAAAACACCATTTTGACATATGATCAATATTAGATACAGCACATACCTACACAGTACTACTAAAAAAAAAAAAAAAAAAAAAAACATTTTAATTTTTTAATTTTTTCAACCTTATTAATTTTCTTTGTATGTACGAACCAACATTGCGTATTGTTCTATGCACAGATATGGGAAGAAAAAATAGCTACTCCGAAACAGGGAATCCTAGTGGAGTGGTTATTTGTACAGAATAAGAAATATTGTAAACTACTTTTTTTCTGGTACAATAAACTATTATTATTATTATTATTATAATAGCTCTGCAGTTCCAGATAGTTCCTTAATTTGTTATATTAATAAATCTTTCATATCACATCTACAGTAACAACATCCACGGATGAGAAAAGGTCTCTCCAATGGGAAGGGGTGATTGCCATAATCTCCACGCTTGACAGGGGCTTTGGGGATTGGGGATGGTGTAAGATATCAGTTCTTCAGAAGGCACTGCTGCCCATCTTCTGATATTTTTCCCTTCTGCACTTCTCACGAATCCCACAGAGAGATAAATTATGATTTGAACTTAGCCAGACACCCTTCAAGCATTGATCAAGGAAATAACCGTGATCACTTTTTGATGGTTATTGAGTCCACTTTTTTTTTCATTCCACTTTTATTTAGAAAAAGACTCGTTAATTCCTTTAAATTTAAGATTATGAAAATGAAGCTAATGTTTACATATATTTTACGTAAACATGAAAACATGATCGGGATCATAAGATTCATTAAAATTTTATATGTAAAAAAGATTTTCATATATACGCATATAATATACTATGTCCGCGTCGACTTCAGAATCTTGTTTTTATTGAAGATAAATAATAACATAAATTTAAGGAAAACAGAACTTTATTATTCTTCGTCATAATGGCTATATTTATTGTGCTTGTGTATATGTGAAACTTTATTCTTTTCACACATCAAATATATTTTAGAACCTCCGCTAATTATCTGAACCCCTATAGAATGCAGTGTTAATGAGTCGAAACCTTTCCGGTGTCGATCATTAGCACAAAATACGGTGAAAATCTCGTGCAGTGGTACCACTAAGGTAGAGCTTATTTTGATAAGAATAGCGACTTTTAAACTTATCAGTTTTTTTTTCTGGAGTTGATACTTTGTTAAAAACATTTACTAGATCAAACAGTTTACTTTTTTTAAGCATTTTGTCTTCATTAACAACTAAAAAGGGTTATTGGAAAAATGGTAACATGCTCTTAGCTCTCAGAATTGACTTCTGTTAGTCCTCACAAACAGTTTGAGTAGAATGTTTTGATTTTAATTTTTTATGTATTTGTGACGGAACAAGCACGAAGCCCACCTGATGTCAAAAGTCTCCTGTGCCTGTAATTTACAATTTGATATATTTTATTTTTTATTACTTTCATCGATATACATATTCAAAACTCTATTCAAAGGGAGCTTATGGACTATATCCGTTTAACAAGACATCAAAATTAGTTCTACGACTTAACTCAAAACCTAAAACTTCTGTCAGAAGAAAAAAAACATTATGTTTTTCTAGTACTGTCTGACATTATAAAGTTCTGTGTCTCGATACAATGCCTTCTCCGAGCTAACAGCGCCCACCGTGGCACCACAACCGGGAAAATAAAAGAAAAAAAAAATATATAAAATAAAAAAATGCAGGCACAAAAGACTTTTAACAACATGGGGAACGCGTGCTTGCATCACAAAAAAAAAACTGACTAAAAATGTTTATTAGGTCTAACAGTAGTCAACTCTAAGAGTTTTTAGCATTTTTCCAATAACCCTGTATATAACACTACAGCTTTTACAGCGAAAGCATTTAGGAAACGGCCATTGCAGGCCCATAGGTTGTACAAATGCTCCAGCCTACCAGTTGGCAGTGTGCTCAACATGCTGCCAGCATTGCGTTATTTCATCTTCAATTACATCCTCACTTAGTTACTTAGTTCTTCCTTTCTATAAAGATGGCAACAAATTTAGATTTGATGAAGATGGTACCAATACTAGTAAAAATAAAAAAATACTGTTTTCATACTTCTGTTTTTTTTACAAACAATCAAAAATGCTGCAAAATTGCGTGCATGGCCCGCAAGCAATTTGTAAAAAAATTGAAGCCGTCTAATTTCAGAAGTCAAACAGCAAATCGCTTCTCTAATTTCTAAGTGTCTGCCTTACCGTAATTTGGAGAGAACCAACGTAGCAGCTGCAAGGTACGGTTGCGCCGACGTCCGATAGATACCATTCATTATGTATAGTATTTGCAGTATGGACTAATTTCATTAATATTTCCTATATATTTTAAGGTATCCAATATTTTTTCTTCCGTTTTTGAAGCAATTATGGTGCAAAGGCAATGGCTACGAACTTGGAATATGACCGAAAGAGACCGCCGCACGGACTCCCACACTTGGTTTAAAGCAAGTTTCAATAGTTGTCGGTACGGCGTTTTGTGATTTTTTCCCTGGATAACTCTCATTCTCAAGTAGAAAGTCGGTCGCCAAGCACCTAATGGTATGTTCTAGCAGCTGTCCATAAAAGTCAGTTCCCGTTTTTGATTTAGCTGTTTTACAATCCCTGACCATAAAATTTTATTACAAATTTCACGTTAGAACATGGTCAAAGACTTAGAGAAAAAGTTACAAGCGCCCCAGCACCTTTTTACTTTTTGAAAATTCTCGGAACCACTCCCATTAGAAATTTCAGTTTCTTGAAGTTTGGAGATTATCAAAGCCAAGCACTGTGCTTTTGTTTTATTGTTAAAGAAAACTACATTACTAAAGAACAACAATTAGGTAATATATGACAAAATTACTTAATGATATTTTAAAAATATATAAACAACATCAAAGTAATCCATAAGCCTCAGATATAGAATCGCAAAGACTCGTCAATTTCTCAACTCATTTCTCAAATAATAACTCTCGCAAAAGTTTCGTCCGAAGATAATTTCTCTTAGTTAAGGCAAAAGTGAAAAAGTCTAGAAAATTCTAGAATCCAATATCTCTCCTAATCAATCACGATGATGTAATTAGACGACTTCCAAACTTTGTGATGAAAGTTGTTTGAAGGAAAAATTGCGTTTTTCTAAGATCCATTTACATTAGTACATTGATGGCCATGATAATTCTTATAAATGTTAAGAAATCGACGTTATTTATTTAATATTTTATTTTTGTAATAGTGCATGCTCTTTGGATTACGAGATTAAATTTACAAGAGGAAAAATTATAGTCATGTGCGGGATTCGAACCGCGTCATCCATCCCTATAGCAGGGGTATGCTATGACCGACTGAGCTAACATGACAATGACCCATAACTCTATTTTTTCCTCTCGTTCTTTAACCATCGTGTGGGTACTTACATTGTGCACAAGACACGTTACAAACAAGACAAATTTTGCAATTAGCTTTAAACTTGTTAAAAATGACGCAATCCTATAGTTTTAATACTCTTACAATTTACACTACAACATACAAATCTGCGAAAGGAAAAATTATAGTCATAAGCGGGATTCAAACCCGCGTTATCCACCCCTTTAGCTGGGGTATGCTGTGACCAACTAAGCTAACAAGACCCATAACTCTAATTTTCTTCTCCCGCATCCCTACATTTCGCGCCGAGAAAGCAGTGATGGCTCAGTGGCATTGGCTATGGACTGCCGCGCAGCAGGTCCATGGTTCGAACCCCGCGGGCTTGAGCTTCACCGCATGGTGGAAGGGCATTTTGCGAATGCCCGCCTGGCTAGCGACCACCCTCAAGTAGAAAATCTGTCGCCAAGCACCTAACGGTGCGTTCCGACAGCAGTCCTTGAGAGCCAGTGAAATTACAGGCACATGAGACTTAAAAACTATGTCTCAAGGTGACGGACGCAGTGCAATTCGTGACTTGTGACGAAATGCACCTGTTATAGGCAGAGGTTAGTCCGCTTAACATCAGGTGGGCCTCGAGCTTGTTCCGTCACAGTTCCGAGAGCCTTATCCACTCGGCTACCGGAAGGTGTTCAATTGAACCGAATGTTTCTCAAATTCTATTATTTACAACCAACGAGATTTAAACCCCGATGTTTGCAACCATCCTAGTGGGCAGTGCACGACCATCAAATATACCACTAGACTTTACCTAATCGAAAGAAGAGCTTTTTTAAATGCTTAACTCTCGCAATGCTAATATTATAAGGAGTAAAGAATAGTGGTTTTGTATTTTTATATGCAACGAATAAACTTAAAAACTCCTGGACCGATTTGGATAAAATTTGGCATGGATATAGTTTGAGATTTAGGAAAGTATATAGAATAGTTTTTATCCAACTGTGCAAAAGAGTTTAATGTTTTTGCGCGATTACCAAAATACGCGCGGGTGGAGCCGCAGCTAGAAAGCTACTTTCATATAAGTACATTAATTGTGGGGTCTAATAAGTCATTTGTAAATGAAATAGAAATCATAAATTTAATTCCCTGAATCAAGTACTGACTCTAGTTCGGTAACCTATGAATTCATATTTACTCTGTACCTATGTAACTTTACTCAATAAAAACTAAATACTACCTATTTGTATTTGTATATCTCAGAGAAATGAATAAGAAAGAGGGAGTGTAATGAAAATCAAAAATGAAGCATCATAATTCGGCCAATTTTGTGTAAGACACAACTCACTCACACAAACGTATCCAAATTCGGCTAATGTTGTCCTCATTCACGATAGACCGTCGCACATTACACACGTCACACAACGGAATAAAAAAACTTAAAATGCCCACTTGCGTATTAAAATACTGTACAACAGAATATATTCAGTGAAGAAAAAGTTATCTGGAATTACTTTTCAAACGTAAGTATTGAATTTAATGTACTTTCTTTAATATTATACTACGCAATTTAGGTTATAACTTCGAACCAAAATGTAAACAGTACGATCGTAAAGTGTTGCCAGACATACATTTTAGGTTGTTTCCAAAAGTGTGCAGTTTTTAATAGTCGGTTCGTGTAATATATTTTTACTGTTTTTTTTGCATTACATTTTTTTCAAATAATATCAAACCCGTATTCAAGAACAATTGAATAATGTATTCGAAGGATACTGTTCGGAACATTTTGTACTACTTTGATTCAAATAAATAGATTTTTATAATAAATTAACTTGCAATAGTTTTAAGGGTTCCAGAGTAAATTATGAACCCTTAGAAATTCAAAAGTCATTGATCTTATCCTAAAAGATATATTGTTATAAAAGTAATTTATGAAAATTAAACCAACTTTAAAATATTCTAATTACCCAAAAAGGAAAAAATAACATGAAATGAATCAAAACTGGACGTCTACCTAAGTAGGTACGTAAATTAACTCTTTTTTGAGGTTATTTCTCCCGTTTTAGTTATTAAGATTATAGTCGGTTTAGTGTTTTTTTAATTACTTTTATTCATGCATTTTTAAAAGTATCTACTAGTTATGTTTGCAACTAAAAAAATATTCACAAATCTTCACTGGATAATTCTTTTAATTTTCAAACACACTTCACTTCTATTGTAAGTGTAACATCCAATTTTTGCATTATTAAGTTTGATATATCCTTTAATAACATAGTAAAAGTGATAAACCTACCGAACTTTGTTCAAATCCGAATACTACTGAAATGATTTCGATAAAAATGACAGTAACTCCTAAGTTGTAAGTCTTTTATTAAATGAAATAAGATTTTTTGCAATACAATTTCTAGTTTCTGCGAAATACGTGGACAAAACATACATCCAACTACGTGGCGAGTAGTTTTCTTTTCAACTACGGCATCTGCGACGAAACCATATCATAATCGTACCCTAACACGCCTTTGGTCATTTATTTATTGTCCTAGAGAACGTAAAGCCTAGAGTATCTTTAAAAAAAAATTGCGAAACATATTAAACAATAATCGTGAAGATTGTGAAATATTATAATAAAATTGCACAATATAAATAATATTATGTTATCGCGAAGTATTCTTAAGAACAGATTTTGCTGTATATTTATATCTTCAAAAAGTTTTCTCCCGTTAATCCTACAATTTAGTTATTTTTGCTTTCATATGGTAACACTTCTATCGCACACATGTATAGAAGTGTGGCTTCAGTTTGATGTTTTACGACCTTCCGTCTTTTTTTTTATTTTGTCAGAGTTGTATATATGATTTTCTTTATCAAAATGACAAATGATTATAACCTATACATTCGGTTTTGAAACAGAACAAGGGCTTTGATGGGAAATGTATTATTATCTCTAATTGTCTCGTATTTCAGGCGGAGGGATTGCCGTAACCGTCGCGGTAATTGCAGTGTGTGTTATTTTAATTCAACCGTAGATTTTTTATGTCCTCCAAGTTGCTGCTAATTAGATCACTATAGGCTCTTAAGATAAGAGTTTTAACGACTCGATATAACCTTACCTCAAAACTAACGTAAATAACCATAAAAACTTTAACCAAAGAACAAAAATAAAACGCTGATTGAAATTCAATGATAAGAAACCTTTTTATCAACCGACTTCAAAAAAAGAAGGAGGTTCTTATTCGTCTGTTTTATATGTTTGTTACCTCAGAACTTTTGACTGGGTGAACTTTGTAATAATTTTTTTTTTGTTTGAAAACTGATGCTTGACATTTGGTCCCATTTAAATTTCGTCATATCGGTAATTCCGTTTATGAGTTACACTCCAATGACTAAAAAATATTTTCCTATCTTGATGATATATTTGTTGACAGTGAATGATAATTAATCCCGTAAGTAGCAAAGGTCACTAAAAAGAGAAAATAAAAATGTCACCAAAAAATCGAACCGACTTCAACACTCAAACGTGTGAATAACTTGTCGAAGTCGGTACCATGCGCACAGTATTGTGATAATAGGTACTTTTGAACTATCATGTTACCGACTTCAACAAGTTATTTCACACTTTTGAGTGTTGATGTCAATTCCATTTATGGTTCAAAAAAAATTTTATAACTCTTTTAATTGACTTTTGCTACTTACGGGATCGATTGTCATTCACTGTCAACGACTATACCATCAAGAAAATATTTTTCATGTGTGTGTTAAATCTAAGAGCGCATACTATATAAAATTAAGAATCATTTTTATTTTATATAGTACCTACTAGCTTTCCGGGCGCGGCTCCGCCCGCGCGTATGTCGGGTATCGCGCAAAATCACTAAACTCTTTTTGCGCAGTTGGATAAAAACTATCCTATGTTTTTTTCCCGGGTCTCAAACTATTTCCATACCAAATTTCATTCAAATCGGTCCAGTAGTTTTGGCGTGAAAGCGTTAAAGACAGACAGACAGACAGAGTTACTTTCGCATTTATAATATTAGTACTGATGCGCTCTTAGATTTAGCATGCACATTGGTTAACGCGTATTTTTGTATTGTTCAGATTAGTGTTAGCTGGATTGCCATCAAGTATAACATTCGATACTAGTTGCCGCCTTACAAAATACCTAGTTATTTAACCTCTTTGCTAAGCAGCATCATTTGGTACATCAGTACTATAATATTATAAATGCGAAAGTAACTCTGTCTGTCTGTCTGTCTGTTACGCTTTCACGCCAAAACTAATGGACCGATTTGAATGAAATTTGGTATGGAGATAGTTTGAGACCCGGGAAAAAACATAGGATAGTTTTTATCCGACTGCGCAAAAAGAGGTTCATGTTTTCGCGCGATAACCGACATACGCGCGGGCGGAGCCGCGCCCGGAAAGCTAGTATTTTATATACTTATCATAGCCATTCTTTACCATTACACTTCAATAACTTTTAAGACCGATTTTCTTATCCAGTATAAGATTTTGCGTATTTTTTTAAAAATGAGCAGAAACATCGGGAATCGAACATCGAGGCCAAATTGTTCGTTAAATGAAAAAGGGCCATGACGTCATCAACCAACGGCTTGCTTCCTAAGCTGTTGGCACATGGTCGATGGATAACGTCAGGGGGATACTAGTGGTTCTAGAACTTTGTTATTGCTGCAACGGATTAAACACAAAAATAATCTTATCATATCATCATCAGCAACATTTAATTGACTACTCAAATAACAGGTATATTAGATAACGACAAAATTATAAAACTTTACGTCAAATTACCTATGGTTTATAGTAAACTTTTCCATAAAATTTTAAAGAAACTGTCGCCCCGGGACCACGATCACTGCAAAGTCTTTGAATCTTACAGGGTCGGCAACGCTGAAAACTAATAACGCCCCTGGTGTTGCAAATATCCGTTGGCGACGGTAACCGCTTACCATCAAGTGGGCCCTTTGCTTGTCTGCCACTTCATTACATAAAAAAAACGTCGGGACAAAAATAATGATAAACGTACGCGATTTAAAGCGTTTAAAATAGTTTATTTACTACTAAAAGGAAATATTGGAAGACTGATAACATTTCAGTATGGCTTTTTTGTCACCTCTGGACAGGTGCCTCTCAGTATCAGCTTCTTTCATTTGAATGTATTCCACGCAGAGGCAACTTAGACGTCGATGATCAAACTCAGAGTGAGTTTGATCATCGACATCTAATTTGCCTCTGTTGCTCAGCTTAAAACTCGTTCCGTTTCTATCACGGTAAGTGTTGCGAGAAACTGTTCGTTTTAATACCTACAACTGAATATCGCCATTGAATGAAACGACAAAGCACGTTTTTTTTTATGTTATTGTTACGGAGCAAGGTCTAGGCCCACCTGATGTTAAGTCTCATGTGCCTGTAATTTTACTGGCTCTCAAGGACTGCTACCAAAATACACTGTTAGGTGCTTGGCGACAGATTTTCTACTTGAGGGTGGTCGCTAGTCAGTCGGGCATTCGCAAAATGCCCTTCCACCATGTGGTGAAGCTCAAGCCCGCGGCGGGATTCGAACCTTGGACCTGCTGCATAGCAGTCCATAGCCAATTTCAGCGACAGCAGATTGTGAACCATAAATGTTAGGCTTGTATATGATTTTAGGCAAATGTAAATATGTATATTCAAAATCGACTAAACTCACCCTGGAACACATAGTAGCCCCTGTGTAAGATTAGACCGGACCGAGACAGTTTCATTTGCCGCGTCTGCACCCGGACAAGCCCTGAATAGCAAGGAGAGGCTAGACCCGGCATAAACCGGTATAAACCAGCTCATCCGAACAGAACGGACGCCGGATCGCATTAAACTCTTTCCGTTGAAATGTTTGTCCGAGAATACGGTATTTGTTTAATTGCCGAGCATGATCTTTTGTGTCCTTTTTGTTCAGGAGTTCAGATTTTTTTGTTGGCGCAGCATAGTAGTATTATTAGGTTGAATGTAAAATGATAAAGTGAATCTTGAGCAGTAAAACATAAAACGGGACATGTGCGAGGCGGACTTACACACCACTGGTACTCTATTAAGGCACAATAATGTTTATTGCGTATATTAACCATAAAATTGCTTTTTTAACCGACTTCCAAAAAGGAGTAGCTTCGCAATTCGTCTGTGTTTTTTTTGTATTTGTTTGCTCTGAACTTTTGACTGGGAGGATCAATTTTGAAAATTATTTTTTGTTTAAAAGCTAATGCTTGTCGTTAGGTCTCATTTAAATTGTATCAAAATTGGTTTAGCCGTTTTGAGTTACACTTAGATAACTGAAAAATATTTATCTTCGTTAGTCGTTGACAATGAATGACTATCGATCCCGATAGTAGCAAGGATCACTAAAGAGAGTGAAAAAAAAATAAACAAAAAATGGAATGTGAATTCAATTTTTTGTTTAAATTTTTTTTTTATATTTTACCCTGGCTGGCAACCAAGACAAATTTATTGAGCTTTTAATATTGGTTACGATGATATACGCTAAGCAGCGATGGCTGAGTAGCATTGGCGCCAAGCACGCCAAGATTATTTCCATTTTCGGTTCTGAATTTTTTCCTGACAAGCTTTGACATACACTGAAAATTCTAATGCTATGCTAAATAAACTGGTTCTGAATGAATAGATTAGTAGAAAATCTGTCGTCAAGCACCTAACGGTGTGTTCCGGCAGCTGTCCTTGGGAGGCAGTAATTCTAGGTTAAGAATGTTAACACCTTCAACTACATCATCACTTACCATCCGGTGAGATGGACATCAAAGGCTTACCAATCAGCAATAAAAAAAAGCTGACGATAATGGTGATATTATGGCTTAGTTTTGGTAGAAGTAGAACTCTTTATGCAAGTTTTCCGGGAAAGTACTTCCATCATTTCTATTTCTATTAACAAGCAGATATTTTCATATTACTGTGTTCCGGTTTGGAGGGTATGGGTGCCGGTGAAATTACAGGCTTACACTTAACAATTTTATATGTCAGGGTGTTAGGCACAATACAGTTCAGCACATGTGAAGAGTTGCATCTGTTAGAGGCAGAGGTTACCGCTTCACACCAGGTGGGCTTCGTGCTTGTTCCATTGTGAAGGTATCATACTTCATTGTTTTGTCCATTCTGTTTACACCATACAACAGTACTATCGGTACTTCAGTACTATATATTATGTATCAGTACTAATATTATAAATGCGAAAGTAACTGTCTGTCTGTAACGCTTTCACGCCAAAACTACTGGACCGATTTGAATGAAATTTGGTATGGAAATAGTTTGAAAGCCGGGATAAAACATAGGATAGTTTTTATCCAACTGTGCAAAAAGAGATTAATGTTTTTTTGCGCGATAACCGATATACGCACGGGTGGAGCCGCACCCGGAAAGCTAGTCAGTACTAATATTATAAATGCAAAAGTAGCTCTGTCTGTCTGACTGTCTGTCTGTCTGTAACGCTTTCACTCCAAAATTACTGGACCGATTTGACTGAAATTTGGTATGGAAGTAGTTTGAGACCCGGTAAAAAACATACGATAGTTTTTATCCAACTGCGCAAAAAGAGGATAATTTTTGTGCGCGATAACTGACATACGCGCGGGCGGAGCCGCGCCCGGAAAGCTAGTCTTTCTTTATATTTGAATCACTGAAATATCCATTCTTCTTTCGTCCACTTCATTCGTTATCCATTATTTACATCCGTGCAAAGAAACTTTTTTCTTATATCTGTATTGTTCCATTTTGAAACTCTTAAATTGATTATTTTTTAGTGTCTATGTTGGATATTGTTTTTTTTTTTATTAATATCTTTACTAACAAAATACTCCGAAATGTATACTTCACTACAGCTACTACAAAAAAAGCATTAATGTATACAACATTGGATTTCAAGAATATTTAAAAAAAATCAACAAATATTTTTTAGATACTTAAAATTTAGCAGTCATCTTTGCTAAAGACAAGTGTTACCAATTTTTTTCATTGCTGGTCAAGTGGTAGTGGTACCTACATGACCTGACCCATATGTAATAAAAATAGCGTGCTTTTGAAGTATAGAAAGCTTCCAAGTTGGAAAATATTGAGATTTTATGGCAAAGTCTTTGAGTTACTAGTCAGTAGTGTTGAACTGTATCAGGGAGACAGCAATAGGCTCATCACATAGGCACAAAACGTATCTGACAATAAGTTGGTTGGTAGGTGGGACAGACAGCTCTGATCATCCTTTATGGAATGTAAAGGCGTGATACGCATATTTTGACGTTGTTTGGTGGATGATATGATATGATTTAGAATCATATCATCATATCGTCCACCGTTGGACAGCCACCGTAAATGAAAGGCCTCCCTTACTATAGAGGAGTTTGGCATAATCCCCATGCTTGGTAGGCAACTTGGGGATTGCAGATGGCAGTTCTTCAAAAGGTGCTGGACTCCCACAGGAATATATGAGGCAGTTCTAGCCGTCTCCCCAGGGGGATCTAGCACGTTACGAAGTATCGGGCTAGTCCCTAGGAGACTATTATACGAACCTTAGAATACGTATTAAAGATTTAGGTATATGTAAAAAAAACTCTTGGCCGGGCCAAACATGGCCAGAACAGGTTTCTGTCAGTTCATAGGATTTAAGTTTTGTCAACAAACAAATAGCTATTATTTATAAAGTAATTATAAATCATTCGCTGTATTAGTTATTCTCTCCACGAGCAGTATTGATAGAAATATAGCTATTGCATTGTGAGATGAAAGTATAGTTTTCAGTTCTTGAATTTGATTTATAGCGCAAAACCTTGAAATATGAGTTCAATTGGCGTTCCTCGTACTAAGTTGAGAGAAATGAATCAAACTTTCTTTGAGTTAATTGTTGCGTAAAGAATTAAAAGTTACTGAATAATTAAATTAATTTGTTGTCGTAATCATGCTGATTTAAAGGACTTTGAGCTCTAATTTTCATGGTTCGACTTTCACAAGTTATTTCAGACTCTTCAGTAATGGACTTCGATGCAGTTTTCATTTTTTTTCTTTTCACCATTTTTTACTGCTTATAAAGTTGATTGCCTCTCAACTTCATAATATTATTAAATGGGACTGATTGGAAGTATACTCTTCTCAACAAAAAAATAATCATCAAGATTGGATGATGCAGTATAAAAATACACATTCACACAAATATATACATTCCCTTTTTTTGGGAACTCACCTAAAACTTCCAAGACTCACTTCCAAGTACATACACGAAAAATAATATATTGCAATTCCACGGGGCAATGCTACCATCATGCTGGGCACGCTGCCAACTGGGAGTGGGCTGAAGCATTTGGTATGTCTGTGAGTCTGCAATGGTTAATAAAAAGTTGTCTTTAGACGCACACAGAATTATGTAATATACCTTGAGTTTCATTGCAACCGTCAAGTGCATGCAGAGATTCTTAGTTCAATATTGTTAAAAATGTTAGACCCAAAACTTTCCTAATCTCGTCGTGTTAAAAAACATAAAACAAAAGATTGTTGAGTTATTAGTTCGCTAGCATAATTATCAATATATGTACACCATCATCCGGAAGGCGCCCACTGTTGAATAAATACCTCCTCTATTATATACACAAATAAAATGATTTTATAGTTTTATATACCTTTTTAATAATAGTAATTATTTAAAATGTTTTTAAGAAAACACTTAAGGGCGCACCGAGCTTTTTAGGCGCGGAACATGCGTGAATTTGAGTATTTCTTTCGTAGAATAAAAAACAAATACCTATTTGAAAAATGTAATGTGTATACGTTATAGAAAACATGTTGGTTTTTATTTTTCAAATACGGATGACTTCCCGTTGAGTATTTACGCCGTACTAAGGGATTATTTAGTTTTTTAGATGTAACTTTGGATCTTTTCCACCGAGAAAAATTTAAGTAATCGTGTTTTCAAACTGTATGATTTATATAATGAATCCTTAAATATAATCTATATTAATGTCATGATTTCCGTTATTTTCTACTCTGTGCTAAGATTTTAAAAGAAGACATTTTGACTTCCTTATTTTGCCGTACTCTTTTTCAAATAAAAATGGCCACCAGAAACACGTTATTCCCGCCAACTGCTCAAAGGGGGGAAAATGTGTGATGAGGAGATGGCGGGCTAGCAGCACTTCTTGTTAAGACGTGGGGTAGTGCAGTCGATTTTATAACACAGGCATCAAGAAATAAGTGTTTCCCCTAGAGTCTTGTGGTATAACGACGTTACTGTACTTAATACGTAAAGTACCATGTTTAGTTACATTAATTACTTACATAACTCAAAATTAAGAAATAAAGATACAGCAAGGGATCAAACGAACCACAATTACGTATCGCTGCCTCGGTGCAGGCTTAACAGTGCGCTCGAAGAGTCACGACCTCCTGATGATGTTTCATTTGGGAGCTAAACGCATCCAAAATTCTTCCGGTTAGACTGCGTGGCGTAAACTATGAACTTGTCAACTCAACAGCGAACCGAACACGTGTCGAAGCATTTTGAAGTCCTTTCAGAGCCAGTTCCTATTCTAAATTAAGCCTGTGTCTACCTTCGACCACATCATCTCTTACCATCAAGTGAGATTCCCGTCAAAGGCTGACCTATTATTAATTGAAAGAAGTTTTTAATCCTTATAAACGAAAAAGAGAACCAGTTTGATAATAAATATATTTCTAGCGACAATTCCGCCTAATTTTTAATTGGATATGTATTTTCTTGATATATTTATATTTTTAAAAAGTTACAATATATAATGTTTTCTTAAAATATTTTCAAATATTTGTTATTATTAAATATGGATTTCCGCAAAGTAACGCCTGAATCTATTTTTTTATTACTGATAGGTAAGTAAGCGTTTGACCACAATCTCACCTGATGGTAAGTGATGATGTGGTCGAAGGTGTAAACAGGCGTAACCTAGAATTACTGGCTGTCAAGGACAGCTGCCGAAACACACCGTTGGGTGCTTGGCGACAGACTTTCTACTAATCTATGCATTCAGAACTAGTTTGTTTTAGCATTGCTTTGGGATTTTCAGTGTATGTCAAAGCTTGCCAGGTAAAAATTCAGCATACCTTACTATTACTTTGCAACCCAGAACCCAGTGGTAGCTAGGTTCCGTAACCAAAACTTCTTACAAGCAGTAAAGTCTCACTGCTTTTGGATTATCATCGCTTTGAAGAGTTAATATTTAGGCAATTTGCGAATTGTCCTCATCTTTTGTTCTAAAACCAGTTCATACGTTTTTTTTGTATGTATCGGAATGATAGAAAAAGAAGTTGATCCACTATTTTTCATTGTCATTTTTCACCACTGGAGATTTGTGAACTTTTCTTCCTCATATCTAATCCCCCTTGACTTTTTATAGAGCTTCTATGTAATTAGCTATATAATCAACGATTACAAACATACACAGATTATACAAAGCTTAAGGAATTTCTGTCGTAAAGATTCAGCATGTAGGTACGTGGAGTCTGGAATGGTACCTAAAAATGGCAATAATCTTGCCTCACGAAATTTAAAAATGTATATTTATCCATCGTTTTTCTTAGAAACACAAATTAAGTACACGAAGGAAAGATTTATTACACAAATTATTATTATTATCCCAGAACTGTTCACCTATAATATAGCATGCTGCTAGGGTAAAGTATCGAGTCCCTCGTAGCAATTCTTCGGGTTCTACGATGCTACGAGCGTAGGCATCTAGCTTGCCTAGCTTCACCCGCAAGGTGGGAGGGCATTTTGTGAATGCTCGCCTGGCTAGCTGCAACCTACAAGTAGCAAATCTGTTGCTAAGAACCTAATAGTATGTTCCGACAATAGTCCTTGAAAGCCAGTAAAATTATAGGCACATGAGATTTACCAACTATATGTGTGACGGGTGCAATGCAGTTTGTTTCTTGTGCCAAAATCTGTTATAAAAAGAGGTGCGTTGCGTTACAGTCACGTTAAAAAAACTTAGAAAACTGTTTAAAATGCCTTCTAACCAGAAAATTCTACCTAAAAGTTAGCGTGTCATCGGCGGCGAAGAGAACTCAAAACCGTTTTGATTTACATAATTGCATACCTTGAGCCATGGGCGTTCCATAAAAAATATATTAAGGGACACCTGGCCGACAACTTTCGCTTCTAAAAATTATTTATTTGGAACTTCCCCCATAAATCAGGATAACTTGTTTACGAAGTAATCTTGGAGACGACCCGGTTTTTCCCCGTGAATAATTTACATTGGCTACTGTATTAAAATAAACGACAGTTTTCAGTTTTTTAGCTTTCGGTGGTAATTTTGGTGTACGGGCGAGTCGAGCTAATAGGCCGTAATTTTTAATATAATTATGTTAAGCTTTTTATTTATTACATTTTTATATTAAAATCATAAATTGAAAGTTTCATCTTGATCGTATTCGGCAAAAAAAAAGGAAGCCCAGGATTCACATGATGGACCCCGTGCGAGGCAGTCCGTTTAGACTTTAGTCATTGCTACGAAAATTGCTGCTAAAAGATAATATTATTATAAGACATAGCTTGGTTTTAAGTATTCAAAAACTTGCTAAAAATATTATTATAAGAATTAAATATTGGTCATTAATGTATTGTATTTCGCCTTTTGAACACTTAAATAATTATCACATCTACAATACCGGAACATGTTGGACTGAACGGAATCTTGTGCTGAATTTTTCGCTGTACATAATATATGTAAGTGTAATTTTCGCTTTGTACGTGATAGTGCTTGTGATAGTATCTAGAAATTATATATTTTATTGGCACTTATCATTTTGGCATTTGTGTCAGTTTCAATTTGATTACGATTAAATTATTTTTAGTGTTGATACATGTTTTGGGTGGCTTCCGTGACTGAAAATCCTAGCCTAATAAGTTTAGATAGTTATCTATGGATTTTATTCATAAAAGCCTCATTCATTTCGTTTCATTGATAATAAACGTTACATTTTGTAGTACAATACACGTTGAACTATAGATGTCGCTCCATCCAATACGAACAGCGATAAAAGGGAAGAACGATAGGAAAACATTGAGTTATGACTCATTGTCTTGTAAGCTCAATTGGCCCGAGCATACTGCGGCTAAAGGGGTGGTCGGGTTTGAATTCCGCGCACGACTATAATTTTTCCTCTCGAAATTTTGTAATGAAAGAGCATGCTTTATGGCAAAAATATAAATATTAAGTGAGATGGTAATACCTTCCGAAGTTTTTCAAAAGTATGAAATGTTGAGGTACGTATCCTTATCAATATTTACGAAGCCGTTTGCTATACGGTCTGATTTAGCTTCATTTTAAAGAACCTACTAACCAAATAGACAGATTAATAAAAAATCTAGGTGGATGATGACGTGAAGGGAGGTACCATTGTCACGGTCGCTATGAAGGGGTGGCGGCTCTTGGAGCCACCAAATGAAAAGTATGTTCTTTAACGTCCTATCGTGTATTAAGACTTCTTCGACATTCATTATTCATACCTTATATACTACAATGGTTCTCATCTTAGTTGGTACGTGCTTAATATCTATAAAAAGAGGTTACCAGTAGAGAAGTGTTGGGCTATATCTAAATCGCCGTTTCTCTTAACTATCTACGATCGCATAATCTCACGTAGGTACGTATCACATCATGTACCTACTACAGACGAGGCGCGCAGTATCGTGCGAATATGCATTTCGGGGCGAGGTGACGAGGCAGCGCACTATAAGCATAGAACATATAATAATTGCTTGTACCCACCGTAGAATAAGCCCGTCCGGTCCGAATGAATTCACCGGTGTACTTGTAGCTTGGTACTTAAGTGCGGAGTGCGCTAATCCTGCTGTCGCGTTGGTCCCCATTGTTGTCTAAAGATGGCAGTCCTTACAGCACGATAGTAGGGCATTTTGGGAACACATGCCTGGCTAGCTGCACCCTCGAGTGTAAAATATTATGTCACCAAACACCCAACCTAGAATTACTGACTGTCAAGAAAAAGGACTCTGAACAACATCTTCGACCACATCATCACATACGATCAGGTCATATAATAATCGAAGCCTAACCTATCGGGTAAAATAAAAAAAAGCTATTATAACAAATAAATAAAATACTCAATGAGTCGATAGCAGCAAGTAAAGGCGTTCTTCATAATATAGTAAATAAAATACTAAAAATGAAATCGTTTTAGATATTATGAAATTTCTTGTCAGCAAACTTGGATACTTTTTACATAATTACTCAAAAAAGTCCTCTCTTTATACAATTTACGATTATATTAGTAATGTAATCCAAGGACAAGCCAAAAAAGTAATTATTAAGGGAGAAGATAACATGT
The DNA here is from genome assembly GCA_963854805.1 of Plagodis dolabraria. Taxonomy (NCBI): domain Eukaryota; kingdom Metazoa; phylum Arthropoda; class Insecta; order Lepidoptera; family Geometridae; genus Plagodis; species Plagodis dolabraria. Next base: position 1,885,728 of record OY978459.1, on the reverse strand, counting down.
TAAGGGATAATATTCTAGAGATCCCTTCAATATTATCTTGTAGTAAAGTTAATTGACGTATGGAATGTTTTATTATTAGTTTGTTAAAAAAATATCTGGGAGACCAGACTATTTTTGGCTCCATACCCGACTCCATCCAATGGCATCCGATACTAACAGATGGTTTGGAATCACGGAGAGACCTTGCAGTTTTTTGCGTATTCTACCTTCTGTACAATGGGAGTGTTCTGAGGAGCTGTTTGATATGATGTTATATTGTTAGACAATTATACAGTTACATACCAAATATAAATGGTAATTACAAATGAATGACAAGAAAAATTATAGTCATGTGCGGTATATAATGTGTTTCTTCTCCTTAATTTATAATTTGGTAATGTAATCCGCAGAACCTTTTCACGACTACAAGTAAAATACATTTTAGATATTCATCCCTTGAGGATCACCTTTGTCAAGAAACTATTGAAGTTTTTACACTCGAATAGTTACAAATATTTTGCTGAAGAGTTAAGGACTTGATTGTCGTATACCTTTGTCAAAAGAATTGGTAGCTTTGAAAAATCTTATTCGCTTTCTAGTTTTATGTTAAATAAGTTGCAAAGATTAATTTCATTTATCTTTTATTAATATACTTACATAGTATAATATATATATGGGTCTGATTGCATCGTATCATAAAATATAATACTATACTGGCTAGTGGCTAAGTGCCTTTGTTATAAATTACTGCAATCTGTATACAATACTATAGCTACTACAAAAAGTATTTATGCAACCTATAGGCTATTGCAGGCCAATAGGAAGTCCAAAATTAATAGGATAAGTCACCAAAAAGATGGATAAAAATGGTAAAAACAAAAAAAAAACAGATGAGATTGTTGTCAAAAACTTACCTATCAGCAATAAAAAAACATATGTCTTGACTGATGACTAAGCCAATAGAGTGAAGGTCAGGGCAAGAAGCGAAGCAGTGCTCGTCAAAAAAATTATCTGAAAAAGCTGTAAAAGAAGAACAATAAAATAGAAGATTGGAATTTGAGGGCTAAGGGTTGCAAAATCAGAATTTAAAACTCAATATACTGAAATAAGTATATAGATATTACATCAACACTATAAAAAAAATATATATAAGATTAATTGATCGTGATTTGGAATTTAAATTTCGAACGGAATTTAATTACATTTACTACTCACATTGAAAAAATATTTTTTTTGTTTTATCTTTATAGCCCGCAATATTGTGATAACAGCAAATTATTTGTAATCAATTCTTATACCAAAAGATACGAAAATTAAGTGCAGAGCTTAAAGTTAGGTATAAAGGAGATTTTGTAATATTTAAAAAAGTATAGCTCCGATCGCGCTCAATCCAACGATCAGGGATCGCGGCCCGCGTGTTTTGATGCGTGGAGCTATTTAAAAAGGTTGAAATCTGATTTTTAATTTTGAAAATACACGAAATTTTTTAAAAAATATTTGACTATAAAACGGTGATAACTTTTTTACTATTGATACTAAATACCTAAAAACAACGCAGGACGGTCCGCTACCAGCGGCTGCAAATTACCAAACACAAAAACACCACACAATTAGGAAACGAACAAACACAACACGAATATATGAAATTTCTTACAAAAATATTTGCAGTAACAGGTTTTAGCTGTCTGGTATAAAATTTAAGTATGGGACGATGCTATTTAAACTATCTAGTTAATTTGCGCTACCAGGGACGCAAATTTTGATAGGCTACACTCTATATTAGGACGTGAATTTGACTATGTCGTATTCCTGAAGTATGGGGAGCGGTACACCTTAGGTCAATTTTCTATGTTAAATTTACTAAGATTTTGCTATATTTAAAAAAGTATAGCTCCGATCGCGCTCAAGCCAACGGGACACGATCGGGGATCGCGGCCCGCGTGTTTTGATGCGTGGAGCTATTTAAAAAGGTTGAAATCTGATTTTTAATTTTGAAAATACACGAAATTTTTGAAATATTTGACTATAAAATGGTGATAACTCTTGATAACTGTTTAAAATCCCGTATTTCTTATGTTTAGTAATGTTTTGTATAATTCTCGCGCATTTCGGAGGAAAACATTAACTTAATTGCCACTGAGTAACTGAAAATATTGCAGAAGACTTCCGGTAAGTCGACGTAAGACGTGCTTATGAGTGGTACAATGCGTTCAAAGCGGTCGAGTGGTGTTGGAAGGTTTGCCTCGCTCTGGTAGGCCATCAACGTCTACAAGTGAAATTAACATTGCAAAAGTGAAGGAAATGGTTACTGAAAAACCATTTTCAAGAGTGTAAGAGATAGCTGACCTTTTTGTGTCTCACGAGTCGACCCATGCCATTTTATTTAATCACTTGTGTATGAAACATGTTGCTCAGCTAATGTTTTTATGTTAGTGTGTAATATTTCTGTTTCTTTACACATACTGAAATGTACTTTTGACGTGTATGAATAAATGAATTATATGAATAATTAATGTAATCTTACACATATAATATAAATAAATGAATATTAATGTATTTTGAACACAATTTCACCTCCTGGTAAGTGATGATGTTGTCTGGGCGCGTAATTATTCTCAACCCAAAACAGCTTGAGATTCCGGCCATCACGGCCGTATTCCCCATAGGTTTAGAATGTACCGTAGTGATAAAATCCTAAGTCATGGTATTCCCCCCAAAAATGGAGGTCAATTCCAACTGCCAGCCTCTAGAGGTCGCTAAATACCCACGTTGCGCACGACATAATTTGGTCACATGTAATAGAGTAGCTATAATAATTGTCTTGTTTGTCTTGTACTGGATTCCAGGCTTTGAAAAATAATATTGTCAGAAAAACCCAATAAACTAGGTCCGAGGACTGTAATAAAGACATCAAGATTTCATGTTACATACAGAAAATCATAAAAATCCAATAGCGAAAATATATATATTATGTGATCCGAACTATTTCTACCTGCCTGGTAGATCATAAATCACTTGGAGTTAGAAAAACTTTAACGTAATTTTCCATTTGCCATAACTAAGGTAGAAAATAGCACCGCAGACGTGAAAAACTCATCCACAGCAATTGAAACAGCAGCACAAAACATACGAGTAAACAACTGACACTCGGTATGTATGAAAACAAAACGCAAAACTAACAATTCTTCATGCATTGCTACATCCATGCTACTTGCAAAATGCACAAGTGACAAGCAGCGAATTGCAGTAGAAACTAGCAACTGGAAATGGTTGACGTCTGTAGATTTAATAATTATATTGTGCGTCAGAACTAGTTTAAGATAATATTTGATATAAGAAATAAAACATTTAGTTAATAATAATTATTAATTTCCGCGAAATAACGCCTGAATAAAAAATCGGTTAATTACTATTAACCGATCATATATAGCTATTTAACCGATAATCGGTTAAATAGCTATAGATTTTTTTTTCTAAATATTATGATTACAAGCACTATTGCGTACTAACTTACAAATTATTGGAGTACAAAATGTTTTATACATATGTTGCGGGTATTGAACCCGCGATCTTCCGATTAAGTGTTTGAAAAAACACCTCTTTCGATCAGATGAAGACTAGTAGTCTGGTTGATGGCCGCGCACCGTCCCCTATGACGGTTGAAGAAATACGATTGGAGTACGAAATTTCGGCGACACAGCCGTACCCCCTGTAGCTGAGTAGATAAAGTATCCGACGCGAAATTGGAAGGTCGTTATCTGTTATTGGCAGAGGTTAGTCCGCTTAACATCACGTGAGCCTCGAGCTTGTTCCGTCACAATACCATAAAAAAAAACTATTCCGGCAGCATGCTGATTAACCATTGACACTGACCCCACATTATAATTATTGGACTTAATAATTATTCAAGTTATTTTGTACTTTTCAGTGTTGGAAATAGGTACCGTTTCATAATAAGTACTTTTTTCTCTCATTTTATTTATGCATATTCAGCTAACGAGATCAATCAGTCACCTAAAAGACTGCCCACCATCGACAAGAGTTGAAATTATCAATCAATCATATATATATGTATGCAAATAAAATTAAAGTACTATAACTTAAAAACTACTGCACCGAAATTTATAAAAAGTAAATAAGACCAATTAGGACTTATATTCTATCTAACATAAAAATATTCATTAAAAACCATGTTATAATTTACGGAATATCGCAAAAGAAACTTTTAAAAACAGGAATCGAGAAACGCTTATTATATGAATTGAGAACTTCATCTTTTTTAGAAGTTAATGCTCGATGAACCGTATAACTTATGAGTATCTGCTACTATAAGAATAAAATAGTACTATTTTTTTAGAAATTAGGGTTAATGTAAATACAGGGTTATTGGTATAATGCTAACAACCTCTTAGGGTTGACTTCTGCTAGTCCTAACAAATATTTTGAGATAATTTATTTTGTGTTTTAATACCTACTTTGAGCCAAGAGCGCCCGCCGCGACAGCACTGGACCTTCGAGGTTAGGAAGGAATAGAGTTTTTAATATTTACATCGAGCAAAGTAATTAAAAATTACAGCATTACAGGCACAAGAACCTTTTAAAATCAGGTGGTCCTCGTACTTATTCAGTGGAAAAACCATAAAAAAAAACTAAACAGAAAAAAGTCTTCCTAAAATGTTTGTTAGGACTAGCAGAAGTCAACCCTAATAGGATGTTAGGATTTTTCCAATAACCCTGTATATATTAAATTATATCAAATTATGAGTAATGAGAACGGTATGGTATTGTAGTACGAAATAAACAATTTTTAATATTATTTTTATTATTATAAAAAGCCTTGTTTTTGTAAATATTTATTAACTATATTTAACACCTCAAGTCAAATAGTTTATATTTTACTTAGTCAAAAAGTAGTTCATTACTATTGGTATAAAAAATGTGGTAGAAAGTACATAATTCAAAAAATAAGGGAAAGTTGTACGGTTATTCATTTCTAACGCGTTAAGCGGGAAGATAATTATGGGAATGCATTGTTAACGTACTGTTTATTATTTAAATCTTTAAATTTTATTATGTAAAGTAATTTCTTATTATAGGTGTAATGTACAACACAAAAAGTTTTTATAACTAAGTCCGTGCAATGATACTGGCCACTATTTTTTTCTTCAAAATAGTATAATCTAAAGAACATCACGCGGAACGCTTTCTATGTATAATATGAATAACTGAAATGCCAATGAAAGTTAGCGACAGTTAACAAATGTCTTGTATTTTTGTCGCAGGTATTGTGTAAAGCACTATGGATCATACAGTATTATTTATTTATTTAAACTAATACGGTAATATCACCAATTACATTAGTAATCGGACAAACTTAATTATACAATCAATTATTATTTACAAATTATATATATTATATCAGATTAAAATATAGTGACAAAATTATTTAAATAAAAGTAATTTATACATTGAATTAGTTTTCACCATCATCTTGTCATCATTTCACAAAATTTCAAAATATTCAACAAATGAATTAGTGTAATATAAATATCATTATTACTGATTATTAATATGAAATGTTATATCATGGTTGAAATTATGTAAGGTAAAAAAGTTTGTTCAATTGATTATAAATATTATTACTAATATTATAAAGAGGAAAGATTTGTAGTTTTGTATTTTTGTATAACATTAATAAACCTTAAAACTACTTGACCAATATAGATGAAATTTGGTATGAAAATAGTTTGAGACTTGGGGAATGACATAGGATACTTGTTATCCAACTACGCCAAAAGAGGTTAATAGTTTTGCGCGATAACCGAAATAAACGAGGCTGGAAAGCTAGTAATAAATATAATACGAGCAAGTCACATACACATTCTTCATTCATATTGCGCGCTTTCTTCTCAAAGTATAAAGTTTTATTCTCAATTCACGTGTATTATGGCGTCCGGCTGAGCCTCAGGCCTTAAACTACACACTCGAAGCGAATCGATTCGATTTCTTTTAGAACATTGCTCATCGAGGGAAATTCATATTTAGTCATGCCTAAAAACCCAACATATTTTTTATTTCCAACAGCAGCAACCACTACAACTCCACCACTGCGCTATTATCCACTCAACAATACACTGTTGACATCTACCACGTAATTGCGTTACGGGAACTGCTTTACAAAACTGTTTTATTTTCAGACCGGGTTAAGTGGTTTTGCAGTTAACGTTTTGTTCATAAAATGTACAGTTTTTTTTCTGTTTGGTAATGCGAAATGCACGTGTGAAAAACTTTCTGTATTTTTAAACAACTGCGGCGAAGTGAAATAGGAGATTTGCGTGTTTGACCTGTATGTACGTCCGTTTAGTCTGTTAAGTTTTTCATGGTATTAGGACATTTTGCGAATGTTCGTCTGCTACCGTACGTCGTTAGCTACCACCGTCAAGAAAAAAATCTGTTGCCAAGTACCAAGCGGCATATTCCAGCAGCTGTCCTTGAGAGCCAGTAATTCTAGGTTAGCCTGAACAACATCTTCGACCACATCATCACTTACCATCAGGTGAGATAGCGGTCAAGGATTAACCTATCAGGCATAAAAAAGGTATAAAGCATCTCTATTTTCAATGTAAGAACCTAGTCGGAACCTGAAATACTTTTTCAAAGGCAATTCTCGTTCGGAGCACTTTAGAGGTACGAGGTTTGTTAAGTTTGATTATGTTATAATCATGATGACTGAACGAAATTTTATTTGCGTAAGTTTCTCGGGCCTTATCTTTCTTGTAATATTTATTGAAGTAAAGAAAAAAATCTAAAGTACCATGTTTTTTTTGCAAAAGAGTTTTTATAGTTCGGTAATGATTACTACGAGTAATTAACTGATTATTTCTTTCATGGACATGTTACATAAAAAAGTATGTACAAACAAAACAATAATAGGTTCTCTTTTCTGTAGTTTTTTTTTATGCCTGATAGGTTAGCCTTTGACCACTAACTCACCTGATGGTAAGTGATGACGTGGCTGAAGATGTTGTTCAGTCTAACCTAGAATTACTGGCACTCAAATAACACTTATTATTTTCAATATGTGTTTTTTGTCATATATGTGATTATTTAAATTCCTTGTGCTTCCCGCAAGGCTTTTTATTTACCTTATTTACTTTTATTATTATATATAAAAAAATACATAAGGTTCCTTCAAACAAACATCTTCTATCCATTGACAACAATAGACAAACAGGTCTCGACGCACAAGTCCCAAAGTGCACTCTCGAAATCGATGGAGTGAATAAAATGCCATTATTTTGCCCTAGAGCGGCTTCTTCGGGACTCGATTCTAATTTTTGATAATGGTGTTTCAATAAATGTAACGTACTACTAGGTAAGTTTGAACATCATATTTCACAGCATTATCACTTACCATGAGGTAAAATCGAGCTCAATTGAGCATGTTCTGGTGGCTGAATGATTCAGGCACCGGACGCGAACTGTCCCCATTTTTTCCCGGGTTCGATCCCGTTCGGGACATACATATTGTGCACTAACAATTTGTAAATGTGTTTTTTGCTTATGATGCAATAGTACTTGTAACCATATTAAAAAAAAAAAAAAGATGTTTTTGTCCAATACAATGAATGAAGAATTTCTTGTTCAATACAATGATACCGAAGCGCTCGTAGCTAAGTTTGCTTATCTATCTGAACCGATTAGCTAAGTTAAGCAACGTCCGCCGCGGTCATGAGTTGGATGGGTGACCGCTGGTGATATTACAACTGAGCGATTCTGTGCTTGGGATGGCACGTTAAGCCATCGGTCCCGGTGGTTGTCTTAGGATGGCAGTCGTCATAGCATGGTGGCAGGGCATTTTGCGAATGCCCGCCTGGCTAGCTACCACCCTCGAGTAGAAAATCTGTCGCTAAGCACCTAACGGTGTGTTCCTGCAGCTAACCAGTAATTCTAGGTTAGCCTGAACAACACCTTCGACCACATCATCACTTACCATGAGGTAAGATTGTGGTCAAAGACTTACCTATCATCAATAAAAAAAATGTTTCTTTATTACTTTTTCTAAAAATATAATAATTATTGCTGCTGGTTTTCCTATGATTATCAAATTCAGGCTTATATGTATCACCAAAACACGTTTAATTTACATTAAACGTTTCTATATATTATGATTACAAGCACTACCGCGTACTTAGCGAAAATCATAAATTTACAAATTATTGGAATACAAAATGTTTTGCCCCGGGCGGGAATTGAACCCGCGTCCTTCCGATTTCGCGCCGGATGCTTTATCTATTAAGCTACCGGGGATACGGCTGTGTCGCCGAAATTCCCGTCAAATCCCGCCCGGGGCAAAACATTTTGTATTCCAATAATTTGTAAATTTACATTAAAGTGTTTTGGTTAGTCAGTTATTAGGAACCCCCTTCTATTTTATAATTTTTGATATTATAATTATCTGCCACGCAATCCGCTATAACAACACATATTTTGTGAAAATTTCTATCGGTTACATATTACGGTTTCAAAGACAAAACCATTTACATGTCAGACGGACGGACGGACGGACCGGACGGATGGACAGCCAAAGGTTTAGTGATAAGGCCCAATTCTCTGTTACGAAACCATATTATAAATAATAATCAAGAGACTATGACATTCTCTCTGTATTACGCCATTTGAAATGCCTACTCGTAATTTGCTATCATGTGAAAAACAGAATAGGTCCCAAGCTGCTTGGCGTGAAACTGCCTGATATGCGACTTCCATTTGAATTTATGTCTTGGCAATGTTTATGTTTTGAAATGTTGCGGTATTTTTTGTTTTATGTACTCGTACAAGAATTTTGTATTACAGTGCTAATTTTGAAGTTTGAAACTAAAACGTTGGCGAGGTTCAAACATTAGTAATTTAATTTTATACATAACAAATATTTTAAGTAAATATTAAATTCATATTTTAATCTCTCTGTAGTCGTCCCCTCATGACTGAGGATCGTGATCTGCACTTAGATCGGATGATCTGTCTCCATCGGCTTCTGTTTATCGCATCTTGCATGATGTTGTGGAACTTGACAGTTGATGAGTCCTTAATCTGATCCGTCCGTCTGGTTGGGGATCGACCTCGTCAGCGTTTTCCGTCCGTGTTCCCAAACAAAAAGAAGCTTCTCAAGGTTCCCATCACCATTTCGTATTACGTGACCAAAATATGCAAGTATGCGTTGGTGGCAAATCGTGGACAAGCGCGTTTTCACTTTGAGTTGTGAGAGGATCGATACGTTGGTGCGTTTGGCGGTCCATGGTATTCTCAACATTCGCCTCCAGCACCACATCTCCAACGCTTCGATCCTTGCTCTGTCTCGCGCCTGTATAGTCCAAATGCTCTGATTAGTAAGATTAGCATATTTTAATAAAACACTTAAAAAATATAAAAACATATCTAGTGACAACTCTGCCTAATTTATTTAGTTACCTATTTAATAAAAATTAGGCGGAATTTCTCATTAGATATGTTTTTATATTTTTTAAAGTGTTTTATAAAAATATTAATTTAATTTTTTCTTAAAATATTTTTTAAAATATTTGTTATTATTAAATATGGATTTCCGCAAAGGAACTTCTAAATCATTCATTAATTTTAAATATATTGATACAATGGCAGAAGTACTGGAATTTTATAATTTTTATACATATTAAATTATTATTTGTGTAAAGTATGACTATTTTATGAGATGCCATCAGCTTCAAACAATTTATTTTGGCAATAAAGTGCACATGACTGTATACTAATGTTATATATGATAGCAAAAGTTATACAATTTGAAAGTAGCAAACTTATTACATCTATCTTATATTCATAGTTCTTAGATATTATCTTCTTACTGGAGTTGTTAAATTAGTCTCAGAAGTTATGACAATAAACATTATTATTATTAACAACTAGCTGTACCCGCGACTTCGTTCGCGATTGCCGTAACTGCACACGAATTATTCACATTTGTGCACTGTTTATCTCATATTAAGCAACACTGTGGTCTGCGGTGAAGCACTCTTATTTTTTTTTTTTTTTTTTTTTTTTTTTATTTATCAAAATATTTAATACAAATCAAAGGGTTAGTTAGTAATGTCCTTAAACCTAAATTAGGTTTGTCTAGACATTAAGTTCTCGTTGTTAGCTTTAAAAATATGATATCGACAATAGTAAACACAAAATAAGACTTACAAAACAGGTTTAACATAAACAATACATTCAATATCAGTACATAAAACAGGTTTAACATAAACAATACATTCAATATCATTAATAATTGGAGCGATATGAAGCGGCCGGCGCTGCATCAGCAAGCAACAGAACCAGTTTGGTATACGTGAGGTGCGTAACGTCAGTGTATTATAGTTGTGTGCGTTTACGCATTGCTAAGGGTGCTCCATATTACGCTATATTGTTTTGTAGTAAAAAATATTTTTTTAGAATATATTTAATATTTTTTTCGGTAATTTTATTTTTTATTTCCTTAGGTAAATTATTAATAAGTCGAGGAATCATATAATTAGTTGTTCTTTTGCCGTAAAAGTTATTGTATTTAGGTGTAATTAGCTTTTTATAAGTTATGCTTCTAGTGACTATTGAGTGATTGATAGGTGTTTGAATTTCGCTTCGAAAAAATTGTTCAATGAGTAGGTTTAATTTAACTTTTTTATGAATGGGGATGACTTTACAGTGTTGAAATAGTCCCATGTCATTATTCCTATATTTATTTTTAATTTTAAGAGGCACTATTAATTTAAGTAATCTAAGTTGAATGTTGTAAATTTCATCAAGGTATGATTTGAACGTACGTCCGTAGCAACTGAGCCCGTAGGATATAATACTTTCAACTAGAGCTTTATATAAAGTAATTAATACCTCATAAGGTACTCTGCTTTTGATGATGTAGAATTTAGCCATAACCGCCCGTAATCTGGTGCAAGTATAATGAATATGCCTTTTCCAATTAAATCTATCATCAATCACGAGGCCGAGGTAAGTATGCTCGCTAACTTGTTTAATGCCTCTGCAAGAATTTGTACAGGAGCCACTGTGCAGGCAATTGTGGCTATGAGCTACTATTTCAATCTGTTGATTTAAGGGTAAGGGGTTATGGCAAGAGTGAACATGAATAAATTTAGTTTTCTCAGAGTTTATTACTAGGCCTGCATCGTGAGACCATTTACATATGGCGTTAAAGTCCATTTGGATATGATTTTGCGCGACGGATATGTCTTTACTAGCAGCAATAAGGCACGTGTCGTCGGCAAATTGATAGGTTGTACAGTGTTCAATAATATTGTTGAGATCGTTTACGTACGCCAAGTAGTGCAAGGGGCCCAGTACTGAGCCCTGTGCTGTTCCTTCAGTGACAAAAATACTGTCACTGTAGGCATCACCGATTCTAACTTGGTAGCTTCGGTTATTGAGATAGTTTTTGCACCAATTTAATAAAGTTCCTCTCACGCCTGTACTGTCCAACTTGTTTAGTAGCAAGTCGTGCTGTAGTGTATCGAATGCCTTACTGAAATCTATAAATACAACTACTACGTGTTGTTTGTCATTTAAGAAAGAGTTAATAGTATCATTAAAACGAGATAGTAGATGCGTGGTACTTTTGTTAGCCTGAAACCCATATTGTTGAGTTGCTATAACATCGTTAGCGTGGTAAAATTTCTGTATAATTCCGCAGACGTATTTTTCGATTATTTTATCCAGTACAGGTAAAATTGTAATAGGGCGGTACTTCTCGTAGTCTTCAGTGCTACCACCCTTATGAATAGGTCGTACAATACCTTTTTTGAGGTTGTCGGGGTAGGTTCCAGTAGAAATGCTAATATTTATTAGCCTACTGACTGCACCGGCTATTCTATCAGCTATGCGAATGATATCAACGGCTCGAATGCCGTCGGCGCCTGGTGCTTTAAAAGGATTTATGTTCTTAATAATTTTGCGTACTTTTGAGCTAGTTGCTTTGTTGAAGTATATAGATCTGTCTAGAGGTTTGACATAATTGGATGCATTCAAAAGTTTGAGCTTGCAGTTCGGTATTATAGATTTTATATTTGTTTGGAATTGGTTTGCAAAATTATTTGCAATATTTTTGTTGCTACGTACTGCGCTGAAGGCTTTAGTTATATTACTATCAATAGAATTGTATATTTTACCAGATATTTTATTTATTATTTGCCATAATTTTTTGGTATTTGATTTGTTTTTTGTAATTTCATCTTTATAGTATTTGTTTCTAGATTTGTGAACAACTTTGTTTGTTATATTTCTTATTTTGTTATATTTAGCTCGTAGCTCCCTATCACTGGTATCTTTTATCCATTCGGAAAATAAATAATCCCTTTTTTGACATAATTTTATAATATGCGTATTAATCCAGCCACACAAATTACGTTTAGAGTTACTAGATTTTTGTTCATATTTAGATTCATTATAGCAGTTATTAATATTCTTATTTATGTAAGTGTAAATTTCGTTAGGACAACTCATATTTTCAGTCGAACTCCAGTCGATTTTTTCTAGCAGATTGTTTAGTTTTTTGTAATCAAATCGTGTAACATAAAATGGATCATGATGTATATGACCGCTGGTGGCTAACGTAACCGCTGTCGGTCTGTGGTCTGCCATTACAGTGGATAGTGCGGCGGTATAGACGTCTCTCGTGCGGGATCGTATAAATATGTGATCAATACAACTTTTAGATACTCGTCTGTTTGAAATTTCAATCCTAGTGTACTCAGTGATACCGCACGACAGACCGTGCCCACTCATGACATTCATGTATGATTTTTTGACAGGGTTGTTGTGCTTGAGATCAATATTTATGTCACCTAAAAATACTAAATCAGTGTTAGTGTGGTTATCAAGCATTCTGTCCAACTCAGTGATAAAGTGTTTCTGATTGTTTTTTGGTGGCCTGTACACTGCACACAGAGTTACGGAATAAGTGGTTGTCGTGATTTTACCAATAAGGCATTCATAGTGTAGCGTAGTGGTTTTCTTTCGCGTAAAAGTGTACTTATTATGGACGTAAACAATTATTCCACCACCTTTATGTTTCTTCCGTAACTCGGTGTACATTGTATAATCTTTTAAATTATACAGTGATTGAATGCGATCGGATATGTTGGCTTCAGTGATAACAATAACGTCAATTAAAGTACTAGAATTCACAAGCTGTTCTACTTTACAAAAGTTCTTTATCAAAGATCTTATGTTAACGTGCACAATTGACACGTTATTTGAGTTACGGGGAACTAAATTAATATAATTAGAATAGGTTATACAATTACTTAGTTGATTGACGCTGTCACATAAGGTATCCATTATGTAAATAATAGGTAAGTATACGTATAGGTTACAAAGATAAGTTTATATAGTAGATACTTAGTTGGTATTACCGGATTTAAGAAGAGATTGAATATCGTTTTTAGAGCGAAGTTTATACACTTTAGCACTTTCGTTCTTGCGTACTAAGAGTCTTCCATCCCTGATCCAGATGAACTTATAAATACCGCGTAGGTCTTGTTTAGCATGCCACAATAGATTTTTATGATAAGATGTTAACGCCTCTCTGATGTAGATCTTTTCATTGGGTCCTGTTAGGTTTGGTAAAAGATCTTTTGCAGTAATTGTGGTATCGCGAGTTGAAGATAATAGGCGTTGGCGGGTAGATTCATGACGCACTCTCACAATGACTGGCCCGGGCCTAGTTTGGCGGGCTGGTAAACGTTTTACTGAAATTATCTCATCCTTTGGCACATCTAGTTTTATTACTACCTTATCAATTAATGTCGGAAGATCCAAGTCGCTTGATTCCGGTATTCCTGACATCTCTACGTGTTCGGAAAGCATTTGCTGTTCCATTTCACTATTACGTTGCTCTAAGGAATCAATTTTGAGTTGTAAAAATTTATTTTGATTATCGAGGTGAACTATTTTCTTCTCCATGTCCTTCAGTTTGCCAGTTAAGGCATCCATTGATTCGGCGAATTCATCCACCTTCTCACTACAGTATTGAACCGAAGATGACACTGCCCTCATTTCCTGTGACACAATGCTGCTTACTTCCTTTTTGAGGTCTTGAAGTAGCTTTTTTATGTCCATATTGTTACTACCTAGACTACTGGACTCCTCCTCTTCATCATCATCAACGCCCAGAGTCACGAAAGACTTCCTGCGTGACGTGTTTTGATTACAATCATTACATGTCCATTCTAGATTTTCTGCTGCTCTCAATGCACCGAGTTGCTTGGAAGTCAGTCCAGAGCATACCGAGGTGGCATGAACTACTTTTTGGCAGCGGCTGCATTCTAACATAGGATTCTTTTTGTTTATTATTTTATTACAATTGTCACACTTAGCCATGACGAGGGTAGTTCGCGGATAGATTTATCTTGTACCGACGCGATGTTCACTATTATGCGGCTGAGCGAGAACTGAAAAAATGTATAGTAGACCATAGCTCAGAATGGAGCTTTCTACTTTGGATTCCAAAACTCCCGGGTTGTATTTTCCAGAAGACAATAGTTAAGTAACTCAGAGAGTTCTTTCCCGGTTCGCACAATAAATGTTGAAGCAAAGTACCTTGTGCGTTTCTTTAGAATTTCGATTTTAAAACGGCGGTTTGTTTGACGGTAGATCAATTTTTTTTTTATTTCTCATTCTCGGAAAGTATTGTTTGTTTGATCTGAGTAGCGGGTCGGAGACGCTCCTTCCCACCTAAGGCCGGGAAAAACATTGGTGTAAACAAAGTTATATGTGTAAGATTTTTCGTTGTAAAATATTCTGTTGTTGTAAAACAATTAATAACAACTATGTTTGGCAGTAACTAAATATAGGGTAGAAAGTGTAGGTAAAAAATAAAATTAAAACTTTCCCTAAATTTCATTGTTCTAACTCCTGGTGTATCTTTGTATCTTCTACTCATGTTTATGATTTTTAGTAAATATTTAGAAAAACTACTATTTTTTTACCCTCCTCATATTTTAAATGAAAAGTAGAGTGTTCAACACGGATGTAAGTCATCGATTCCTACTTGGACTGTAGCTGCATTAATTTTAAAAATATACTGCTCATGTTATTAAAATCAAAATAAATAATATAAAAAAACATACTATATTTATATCTTTATTCCTTATATTAGTAGTGAAAAGCAGAGAGATTCCTATTCGGGCTATAGCCGCCCGTAAATATTCCAAACAAAATTTTACGTAAAATTTCACAAATAGTTCAAACCTCTCAATAAATTTTTAGTAAGTATGTTATTTTATCAATGAATAATTTTTAGATAAGCTACTTTATTTACTTTCTTTAAATTCGATATGAAAAGTAGAGAGCTGACCGCGGGTGAAAGTTACCGATTCCTTTCGACCCTTGTATAACAATCTACTAAAGTTGTGCACTTCCAACTTTAAACGGATTAAATCACGTAGGTATATTTATCATTATTTTTGTCCCGACAGTCATCCCGTGACCACGATCACTACAAAGTGTTTGAAACGTCGGGACAAAAATAATGCTAAATATACGCGATTTAAACCGTTTAAAGTTGTTTAATTACAAAGTGTAACAATCGCAAAAACCTAAGACTACATTGTGCACTTTCATTGCGCAGTCTCCGAAATGTATCCGTCAAAAGAAAGATAATTATGTAGTTTAAAAAACTGACTGTGGTGAATGTTTTTTTTTTTTTTATTGCTGATAGGTAAGCCTTTGACTACTATCTCACCTGATGGTAAGTGACGATGTGGTCGTAGGTGTTAACAGGCTTAACCTAGAATTACTGGCTCTCAAGGACAGCTGCCAGAACACACCGTTAGGTGCTTGGCGACAGATGTTCCACTGGAGGGTGGTCGCTAGCCAGGCGGGCCTTCGCAAAAATGCCCTTCCACCATGCGGTGAAGCTCAAGCCAGCGGCGAGATTCGAACCATGGACCTGCTGCGCGGCAGTCCATAGCCAAAGCCACTGAGCTATCACTGCTTCAAATGTACCACATTTTAGAGTTTTATCGTAGCAAGCTTGCAAAACTAAATAAGGGTGCCGTGCTGCCCGTGGGGCGCCGGGCTGCCCATGGGATGCCGGTCTGTCCGTGGGGTGTCGGGCTTCCCGTGGGGTTCCGGGCTGCCTGTGGGCTTAAGATGAGCCGTACGTTCAAGGGTTTCTCAACATTCCGCGGTCCAAGTTATTTAAAACGAAATATTTAGTTTGTGATATCTGTAATTTCTGAACTGCAAAACTGAGGACTGAAATATTTACGGGAAAATAATTAAATAACCACTATTGTAACAAAAAAAGAATGATTGAAATCGGACTACGCGTTAATAAATTACAACTAAATGTACATTTTGACTTTCATCCCCTTTCCCAAGAGAACCGTACTGAATTTCGGGATAAAAGTATCGTATGTCCTTCTTCGTAGTATGAACTCGAATCGTGCTTAGTTTCATTATATCCATTCAGTAGTTTTGGAGTGATGCGAGGCCGGGATACAGACAGACAGCAAGAAAAAAAAAACAGTTTTTGCTTCAGTATCAGCTACAGATTGCTCTCAAAACATATTTTCAAAATATCTGCAATGTACAGAATTGGACCTGTTACAGTTTTATTATAAGTATAAATAGATAAATATAAGCGCCTTACCCCTCGCGCTTCCCTACCCGCCTTCTGCAACCTGTTATAGGTATAGATTAGACTGATTAGAGCATTGCATGTTATGAAAAATATACGTAGGGAAGTTGTGCTTATCGTAATAAAAAAAACTGTATTTTATCGTTTGAAAAATCAGTCTTTTGGAGAGGTCCGACTACAGACCTATATATTATACCTATACGATAAAGTGCAAACGCCAGCTTAAGATGAGCCGTATGTTGAAAGGTTCCTGTACGTTCGGGGTGTCAAGTTATTTGGAACGTAATATTTAGGTTGTGATGTCTGTAAATTTCTGAACTGCAAATCCGATGACTTTGAAATATTTACGTGATAATTTTTAAAGCACCACTATTCTAATTTAAAAAATCGGCCAAGTGCGAGTTAGACTCGCGCAAGAAGGGTTCCGTACCATTAGCTATACAACATTAGACTTCATATTTTAACCTTTTTAGGGTTCCGTACCCAAAGGGTAATAACGGGACCCTATTACTATGACTTCGCTGTCCGTCCGTCCGTCCATCCACCTGTCACCAGGCTGTATCTCAAGAACGGTGATAGCTAGACAGTTGAAATTTTCACAGATGATGTATTTTTATAGCTGTTATAACAACAAATACTAAAAATAAAATAAATATTTGAGGTAGGTACCCCCATACAACAACCTTGATTTTTTTACCGTTTCTTGCTCGATACTAATAACGGTGACTGGTAAACGTTTTAACTATTCACAGAATATTTAGTTTTATGTTTTCTTTAAATATAATTAATTAAATTAGAATAAATAATTAAGGGGGCACCCATGCATTAAAATTTCAGATAATGGTACGGAACCCTTCGTGCGCGAGTCCCATTCGCATTTGGTCTGTTTTTTTGTTTTAACGCTCGCGAGTCCGACTCGCACTTGGCCAAATTTTTGTATTTTTTGTTATAGCGGCAACATCAATATATCATCTGTGAAAATTTCAACTGTCTAGCTATCACCGTTCTTGAGATACAGCCTGGTGATAGACGGACGGACGGACAGCGAAATCTCAGTAATAGGGTCGCGTTTTTACGCTTTGGGTACGGAACCCTAAAAAAACGTATGAAATAGGACTACGCGTTAATAAATTACAACGAAGTGTATATTTTGACATTCATCCTCACTCCCAAGATCACCATACTGAATTTCGGGATAAAAAGCATAAATTATCCTACCTTGTAGTATGAACTCCAATCATGCTAAGTTTCATTGAAATCCATTCAGTAGTTTAGGAGTGATACGCGGCCGGGAAACAGACAGACAGACAGACAAAAATAAAAAAAATATAGTTTCGGCATTAGTATCAGCTACAGAGTACTGTACATTTTTTTTTTCAAAATATCTGCCATGTACAGAATTGGACCTGTTACAGTTTTATTATAAGTATAGACTCGCACTTGGCTAATTTTTTGTATTTGTTGTTATAGCGGCAACAGAAATACATCATCTGTGAAAATTTCAACTGTCTAGCTATCACCGTTCTTGGGATACAGCCTGGTGACAGACGGACGTACAGATGGACGGACAGACGGACGGACGGACAGCGGGACAGACCGTTTTTACCCTTTGGGTACGGAACCCTAAAAAGAACGTCTGAAATCGGACTACGCGTTAATAAATTACAACTAAGTGTATATTTTGACTTTCATCCCCTCTCCCAAGGGAACCATGCTGAATTTCGGGATAAAAAGCTAAATTGTCCTACCTTGTAGTATGAACTCCAATCATGCTAAGTTTCATTGAAATCCATTCAGTAGTTTTGGAGTGATACGCGGCCGGGATACAGACAGACAGACAGACAGACAGACAGACAGACAGACAGACAAAAATAAAAAAAAATATAGTTTCGGCATCAGTATCAGCTACAGAGTACTGTACATTTTTTTTTTTCAAAATATCTGCCATGTACAGAATTGGACCTGTTACAGTTTTATTATAAGTATAGATAAGTACTTAAGAATTAAAAAAAATGGAACCGACTTCAACAAAACGTTCCGAGGTAAAAAACATAAAAAAACAGAGGAATTGAGAACCTCCTTCTTTTTTTGAAGTTGGTTAAAATGTATCAATCAGTAGTACGTAAAAACTTATTGCATTGCAAGGATGCCTTTAAAGGATGAAAGAGGTTCCATTCCTTCTTTTAATTATTCAGGATCTATGAAATTTGTTTCGATAAAATACTTTTATATATGTATACATACAAAAAAGCATTGCCCATTTAGAACGCAAAGTAGCAGGCAGACGTGACTAACCTAAAACAGCAATAATTCGGCAGGTATTAATATTTAGAGATAAGATAACGCGAAGATGTCAGTGGCTCAAACTATTAACTAAGTGCAATAAATATGGCGTACATAGTAAATTTTTTAATTTTTTTTTGTTGTAGCCGCCGGTATGCCTTTATTAAACAAAATACTAAGAACTATATACAATACTACAGCTACTACAATAAAAGCATTTAGACAACCTATAAATCATAGCAGACTCATAGGTAGTCCAAATGCTCCAGCCCACTCCCAGTTGGCACCGTGTCAAGCATCGAGATATACGTTACACTAGAGAAGACATTTGAGACAAAAGTCTCTGCCATTTTTGTCAGCGCCACAACGCTTGTAGGTTAATGTTTCCTACAAATGTTCGCTTACAGCGCTTAAGCTAAAATGCATCATCTAACAAAACCATTCAAACATGCAGCGCTAGACTACTTTTGAAGTATGGTTTCTCAATATCAAAGACTATCAGCACACAGAACGGACATGTCTTTTGTACCTACGAAACATTGTGAAGAGTATATTAGTTAAAAAATAGTAAAATAAAGTTAAAAAAATAAGTATTACTGAGGGGTCACTAACTACGCTATTCAGTTTTTTAAAGTAAAGGTACAATTGGCTTTTTACTAGAAACAAAATGTTACTAACTTTTAGAAATATAGATTTTATATTGTGATAATATAAAATCTAGATTAAAAAATGTTAATCGTATTTCGCATACATACATTTAAGTTAATAATATTAAAATATAATACATATTGTATTTTGTAATCAAGCATTTTTAATATTTTTGAATTATGCTCAGCATTGCCCTGTAGGATTGCAATGCTTAAAATAGTAATTAAGATCGCACTTGATTAAGTCACTTTTCAAATATTTCATCCATATCGTTCCAGACATTTGGGAGTTATGTTGATAAACAGACACGTCAAACTTTTTTCATCGTGAGTAAAAAATAGGTAATTTACTCAATGTTGCTAGTTGTCATATCTGTCCACTTAATCTATGAATTTCACTCCGTCAACATGGCTGCCTATGCTGTGTCGTAAAGCATTGTCTTTCGCGATTACAAATCGACAAAATAATAATGTTTTCGGGCGTGTTTAATTCCAAAATCTGAACTTACTTGTGAAAAGTGATTCCATCGCTTTTATTTGTTTTTCCCGACTGGTTTCTGCAGTATCTAAGGATGCAGGATGGCATTTTGAATACACAATTTTCGTCGAAAAGCGCGTGTGATCTGTATGAGTGCCCAGCTGCGTGTGGATGAGGACATGCCGGCTAGCTTGTCCTACCTATTCGACTTGCTCGTTTGAGATGTCGCGTCCGTATATATAGGTCAATGGTGTCAAGCATGCTGGCAGCATTGTCCCGTTGAATTGCAATGCTTATTCGTTGAGCCAAATATGTGCCAGCATTTTGATCAAACGTCGTATCGACCAAGCGCTCAGATAAGTTTTGGAAAATACGATGAGCTCCCGGTCCCCATGGACCCAACGTCTCTACACTAAACGGCTCAAATATGTAACCCATACCGAGGTTAGCATTCTTGCGCCGCTTGAGTTACTCTGACGAAGAAGCCGCGGCGCCAGCATAGTACATAGTCAATACTTTAACAGTAGTTTATGAAACTGTCATATGATAGAGGGTATTCAAACATGAGCGCAGTTTTTTGAAACGAGCCGCAGGCGAGTTTCAAAATAAGATTACACGAGTGTTTTAATACCTAATTATATGCAGTTGCATACACTACTTTATTTCTAAAGTGCGGAGTGCGCTAGAACTGACCGTATAACTGAACACGTGTACACATAAATATGAACCACTCACCCAATCATACATTCCTGGTATACCTTGCATTCATACCCAGCTACTCATACCACTCAACCCATATCATAAACATTCACACACAAACAGACAAAAACATTACACAAGATCAAGATACAAGATCTCGGACTAATATTCTCTTCAGGCCTACCTTCGTTAAAAATTGCAAATCGCAAATAAACTTATTGAAGGTGCCACAAGCGAATACTGAGTTTACAGTAATCTTATTTATATACCAATCAGCAGTACTAGCCTATACGTTGAGTTTCGATGTACATATAATACGGTACTGTGTATTGTAACTGTTTTAAGACGAGGCTGCGGAAAAAATACTCTCATTCGACTAGTTTTTTTAACCAACTTAAATATGCAATCGACACGTTAACTTAAATATTTGATTTTCAAACCTTTTTCTATCCGTTGTTAAGACAGAAACACATTTGAAAGAAATTTACTCGATAGTTTTAATTTTTTTAAATGAAGCCTTTTCTTTAAATTATTGGATTTTTCTTGGAAACTACGTCAGTTACATATCAATAATAAATACACATAGAAAGGAAATGTAGTTTATTATCCACTGTAAAAGTAAAATTTACCTAGAGTTATTAGTATTCTCATAATAAATTAAATTGTGTTTTAGACTTACGACCTTTAGTTCTGTGCAGGATTACGGTCAATCGGAAGATTCGATATTCAACCTTATTAGCTTACGCTTACGAAATAAAATCAATGCGTAAGAGCTGTCCTTCAGTGCCGCGCTGTGCGCCGTTGGACGTGGACCTGTCGCTCGCGCGCTATCACCTGAGCAGTATAAATACGTATCTTGGTAGGTATATCAATCAATATGGGAAATAAAGATAACTAAAAAATAAAAAAAGGAAGCAGAAGAGTCGATACAAAGACTTTGCAAGAATTATGAGAGAGGCAAAAGCGTATAATATTTCAGTTTTTTTTTACCTATTGCACCTATGCAAATTTAATATTCGTTTGTGTTAATTCTATTCATGAAACATACTATCTCGACCGAACTAAGAGATTCTATACCAACTAGGTTTCCTATAGTACTGTAATGGAGCTGTAAAATAACTATATGTCGTACTAATCTAAGTATGATTAGTAGGGTACTATAATAATATCTGGTATATGTATAATTATGGTCTCACCTGATGGTAAGTGATTTGGTTGAAGGTGCCAAACAGGTGTAAACTAAAATTATCTGGCTCTAAAGTACAGCTGCCGTTCAACCGTAAATGGAGTTGAGTGTTGCTAAATAATAATAACACAAGCGTAGCAAATCAAAGCATTTGGTTTGGTGGGTAGGTATATCGCAATAAAACATCGAACATTCTTTATGTCCCTCAAGACTAGATGTAGATTTATATCAATGAAAGAATATTCAGAATCAGGCAAGTAGGTATATATCCAAGAGATTATCTACAAAGTCACCTGCATAGGTACTTTTAAATATACATTTTATCACTTAGACATGTACATATAAGTATCGATTTATACAAAAATAATAGAGTGGAATAAATAGATTGTGTAAATACTCGTATAATAAAAAAGACTGTGCTCAAAAATGCACCTTCTTTCTCAGGAAAAAAAATAATAAATCAGTCGAAGTCCGAGATCACTCGGAACAGGGAGAACTGTCGGAGTCGCCATCTCATATTATAAGTTTAGACTGTTCTTCCACTACACGAAAATAAGTGAGTAATTCATTGAACATAATACTTTAGTATTGCTAAATTTGCAAATTTTATTCACAGGAAATTTCGTAAAGGAAATATTTTATATACTACCTATATTAGGCTAAAAATTATTTTGACCTATCCATAGCAGAGCAGCAGGTAAAATTAAATAAAATAACGTATAAATGTATAAATACAATGAAATTTTCTTTTTTACACTGAAAAAAAAACTTTACATTATTATCGCCCTGCACTTGTCACACCTCTGTAGGATCGGTATAAACAATATATTTTTTCTGAGTACCTACACAAAAGACAACGCATTGACATAATTGTGCGGAGTAAGACTTACATTTTATGGCCGGCCTCCTATCTGAAGCAATACTCCTTTGCGAATGCCATCGTTGATACGTATTATACTTGCCTTCACCCCCTTTTCGGTTATTAGGGTATTGGATAGATGGTAAAGAGCGATGTTGTACTCTTGACGTGCAAAAATCTGACGTGCAAATTATCTGAATTTATGTATTTAAATTCATTTATTCATATTCCCAACACCCCCTTTCTGAAGGCCGAGCTTCAGCAGGGGCGGAGCAATTTGTATGGTGGCCGTGTTGAAATCGCCATTTTGGATTTTTGACAGGTGTCATTCGACTGCTCTCCCGACATTTATCCTTACAAATTATATTACAAATTGTGCGAAATTGATTGTTGGACAAACAGAAATGTACAGTTGCTTTTCTGAAGGCTTCAGGTAACTGATTGTCTGTAAAATGTATTTTGCAGGTATATATATCGATCAAAAATCTGATTGATATTATCAAACTGAAGGCTAAATGCACATTTTGCATGGTGGTAGGGCACTTTGCGAATGCCCGCCTGGCTAGCTACCACCCTCAAGTAGAAAATCTGTCGCCAAGCACCTAACGGTGTGTTCCGGCAGCTGTCCTTGAGAGCCAGTAATTCTAGGTTAGCCTGAACAACATTTTCGACCACATCATCACTTACCAACAGGTGAGATAGTGGTCAAAGGGTAACCTATCAGGCATAAAAAAAAAACATTTGTAATATTACTAAATGCTAATTTGCCGTGTAGTATGGAGACAACAAATTAAAAATAGAAATTCTACAAAAAGATGAAGAATTTTGGACGAAAAAAATGGAGGCAAAACTAGTAATATTCTATATGAACTCCCTTCTGCCCGAGCTGGTCGATCCCCACCACCCTAAGAAAATACTGATCCGGGATCAAGAATATGCGGATACTTCTAGAAAAAGATAAAATCAAGAGGAGGCTGTCGAGGGTGACTTGCAACATCAAAGTGCAAATGCTTCAGTACTTCCTCCCGCCATAAAAAGAAGACTTGACTTAATGTTGTCTGAGGTTTTCGCGATTGTTACACATAGTAATTAAACAACATTTAACGGTTTAAATCGCGTATATTTATCATTATTTTTGTCCTGACGTTTCAAACACTTTGCAGTGATCGTGGTCACAGGGTGACGATCGGGGGGACTGCAAACTTGAAAAAAAACTTGACTTTCCGTTCCGATACTCGTTATTTCTCACGTACACTTTTGCATATCATTAATTCTGTATAATCATTAATACTGTATAAATTGAAAATAATATATTTTTTATTTCATAAATGATTTTTTGTTAATTTATATACATCTTAACTTAATTTGTCTATAACCACTTACTAACAATCTAAGAATCCACTGTTTTTATTTAAATGTCTAATTTAGTCACCTGTTCCAGTGCCACTCACTCTCTCACTTATCTGCCATGTTGCATTAAAAGAAGCTTGTATAACATGTTGTCTACAATGTTTCTGCAGTTGTGTTATTTTTAAAAAACCCTAAGTTTAAGGCCATTACAATTGCGTATATAGACTCTTCTGCAAGTTTGGTAAAAAATCTTATCCTGCTGTTTAGAAGTGGCTAGATCTATATCTGGTTGGTCTATCTAATTTTTACCATAGTTGGTATCTAAAAGCAGAGTTGTAGTAAAATAACACCTTTCTGTTCACCAGTGTAACTGAAAAATAAAACGTAATAGGATGTATACGAACATATTTTAAACATTAGTAATTAATAGTTAAAAATTATATGATAGCAATAAAAAAACAACCTACTTTATATTATTATGGGAACGTGTACCGTAGCACAGTTATGAAAAACTATAATTCATATTTGTATGACGAGTCATGGTAAAATATATTGGCCACGACTAACATTTAATCAAATCAAATCCATTTATTTCAGGTCAATTGTACCCATACTCACCGAATATAATATAATGTTATGCTCATTCAATTTGATGGTATTTTACTTTATTCTAATGATGTGTAATCTGATTAATCGCATTCCAAGATACTGAGAACAATGTTGATTCATTCATAAATTATCGTCCACGCCAAGGGGTAATGAAATTTTTGTAGTAAGTTTAATCAGTAGAAATCACTTTCGTTACTACGGAGAATTTAAAAACACCCCCCATTTATCCAATATATATCGTGCCGTTTGGGCTGATATGTACCATCATCATATTCCGACCCTTGTCTCACTTTATTTTGGTTTGGTGCAATATGTTTTCTTTATAAACACAGAGACTGCGACACAACAACATAGCAAAGAAAAAAAAGACTTGAAAACAATTTTTTTAATTAAAAAGTCTGGTAACTAACTGGTTGATATCGGTGCAATATGATCTCAATTTTGTGCTCATGTAACTGACTTAGACAGGTTATTTGATATACTGATGACTACAGACTTTACTAGAGAGATTATTATTCACATATTATTTATAGATTTTATCACTATTTAACAATAACTTTCATCTATATTCATAGTTGCCACTTATATTCGTTGCTAGAAGCACTGCGATCGTCAAGGCATTTTGGCAAATTACTTTTTAGTAAGTTTGACTGTAACTGGCAAACCGTTTGACCGATGTTGATGAAATTAAAATGAAACCAATAAAGAGTTAAACTGTACTAGCAAATAAATAATCTGCAAGATTGTAAGGTTCAGTAAAAAAGTTATGTGTGGTCAAACATAAAATAAAAAATAGACAAGTAGGTTTAAAGACATTTATTCTCAATAAGACACATAAAGTCACTTACTTGAGAACTAAACTATTTGTAAATATACATTCGCCATTTCATTCTTAATAAATAAATATTTTAATATAAATTGTAATTTATAAAACATAGGTACCTACTACCCTCACACATTTCATTTATTGGTCATTGCAATCATTGTAACAGCTTGATGTCCGATATAATATAGTCAGCGAGGTGTTTTTTGAAGGCACTGAATGACTGCAAGTCTTTTATGCGTGGGGGTAGCTTATTATATAGTTGTGCTCCTTCAAAGGTTACAGTTTTCTTGCCATAATTTGTCCTGACTCTGGGCAAAACTAAATAACTAGCTCGTCGGTTTCTACGCTTACT
This sequence comes from Plagodis dolabraria, assembly GCA_963854805.1. Classification (NCBI taxonomy): domain Eukaryota; kingdom Metazoa; phylum Arthropoda; class Insecta; order Lepidoptera; family Geometridae; genus Plagodis; species Plagodis dolabraria. Next base: position 1,859,791 of record OY978459.1, on the reverse strand, counting down.
AATATTTTTAGCTGAATTGACAAGTCAATTTAAGAACCCTCTTTCTTTTGGGAAGTCAGTTAAATATGAATAATATATATACCAATACATTCATACATAATAATATATACCAATAAAGTCGAGCAGACATGATCATATTGTAAAAATTAAAACTTTTGGCTTTAGTTTTATAAGCTACTGTCGACCGTAAGAATAATTTTGGAAAGTAAATCAAATAATCAATTTCTTACTCAGAAATATTAGTAATGTTGATAAAAATACAAACGTGACATCAATTTCAGTATATACAAAGTTACTTTATGTATCGAAATGCGTCACGTGAATAAGATTATAAAAAAAGTTGAAATCGTCTCAATGGTATCTGTGTTCGCGAATCTAATTTCAAGTACACAAATATTTTTATAAGCGAGACGCGTGCGCCGCTGCACATCGCGTCGTTCGGTGCAGCGGGGATCGTTGCGCCGCATGGGCGGAGCTAGCGTGGGAATTATTTTTGACTGCCTGGACTTAACTTTTAATGCACAACCCACACGTTCAATGTTTAAACCTACGACAGTTATATGTGCAATTCTTATTCTTGGAATAGTGTTGGATCTACTTGTTTTGTAAGTACCTTTATGCAATACTGATATATTATGCTGATTATCCTCCAAATAATGATAGTATATTAGATTAAACCAATACACACCTATCGATTGTTTTACCAATGTCACTTCATAAAATCAAAGATTGTTTATGTTAGTAAGCACTTACATCAACTTTATAATATAATGTAGATATTAATTCATCAACAATACTGCGGGAGATGGTGTAGAATCGAGAACGGAATGTGTTCCACTCATGTTTAATTTTCACATACACAAAAAGTCTGAACTATTGCTAAAGCTGTTGGCTTTGGAAATAATAGCAAGGACAACCGCGGTCTACGAAAACGGTGTATCTACTCTATTCACACGATTTCTACGCGAAGTCAATGAACTGCTATACTAGGCACAATAGACAGCTGTTTTGTGTACCAATTCTGCCTAGTCGGTCTTTGGCGGCTTGCGACAAAAGAACGCGCGACGCGGTAGCGGCACAATAGATACATAGAGCTTCTTAAGCAGTACCTAGTTTAACTACGAAGAAATTACCCGAATTCAGTCACGTGATCAACCGTGCATCGAGGAGGTACAAAAAGATACAACTAGACTGATGTTCACATGCTTTACTGCGGGGTTTACTTACAGTTTAGTTATAATAAGCTGTCAGCAGATTGACACTATAGAGGTTGTAATCTTTTCATCATTTTAATAGAAAAAAGAACCCAAGGAGTTTTAAAGGCAAATAATCATACAATAACCGCTTTACGGGTGGCCTTACTATGTTACCAAAGACAATGACGTTTTTTAATCAATTCTGCGCGCGCTTGTGTTCTCTCAAATAAGTAGATATAATATAGTTATATTTTTACCTATTCCCAACAACTGAAGACTATCGTTGGGTGAAAGGACTGGAATTAAATTTATTTCCTCAGTAAAATTCTATATATATACATAAGTCCTCGCGACCGTTGTGATGGAGTTGTCGAGCCGACGAAAATACTGCCGTGTTTTCTTAAAATAAATATGACAATTTTCTAATATTTCGATAATAGTAACCCTAAAGCTCTGATCGTCATTTGTCCTTGAATTCCAGGATACCGCGGAGTCGAACTACTGTATATATGTATAAAGTGGTAGCGGTTTAATACAATACGGTATACCTAAGTAGCTGTAACACAATACAGTATGTGCCTACGTAAACTTGAAATTAAAAAGAATTTAGGTAATTAACATATTTTATCATTTATTTAATGGATTGACGATTATGCAAAGCAAAGGCAAAGGCAGTCTAGCTAGATTGGCCGGTAAGGCCTTCGCGTTCGTCAGAAAAGGTACGAGAAACAGCTTCATCTACAGGGCAAAACAACTGTTTTGCTCTAGTGATAGCGTCTAATTGAAATCGGGTAGCGTTCGTACGTGTGAGAATGGAGTAAGTTTTTTATGTGATTGTGATGGTGCAAGCTCGAAGCGCATCTGATGTTACTTGTGGACTTACCACTATTACCAGATGCATTTCGTCATATGTGATAAATTGCACTGCGACCGTCACCCTGAAGTCGTCACGTAGAATACGCCAATACTACTTACTATATTGGCTCAGTCTTACATTAAAAAAGGTACCTTAAGGTAAATTAACTGTATTACATTTTATTGAAATAGTTTTCCAAAAGTAACTAAGTACAGATGTTTCTATCATATACGACAGTTTTACGGCATTTTACTTACCTTCAGTACGAAACAGTAACACTAAAACTGTAACTACCAATTTCTTTTCCCCTTAAAAAGGTTGTAAATAATTCTAACTAGGTACCTGCATACTGCTTGGAGCGATGTGACAAAATAGTTTTAGCCGGAGATTTTTTATCCGACCATTATCAAAACGTTGTGATGATTATTTATTAATATTACGAAGAAGCCTAATGAATATCATATCGACTATTGGTGTTGAACTGAGAAATAAAAGTTTAAGTCTGAAATAGGGACTGGCTTTCAGGGATATATTTTCCAGTGCCTGTAGCCGACCAACTAAGTTAAAAGCAACTTGCAGCGTGGTCACTACTTGGATAGATGACTGCGAGTGGCATTATACAGAGCGCTTCCGTTTTTTGTAGGGCACGTTAGGCTGTTGGCGTTAATTCTTTTCTAGGGGTAAAAGTTATTATGTCATGATGGCAGATGTAAGTAATTTTAAGTTAGCCTGAACAATATTTTAGCCCGTCTCATCACTTACCGTAAGTTGACAAAGTGGTCAGACGTCTATCACTATTAGTAATACACAATCATACTGAGTCGATAGGTCACAATATTATGCGCTTATTGACATATTTCTAGGATGATGAAGCGGACGATGATGACGCTCTCCTACAAGATACTTTATTTTTTTTAATGTGTGATAGGCTAGCCTTTGACTACTATCTTGCCTGATGGTAAGTAATGATGTGGTCGAAGATGTTGTTCAGGCTAATCTAGAATTACTGGCTCTCAAGGACAGCTGCCGGAACACACCGTTAGGTGCTTGGTGACAGATTTTTTTACTTGAGGGTGGTAGCTAGCCAGGCGGGCATTCTCAAAATGCTCTAACACCATGCAAATAATAAATAAATATAAATATAAATACAAAATGCACCATGCAAAAAAATACCTGTTTAGTTCACCCGTCACTTAAAGATAAAGAGATAAAACTTGCTGGAAATGTATAACTCTGGCCGGATAATCCCATCACTACTCTAAATCGCATAAACAAACCGCGTCTGACATTAAGCGCTTGCGTAAAAATAATGACTTAATCGTTATTTTAACGTAACTCTAATATTTTAAAAACTTCAGCGCGCAATTAGCACGGTTTCCGCTAGTTGGTAATTCAGCGAGAACGATGCCACTGTGAACATACAGGAAGCGGATAGCGTGATAAGAGGAGAGATAGCGGGTTCATATATATATACAAGTAAAACAGCAAATGAGTGTAGCAGCTGCAGCAAATAAAATACTTCTTCTTCTCTTCTGTTGGGCACTCTTGCCAGAGTGGTCGAGGTTGTTAAAATGGTGGTACATGGTGGGTCTTCAACGTCATTAATCTTCTGATCTAGCAATGGTACAACAGTATTGTAAACATTGATTAAACGGTGTGTTCCAGCAGCTGTCCTTGAGACCCAGTAATTCTAGATTCGCCTGAACAACATCTTCGACCACATCATCACTTACTATCAGGTGAGATAGTAGTCAAAGGCTATAAAAAAAATTGACGATATAACCGATTATTTAGCATCAGCATTGAATTGAAGCCGGGGTGGGTCGCTAGTTGTTACTGAAACATACGCCGGTAAACAAAATATGTATTTAACAAAATTTCAGATCCCCACGGGCCGCTTCTCTTACCTGCAAATATTAACCTAATGGTCACATATTAAAAAGGTAACATCATCTGCAATGCAGATAAATGTCATATTTCGTATTTAATTAAATTAACCAGTTAAACATCGTTCAATTATGTAAATACTTTAAACTGTGGATATCAACAAACAATCCTTAATGAGATTTTAGAACAAAATGAATTTAAAAACATTAACCGAGCGAGAAATTACTTGTTTGTATTTATTGAAAATAGGGTTTTGTTGATTGATGTTATATTTAACCGACTTAGGAGGAGGTTCTTATTCGTATGTTTTTTTAAAAAGTTATTGTGATGGAACAAGCTCGAGGTCCATCTGATGTTAAGCGCACTAACCTCTGCCTATAACAGATGCATTTCCTCACAAGTCACGAAATGCACTGCGCCCGTCACCTTGAGACAATGTAGTTATATCTCATGTGCCCGTAATTTTTTTTGTTTGTTACCTCTTCACTTTTTATTGGATGTACTGATTTTAATGTTTTTTTTTATTCGAAAACTGTACTTGGCACATGGTCCTATTTAAATTTGAGAGAGATCTGATGAGAAGTATTTGAGTTATCTCTAATAATTCGTAATTTATGTTTGCAGTCAGTATTTTGTTGCAAAATTGTAATAAGCTCGTCGAGGAGCTTGCCAAGTCGTTTGTAACCTTCTATACGAAGCAATGCTTACTGCGGTCATAACTTGCGGTAATACCGGTAACCCAACTGGGTTACCGCTTGTATATATAGATGAAATAGTTGTTATTCTATCAGTTACGAAAAACAACATCTTTCAGTTAAGCTCAAGCTCTGAGGTCGGCCCAACATGTATTTTATCTTCTCTTCAAAACTAACACTAGGCCCCCTGGACTGTATACTGACTTACTGAGCGAATACTGCGTGCAAGGGGAACGGTATTACGAAATAATTTCAACCAAGTGGCAAATAAATCCGATAAGTCTCCACGTGACCACGATCACTGCGAAGTGTTTGGAACATCTAGATATACTCGATGCAACCAGTTTAAAGAAATAAAGTTTTTATTTTTGTAATTTTTTTTACGGGTAAGTCCAAGGATTTGTATTACTTTAAATTCTAATTATGTGTAAGTGATTGATTTAAATATAATAATAATTATATTATTATTTTACCGCTGAATACATTTAACTCTAATTCACAATAATAGCGTTAGCGCTTGTCCTAAGAACAAAGATTCTACAAGATGCACAGACATAATTTATTCTTTTATGACAAATTTGCTCGTAAAGGATCTCTTATTTCACCAATTCCAATCTCGTTATGTATCTCATTACGCACTTGTGCGTTATTGTAATGTAAAACTCACGGTTTATCAAGACGCTCAGTCTAAAACCAACGGTACTTTTTTAAATCTTAGCAAAGAGTTTTTATGTCAGAAAAATGGTCAACATTTTATGAATAAAATTACCTTTGTGAGATAATAGTTATTTGTTATACAAGAGTGCAAAATTGCTTTTTAACCGCATGTTCAATTTTGATGACCGAGCAAGCGAAGGATACTAAAATTGAATCACGAGCGCAGCGAGTGATTCAAAATTAGAATCCTGAGCGTTAGCGAGGGAATCAAACGAGCACGAGGTGAAAAATCTTTGCACTCGAGTGCAACACGTAACTTTTCATTCCACCTCAGCGAGGAAATGACTAAATGCAAAAAAAAAACGTTTACAATCACAAGATAGGTACACTTTTATTTCAGTTTAGGTATTAATTACTACATTATGACAGGTAAGTATTACAGAATAATCTTTAAATTATCGTAAAGAACCGCGTACAAAGCAAATTGAAAAAAGAACACCAAGAAGGTTCCCAGTCTGAGTTTTTAACAAATTAAAAAAAAATTGTATGATATATTCGGCACCATAGAGGTAGCAGTAAATAGGTTTATTGTTTTTTTTTAATTCACAAACTTAGTGCACACGATGTTCTAAATTCAATTTACTTTATCCTCTAGAGAATAAAAACGGCTTTTCCACTCAGATATTGAAGATTAAAAATTCTCTTTCCGAGATGGTGGGATGAAAAATATAATATATAAACATTTATGTAATTTATTAATTTTGAACATTAATTACAAATTTACCATTTATCTATTACTTAAACGAATACATTATATTAACATGATTTATTCGTTTAAGAAAGTCCAAGTTTTATTTATTTCCTCGCAAATAATTATGTTATAAAACGTCGCGTCGTGTGATATACGTGCGCTTTGATAATTACAGCCCCTGCTTTTTTGTAGCTCTCGCCTACGGCTCGGGCTAGCAATATTGCCTCGGCTGTAATTTTCAACTTACACACTTATATCATGTACTATTAATATGTAAAAGCGATTGTTTCAAAAAAGTTCTTAAGTTTTAGTAGTTCTAAAGTTCTTAAGTGAACAAACTATATTTTAAGGTGGTCAGGCTTTTTGGTAATTCATCAGTATTTTCGAATAACGACTTTGTTTTTGTACTTTAGCTTATCTTATTTTTTTAAGTTGTTTAATTACGTGTAATAATCCCAAAAACCTTATAGAACATAAGGTATTCCAAATTTAGTAACAATCTTTTTTATGCTTCTGTACCCATGCATGCTTGTCAGCATGTCTGTCACTCTGTTCACCCGTCCGTATGCACGGTTTTCCTAGCTTGTGATCGGAATTAGTTACAAGCCCGGTTATTTGATATTATGAGTAGAATCCGAAGAAGAATATTGGACTAAAATGCCTACCCGAAAGAAGAACCTGAAAAAATTTAGCAGTAACTAAAATCAAACATTTTTCTTTTAGTGGCTGTTGTAGTGCTGATTCATAAAGAGAATCGACTCATACTTACCCAGTGTTTTGGATAAGTGCGTGTTGTGACTATAATCAAGAAGAATCTAATTCGTAACTCGTTTTAATTCAACAGTGTTCTAATAATAACACATTTTGGTTGAAGTTTAGACGACGCCAACGGGCCATCGTCGGGTGTTCAGAAGTTCTGAGTCCAAAGTTTTACGCTCCACGTTCACTGTACTACCGAAAGCGATCGAATTCTACAGTTCTGCAATTTTATTCATTTGGTCACTTTGTAGGTGAACTCTTCTTCAGAGGATCATAATATAGGTTCAAAAAAAATATGTACGGGCATTTTGGCAACGATTGGTTGCCAAAATGTCCGTACAAATTTTTTTTGGTGTGTTGAAGGTATTTTTATGGGATAGGATGGCAAATAAGCAAGCGGCTCACCTGATGGTAAGTGATCACCGTTGCCCACAAAGGTCTCGAGGATGCGTTGCCGGCCTTTAAGTTTAACATGAAGCGCAGATGTTAAAAATTGATATTCGCCTCTTTTTACTAGTTTACATTAAATACAATGTTAAATTTTTAACATAATTTTTCGCTAATATATGGATACCTATTTTCTTAACGAATCCGTGTTGAACAGTTTTAAATTTGACAACAAAATGAAATGTTTCGAATTTTATTTATTCTTTTATTAATAATATCAGAGATAATATAGTATTCTAATGGTTAAAGATTTATTCCAATCGTTCCAATAGTTTTTATGTTTATTTTTACATACAAAAATAAAAATCTTTCCTCTTTATAATATTAGTATAGAAAACATAGGTTTACAATGATGACAATTAGAAGAAGTACAGCCATGTTTTGTCTTATCGGCAACTGAACATTTAAATTCAATTTGAAAGTTAAATTCTTGTATTGTTCCATTTTCCACTAAGTGTTAGATGCTAATTGATCTGAATCACCCCCTTAATATTTAACTATCACACTACTATAGTAATTAAACAACTTTAAACGGTTTAAACCTAAGACAACATTATATCACACTACTACCCATAACCCACCACGTCCAGTAGAAACCAGCTGAAACCGGACTCTCCCAACTGAAAGACCATAAGTCAGCCGCGGTAATGCGTCCATAAAACACGGCCCGCATCGTGGATGCACCAGATTAATCAACTGCGAGCACACGGCGTAAGTACGGAAATAAAATATGGCTGCGACCCGACGATATGGTGAGGGTGAGATTCCTTTGTTTTTGTCCGTGGTGAAATATCGTGTAAGTGGTTTGAGTTTCAAATGAGATTCTTTGTATTTGATGTTCTTTTGTTCATTATAATGTTTTAACTGTCATTCAAAGATTATTAAATTTGACAACAAAAACGATGAAACATTAATTCATAACATTACACGATGTTATTAGATAAAAACACATCAAATATAACAAAAATATATTTTAACAAAAACTTCTGTCATCTAAAACATATGAAATATTCCTTCATTTGGATAAAAAAACATATATTTTTATCCAAAATCAAATTGCTAAACCGATTTCGATTTGATTTCTAAAACACCTGTGTTTGATACACAGGTCTTCATATAATGTCAATCTGTCCTATCAAATAAATAATTAAACATAAACAATCAATACTTAAAAAAATAAACCATATCCATTTATAAATGGCGTTTTCATTATCATCAATAGTACCAAAGACATAAAGAGAAAAGACATAAAAGAACATAGTATCGAAGATTTCTGGGGTATGTCAGAATATACATTCACCGCGCCTCGCATAATATCGCCCGGTTTAACTTCTTTATTCTAATCTACATTCTGCCTCTCAAATACCGCCACTTGTAAAATGATTACTGTTGGCAGTGTAAGGATTCATACTTCCTTGAAATATGAATAGGTAGAATGAAATAATGTCCTTGACAAATGGACGTGTAAAAGATGGTAATAAGAGCAGAGGAACCAAAGCGGGATAAATTGATAATAGTCCTTGGCGATAAATAATCTACCAGGGATCGTAACTAGCCAGTCAATCTAATAAGACATTACAAAGATTTCTTAATTTACAGCAAAAGAATGTAACAAGCAGCGTGTAGTAGTTTCCTGTCTACATTACACTCTTCCTCATATATCAAGGGGTAAGAAAAATGGCTACTTTCGCCAAAATCGAACTTACATCGACGTAGGAATCAACCCAAGAATCACGTTCATAAATAAAGTCGCTGCGGCTACTAAGAAAGTAAGGGAATTCAGCCGCTTTTATTTTTAATTAATAATAAGTCCTTATTGTCGTACGAATTGTTTTGAAGGTTACAAATTGCACCGAAAACTGACCTTCTCTCTGTTATTGTATTTGCACATGTTTGAGTGGTTACCTACTTTCAAAATATAAAAAATATGCTTTTAACGTGGTCATTATTTTGACAACCATTGTTGAGCAAAAAATTGTTTAACCTTTCCGCACTACTGAAGAGAGAAAAATATGGCATGCTGAATTTTTTTGTAATTTTCCATTGTCATTGACTTCATTAGTTAATTTTAGTGTCGATTCATTAAATTAAATTGTAGCAGTAAGATTCAGTTATTATTGAAATTCGGTATTCTTAAAGGATTTGCTCAGTTACCAAGTTGGGCCGGGCAATTATAGTTTTTCTAACAAATTAATTTTTCTTAGCAATCTGGAGCTGTGACCGTCAAATTCGTATCCTTTTACATGAGGCTGAAACATAGGTATCATGTTTTGCAAGATTTCTTTTGGGCACTTGTAATAGCCTATTGATATCTTACTTCGTATCTATTTCAAAACGAATCGTAAAAATACTATCCTGACACGTTAAATGATACTAACAGTAGCTCCCCTAAGGGTTTGATTACGTCACAGTGCTATCACGGTGAGCTCGTATTGAAGCACGTGAGCGGGCGTGCTAGCACGTCCCAGTCGGCAACAAGCGTGGCGTCACGTGAGGTCTTATAGCCAATAATGTGGATGCGCCTTTATCATAAGAAATGATGTAAAGGGCGCGTGCTAAGTGCATTTGGGGGTAACGGGATTAAGTATATATTAATTAAAAAAGTAAAAAACACGATTGCAAATTATTTATTTTCGTCAAACGTTTTATTTTTCTATTGAAAGTAAAACTGCATATATATATATGGAATTGTTTTACAAAGCTTTTAATTTTGATAGCCCGCTCGTTGAATTTGGAAGAAAATCAAGTGTCAGGGTAGAATTGCACAAATCTATTTTATTTTCCTATGGGAGCCCTAAGAGCCGACAAGAGGTGGTAAAGCCGACAAGAGAAAAAATAAAAGTAGGCAGTATCGCCTAGGATCGCCAAGACGCCTGCCAAACACGGGGAACCACCCTCTTAATGCGGGAGACCTTTGTTTATGGGTGTACCATAAGGTACACTGGCTAGTAAGGCTGTTGATGTTACGTAAAAGTAGTCTTAGAGCCTAAGTATAGGACTGCCACGCACAGTACTAATCTACAGTTTTAATCCCATCGCGGTTTTATGTTCCACAGCACATTGATAGGATATTTTCCTAATGCTCGCTCTAAGAACTACTACAAGCAAGTAAAAAATGTATCGCAAAGCACCTTACAGTGTTTTTGCAACTTTCTTTAAGAGCCAATTCCTATACTAGATTATTTAAGCCTATTGAGCATTCATCCACGTCATCTCAATACATGTGAGTTATAGAGGGCCTCTTTTTTCAGCAATGCATAAGTATTTCACTACAATCACGTTGCCAAAAATTTTGCAAATGGTCTCATTCCCAATTGTTTCTATTATGTAAGTAAATATAAGCTTACATATAATTTATTTTTTTTACACGAAAAAAGGAGAGTTACGTTTTCATGTATGCATGTTTGTATGTATGTTTGTGAGTTTCTTTATTCAACCATAACTTCCAAACGATCTAGCCGATTTCTATGAAAGAGAAAACTCTTTAGATTTGTCTTGACGGTGCAAGTGACACTAGGTACATAAAAAATATATTTTGAGATATATTTTTTCTTCCTTCAAACCTATCGAGTGGTGTAACAAAATGAAGGGTTTTAAAACACTTGCAGTTTTATGTTTAATGGAACGATTAAACGTTTAACGAAAATAATTAATTTGCAATCGGTTTTTTTTACTTTTGTAATTAATTTATATTTATAAAAGAATATTATTACAAACACAGGTTTTTTAAAAAAAAACTGTTACATTATTTTATTGTTAGCATTACACATGTACATTGACATTGCAAACAGTTCGAAAAAAATGAAGGATGAACCAATGCCGTATTTTGGTACAAAACTCTTTCTCTAACCTTTATAGAACACACGTAAATACGTTTTACAACTTCCATTAGGTACAGTTTACAGTAGCCTCCTTCAGGGCTCGATCACTTCACGGCGCTATCACGGCGAGCTCGTATCGAAGCACGTGTACGCGCGCGCTATCACGTTCCGGCCGGCAACACGCGGGGCGTCACGTCAGGTTTTATAGCCGGTAATGTGGACGCGCCTGAATAGTGAGAAATGAATGGAAGCTAGTAGAGTGGATTAGGTGTGTTGCTATTTTAGATTTCTTTGTTCAAAGTGTAATGTTATTCTTTTAACAAAGAAATCTAAAATATGATTTGCTTGTTGTCATATTTAAACATATAATGTTATTTTTAAGGATTCCGTACAAATTCTGATAGATTATTTGTTAGCGTGCGTAACATAAAAAGTTATGAAGTTTGCTTTTGTTCGTAGCTTCTTCTGAGGGGTTTCGTCTATTGGATCTCTGTGAGTAGGTAAATATTTTTTTGCATACTTTTTTAAAATTCTAAAAATTGACACTAAATTAGTCGCTGTATATAACAGTTGTGTAATAGACTTTATAATAAAAATACTACCATGAAAGCTAAAAATATTCTATGTTATGGAATGAACCATATAATTTTTTTAAGAAACGACATTGAAAATGCTGATTAATCATCAAGTTCTTAAGTTAAGAAACATAATATAAATCCAAGATTTTTTAAGGATAGGGGGAATGAACAACATTTTCGTCCGCATCATCACTTAACATCAGTTAATAAAAAAGGTTACTCGATCAGCTGCCACGGGACAGTCACTACCTTCAAATTTAAACTTTAACCGTGCAATTAACGATTAAAACTGTATATGGTATGCAATTATCACGAACCTCATGCAAAGATGATATTTGTTTTAACAGAACAGATATATAAGATAAATGCACACACAAACATCAATGATAAACAACCTTATCTTTCATCTCCCACACAAACCCTCGTAATCCCTGCAAAAAGACGTAGGCACCACCTTAATCGTCGAACAGGAATTTGTTTGTATCACGGAGATAAAACAAATTGTGTCGATTGGTGCCCTGATTCTCTCCGCCTCATTTGCTTTGCAAATCTCTTTTCAATTGGGGCCCCAGTAATACTGAGCTAGAGGTTGAGTGATAGATGATTGTCGATAGATGTATCGATGCTCCAGAAGTTTGAAAGACGCAGACAAATTCTAATGAAACTATTTGTGGTATACTGACTTTGCCGTGGCTTTTTGTGGCGCAAAAGATGTTTGTTTTTTATCATTGGTTACATGAAAATGTGATATGTATGCGTTCAATTTTTTTTTCTTGAAACAAATGTTCATTTGAATATTGAACTATCGGAGTCATCTGAGTCATTTAATGAATGATGATGATGGATATCTGTTGACTAATGTTTAGTATCAGAAAAAAGATACAGGCTCACGAGTCTCAAGAACAGACATCAATGTGACGGATGCAGTGCAGTTTATCTTCGTGTCGAAAGGCATCAGTTATAAGCAGAGGTTACAGCTTAACATCAGCTAGGCCACGTGTTCGTTCGATCAAAATCCCCATATAAAAGATTTCTAATCCATTTATTTATACATTTTAAAGCGAATTCAAATTTGGGGTTCTGAGTTTCAGTAGTACAGATTTTATACATATATATATAGGTATCATGAATGTTATACATAGCACAACCAATTACACCAAAATATTGGCAGTGGAGTTATTATGTGAAAAACTAAAAGAAGACATGATTCGGATGCTACAAAATTAGAAGATCGTGAACCTGATCATTCAGTTAATAATATCATGGGAGAGATCAAAGCCCAGAAACTGATAGATTGACCACGTATAGAGCAAATAGGGGAGTATCACAATATCAAGAAAGCGTATCTTGAAGTTCCTAGTGGTCGGCAGGTACAAACAACACTGGAATGAAGCTGTGAAGTTGGACCTGCTTATTTTCCAAGGAGCTAACTGGTATATAACAGCGCGTAGCCGAGACCGGAAGCAATTTTCCTGTATTGTAAGCCAAGATCGCTGAGCCAGAAAAGTAAGTATGTATACATTCATGCCACAATCTTGCTTTTTTTAGTTATTGTTTCTCGGATATACTTAATTATTTTTTTCAAATATAACAATAAAATTCTTATAATTATAAAGACTTTTACGTAATTCAGAGTCAATTTTGCAATTTTATTCTATCGAGAAAATATTAAGGAAACGTGTTTCGGACTTTTCTTGGCCCTAGATAACATGATCAAGTTTAAGAAATAAGTATCTTACTGCTAGAAACTAAATACATTTAGCTAAAAACCTGTTCAAGTTAAGTCTGTCAGTAGTTTAACCGGCACTAACACCCTTTTAATCGGAACACAGTAACGTGCACATTACTGCTTGTTGGTAGAAATATGTATGGTGGCAGTACCTTCCCCGGACAAACTAGCACAAGGGGTTCTATTGCTACTAGGTACTTAAATTGCTATAAATCCATTCGTAATTACATGCTTACGAGCACAACTGCCAAATAGGTAATTATCGATATTCAGACTATCGACATTTTGACATCTCTAAACGTAAGTACTTTTATGCCTTGTAACAAAAACGAATTGATATTGTTTCTCTAATCTACTTGCTACTCAACACAATTTGGGATATGTAACGAGATTGGAGTGTATTTTTTAACCGACTTCAAAAAAAGGAGGAGGTTCTCAATTCGTCTGTATTTTTTTAATGTTTGTTACCTGAGAACTTTTGCCTGGGTGTACGGATTTTGATATTTTTTTTATTTGAAAGCTGATGCTTGTCTTTTGGTCCCATTTAAATTTCATCAAAACCGGTCAAGCCGTTTTTGAGTTACAATCCAATAACTAATACATCGATCTCGTAAGTAGCAAGAGTCACTAAAAAGAGTGAAAATAATATTTAACTTCGACAAGTTATTTTGCACCTCTGAGTGTTGAAGTCGGTTCCATTTCTTGGATAAAACTTTTGTTTCTGAATCATATATATAATACAATCCAATAAAACAAAAACCTACTTTATAACTAACATCTAGACCTAATCTCTTAGATATTTGACATACCACATATGTGTGAGAAACAAAAGCCTTCTCGCAATGACATAGCTCGGTAATGCAGCGCCCCGTTAAGGACACAACTAGTAAAGTATACGATGTAAATGTGAGCAATAAATTCGGACGAGCGCAGCCAGTGCGGCACTGCCAACGGTTTATACTGAGACATATTGTTCGGTGCTTAGCAGAGCAAGAACGGCAACAAGTCTTGAAAACTTTGTCACGAAACGCGATCTGACTCTATTCACATGTGAGAGAATGAGTAAATAAATGTTTTGTCCATTGGTAATATTATAAATTTAAGACCAAAGAGAATGTGGCGGTAGAGTAGGTGTCACGAGGAGGGAGAAAATGTGTGGTTTGAAAAAGGTAACTCAGGCTCTGGATATGGGGTAAGTCTCCTGATGTAATTACTATAGTTGTGTGAGAGTCATTGAGGGGAAAATAAAGAGGTTTCAATTGGCGTTAAAGGAGGGTCATATGGTGGACCTACCTTCGGGACCTTCGGGTCCTAATGCGAGGAGAAATTTCGCAATCAGTAATTTCATCTGTTGAGGTAGGATTCTTCCACTAGAAGTGGCTCCCGGGTGACTTCACGGTACTGTGGCGTCCCTCATATGTACAGTAAAAAATATAATAAAATGTTATTCTCAATTATTATATTTTGTTTTAGGTATTGTCACAATATGTTTTTAAATGTGAACTTAGGACAATATACTGAAATAAGATATTATAAAATTTTTACTTCGCCACAAGCTTTGTACGCAACGGAATTGAGTTAAATTTGTAGAGCGTCGTAATTAGGCTGATGTTCAAGTCAGCTCGTTGAAGATGGTTACGGAGCATCGAAAGAAAATACTAATAACGATATGTAAATCCTTGTCTATATACATATTCACGCTGTATTTGAAACCTCTTTTATAATATACATCAGATAATGAAGACAGCAAGTATATAAGTATATATAAGTGTATATTATCACATAGTATGACTTTACTAATAGGCATAATATACGTAAATTAAATCACCTTGTGTGTACTTTTATGTATTAACTACTTACGTCCAGTCGCAGGAGCTTTCTGTTTTTTTATGATACTATTTTTTTTTCTATTGTGTGTTTGTAAAGTCAACCTCCTCAGAAGCTGTGTAGAAGCAAACTGCGGCAAAGTTATTTAAATTTAGATTGGCTTTCCTGTCGTCACACCGTCGTACCTAGTAATAGAGGCTCTCGCGAAATTAATACACAATATTGTTTTATGAAAGGGTAGGTATGGTATGTTAGGTTGTTTTCGTGCTTTCAGAATGTGACAAGCATGAAGCTGACTTGGTATTAAATGGTCACTCTGCCGATAACAGTTGCAGTTCGTCACAAGTAGTGAACTGCTCTGCGCCCATAACCTTGAGCCATAAACTTGTTAAGTCTCATGTGCCTGTAATTTTATAGGTTCACACACCCTTCAAACAGGAATACAGTGCACAAAGAGTTCTATTGCTACTTGACGATTTTGGAACTAGTAGTTAATTAATAATAAAATTAATGTTTCTCTTGTATGTTGACTTTCAACGACCGTAAAGTTGCTAAAATGCATTCGTTGCATTACATTTTACTCGTATGATGTTTAGTGTTTTTTTTATCAAGAGTTGTGGCTTTATAAACACCATTGCAAAATTTAATGTCATCAACGCGCATTATATGTTCATTGCTGCAATAATTTGCATAATAGCTTTTTAAAGTAATTTCTAAGCAATGTTATTTTTTGTGCTTGCAGAACTTTGATGCCGTGTGTAGCGCATATAATTCTACGAAATGTGGATTGCAGTGCGGTAATTAATGTTAAACGCTACCGGTTTTAGGCTGCGTTGGAAAAATGCTGTAATGTATTGCAGCGAATGGGGATGACGTCACAACATTACCGCCATTAAAAACGTAGCACTTGAACATATAGTATTATATAAAACAAAAAAAGTTTTTACCGAAAAATGGAATTGACTTCAACGCTCAAAAGTGTTGTAGTAGTTATTGAAGTGGGTACCATGATAAGTAGTTCAAAAGTACATATTATCACAATATTGTGCGCAAAGTAACGACTTCGAAAAGTTATTTCAAATTTTTAGTGTTGAAGTCGGTTCCGTATTTCGGCAAAAAAATATTTTTCACACTTTTCAGTGTCCCTTGCTACTTACGTAATCGATTGACATTTATTGGCAAAGACTATATCATCAACTAAGTTAAAAAAAATCAGTTATTGGAGTGAACTCAAAAACTCAAAAACAGCTAGACTGATTTTAATGAAATTTAAATGGGACTACATGACAAGCATCAGCTTTGAAATAAAAAAAAAACATCAAAATCGGTTCACCCAGTAAAAAGTTCTGAGGTTACAAATAAAAAACAAAAAATAAAGAATTGATAACTTTTTTGAAGTCTTGCCTCTAATGTGTTTTTTTTTACCACCCTCTATATATGAAACAGAGTAGCTGAATTGATTTGGATGATATTTTTGTAAATAATCTTATTAATTAAGTCATAAAATCTGTTCAACAAAGCTCTCCGCCATTAGAGGTAGTTTTCCATGATTGCACATTTGGCAGGCGTCTTGGGTATAGCAGTCTAAGATATCAGTTATTCAGAAGGCGCTACTAACCATCTTCTGATCTTTTCATTTGGTCGCCTCTTACGACTCCCACAAGAAAATGACTCCCTTAAGTAGAAAAACTTTCGCCAAGCATTTAACTGTGTGTTCGGACAGCAGTCCTTGTGAACCAGAAAAAAAAAATTACAGTCACATGAGACTTAACAACTGTATATCTCAGTGTGACGGACGCAGTGCAATTCGTCACATGACAAAATGCATCTGTTATAGGTAGAGGTTAATCCGCTTAACATCAGGTGAGCCTCGTGCATGTTCCATCACAATCACATAAAAAAAAGATATTATGGGATTCTATTCTAGCCCAGAACTACACAGGGTTATTTTTAATGTAGAATTGTGTAATTTAAAAGAATTCAAAAAAAGAAGAAAAGTTCTCCATTTGACTGCATTTTATTTTTTAATTTGTGCGTGTGACCACATAGCTTAAAAGGATGTACCGAGTTTTATGAATTTTTAAATGTTTGAATTGTCATCTGCATTTAAATTTGAGTAAGATCTGACAAGTATTATTTGAGTTATCAGTACTAATATTATAAATGCGAAATTAACTCTGTCTGTCTGTCTGTCTGTCTGTTACGCTTTCACGCCAAAACTACTGGACCGATTTGAATGAAATTTGGTATGGAGATAGTTTGAGACCCGGGAAAAAACATTGGATAGTTTTTATCCGACTGCGCAAAAAGAGGTTAATGTTTTCATGCGATAACAGACAGGTTATCGCAGCTGTTTTATGTTTATTTTTTTGCAGCTGTCCTTGAGAGCCTGTAACTCTAGGTTAGCCTGAATAACATCCTCGACCACATCATCACTTATCATCAGGTGAGATAGTGATCAAAGGCTAACATACCAGGTATAAAAAAAAAAAAAAAATACCCGCGGGCGGAGCCTCGCCCGGAAAGCTAGTCTCTAATAATGCTTATTTTATGTTCGAAGACGGTTGTTTGTGTTAATATTATTTATATACATTTTCTCAAAAAAAGAAACTTCCCGCTCTAAAACTCGATTTTACGTTGTGTTTAAGTACACAATTCTAAAGGGTTTAGATTTTGTTTTATGACAAGCTATTTTCCTGACACAACCTTCCTTTGGAATGATCTCGTTTGTGTAATTAGGACTTGATAAGAACATTCAGATAGTAAAGAGGCTTGTTGTTCGGAAAATAAGCAGTCATTCTTGCTTTGGCATGTTGCTCATTAAGTGCTTTTTTTTTTCTTTCATACCTGATAGTTTATCCTTTGACCAATATCTCACCTGATTGTAGGTGATGATTATGGTCGACGATGTTGTTCAGGCTAACCTAAAATTACCAACAATGGACAGGGAAAATATGTTCTTGGGAACAGAATTTCTACTTGAGGTAAGTAGCTAGCCAGGCGGGCTTTCGCAAAATGACCTAACACCATTCAAAACTTTAGTGCCGTTTTTGATTCTATCGACTGGAAATGGATAGTATTGACTATTTTTATGCGGGGTACTTTTTAACCGACTTACAAAAGATGAAGTATATCAAGTTGAAACATTACCTTTATGTATGACCATCCATAACTTTTTACCGGATCATATTATAACCTCAATGATTGTTTTTGTTATATAGAAAATTCAGTTAGTCTCATTTTAATTCAAATAACTAAAAAAAACATGAAATAGAAAGGAGAACCTCCTTTTTTAGGGTTCCGTAGTCCTGACAAGGAACCCTTATAGTGACGTCATGTCCGTCTGTCTGTCCGTCTGTCCGAGGTTTTGCTAAGAGACCGTTGGTACTAGAAAACTGTAATTGCGTATGGATATGTAAATCAATTACGCTGACAAAGGGGTAAAATAAAATTTCGAAAAATATTTTTTTTATGGTACCTCCCATACATGTGATGTGGAGATGAATTTTTTTTTCGTCGTCTATGTCTTCGTGTGTGGCATGGTTAAATAGGTCTTCTAAAATGACTTAGAGTTTGCTAATACTGTATTTCGATTTGATGCTCCATTTACGAAATATTAAACTTTAAAGTGCAAATTTTTGTTCCAACAGGACGCCCCTCCCCTCTAAAAGCTAAACTGCTGGCTTGAAAAATCTGAAAAAATTCAAGCTAATAGTGCGTTTTATGAACTTTAAGGGAAAATTATAGCGGTTGAGATAACTTTATTTGTTTAGAACTAATAGGCCTTGAACTTGGGTATTGGATAATTTTGTACGAAATGTAAAATCTATAGAATAAATCCTTTAAAGTGACTAAGATAAAGTAGTTGGTTGTTTATAAGGGGTAAAGACTGGCATTGAAAACTAAATCTTAAATAAAAAATCATAAAACAATAACTATGCCCTATATTGTACATAATAGACTAGTTTTCCAGTCGCGGATCCACCCGCGCGTATTGCGGTTATCGCGCAAAACCATTAACCACTTTTTGCGCAGTAAACTATGACTAAAACTAAAACTATCCAATGTCCTTTCCTGGATCTCAAACTATTTCCATGCCAAATTTCATCAAAAACGGTCCAGTAAATTTTAAATATTCGTTGCATACAAAAATACAAATATTTCCTCTTTATAATATATAGATATAATAGATAGAGTATAGATATAGATATGACAGTACAAAGATTCGACTTATGTAGATATAAAGTACTTTTTGGACCTCATCTTCGCCTTACACTAGAAGTGTTTGCTGTCTGTCCCTGTCGTACCAAGGTCATCGATCATTTCATTTCACACATCATCAATTTGCTGATTGTGTGTGCATTGTAGTGCTCTTCAATAGTCTTAGACTTCACTTGCGTATCGCAACGGAAGGCACTCTATTTAATTTTAAAGATTGATTTAGGGCATGTACTGTATATCGACGATAAGCACTGAGCTCTTGTTTTATAATACGCGTCATTTTCCTAGCGGGAATCTTCATTTCTCGTAATAAGATTATTGTTGAGTTATCGTAATATTTTTACTTCCTGATGGGATTTTGACTAATTCTGGCTTTAACAGCATTAATTTTAATTCTAAGACACGCGGCTGCCCTGATCTTCTATGGTCTTCGACAGAGGAAGTGTTGTTGTATCTGTTGATATTACGAAATACTAACATACCTACGGCATATAAAATGGCGCGAAATCGATAAGATAATTTTAAATGACATTCATATTCTTACAATGTACCAACGGATTCTGAATCGCGCTATCGTTACGTTTTCATTCGAGTATCTACTTAAAGAATTCACAAACGAGTTTTGTTTAATTTTCTAATTACAATTGTAATAATAACTTGGCGGCAATCGTACTCCTATTTTTGAGATTTAGCAGGAAGAAGGAGAATAAAGTACTATACAGATTCGTTCTATATATGATAACGGGCTTCTACGGAACCCTACATTGTGCGTGACTCGACACGCATTTGAACGTTATGGTTAACAAATATTTGCCAATATGCCTATAACTCAATGACATGGTATTTGAAAGTCTCGTCGATGCTGACTATTATTGCGGGGGAGTAAAAATTAACTTTGTAAGTATTATTGGTAGAATGATGTTAAAACTAGACTGAAAATATCAATTTCTTATTCATACATATCTCGTAATCTCTACCACAAAAAGAGCTGTCTAAAAAGGCTTCCTTATCGAATTTTTTCGAAAAAAAATTAAAACTTGGCTCATTGAAAAACGTTTTTACTGTATGAAAGATTTTTTGAGTCTTCCTAAAGATGCAAATATTGACACTAATAAAATTCTCATATTTTTTTGCCATATTAACATATTGTCTATGTAATTTGACATTTGATTTAATAATTATTTACTTGACATTATTTTAGTATACATATTTCTTTGGATATACCAAGGTACTGGCCTGTTATTAATGTTGATAATTGACATTGAATTATATACCTACCTACTTTCTATTGTAATTTTTTTATATATCTTTCGTACTTTGTTTTTGTTTAAAAAAATATAATGACATTGAACTGTATACCTTCCATATTTTTATATACTTACGTAATCCGTTTTGTATTTTAAATAATTACCACATGATATTGACTTTTATAATATTTTTTATTGAATATACTAACTAACATGATTATTTTTTTATATAGGTAACACATCATTTAATTGTATAACTACCATTTAATTATTATTTTTTCCAAATTCACATGCGGAGTAATGGCAAAATAGGAAAACTAATATAAAACCTAACATCAGTGTAAACCCCTTTTTTAAGTGAATCAATTTCACATAAACAAATCTTATGGACAATCTGTGTCGGTCAGTCGTAAAATCAATCGCTTTTCGTGGGAAGTATGTTTCGCTACTTATGTAATGTCAGCACATTGTTTGTTTTGAGTAACAATAACAAATGAAAATTTAGCAATAACACGTTTCAACTGACATGTGCCTACCGCATGTTAAATAAACTTATCATGTACACAAACTCAAAACGTCATGTATCACAAAACTCGTGACGACGTCAAGGCTGACGTCACAAACATGTTTGACGAGGGATTACAATCATTAATCTCGGGTACCGCGGTCGCACCTGCGCTGTTGACGCGTCTAACACGCTGCGGTTAGAACGCTGATGCAACATACAACAATTAACCGCAGTAAGTCAACTCTTGACTTCACCGGTTGCTGCTCGCATCACCCGGCATTATGCTGAGCTGAGGCCGGGTTTGTGACACACACTGCATTTTATAATTTCTTGTTTGTAATAGTTTTAGTTGATCTATGTATATTTGTGTGTGTTGTAAATAAACGCTATTCTATACTGACTATCCTAGCTGTAAATACTCAAAACTAGTCATTCACGGTTACAATGGCACAATGATACATATACGAAATGAATCCTCGGTAATCTCTGAGGGATCTTTTTAAAGAAATTGATATTTTTACTTTACTGAATATATGTTTGAATTATGTTTGTTAGTAAAAGAAATGAGTAAATTTACATGAAATGGTGACAAACACTATTACAACAATAAGAATAAAGATAAAATAGCGATTGCAGATTGAGCGGTGACAGGTTTCAGATTATCAAAGACAAATAAAAAGTCATTTTTAGGTTGTAGTGTGTGGCCTTATAATAAAATTCCCAAACATAATATTACAACGCTCACAGAAGGAAAATTCAAGTTACATGTGAAATCATTTTGATTAAGAAATCCTACCCAAGTTTATGATTAAAAGACAAAAATGCTTCGAAAATTCCGCTTCTGCCAAGCTCTTATCTGTCACTTATTTGTAATTATTTAAACAAATATTTTTATAATATAGTTTTTAACACAAGGACGTTCAAAAAAATAGCCCCGAGTTTCTTGCAGGTTCTTCTCGCAGTGGCTCTATACATTTTTTTTTGCTGAACCTGGCAGTACAATGTTTAATATTTCAATATTAAAATTTGTAATTGACCATCATAGGAGTGTCGTAGACGCCTAAATTGAATAAATGATTTTGGATTTGACTTTTATATTATAATCATCATCATGATCAATATGAAACGGACTGGCCATATGATCCACAGTCGAATAACTGCCTTGCCCTTTAGGAGGGGTTTGCCATAACCGCCACGTATGGGCAACATCTTGGGGATGGCAGATCTAGTATCTTTTCCTAATCACCTCTTTCGACTCGCAGGGGAATATATGGGGGGTGCAATGCAAGGCCGACACCCTACGGAGAGATGATATTATAATTATATCATCAAATCATAAGCCACATCTCAAAAATCAGATTACGAAATACCAAATATAACAGTACCACAGATAACAGTACTTTAATACCCATACTGTATTTATGTAAAGGTACGCTTGCCGCGGTCCGGTGTGTCCGGACGACCGTAATTCTGGCCTAAACCGGATGATTCCGTGACGTGATTGCGATTCCGGATTGCGATTATGTCGGATCTCTGTCCACATGGGCAGCAATGTGCTAATTCTATATGGGCCAGAGTGATCCACCTGGCATTGCCGTGAGTGCACAAAATTTAACTTTTTGATTTTTAAATTTATCATATTTTGTTATATGGATCATTGTCTCGCCTGTAGTTAAAGAAGTTGTTTAGGCTGAAATAGAAATATCAATCTTAAAGACAGTTGCCGAACACACCATACGGTGTTTGGCGACAGATTTTCTACTTGAAGGTGGATAGCCACCTGGCTACCTACCACATTCAAGTAGAAAATCTGACCAGGAGGCCGGACCACCACCTGGTCATTCGTGAAATGCCCTACCATCAGAACTACCTTCCTGAAACGACGTATGTACGTATTTTTGGATGTCCAAATGATGATAATCCACACACACACCTTGTAAACTCGAACGCGATCTACGGTTCCAATAACAGTTTTCCGTCCAGCAATAGACAAATCGAGAACGATTGTTCCACAATGGGCTTTGACGGACGATGCATTACATAAATGTTGTCGATTTGAGGTTCGCCCTAAGAAACAATATTAAAAAATTACGAAAGACGGCCATGAATAAACTGAATGCATTAATTGTTGATAAAACATGATTATTTGATTGGATAGAATAATGTTAATAATTTAGTACCAATACTCCATGTACGATATGACCAAGCAATGCGCAATCAATGTGAAACTGACGATCGGCAAACATACACGCTTAATTCTGCAAATTCAATTTATTTTTTTAATTTTTGATTTTAGTCCGCTCGACTGTATAGATTTGAATAATCTCATTGATCATCCAATTTTTTTTTATTTAATTGTGACGCAACAAGCGCGAGTCTAACCTGTTACCTGATATTACTACTAGAGGACTAATCTCTGCCTCTAACAGATGCATTATATCACAAGTGACATCTGCACTGCGCTCGTCATCCTGAGACATAGGTACAGTTTGTTAAGTCTCATGTGCCTGTAATTTTACTGGCTCTCAAGGACTGCTGCTGGAACAAACTGTTATGTGTTTATTATTTTATTATTTTTAAAGACATAATATATATCGTCTCGAGCAGGGCTTGAACTCGTTTCTCCTGGTTTTACGTATCACCAGTCTTTTTACTATCGATGCTCATAAATAGATAGGTTATTATTTTACTAAAAATATTTTATTTATGTGTCTATGAAGTGTGAAGTAAGTAATTCTTTTTTCTGTTAGCATTAGTTAAACAGAAAAAAATATTATTAAAATAATATAATTCTCATTTGTATATGTTGGAGACATGCTTAAGATTTGACTGTCACTGAAGTGAAAACATTGTTATAATAATTATGAAATCAAAAAGCAGTACTTAAGGTGTGTTGTTTTAAAAAATATACGATATTATTTACATTTAATAAATTACTAATGCGCTTTTATAAAACGTTTTTGTGTTCACCCAAATCAGTAGCCACATAAAGTTAATGGCCTGGCCAAAGCCTACAAAATAGTATTAGAGCTTGACTACGTTTTCATATGATCAAATAGGAGAAACAATGTTCATTGCGGTCATTACTTGGATGGGAGACCGGTAGTGGTACTTACTACCAAGTGCTTCCGTGCTTCTCTGAGCAGGTTTAACCGTAGGTCCTGAAAGTTGGGTAAAGTCATAGGGCACTCTGCAATTACCCGCCTGTTTAGCTAATGCCCTGAAGTAGAAAATCTGTCGTCAAGGACCTATGATTTATTTTAGTAGCTGTCTTTGAGAGCCAGTATATTATACTCGTAGGGTACTACACTAAATTTTGGACCACGTCATCACTTACCAACAAGTAAACAATATCAACAATAGAAAACAACAATGTCAATAGTAGAAAATTCCATTTTAGTATATATGGTTACTAGCGACCCGCCTCGGCTTCGCACGGGTGCAATGCTGGTATTAAATAATCTCTAATATCTTCGAAAATATTCATTTAAATAACATATTGTTAAAGGCCAAATTGATCTTTATTAAATGCACAATGTATTTAAGATACTTAATTGGATAAGGATTAATGCGATATTGCTTAAAATCGCTTCGTAAATAAGCAGTTTCTCGTAAAAAGTATGGGATAAAAAAATGGGTTATATTTATGTAAGTGGCAGACATAATACGATTGCGGACTTTTTTATAGCCCTTTTCAAGGTGTACAATACTGTAATACATTATTTTGATCTATCTCGTAGGGTTCAGCCAGCGTTTGCAATGTAAGTCTAAAA
Organism: Plagodis dolabraria; assembly: GCA_963854805.1. Taxonomy (NCBI): domain Eukaryota; kingdom Metazoa; phylum Arthropoda; class Insecta; order Lepidoptera; family Geometridae; genus Plagodis; species Plagodis dolabraria. Next base: position 1,834,839 of record OY978459.1, on the reverse strand, counting down.
ATGACATTACATTAGAAACCTCCAAAATGATCAAAGTTTCTCTGTTATATTTTACATGTATTATAAATATAAAAAAACGCTTCAAAATCCGTTGCTTAGTTTTAATGATCTAAAAATACATATGGACAGACAGACAGCAGGTAGTGACTTTGTTTTATACTATGTAGTGATAAGCACTTTGATTTGAGAATAATCTATTTTCAAAGTTTTTTTACTTTAAGAGCCATTTCACAAAATCACGCTACTGACTTTTAGGTAAATGCCAGCGCATCGCTTACACAAGCGAAAGTTGTGACGACGGAATAGCGTGACTGTGAGTAACTTATTTTGATATTTGCACTCATTAATAAATAAATATAAGTTGTGATATAAAAAATTTTGTAATTGGCATGAGTAAACAATGATAATTTAGAGTTATGTTAAATATTATTTCCTGACCAATAAAACAGAGTTAGTATCACAGTTAATTTAGATTAGATTAATTGAAGAATGCACTTTCTTCTGATATAATATCTGTTTGGAATTACACTTTATTTAACGCAATAAATCGTGTTAAAATGCTTATATAATTCGTGGAAATTGGCGCAAGGTCTTTAATTTTTATTTCATAATTATGATAAATTATCGATATTCTAGTACATTAAGTGTCAACAAGATTATATGCCTGCTTTATAGATTTTTTTTAAAAGTTATTTTGATGATTTTTTATACAAGAGATAGAACTCAGAAGATGGCGTATGTGTACGTTAATTCGTAAAACAAGGTGCGGGAGAGTGGTCACTACAAAATACTTGAAGTACTTAATATTTGTAAATGTGGTACATTAACTGAAAAGGGAACAGATTATTCTATTTTTATCAATTATTCAACAATTTGTACATCTTTCCTATGATAGTAAATTAAACGCTTAAAATCTTCGATACATGCATCAAAATGTGAAATGCTTCTTTTCGTAATAAATAGACAAATATTTTCTGTATCGGAAAAAGGAATATTATAATTTTGTGACCCAAAAAAATGCCTGGATAACAGTTCTTTTGTTTAAAAACAACCAAACATGGAGCGGGCCCAAAAATAATATCAAAGCTCTTTCTAACGTTACCGAACAGATCCTTTTGCTGGCACTGACAACGTCAATCACATACAGGGGCTCAGGCAATGGTTTTTTTGGTAAATTAAATATGAAAATTTGGACTTACAGTGTGTTGTTGTACTGTATGCGTAGGGTTTTCATGTACTACGTAGAGTTCCAAGATTCTAAAGTTCAGATCTACCTTATGAAGCGCGCGTAGAAGTTTGCCTAGTTGTTCTTAACCATCAACTAGGTCATGCAATATCCTCCGCTATCGTTTATTTGATAAGTGACTGCTAGAAGTATTTAATGTTTACATATTGGAGGCGTATTTTCATAAGACGGCAGTCGTTTTACGAGTGCCTAGCTAGCTATCACTCTCAAGTAGAAAATATGTCGCTATTTACCAAAACCTTTTAGCAGCGAGAGGCAGTTCCCATACTAGTTTAAGCTTCTTTACCTCTTTCCACCACATTATTGCTTACCTGATATTATTTGGTGATATTATAGTCAACGCTTTATTAGCAATAAAATATAACAACTGAGAATTGAAAGTCTTTTACCAAAATTGGGAGTTGTTGTCCATTTCGGTGTTAAAGTCTTACAGGGATTTGAACCATGGCTGTGGTATTTTAAAAACATTGCGTTTGTTCCATAAAACCATTCACATAATCACAAAATAATGTGAATGATTTTAAAATAAAAAAAAGGTAATCACAAAATTACCTTTCTTAACTTTTCACCCCGAAATTTGTTTCAAAGGCAAACACAAAGTATCTAAACTTCAGGTTTGTGACTCATTCTGTTTACTGTGTAAAGAGGCATTTAATACAGGTAGAGACATACGCCATATTCCCTACACATTAATTTAGATACATTTATTTTCTCGCATGCATCATACCCATATCAACGTATAGAACTTTTGAATTCATGTTTCCGTCATTAATTTGCACTGACAATAAATCATTCATCCATTTTAAAACTTCCGACCACTATCGCAGTGAGCATTTATTAAATATTGGATGTTTCCAGCAAAAAGTGGATAACTGGTAAACTGCCATTCATATTACGTCATATGGCAATATGTCTTTTGCAAGATAAAATGAATAAGAGTAAAAATTTGAGATATAATATTGAGTTTTTTGAGCAATGTAGGTTTCCGATGCGAATGGATAAAATTGGCGATATTTAATTGATTGTGCATAAATAACTGCTTTTCTGAGCATTATTTTCGGTATAAATTATATTTTATGAATATAAATTACATAGAATATAATACCAGAAGCTGGCTTAGTAGGCTTAGTAGATTGCTTTAGTTGCTTTAGCCTAATTCATTGTAATATTGAGGTAGATTAGTCAATTCGTCATGTAATGGTATATTATGATAGTTTTATTTGTGAAATATTACAGTTAGCAATGATACTCATAAAGATAACTATACCTGTCATCAGTTATTAGGATTACGAAACTTTTTCATGAAACCGTTACACATAATTGTATTGGATTGACGAGTATATCTTTTCTCACACATATACACTAAATTTTATATTTAAAATAAATAATTGTTAACCCTAGAAGTTTTCGCAAACACAGGGTAACCTACCGCGGAAACTGGCGTTTTTAAATAGTCATGGATTTTATAAACTAAACAAAATGTTTGCGTGCGAGCTATTGGTCTATTAATAATTTCATTGATTTTTTTTTTTTTTCCGGCGGTATGCCTTTATTAAACAAAATACTATGAACTATATACAACACTACAGCTACTATAATAAAAGCATTTAGACACCTATAAGTCATAGCAGACTCATAGGCAGTCCAAATGCTCCAGCCCACTCCCAGTTGGCAGCGTGCCCAGCATGCTGGCAGCATTGCCCCGTTGAATTGCAATGCTTATTCGTTGAGCCAAATATGTGCCAGCATTTTGATCACGCGTCGCATCGACCAAGCGCTCAGATAGGTTTTGGAAAATACGATGAGCTCCCGGTCCCCACGGACCCAACGTCTCTACACCAAACGGCTCAAATATGTAACCCATACCGAGGTTAGCATATTTGCGCCGCTTGAGTTGCTCCGCCGAAGTAGCCGCAGCGCCAGCCCTCACGTTGGTTTCAGAAAGATGTGACGGCGCTAAAGTGTCCACGCACGTAGCGTCCCACACTAAGGGCCGTCCTAACTTCCACGGAACCAGAGTCATGCCGTCAGGTCTTTTACCATCGTCACGCATCAGACCATTCGGTTCGAGAATAGCTGGAACATTGGCGCTGGTAAAAGCCCGGCGAATGATATCGTTAAGGCTGGCGTGGCGGGAAATTCGACCAGCACTTCGAGAGCAGGAGAGGCCATGGTGACCGAGTTGATCAACTGCAGTACCACACTGGCAGTGATGTGCAACACAACACCTTGCACCCAAGCGTAAGCTAATAGCTAGACGAAAAGCGGATGGATCTATAAGGCTACCAGTTTTATAAGAAGGAATGGCCTGTAACCAAAGACCGGATTCCCACACAGAAACAGCGAGAATACGAGCACGATCTGCGATGCTAGAACACGTATTTAAAAGATCTTTCCGTGTTAGCTCGCATAGGGGCCGATCCCACTGTTTCTGAGATGACAACATTTTTGGGAATTCAGTATTTGGACAAGCCAGTCTCCATGTGTTTTTGGCCTCAGCCAGATATGCTACATCGAAAGAGCCTAAAGATCGTGCAAGAATTTTTTCTACTAATTTGTGTGTACTGTGTACAGAAGACAAAAAAGCTGGTAATGCCACACTAGAAATTTTGCGTATCCCTATGCCCCCCAACCTCACAGGGAGGGAAGCTTGCACCCAAGCCCTATCATCCATCTCAACATTTAAAACCGACACTAACGTATCTTTTACTAAGTTGTCTAAGCTTAACAAAAGCTCACTGTGTTGCCATGATTGTATCACTCGAAAACAAGATGCGTGCCGCGTTTTTAATATCACCATCAGTAATTTTGTTTTCTACTATTTTAATAGTAGCTGAATCGAAATTATTTGTTTTTGTATTCCGTCGCAAAGGCGGAATGATTATAGTTGTGCCAAAAGATTGCTCTTCCAGTGCCCTGTATTTCACGCAGTTTTCCTTTACTCTAGTAGTAAGTGATTTTTTGTTAGACGGATCAAAATTCACGTGAAATACGTGGTACGGGAATGCTAGAAGATGCTCCCAGGCTTGCGTAGTATTAGTAGCCAAGACGTTTTTAATGGAACATGATAAAGATTGGGCAACAGAAATTCTTGCACCCCGAGGTATGTGTTTTAATAAAGGAATGTTATTTTTGTACGAGCTTAAAACCTCCCAAAACGGTTTGGAAGGCGTAGCAGGGCTCGCAACACTGCTACTACTTACGTTTTGATTATTAATTGGTGCCGAAAGGGGAATTTCTATTTGTTTATGACACCTTGTTTGGTGAATTTTGAGGCCTTTATGACCTTTGAAATAACGAGCCTGGGGGCACTGCGGACACAACATCTGGCTATCTTGCGATACAAAGATCCCCGTTACAGCATTCATAGTTGGGGCACAAAGCATTGTTTACAAAATAAAGCAAAGCTTATCTTAGAATCTCTAGTGTGACGTCTCAACCCGGATGAAGGCTCGCGTCAACACCGTCGTCGTAGTGCGCGCGCCGGTGTCGCAGGCAGCGTTGCCATGGAAACAAAAATAACTGATTAGAAATTAGCTCGACAAGAAATGTCAAAAAGCTATTGAATAAATTAGCTAATGAAACTAACTACAGAGGCCCAAACGAGCCCCACAAACAATACCTCGCAAAATTCCACTAGGAAGAATGCGGGTGATGGGCAGAAAATGCCTATCTACTATCTGAAAATAAAATTAATTATTTTTTGAAAATAAATCTGAAATTTACTGACCTGTCACGTTGATTGTCAAGTTGTTTTTTTTTTTTTTTATATATTATATTTATTTATTTTTATTATATATATTTCATAGATATATATTTAGTATAAGATAATCTCTTATATGTCTTATTGCTACTATGTACTTCATTAAACTCATAAACTATATAATACTAATCGGTAATTATGATATATTACTAACAGTGACTTATCGTGATACATAATGACAGTTAACCATTTACACCCATATCACGATTTTATTTTTTGGTAGCTGACTTTGACCACAATCTCATCTAAGATTTTATACAGGCTAAACGTTCATTGAAGAATGTCTTCTCGAATACAGTTACCAAAAAACACCACTAGGTAGACAAACTGACATACTTAGTATAAAATCTGTTAATATGTTTATTATCTAGACAAGTACTCGCAACATGCTCACCAACTATGCATTAGCAGGCCTACATCACAGCAGAATTTGCATCATAACCTGCGCAGCAAACCACTTTGTTAAACTGATTGAGTGCATGTTGCAATTTCATTTGCATTGAATTTGCAAAGCATTTATTTTTTTGACAGAAAAAATCTAATGTATAATGAAATCTCGTTGGTGGAGCAGAAAAGCCGCTTTCGGATCCTAAAGTCCTGGGTTCAATCTCCACGTCACAATTATAATCTTATCAACAAAGGTAAGTAAGTACCTAGACGTCTTGGAACAAGATTTGTTCCCAGTAGATGAATGTAGGTTTGCCCACTATTACAATGAGTGAAATGCATGATAAGTATTCATTAATTAATATTAATGAATTCTTATCATGCATTGCACCAGAATGTTTAACTACATATACATAACCCACAAGCCAAAAACAGCTCTCAAACACTCGTAATTCTTTATTCATATTGTCAGTACGGTACCGAATACGGAAGTACGAACAATATTTACGATAATGTCCTCTGATCTAGGACACAGGGCGAAGTGCAGGTGCCCCATACCTGGATGATTTATTACTGGAATTTGTCACATCGCAAAACCACATCAACTGTGTTTCTCTCGCCAACATCTCAAACACCGCTTTTAAACACAACCTTAATGACATAGATGATAAAGTTGAATTTGAGAATAGTATTCTGTTGAGTGTCATTGTTCATTTTGCTTTCGGTATGGGGTCGAAACTGTTGGACGTGCATGAAGTTTGTCGGTGCAGCGATTGATTAACGTGATTCAAATGTTGTTTCATTTCGCAATATGAGGTGTTCATGTCATCGCCTTGAAATTTTGCGGACGTTATGCTTACAAATGGCAAATAGTCGAACATAAAGAAATAGATTTTTCATACACTGAAAAAATCTATTTCTTTATGATCGACTATTCTAGGTTCCGAGTTTTTTGGCGCTTATGTCCAATACGCCTATGATTTCACAGATTATTCGTGTGATGATTTAGGACACAGTTATGTAAATAGTGCGGTTTTACGAATTTCTTTGAAGCGCTCATGGCGTGCCTTGTTTCCAATGAGCTAAGTTAAGGCTATAGTGCACGAAGCGTTTTCCGTACAAAGGTAGCTTCATCATATTTTAAATAAATACCAAGTGTTCAAAGACTGTGATTTTTTTAAAATTTATTATTGATATCTTAATGTGATAGTAAGGATTTCCATACAAAAATATTTTGCCGAATATTTTAGAAAGTAGTCAATATTACGAAAAACTGGCAAATCGGAAGCATATTATATTAGGCTCAACAACATGCATGTTAAATGTTATCATGTGTACCTTGGTGTTTGATATATGACAAAATTACGTTTGTATGAAAAGCATTACGTGCACACTTTCCTTAAGACGACTAATTGAAAATAATGGCGTCAGAGATCTAAATTTTTCGCAACAATTACTAAACTTTCGGAAATGATTTCTACGTTTTTCGTTTATGTTATTGACATGTTAACTTTCATAACAGAGAAAAAGTTATCAAAAACTGCTCTTAAAAAACAGAGATTTGCATTTTACAGGAAGCCTAGATCGATTTAAACCTCCTACATATCTTTATAGATGAGTGTTAACAACCAATTCAATAGTAATTTGGTTGTTGAAAATTTGCTGTAGGTTTTATTTTAAACTATATTTACTGTTTTGGCGCATACGGCCTTTTAGTACAAGCTATGTCACGTGCGAATTACTACGTGATCTTTCCTCCGCACGCGGAGTGAATTGTTTACCACTGCGTCGTCTTAAGGAGCATCCGCTTCGGTTAATACTTGGATTTATGATCGCTAGTGTTATAATATTACTACTGAGCGCTTCAAGTTTTGGAGGAAACAGTCTCGGTTGTTATCTTACGATAGTGGTCGTTATAGCATGGTGATAGGGTATTTTGCGAAAGTCCGCCTGGCTATCTACCTCCTTCAAGTATGAAATCTGTCGCCAAGCACCTAACGGTGTGTTCCGGCAGCTTTCCTTAAAAGTCAATAATTGTAGGTTAGCATGAGAAACATTTTCGACCGCATCACGTCACTTGCCTTGGACTGGTCTAAGACTATAATCATCACATCAGCTATCGTATCAGTTATAAATAAAAGATTCAAATTTCATAACTGTGATCCAGCAGCCAAGAAATATGAAACACGAGGATGTATATAATATCATCAAAATTGTAAGCCTTAGACTCTATATTAAATATGTTTCAGTATATAAACAAAGCTCACAATAATTCAGTTTAACCTACAAAATTGTCCAATTGCTAAAATGAGTGCTTCCAAATGAAAACAAAACAATTTTCTGTTACATTAACTCTATGATTAATATCAACGACATCCGCTGCATTGCGGTCTACTCTGTTAGACAAAATTAATTTTACCTCTTTTTCGTCCCATGCTATCTTGAAACTTAATTCTAAATGCTTATACAAGAAATTGAAGGTATCTTCTTGACCAAAATTCGGAAGTCCCTTAAGACAAATTGAATTGCCAGTGATGACTTATGATGCTGTAACGTGGTCCTTAACTGTGTCTTTTGAATATACTTACAAAATTACACGACGTTCTGGAAGATAAAGAATTGCCAGTGATGACTTATGATGCTGTAACGTGGTCCTTAACTGTGTCTTTTGAATATACTTACAAAATTACACGACGTTCTGGAAGATAAAGAATTGCCAGTGATGACTTATGATGCTGTAACGTGGTCCTTAACTGTGTCTTTTGAATATACTTACAAAATTACACGACGTTCTGGAAGATAAAGAAGAAGATAAAGAATTAGTCACCCTGTGACCACGATCACTGCAAAGTGTTTGAAACGTCGGGATAAAATAATGAAAAATATACGCGATTTAAACCGTTTAAAGTTGTTTAATTACTAAGAAGAGAGCTGTTTTTGGAGTTTATTTTTTCAACGAAATCCACAACGAGAAAGTTTTCAGAGAAGTTGGTCCTCGACGTAGCTTAGAACTGGCAAGTAAATCGGCAATACGAAGATAACCTCAATAATAAACATTTTGAAAGGTAACGACGAACTAGATCAAAGCCAAGTAAACCCTTTACTATGACTGTAGACATCGTTAAAGCAAAGAAAAGCTCATGGAGTAATTTGTGCCATGGATGTAATTCAGATAATTTTACTGGGAGAGGTCTAACAGACCGGTAACATTATAGTACCCTATATGAGCGATATTTCAAAATGTATCGTGTGACTATAAATAACAAAAAACCGGGCGGACACGCACTAGGGATTTTGAAAAATACGAACAAAATTTTATTTAACATAGACCAGTGAAAATAAGAACATCGTCAATGTAGTTGAATCCAATTAAATAAGCATTATTAGAGATAACTTAAATACTACTGCTCGCCAGACCTCACTTAAATATAAATGGACCACATGAAAAGCACCAGCTTCCGAATATACTCGTAACAAAACTCATAAAAATCGGTACAGTCAGAAAAAAAATTATGACATAATACACAGAAAAAATTAATAAAAATATACAGTTCAATTGAGAACATCTTTATTTTTTTAAGTCGGTAAAAAAATAATGTGTGACCACAATTTGCACTTTGCTGTTTATTTTTTATTATTTCCAAAGAAATAGAGTGAAATGCCCTGAGGGGTGCCGGGTTAGAATTGCACCTCCCCATATTAACCCTTGGGTGTCGTAAGAGGTGATTAAGGGAAAAATGCTGGAAGATGGGCAGCAGCGCCTTCTAAAGAACTGCTAACTTACACTGCGATCCCCAAGACGCCTGCCAAGCGTGGGGCTTATGGCAAACACCCCCTTAATATGGGGAAGCTGTGTTCAGCAGTTGACGATCCGGCTGTTACAGTACAGTACAGAGTGAACTTAATATATAACGTTCTTATAACAAACAAGACTATGAATTATTAAAATAGTTGTTACCCCTACCAGCAACATTCCAGCTCGTTCTAGCTTGATTTATCCTGCGATTTGTCGCCGAGCCAAGCCACGACTGATTCACCGCCGCCGTGCTGTGAGCCGATACACTTCTCAAGCTGTATATACCAGCTGTAACTATATACGTGCAAAAAGTATATAGTAGGTATGTAAATCAGCGTCGTTCCTTGCTTCCTAGGTTCCTTGCGAGCAAAAAATTGCTTATTTATACAATGAAATTATGTTGCACAGTGGTAAAACGGAGGTGAAAAATTGTAATAAAAATAAAGTGACTTCAATACACATTATGATAACTCAAAAATAGGACCGCTATGACAAGCACCAGCGTTCAAATACAAACAAAAATAAATAATCAGTACAGTACACACATACAAAAAAGAAAAATTCAGTAAAATAAGAACTTCTTTTTTTTTGAAGTCAGTTATGTTTAACGTTTTGTGAGTCGATGAACTTAATCATACTGAACAGTAGTAAAACATAAGTTGTTTCTTTAGAAGTACGAGAAATCGAGAAATTCTCGATCGTGCGCTCGTAGTTAAGATCTCGTGAGGTTACTTCGTGTAGAAACGAAAAGCGTCGAAAATGCTTCCGGTTTGACTGCGTGGTATTTGTGACTTCACGTCGGCTTAGCAGAAAATTTTGGCGAAATTATCACTAGATAAATTTTCTATTTTTCAAGTGTTTTATTAAAATATTAATTTAATGTTTTCTTAAAATACCTATTTGTTATTATTAGATTTCTTTTTATACCTTATTGGTTAGCCTTTGAACACTATCTCACCTGATGGTAAGTGATGATGTGGTTGAAGATGTTGGTTAGGCTAACCTAGAATTACTGGCTCTCAAGGACAACTGCCGAAACACACCGTTAGGTGCTTGGCGACAGATTTTCAACTGAGGGTGGTAGCTAGGCAGGCGGGCATTCACAAAATGCAAATCATTAAAATGGGTCTCCATTTGAGCTTTCTTTCGCACGCCACCACACAGCATACTGGTAACATTCTTCACGAGTTCGTAGTACATGTAACGTTCATACTGTCCACCAGTCCACAACTTATGGCAAACAACATTATAGCTCCCACTTTAGTGTAAGTTACTCGTAAACATCTCTTGTAAAGTGAACTATGTTTATATGATTGATCAATATCTCGCCCGATAATAAGTGATGATTTGGTCGAAAATGTTGTTCATGCTTATCTAGATTTTCTGACTCTAAAGAACAACTGCTGGAATTCTCTGTTTGATGCTTGGCGATAGGCTTTTCTACTTGAGGGTAGTAGCTAGCCAGGTGGGCATTCGCAAAATGCCCAGCCACCATGCTATAACGGCTGTCATCCTAAGACAACCAGGATCGACGGCTTAGCGTGCCCTCCGAAGCACGTAAGAGCTCAGTAGTAATTAGTTACAGGTAGTTGCTGATCGGTTAAGAACAGCTAAGAAAACTAAGCTGCGAGCGCTTCAAAATGTTCTTATGACAAATAAAGATTCTATAACTGATATTTCCTCTGCTTTGAATCTTTCACATGCCAAATTGGTGTTTACTGTGGTTATATATTTAAACTCTTTACAACAAACTTTCTCTGAAACGAATACCTATTTCATATATTTTACTTACCCACCTTACATTCTAACCACAAGTCCACTTTATAAAATCACTATTTTACTTTAACACTGGGAGCAAGATAGCCATATATTATCCTACGTGACCGCTAGTACAATGGTCTCAACCAACATTACTCATTGGCTTGCATTTGCACGTTGCCCTACATTGAGATTAAGCTAAGCGATGCGATATGTGTATTTCAGATATTATAATAACGGTAATCGTTTATAAAACTCGATTGCCACTGTACGGTACTTTTGGTTTTTAAATATTATTCAGTAGTCATTTTGCTTTTTGAGCCACTTTTAGCTACTTTAGTAGCTTATTAGGTTCCGGTCTCTGGCTAGTAAATAGTATTACTAATAAATCTGAAATTGAGTTATTTGCAGCAACTCTGTTGTTTTATAAAAAAATCTAATATTAATTTAGAATTCCTAAAAGTAATTCTGCTGTTACCTCCAACTGAATTTAAAACGGCATCTTATCAATCCTCACTTTAATTCACTTTGTCGCTACGTAACGCTAGATGGCGCATTATTCAAGTTCTATTGTAAAGCTTTTTAGTCTGTGGTTCGTGTTTTTTATCTATGGAACTTTGTTAACATGCAAATCCGTCTGTGATAATGCCTAAAAATAATGATCTCTTGATGTGTTGGCAGAGCAGCTTTAACAGTATTTAGACTAAATAGTACATATTAAGGCCGTATTTTTTTATTTTAATTTATTTATTTAATAGAATAATACAACTTTAGTAACCACCAATATATTTATTTTAGGATTAATAGTTTATATAATGTTTCCACCAAATAAGTGGACAAAATAATGCAAAAATTGCAGATTTTACTAAGTTATAGACTAACCTAATTACAAAGTTAACAAAATAAGGCTTGTTTATTGGACATTACTAAACCTTATATTACAAAATTTTAGTTAGTTTGGTGCCAACAAAATGGCGACCAATGTAAGTAGAAGGCTGATCCAAAAACAAAACAGAAATACCTACTCTAAACTTATTTTTAGAGGCGGTCCATTAAATGTTAACAATTTTTTAGGATTAGATATTAGAAAATGGAAACCTATTACTGACCGTCCGTACTTCCAAGTTCTAAAGGGCTGTATCCTTGACACCGTAATACTTCGATTGTTTCTTTACATAATATGAGTTGGTATGGTCGATGGCCTAACAAATAATATAATAATAGCTAAAAGTTAAAAATTATAGTCCCCATTCATGAATTGTGAACTTTTCAACGTTTTTTGTTTATAAGTTACCTATAGTTAGAAGGGTAATAAATATAAGTGTCAAACTGAGCATAATTATAGTCTAATATTTTCCGTATATTCACAAATATAATCAGAAACCAAGACAAGTGCAGGTAAATCGCTTCGCATAATGCACACGGATCTTCTGTACAGTGCATTATATACATTGTACAAAGGTGTCTAACAGAGAAAACGTAATCAAGCTGAACAAACAATTTTTTTTTAATAGTGGGATTGTGGCTGAACACGAAATAGACCCAATTGATGACATGAGGTAACTTAGTCTACCTATAATAGTAGTATTTCATCACAAATGAAGAACTATGCTGCGCTCATCATCCTGAGACGTAAAGTTGTTAAGTTATAAGCTCTGTAATTCCACCGGCACCTATATCATTTTAACACACACGCGGCACACAGTAATGTGAACATTACTGCTTGGCGGTAGAAATAAATGTGGTAGTAGGTTAATGTGGTACTTCCCTTATTAATTCGTTAACAAGGAGTTCTACTGCTACTTTATCGTCACCATTTAACAAGATTTAGTAAAATAATGCCCGTGCACCGGCACCCGGCTAGAATGTCACAACCCATATCTACCTGTTGGTGTCGTAGGACTAAGGGTATATAACTCATACTCCAGAAGGTGGGCAGCAGCGCTTCCTGAGAAACAGAAATCTCACACTGCGATCCCCAAGACGATTGCCAACCGTGGGGATTATGTCAAAATAAACCATAGTGGGAAGGCTGTGTTCAGCAGTGGACAATTCAGTTAATACAGTACAGTACAGTAAAATTAACTCTTTCATTTAATGTAGTTACAAGAATATGAAATATTTATCATGGTAGCTATTACGAGTATAGCATGGAAAATAATATGCTCTAATAGTCGTATTATGTTCCTGTCGATTACAAAAATATAAAGGTAACATAAAGATTTTGTGTAAAGTTGCATGCTATAAATCATTTTAGTACTATATTAGACTGTGTAATTTGAATGTCCTGGTCGTGCCATATTACCACAATAAAATATTGTTGCACCCATCATTATACAAATTTCCTGTTGCCGTGAAGCAAGACAAAAACAGATAGATATGAAGGATTAAATTTTTTTTTTCAAATCTATTCATCGAATATAAGGATGTAAGATCCTTATTAACGATATCATCCAACAATTGTTTGGTACAGCTTCGAACCATTTTCACTAGCGAAAGAAATACACATCATATTGTGATAGCGTAGCAACACCCACGTGGGCCTCAGGGCTACACACGCTGGCCTTTGTTTAACGAGTGTTTATATTGTTATTACAGAGATAGTGCGATGTGGAATGGGTTTAGGTGTTACACTATCTGAAGTCGAGAGAATGGCTTTATCTTGAGTGCTTTTGCGTCGGAGGATTTTGTACAAGTCCAAAAATACTGCGGTTAGAGTAGATACTCGCTTACGTGCTGCTTTATGATAATTTCTATGAGATGTAGGTTTGAAGCTCGTTGCCAGGTTTGCTTAGCCGTTCTTAACCGATCAGCTATGTTAAACAACGTCCGCCGCGGTCGTGAGCTGGATGGGTGACTGCTATTGACATTACTACTGAGCGTGCACGTGCTTCGGGTCGCACGTCAACCCGACGGCCCCGGTTATTGTTCTTAGGATCACAGTCGTTATAGCATGATAGTAGGTCATTTCGCGAATGCCAACATGGCTAGCTACCATTCTCAAGTAAAAAAAACTGCCGCCAAGCACTTAATGGTGTGTTCCGGTCATTGTCACATTATCAGGTGAGATAGTGATCAAAGGCTAGTCTATCAGGTATAAAAAATATGTGGGATAAAGGTAGGCCGATGAAAATAAAACATAATTCGGCTTTGCTGCTTTGTAGGTTTTAAAAGGTTGTGAGAAGAACGTGTTCAATAAACTATTGTTCCCCTGGTTGAGGTTTGTGAATGTAAGTTCTCAATATGTTTTTCTTTCTAATTCCAGTTAACAAATAGAAGTGTGGTTTTTGCAACCTATACCTTAGGTAGATTGTACTGTACTGTATCAGCCAGACTGTCCACTGTGGAACACAGTCTCCCTCATCAAGGGGGGAATTCGCCATAACCCCTACGCTAGGCAGACGTCTTGGGGATCGCAGTTTAAGATATCAGTTCCTCAGAAGGCGTTGCTGCACATTCTGGTTTTTCCTCTAGTTGCCTCCTACAACATCTACAGGCAGCAAAGGGGGGTCTAGCCTGGCACCCCACGGGCAAGGTAGATTGGTTAAGGAAAATAAAAACGTCTAATCAGAACGTCCAAGATATTAAATTTAAACCATGTTATATTTGGTTTGATTCAAAGTAAAATATTTATTTCTAACTATTGATAACAGAAAATGTCTTTTATTCTTATCTATTTATTTTTCGAGTTTAAATATTGTTTTAAAAACCTACCATTTACAGTAGCATTGAATTTATTTATTTATTTATTACACTATGTAATGATATGAATTTATACATATGCAAACAAATTATCTGAAAGAGCAACCGTAACGGTAACAGTATGTATAAATTTAATATTGTTATTTATGCAATGCTCCGCGACTTATACTCATGTGCGGGATTCGAACCCACACCATCCACCTCTACAGCCAGGTATTCTCTGACCGCTAAGCCAACATGACTCATATCATAACTCTTATTTAGAGTCATGATTCATATGTCATGTAAAGTTTTGATACCATTACAAAATTTATCTATTTGTGATATTATGTTGCTTAACCTTTAAAGATCGGTAATTAATTATACAATATACCTAATTTTTTTTTTCATGTGAATTATTTATAGCAGTTGTTGGTATTTTACAAATGCTTGCCTCAAGTAGAAGACCTATCGTCAACCATCTAATAGTGTGTGAGTGTGTGTGTGTGTTTGACTACTCTTGAGAATCATTCCCTATGAGTGTAATAGCATATCAACCACATCATCACCTAATAAGTTCATACATTAGTCAAAGGTTAGTTCCATTTCAAATTAAATGTTGGAAATGTTTTTACGAGTATGAGATAACATAATTCAATCAATAAGATTTTTATTGTATGTTTTTCCCTCTTTGTCTAAAGTACTGAAGCAGGGAAAGCAATAGGTTTTCTTGTATTGTATGTGGGCACTCGCTTGAAGATAATTAAAAAAATAAAGTCAAACTAGGTCCGTCGTTTAAGTATCCTCGCCTAAATGCCTCGTATTTTCTTATTAATTAAAACAATAACAACTTTATTAAAAATGAAACACAACACATAACTACAAAGTAGAGAACACACAGACCCACCGTGTACTGTCTTGTAATAGCTCATTAAAATGAATTACGTAGGAGCGTACAACGGCTGTGTTGCCATAAATCATTGCGAAATTACCCGGTATGGGTAAATTGGTTGAGGAGTTTCGGGAAATTGGGAATACGAGAGATAAAATGTGTGATGTTAATGAACACGAGAACATAAATACTGGGTTCAGTAGTAACATAAATTTACTGGAGTATCTACGGCAGTGAATTATGTTTCAATGAAGTTTTTTGGATCTTCGTAATAAAGGGTTTTGATCTTAGTTAGGACTATTAACTGATATATATGATTTTCTGTTTGTGCTAGCCTGGCTGGCTACCACAAACAGAAAATCATCCCTTTTTTTTATTTACGTGTGAAAAATGCATTTACGCATTCCCGTCCACCTCGGGGAAGGTGGCTGGGATATGTCGGGCTCGACACCAACTACTCCCACAGCAGCAAGTGCCCCTACCGACTAAATAACACACGGTGTTCCAACTCTACCGCTTCTAGGCGGGCCGCAGGGACGCTTTAGCTCTCAACTACGAACCCGCCACGGTTGTCCGTTTCCGGACCCCTCCTGGGGTGCTACCCCTCACGACGCAATAGAACACATGGCACGTCGCTACCACCCGGGGACCAAGCCTGCAAATAGGCGTCAGACAACCCCGCTTCTGACGCCCGAGGTCCCCCTGCGACGGGTCAGATAAGTAGCCCCGTCGCCTGCTACTTCGGCCGCAGAGGATAGGGATAGGCACCTCGCTTTCCGACACTCCTCTTCCCCTGCGGCCCCTCCGCGTCCGCCATCCACGGTGGCGACCCCGCCGTGGCCACGGAAGGTAGGAGAGCGGCGCACCGTAATACCGGCACTCCTCTCCCGCCGTGGCCCCTCACCGTCAGCTGTGGTGTCGCTCACACAAAACCACAGCCTGCCTCAGATGCGGTGCTGCCCATACAGCACCGCAGCCTACCCTTTGCCGCTCCATACTGGACTTAGAGGCAAAGCCCAGTGGAGCGGCCCCTCTGGGGCCGGCCGACTGCCCAAGCCGATACGGCCCCTGGTTCCTCTTAGCTTCACCGTGGGTGACGAAGCCACGGCTACTAAGCCCCACCGCGTGGCGGTGGGGCTTAGTAGCCGTGGCTTGACTGACAAGGCGGGAACCGTCGGGGGGAGAAAATCATCCCTTAGCCAACCCAATGTATTTTTATGTAAGGTTAGTATGTACCGGACGAGAAACAACGCATCCAAAGTTATTATAGGTCTACGATAAAATACTCAATAAAAGGCTCTTTAAAACTGTTCTGATAATATCGAAAGGATATCCAAGCATTTGAAGCTATATATTTTTTATTATTTTGCTGAATTTAACTATAATTTATCATTCCATTAATGATACTTTTTATTCTATATTAAATTTGTATAAAGAATTATATAGGTACTCGACTTTTTGTCTTACTGTTAGAGGTAATTCAGAGTTCGTCATTTATTTTTTTCATGACGCATACTGATAAAACACGATTATTCAGCACTAAGAGATTTTGAGCAAGTGCCTGATTTTTTACGTTAAATTAATTCTTGGTAAATATTGTAATATACGTACCAATTATTCGTATCGTTGGTTCGTTTTTATTGGAAATACGGATATTTATCTCAAAATTTATTTACAATTATCAGAATCATGACAGTCATTTTTCTCAGTGCATTAAATACCTTCCATCGAAACCAGTACACAATAAACGATATATTTATATATTATATTTATATAATTTTATGTCGAAAAAAAAACTGTAATGTTGTTAAAATATATTTAAATATCCTGAGAATACTGACTTCGACCTTATGCATTACCTAGTTTAAAAAAGAGGAAAAATATATTATTTATATATATTTTAAGTAGCACCACGGGATTTTGCTTGTTTGAAAGTATTCGTAATTCAAACTCAGAGAGAGCGTTAATTAAGGAAGTTTATTTGTTTAGACATCTCGAGTAAAAAGGATGCTACCTATCTAAAGATAAAGGAAGAAGGTAAATGTCTTTTTAGATAAATAAACTAAATGGCTCTTATTTATTATAAAACGAATTATACCTAGTGTTCAATTACTACGTATATAAATTGGTTACAAGAAATGTAACTGTACAAACTTGATAATGTTTCTTTTCTAAATATGATTACAAGCACTATCGGGTGCTGAGCGAAAATTTGTACATCTACAAATTATTGGAGTACAAAATTTTTGTTTGTTCCGGACGGGAATCGAAGCCGTGTCATCCGATTTTGCGCAGGATGCCTAAGCCATTTGGCTTCATGATGTTTTTTATAAACGATATACAGATCCACAGTCCTTATGTTTACTATGTTTTATAGAATTTCTTGTTCTAAAATCTCAAGTTCTTTTTAATTGAATTTAAATATCTAAGGAGTAACTTATGTTTATTAAAATATTATATTATCCAATTCTCACAAAAACGTATGGATTAACAAAAAAAATGAAATAAATTCAAAAATCCAGCAGTAAAAACATATGAGAGCTGCAAAAACCTTCAAACCTTACATCTCACCGACTTTATGAGGACACAGTGGTACAAACTTAAAAACGCTGGACAAAAAACGATAACCAACCCTAGTCGGTTTAACTGCCAATATCACTGTCATTTGTCTCTGGCCAGCTTTGAAATACAAAAACCGTTTTATCACAAACGTAATTTAATTTTTAACCTTCTGCCTTTGTATTACGGACCAACCGCAGTTTTTCGATTGTTAAAAAATAAATTTGTGTGCCAATAACAGGCTCTCAGTGACGTTGTAGGTTTTGAAAGCGTTTCGCTTTATGTCTCTAATTGCGTTATGCACTAAAATATTTTTGAGTGTTCGAAAATTGAAGGCCTGTAACTGCGATAAGCCAGTTATCCCGACGAAATTGGGTTGTGTATATGCAATTCATGTTCTTTGGTGATACTACAATATTAAACTTTCAATTTTATAAAGTTTATGATATTATGCTCAAACAAAAAATGATTGAAGGAATAATAGTAATAATACTGAATTTTCACACATTTTGTCAATTGTTTCTTTGGAATTCTGGCATTATTAAATTTGTAATATTAAAAATATCGTCTTTTTTCACTTCTTCTATGCATACCACTTATAAAAATATTCCCTTGCCTTAATTACCATTCACCATAGACTAGACCAAATACCATTAAATCATCCAGGTATGCCAATTAATTTTTCAGTTAAATGACAATAACTTAAAAACTACTCAACCAGTTTTGATGAAATTTTAAAGAGACTTCTAGGAGTTATCTACCCAACACAAAAAAAAAACGAATCAGTTGATATTAAACTATAAATTTAATTATGTGGGCTAATGCAAAGAAGGTAGTCGAACAAAGAAAAACTTTACTGCACGCCTCCTTGTAAGGTTAAAACGTCTACAGCTCAGTAGGTAAAACTCATTTTTAGGGTTACGTATCCAAAGTGTAAAACGGGACCCTAATACTAAGACTCCATTGTCCATCTTTCTGTTTGTCTGTCTGTCACTAGGCTGTATCTCACGAGATACAGAACATTTTAACTGTCTATCACGATTCATATGAATGACAGTTAAAATTTTCACAGATGATGCATTTCTGTTCCCGCTATAACAACAAATACTAAAAATCGGCCAAGTGTGAGTGGGGCTTGCACACGAAGGGTTCCGTATCATTCATAAAAATAAAAAAAAACGCTATAAGTAATGTATTTTTTATTGTTGAAAATGAGACGGAACCTATCGTGCGCGATCCGGCTTGCACTTGGCCGATTTTTCTCTGACTGTTATGTGATTAGAACTCACAAAAACGTATGGGCTGGTACGAGTACAGTCACTGTGAAGCGTTGTACAGTCATCGCGCAGATAAAAAAAAGATATTTCCTGGATTAAAGTGACAAAATTTGCGGTGTGCGACAAGTAATATTTATATATTATATGACATATATATAATATGTCGGTCAACATCCAATTTTCATGAGATATGTTCAGTCTCATGTAATAGGATGGTGGACCTACTTCTATATGCCTCATTCCAGACTCTTGTCAATGTATTATTGAACATTTTCTTTATACAGTTGAAGAGCTCGTAGCAAAGTTTGCTTAGCCGTTCTTAACCGAACAGCTAAGTTAAACAACGTCCGCCGCGGTCATGAGTTGGATGGCTGACCGCTAGTGACATTATTACTGAGCATACACGTGCTTCGGAGGACATGTTAAGCTGTCAGTCCCGGTTGTTCTCTTAGTATGGCAGTCGTTATAGCATGGTGGTTGAGCATTTTGCGAATGCCCGCTTGGTAAGCTACTAACCTCAAGTAGAAAATCAGTTACCAAGCACCTAATCTTTGGCTCAACGAATAAGCATTGCAATTCAACGGGGCAATGCTGCCAGCATGCTGGGCACGCTGCCAACTGGGAGTGGGCTGGAGCATTTGGACTGCCTATGAGTCTGCTATGACTTATAGGTGTCTAAATGCTTTTATTGTAGTAGCTGTAGTGTTGTATATAGTTCATAGTATTTTGTTTAGCTATAAATAAATACAATTATAATATAATACAGTATAATCCAATAACTATCTGACCCAGGAACCGAACATTGGACCCCAAGATTCCATAGCAACGCTTATCGATATGTACAAAGTAGACATGTACTCATAAATTCGAAATAATATACTAAATAACGGTACTTATCACGTTATTTAATTCATATTTTATGGTGAAACATTTTTTTAGAACTCAATCAAAAAATCAAAGTCAAAATCATTTCTTCAATTTAAACGTCTATCTGTGATGTCTAATACAAATTTTTACTAAGATACTGAACACAAATCCTCGACTCGTATTACAAAACAATGGCTTATTTTGTAAATAAGCTTTCAACAAGATGGTTTTTTTTGGATTTTGAAATGTCATAATGACAAAATTATGTGATAATAAGAAAATATGACATTATTTTTACAGTAACCAACCTCATTGAATTGTAATTGCTGATTTGACATAATCTTGACTAGAGTGATCCTAATAAAACCTTACATTTATGTTTACAAAAATACTATTGAATTTCAAAATTCATGAAAGGTTTTTTACTAAATAAATATATAACAACGTGCCACATTACTAGACATCGAACAATTCCTGCAACCATTTGGATAGCAAATATTTGGCTATTTCATTTTGTCCATTTTTTTTTGTAAACTAACCACTGTGCCGCTGTGATTGACTGTTTGACACTCCCGACCGCCGAAATTAAAGCTTCAGTGATTGGCATCGTTTGAACTGTCCAGAAACAGTAAAAAAATCCTTTTTGCCAGGAAAAAAACGTCCATAAAATATCGATTATGCTCTGATGTTTCCTTATTCTGTTTGCCTCGTCGATAGAATGGTTAAAGCGTCACTCTGGGATCCTAACATGCTGCGATGAATGAAGAGCTTTTCATTTTTTGGATAGAAAAACTTTCAGTAGCTGTCCAGGTCGGGCACTACGAGGGTAAATGAGGTTATTTCTGGCTTTACTATTTCAGTGGCTCATATTTAGTATAAATATTAAGGTTTATGACTATCAAGATAATTTGAAATTTCATTGACAAAACAACTAAATTTATTTATTTAAGGCTTATCAATATCAATTACACTGTTACATGTATTGGTTACATCATATTCTTACTCTAGGTTATCAAGCTAAAGGCATTGTTTATCAAGGCAAGCACAGCATGAATTATTTATTATAACCAAGAAGGAAGTTACACCTTTTGGAGATAAAATGTAAACAAAATAAAACTAAAAAAATACAAAACTAAAAATACAACATTTAATAGTAATATACAATATAAGAAAAATTAGAGAGTAGGGTTGACCGATTCGGCTATGACTGCTAAATTAAAATTAAAATTATATTTTGCCAAAGAGTCTCCAAAAATATCTGCTGTATCGTTTTGATATTCGTTGTTTACGTGGATATTGAAATGGTACTCTAAGTCTAAATTGTGTTAAAAGATTAGGACAATTGATATTGTTATGCAGTAATTTATGCAAAAATATTAAATCCATTTTATTTTCTTTGTAGCAAAGGTTGAATTTTAAAAAGTTATTAATCTGGTAAATAATGTATAATATGGATAAAATTGCGTTATTGCTCTTATGACCGGTAGGTGGCTGTAACATTGCCGCAAATTGTACGAAACCAAAAGAAATCTTGTTCCTATATGAGGGGATGCAAAAATAGTGAATCATCCATCACATCAACCGGAACTTCCTCCGTTGAACAAGGTCTCAAGGGATTTACATTAATCCCCACACTAACAGGAATCTTGGGTATCACAGTAGGAGTTGTCAGTTCTGCAGAAGGAGTTGCTTTCCACTTAGGTCAACTCGGCGAAGACCGGCATACTTTATTTAAAATATTACAAATTGACTTATTTTGGCTGTTCTATAACCTTTAAGTCAAATTTTATGAAACAAGATAATAAGATAATTAGTTGATCTTATAATAAATATGCCAAAATTACATAGAAACCATCGGTCCAGATTAAACAACCATTTTTGAAAACACAGTCCACATAGACAGATTTGGTTCCCATGTCGGATAAGACCGTCTAGTGGCAAATTTACTTAGTTAGCGGTAGTTTATGTAGTTCTAAATGATGTGTACTAGTGCCAGTTCTTGCAACAACTTACTTTGTGTACCCTAACTCTCAGGAATAAGGTTTTAAATAGCTTATTTCGCTAGATGGAGGATTTGTCGGGTAAGACCGGCATACTTCTCACTTTCAGGGGTGCAAAACATATTTTACCTTGAAAAATAATTAATGATTTTTGTAGTAAAATTTTATTACTAAACTTCCAAGCTTATAGGAGTACTTAATCAATTAAATTAAAAATTATTTTTGTTATAGTTTGGGTAAACTTATTAGAAAAAAGTAAACGAGTACTTTGTATTAAAATAATGAGATCCAAAATTATAGCTAAATATCTACTAGCCTTAGAAACTGTTCATAAGCAAAACCTAAAATTACAAGAAAAAAATATTTGCTTTTCTTTGATCAAAAATACTTCAAGTGTTCGTAATTAAATGTAACCAACAAGTTTGTTTTTATAAAAAAAGGATTTTAATTAGACACCGAACGTTGGCGACTTCTGAATGTGACAAAGACCGGCATAATATGGCATTTATTACCCTCGAAAACCTAGACGGACTTCCCCACTACATATATAGAGATTAGTTTTTATTTTCATCAAGAAAAACATAGCAAAAAACGTATATAACACAAATTTACTATAATAATTAAATAGATATATTCATAAAGAATGAATTTACTTGCATTCGATCTACTGATGGGCATGCTCTTTATCCACTTGCCTTGTGATGACGTTCGTTGTCAATGAATTCAGGAAGCTCGATCTGGCTGGAAACTGGCCACGTACGTACTTGGCGATAGATTTTATATTACCTCTATTTTGGGAGCAGTGTATTCGAAGCGCTCACAGTGGAAATCGCCTTGATGTTTTCAACCCATCAACTATGTTTTTTGCGTTCACTACTTGAATGAGTGATCGATAGCAATATTTGTTATAACTCAACGTTTCCATGCTGCAACTGTTGTAGTAGGATGGCAAATAAATAGTGTTTTTTTTATTTTATTTAAGTATGTTTTTTATTTGATTACTTCAAAAGTTGTGAGGTAGTTTTGTGGCATTTTTGTCAAACACGTAACGGAGTATATCAGCAATAGTCCTTCAGAGTCGGCACAACATCACTTACCAAAGCGTGAGGTTGGGCTACAAGGCTAGCCTACCGACAGCTAAAGAAATTACAACTGAAAGAAAACGCTTCCAACTTTATACAAAGTCATTTAATTCAGCTAGAAAGAGAGTAACAATGATAAAGTAAAATATAAAAATGCGAAAGTTTGAAAGTGTATACTCATGCAAGCTGAAACAGCTGAATCAATTTGGAAGAAACTTGAAAAATATATATTTTAATTCTTAATTATCACAAAGTATATAAACTACTATTCTATTACAATATCAGAGTATTATTTATTATTAAATCTTACGCGGGTGAAACCACGGGGAGCAGTCAATAAATATCATGACAGATTGGTAATTATTTTATGTTCGTTTAGCAAAAACTAAGTAGCTATTTCAGTAATGTACTTCCTCACTTTATTGGGGACAAGGAACGTCGAAGGCAATTTTGTTTGATTAAAGTAGACTTTTAGAGCTTCATGTTGTCGATAAAACATCAGGAATTGGAGCGTTAAAGGACTACAAATTTCTGGGGCCTATTTAACAAAGTGACAAATTTTAATTAAGTTTTATCGCAGTCGTCCCAGTCAACTCTGCTTACCCCTTCGAAGAATTAAGGCTCATTTACACAAGAAGAGTTACTCGAACGTGAACGGAGAGAAATCGCAAGCAATCATCCTATGTGAAAACTGTCCATACGGATCTCGCCTGTGTTTACTTACACTGTGATATAAAGGCGTATGTTAAAGCGATCTATGAATTCGTGTGTAATAGGCAAGAACTTCCTTATAGGCCAACATTTGATCACAATCTTATCTGTTTTATTAATTTAGTCTATAAGCACGGCTTACGCCATTACACTAATGATCTGATAACCACTAATGATCTGATAATGGTGTGATCAATGATTATAAACAAGCTTAATCTCGAATTTGTCCGTGAGGTGCCGTTGGTGTCGTAAAAGGTGACTAAGGTAGGCAGCAGTGTTTTCTGAGGAACTGATCTCACACTGTGATCCCCAAGACGCTTGCCAAGCGTGGGGATTATGACGAACCCCCCATAATGAAGGAGGCTGTGTGAGGGCAACAGAGGACAATCCGGCTGATACAGTAATCTAGAATGGTAGATTTATTTTAGACTGCCTCTCAGAAACATCATCGGGTGTTTGGCATCATATTTTCTTCTTAAGGTTAGCTAGCCAGCGTAGCTAACCAGGTTGACATTCGCAAAATGCACGACCACCATGCAGCGAAGCTTAAATTTACTGTAAGTTTCAAACCATGGACCTTCTGCGTGGCAGTCTATATTCATTGCCACTCTTACTGATCCGACAACCAGTAATAAAATATGCTCAGAGCATATTTTATTACTGGTTGTCGGATCAGTCACATCATCACATCCACCGGAACTTCCACCATTGGACAAAGATCATTGGTGGGAATATGATGCCCTGCTGTTCATTTCCTAGTATAAGTCATTCCATCGCCTCTTTCGGCTCCTACAATAAGATGTGGGGGATGCAATTCCAACCCGGCACCCCGTGCTTTGGAGGGCACGTTAAGCCCTCGGCCCCGGTTGTTGTCTTACGATGGCAGTCATTACAGCATGGTGGTAGAGCTATTTGCGAATGCCCGCCTGGCTAGCTACCACCCTCAAATTGAAAATCTGTCGCCAAGCACTTAACGGTGTGTTCCAGCAGCTGTCCTTGAGAGCCAGTAATTCTAGGTTAGTCTGAACAACATCTTCGACCACATCATCACTTACCATCAGGTGAGATAGTGGTCAAAGGCTAGCCTATCGGGTATCAGCTATAAATAAAAAAAAATAGTTAAAGTTAAGATTAGTAATGGCAATTATAAGAGCTGATTCATTATCTTTTAAGTCCAAGAGCAGCGTAGCTTTATCTCATTTCCGTTATGCTCCTAAATCGTAGTAGATCTAAGAGCGGGGGTTTTGGTTACCCTCCGGTGTTTAACTTTACGCCGTCCGACTGTTTGACTCCCTGGGTGAAGAGTTATGCTACGTTTAGGTGTGTTCCAGTAACTCTAATTTTATTATTAGACTTGAACTGTGGAAACAATGTTGGGCTAGCTTTTATGAAAGTTTATGTACATTTATTATTTGAATTGGCATCATTGATAGCAATTATTCTTATAAGACTACGTTTTCTTTTTTTCCTAATCGGTTAGCCTTTGACCACTCACCTGATGGTAAGTGATGATGTGGTCGAAGATGTTGTTCAGGTCAAACTAAAATTACTGGCTCTCAAGGACAACTGCCGGAACACACCGTTAGGTGCTTGGCGACAGATGTTCTACTTGAGAGTGGTAGCTAGCTAGGTGGGCATTCGCAAAATGCCCTACCACCATGCAAACTTTATAATCCTTATACTACGGATAAGGATTATAAAGGACTTAGGTTTTCGATTATCAGATCAAACGTATTATTATATGACTGATTAAAATTTTAACAGACAAAATTTAAAACACTAGAATAATTAATTTTTTAATAGGTTACGTGAGCATTTATCCTTAGGTAGCACCTATCTAATGATTAAAAACTAGGCCATATCAAACTAACGTAGTATGGGAATGTTTGTTAATGTGGTTGTGTGGTTTTTATTCCTAACTAGGAAATTATTAAGTGAAGATTGCAAACGGAATGGACAAACAAAGCTGGTCGCAAAAGCTCCATAGTTAGAGTCTCGCCGCGAACTTGAGTGTTACCTCCCG
The DNA here is from genome assembly GCA_963854805.1 of Plagodis dolabraria. Taxonomy (NCBI): domain Eukaryota; kingdom Metazoa; phylum Arthropoda; class Insecta; order Lepidoptera; family Geometridae; genus Plagodis; species Plagodis dolabraria. Next base: position 1,808,797 of record OY978459.1, on the reverse strand, counting down.
CGTGGTGGTAAGGTATTTTGCGAATTACCATTTTGATAGCTTCTGCCTGCTTGGAGAAAATCTGTCGCCAAGCACAGTGTATTCCGGTGTCCTTGAGAGCCATTAATTCTAGGTTACGCTGTTATAAAAGCCACGCGTGTATTATTATTAATATATTGTTAACAGTGCACAACAATAAAATTGCTTAAAATAAGCGCCATCGCGCTTATTTTGCCCCTAGTTTTTGTTAAATCAATGATTATATCTGTGGCATTACTACAAATAATAGAACCAATTTGTTACCCCGAGCCACGATTTCTGCAAATTGTTCGAAACGCCGAAACAAAAATAATGATAAATATACGCGATTTAAGTCCTTTAAAGTTGTTTAATTACTATGAATTACTACAAAGTCACGGTTTCAACATTGAAATTTGTAAACAAAATTGTACGTATAATTAACATAATCTTTGAATTATTTTAACATGATAGTTGTTAACTTATTATTTAAATTGGATGTACTCGTATATTGTTTCCAATATATTGATGGCTCTGCGTGTCTGTTATTCATCCATCGTCTTCGAAGTATACCACGTTCACATAGTAACCTAAACTTTGCCTGCATCGTAGCCCTATATGATTCACTGCTATTGTGCTGCGCCACGAAGAACTCCGCTACTTTTTTTAGGTTATAACTCAATATGATGATTTTTAGCAATTTAGGAAGGTTACATGTTTTTTTCTTAAAAACTAAAGTGAATATATCTGATATATGGATTGGTAGTGAGGTTGCCAGACGTCCGAGAAATCCGGGATTGTCCCGGAATGGTATGTCTTGTCCCGTGTCAAGTAATTTCGATCAAATGTCCCGGAATTCACTAGTTTTATGGTTTTTCACAAACATACGGACACCAATAATACGCTATGCACGGCGCATGCTAACCATGTGTTTATATAGTTATATAATGTTTCAGATCTTTTTCTGTTAATGTTGATCTAAACTTTCAAAATTAGCCTTAAAAAGTAGCTGAATTTTGTTTTAAGTTCAATTTTACGTATACCGTTTATATAGTATAATATCCAAAACCATATTCGGGGAAGTGCGATGATCTATAATGGAGTAAGCACGACACACCATGCGCTTGCTCCGAGTTAGGTATTGTCAACATTTTTGTCATATTATATAATAATGAATCTGCACAAATTAAGTTCTCTGCCAAACATAGTTCGTATATTATTATAGAGGTAGGTGGTTGTTAGTAACACAACATTTTGTTAATATATTAAAATAAACTGTTATGAAGTGATATGAATGCTATCGATATAGGTAATATATCTATTTGGCCTAAGCTGAGATCCGCTTAAATTTTGCAGTAAATCCAAAATCTCCAAAACACCCCGTCGAACAATTGAGCTTATACAGAGTTAATTTTTGAGACGGAACAGTAAGGGCAGGAACCTTAACCGTTATACATACAGGAAAACGTTTTCAGGAGACTATCCATATATTTTTAAGGTATTCGGAACTGCATTGACAGATTTTGGAAAAAAAACATTCTAGACAAAATATTTTTTTATGCCAATCGATTTGGTTTCTTATAAGGATCAAAAGTCTCAATTGGACCGACTGAGGTTTGACTACTAGAAACGTGAGAAGTGGCAAAAAACATTTTCCATACATTTGTACGGAAATACAGGGGTTATAAGATAATTACAGTTTTTGTCAAGCTGGCCTTGTGGCTCACTGCACTTAGAAGCAAAAGCGCCCTTACTGTACCAACTCAAAAATTCACCCTGTGTCTAAAATATATTTATATAGGTAATGCATCCAACTACAATTAGCCATTTGTGTATATCTTATACAATAATAACATATTATATTGTTACCTCTGAAACAGCTGAATGCATTTATACGAAATTTGGTGCATATATTTTTAAGCACATGGATTACACTTAAATTACTTTTTCCCCCAATTATACAAAAGGTTTCTCAGGGATCGGGAAAATCTAATTGGTATTGTTATCAGATGGTTAAAATTTTGATCAGATCAGACCATATTTTTACTACGCACACTAGCCTCCACTTTGCAATAATATTTCATTTATTTTATTCAGGTTATAATAAAATTGGGGAATCTATCCTATTCTAAATTATTTGCTTTACAAAATAAAATATCTGAATATTAAAAACCTTTAATTTTTCTCTAAATTAACAACAAAATCGCACTTCCCCATACCTACGGGAAAGTGCGACTAGGTACGCTATTTTTTTAAATCGTTAAATCTCTAAAGTGCTCAGTTCCAAGCCACAAAACCATTTTACATAAAACCCAATTAATGCAAGATTTTGTGGCTTATACTTGACACAAAAAATCAAAGTCATTTAAGACAAAAATTGGACTGAAAGTGAATTAATCAAAAAGTATAGTGCACTTCCCCAACTGACCTTATATTCATTTGACAGTTCAACTGTAGATTTATTTAGATTTGAACTTGAGGTTAACAACTCCCTTCCGATGCCCAGAAATGTCCAGGAATTGATATACTTGATCTGGCAACCCTAATTGGTAGTGAATATATAGATATCTGAATATATCTGAATGCTACAATAGTATTATTAAATAGGACTATTTAGCAGGTTTGCTATCATACAAACCACGTTTACTGTAACAGCCGGATTGTCCACTGCTGAACACAGCCTCTCCTATCATGGGAATAATTGCCAGATTCTCCATGCTTGGCAGGCGTCTTGGGGATCGCAGTGTAAGTTGGCAGTTCTTTAGAAGGCGTTGCTGCCCACCTTCCAGTATGTTTCCCTTGGTCGACTCTTACGACACCCATGGGTTGATATGGGGAGATGCAATTCTGACCCGGCACCCCACGGGGCCAAACCACGTTTAAGTAGAAAATATTTGTCAAGCACCAATTAATTCTACTACATCAGAAATAAATTATTAATGCGTTCTACGACTAGATGAACGACTAGATCTCATACAAACTATAGATCATTATCTCAATGTTGTGTACAATAACGTTTTACTATCTACTAAATATATACTGTATACCTAACATTGTAGGTATACAGTAAAACGTTAAAATGTAAAATGAATCGCTGGGGTAGGCAGTATAGTAGTTGCAAAAATACAAAAAAAATATGGAAAACATGTTCACCACTGGATATAGAGGTCAAAAGTTAGTTCATCACTTACTTATCCAAAGAAACTGCAAGCTACTTGATAACGTTTTATTCTAGCTACTGGATCAATCTAAATCGCCCCTAAACCACTCAGAGTATAGTTCGTTAATTCGATAACGGACCGTCGTAAGAACGAATGAAATTAAGTGGTGTGCTCATTCCAACTGCCAAAGGGTAAGTAGTATTTTTGTTTCTTGTATATTTGAGATCAGCTCAAGGGCCTGAAAGGGCGATGGGATAACCAATTAAAAATTTATTTATCTTTGTTAAATAGAAAGGCTCCTTAACTTAAATCTATTTTACACCTGCACGGTTATTACACGATTGACCAAAAAAGGATGAGTTATGTTTTCAGGGTTTATGTATATATATATTTATGAGTTTCTTTGTTCCACCATAACTTCTGAACGGCCTTACCGATTTCAATGTTAGAAATATCGTTAGAATAGCCTTAACAGCGCAAGTGATAGTAGATACATAAAAATTAAATAATAAATATTTTTGACGCCATATTGTGAGATACAAAAAAATATTTTCCTCCAAACTTGAGTTTGGTTTCAAAATGAATGGCATTTAAAACACAATTTCATAAATATAGGACTTGCAGTTGTATGTTCAATGGAATTGTAAAATGTTTAACGAGATAAATATTTTGCAGTCGAGTTTTATACTTTTGTAATTATTTTATACTTGTATTTTTTGTTTGTAGGAAGTAAGGTTGTTATTTTAAGTTTATCTTTTTTAATACGACATTTAATTTTGCTTGGCAAGAGCTACAAATTCTCATACAATAGCAGTTTCACCATCTCCGTGATATTGTACCGCGCACGTCACCCTAAAACTTAGTTCTTGTCTTGTTTGTCCCGGGAGGCCCATCACTTGGTTAAATACTGAGAAAGTTATTAGATTATTATTTTGAATTTAATCCGTTGCGCTTTCGAATTTTATCGCGCAGGTTAGGTTCTATTGTAGAACCACCTAGTGCTCATGGTGGCAGACAGACTCATGCTTAAGAGACATACCATCTGATGGTTCGTCTGTGCAGCTGTTCTTGAGAGGCAGTTTATATTGCAGGGTTTTTTTTCCTTTGTATAAATTAAGTTTTTTTTATGTATACTTATGTATTTTTTTTAATATATATATTTCAGTATTAGTGTATTTTAGAATGCAATATCACTCTTGCCACTACGTGGGTTCATTTAGATATAGTTGCAGCTTTTCACTAATAAAATAAGATATGATCATGGTATAGGTCTGTGACAGTATTAAATCTATAAATAATTGATTACAATATGTTTATTAAATAATAATACATATAATGCATTTTGCGAAGGCCAATTTGCCTTCCTACCATCATCAAAAAGAAAATCTGTCGCCAAGAACCTAATAGTGTGTTCCAGCAGCTGTCCTTGAGAACCAGTAGTTCTAGGTTAGCCTGAACAACATCTTCGACCACATTATCACTTACCATCAGATGAGATAGTGTTCAAAAGCTATGCTATCAGCTTATAATAATAATAAGGCTTACGATACCTTACATTTCAAATGACACAAAATACTACCACATTCGCAAAACTTGGAAACTGTTGCAACAGTGAATACTTGGTCTGGAGCCTGAAAGTAGGTAGATATCATTCTACTCAATTAATTCATACCCAATGTGACAGTTCTAGCCATTCGTACTACACGAGATCATATAAAGAGGGTTTAGGATCATGATTTAGTGGTCGTTTTGAACACTACAAACGTATTACAAAATTACAAATTTCATAATCATCATCATCATAATGATGTGCAAAAAAAATTTCCTCTAGTAAATTTGAAATTTTGTAATGTAATCCGCAGGGCAAGCGTCATTGCAAACATAGAGATATTAAAATTATAGTTGAACTATAGATGTCGCTACATCCCAATACGATGGTTAAGGAACGATAGGAAAAAATTTAGTTATGACTCATTGTCATGTTAGTTCAATTGGATTAGAGCATACCCCAACTAAAGGACGCGGGTTCGAATCCCGCACATGACTTAAATTTTTCCTCTCGTAAATTTATTATTTTGTATTGTAATCCACAGAGAATGCGTTATTGCAAACATATAAATATGATATAGATATAAAATATTAGAATGTCTCTATGGGCCTTCTCACATATACTCAAGTTTACATAAGTCACAATGTCCACGCTCAGGAGTCAATTTATTTTTTATTCCTTTTATTTTACTACTCCTACAGCAAGATATGTAAAGTGCAATCATATCCCAGAAACCTACAGCACATGGGCCCAGACATGGGCCTAATTGAGTAGAAATACCACGGCTACAACATAAGTATCGGCTTGCTACTTGCTCGACACAACTTGAAACATTATAACAGTCCTAATTCTCAAGCCGACATTCAACAAGAAGACAGTTAGACTTATAAATCTTCCAAATGTTTTTAACGGATTACTTTAAGCTGCTAAACTCAAGCATCTAAAGGTTAAAAATGTAAACCGTAAAGTATTACCATTTGTAAGAAGTGGCGAACTGGAGAAGCGCTCGTGACGTCAGAGCGAGTCGAGTCTTGAATAGTTAACTGTAAATCTTGCCTTCCTCAACACTAGTGTTGGATACATACACGAAATTTGTTTAAAATTCAATAAAATAACTCCTCAAAGATTTCAAACAACGTGAACATGATTTATACTCAACACTTACAACTGTATGGGTACTCCAAGGGCTTCCAGCTGGCTCAGGGAAGCTGCTCGTTTCACAGATGGTATGGAATGGTGTAGGATAATGAGGCAAGAATAAGGTTAATCAGGAACACGATGATACAATGAAGATAACTATTATGAATTACTCCCACTATCAATAAACATTTTTACAAATGAGCTTTCCTTTTTTATTTTATTTTTTACCGGCGGTATGCCTTTGTTAATAAATACTACGAACTTTATACAACACTACAGCTACTACAATAAAAACATTTTGACAACCTATAAGTAATTGCAGACTCACAGGCATCCAAACGACCCAAATGCTCTTGCCCACTACCAGTTTGGCAGCGTGCCCAGCATACTATTTTTTAAATATAAGTATAATAGATAAGTAGGTTAATATATTCCTATTTAAAATAGGTAGGTAGTATTGGTCACAATTTGAGCTCAGGTAGGAATACGTCAAATTAGGCAAGTGCGAGTTGTGATGATCGTTTTGAATTTGAATTAAGAATGGAAGTATGATAAATGTATGTGGACAAAATCAAATTATGAATTGAGGTCATATTGAGCTAAAAAAGGATGATTTCGTGACATACTCAAAAATGTGTAGCAAGATATCGTATGTACCTATACGATATCTTGCTACGTATGTACCTATATATAGGTCTTAACAAAATTATAGTACTGTCGTATAGCAGTACAATTAGCGAAGCAACCTATCTTATAGAGATAAGGTATCAAAATGTAACGTGTAACATTAAGTATTTATTTTAAATGTTTTAAGTAATAACAAAAAAAGGAACGTTAATAAACTATAATGTACTTTTTTAACACACTTGCTCGTAACTGGCCTTTTTTGATTTTAGTGTCATATAGCCTATAACGCAAGAGTTATTTTTCTATTTTATCGAACTTGTGATTTATAAAAAAAAAAAAACAACTTTACCGCACAAGTTACTAAATTGTTGATTGTTTCATTAGTGTTCTTTTTAAAAGCCATAAGTTTTTTTACTTACCAAGGTACTGTTATAGACGAATTAAATATTCCTTAAACGTCCTTACTTCAGCGATTATTATTACTATCCAAAAACTAATAAGGTATTATATTGCGGTTCATTGTACCAAGTACAAGTTGTGCCAAAATAAATCACCCTATTGGAAGATGCTCTCATTTTTGCAAATGGCCGCCAATGTCAAATCTGTTTAGACATTTGTGGACTAGACAGATGCAGAATACAAGTGAACAAGCCAAGGAGCGAGACACTCCCCATGAACGCGCAATAATCGTGTCTATTTTTATTTGCGTAACAATTTGTCTGAGGTTTTGGCCCAGCGCGAATTCCGTCGATGATTCCCCGGCCGTCCGACACCGACTGCGCAAACACTGCACCGTTCGGCCACCAACCTTGAAGAGTATGAGACCACACGAGACTTTGCCAAGAGTGGCCGGTCCCAGAGCGCCCGTTCTGCCCAGAAAATCGCCGCTGTTGCGGAAACATCGACCAGACGCCGTGCCACGCAATCTGCCATCAGCCGGACGTCCCTACGGCGAATTTTGGTCAAAGACCTGCGCATGTTCCCGTACAAAGTCCAGTCTGTGCATCAGCTGCTGCCTGCCCACCGCCAACCGTGCGTAACCTACGCCCAAGCCATCTTCAAACTCGAGGAAGAAGTGGACGATTTTTCGCCAAAATCATAATGAGCGATGAGGCTCATTTACACTTTTTTTGTGGGGTTTTTTGAAGTCCCGTGTTTACGTGAACAAACCTGAGACTCTGAAAGCCCTCAAGGACAACATTTGATATGAGTGCGAGAATCTGTCGCCCGAAGTTCTCGCCGAAGTGATCAAAAATGCCATAAAACGAGCTCGTAGGGCGAGCGCTCATTTGATCGATATAATATTTTCGACTTGACCAATAAAATTCTAAAGGTTCATATAAACATAATCAAAAACAATACAATACAATACAATATTTATCAGAAGTCATAAACATTCATGTAACAAATAGGGTATAGTATCTAAATACAAATCATAGTCAGAAACACATTTTCTGTGGTCCCCAAACTAAGCACGAGGCCTGTATCTTGGGGCCCGAGTGCAATTTTATCTAATGTTCTCTTGACACGACTACATACTAGGACTATACAAAACTATTTCGTATTTACACGGTATGAGATAAAATGACTGAAAATATACATTTTATGGTTAGAACAGTTTTCATGTTCAATGTTTACGTATCTGTTTCAAATAATGTTTGTGTGTATGCGTGTGTGTGTGAGGGTGTGTGTATGTGTGTGTGTGTTCGAGTACGCGCGCGCGTGTGTGTGAGTGTGTGTGTGTGAGTGTATGTATATGGGAAAGGGGATGATATTGTTTTTGACTGAGTGTGAGTATGCACCAGTCTATGCGTACCAGTGCGCGCTTAAATTAGTTCTTCTGTCTCTTCGTAAGATACTTGGAGAAGCCATTCCATTAGGATCTTTTTGCAAGCAAATGTGGATAGTGCTTTGATGTCACACATTTCAGAAACTTTATTATAAGTGCAAGGAAGAGAGAAAGCGGGACTGCGTCTAGCCAGAAGGCTGTGAGCTTGTGGAAGCGGTATTCTGTACACCCTTCTACTGAGTATATCTTCGTAATCGTTTCGAAGTTTCAGTTTTTTGTGTACTTTCAGTGTAGCATTGTATACAAAAAGTTGACGAACGCGGAGAACTTTGAGTTCGGAGTACAGAGTGTCAGTAGAATATCGAAAAGGTTTTCCTAACATCACCTTTAGTAAAGCCCTTTGAGCTCTTTCGATGCGAATAAAAGAGGTTTTTCCAGTACTGCCCCATACAGAAATACAGTATTGGATGACAGACTGACATAAAGCTATGTAAATCTGCCGTAATAAGGAAATCGGGGTGCAGTCACGAAGGTTTCGCATAACATTTATGAGTTTTCGCGTTCGTGAAGACAGCTCTACTATATGCTCATTATAAGACAGGTGCTCATCTAAAGTCACTCCCAGGTATTTTAAATGAGTGCTTTGAGTGATAGAGTCACAGGAACAGTTAAAATCTTGGGAGATGTGGTTAAAAGAGCAATAATGAATTTTAAGTTCTTTTCCGATAGGAGGACTTGACGCTCGCGTTTTTGAAAAGGTTATATATTTAGTCTTATGTGTGTTGAGTGTGAGAAGGTTCCTATTCAGGACATTTGCTACAACTGAGAGGCCTTCCTCTGCCAGACTAAACACGGCGTCCCACGTTTCAGCGTGAAATATTATTGCAGTGTCATCAGCGTAGGTTATAATGTCTGCATTGCTTAAGTTATTGATTAGGATATCGTTTATGTAAAGTATAAATAACGTAGGGCCAAGCATACTGCCCTGCGGGACGCCGTAATTGATTGGCAGAAGATGACTTGAGTAATTTTTTATTTTTATGTACTGACTACGGTTATGCATGTAACTACTAAACCACTCAAAAGCCACTCCCCTTACCCCAATAGATTCTAATTTCTTCAGAAGCAGACCAACCGAGACCGAGTCGAACGCCTTTGCTAGATCAAGCAACACACCTATACAAGATTCGCCGTTGTCAGTGTACGAAGAGGCTAAGCTAGCTAGAAGGGTGACTGCGTCTTCAGTTTATCTGCCTCTGCGGAAGCCAAACTGTCTATCTGAAATGATATTGTGCTTTTCCAAGTACCTCACTAGTCTTTTATTAACCAGCTTTTCTAATACCTTTGAAACAACACTTAGCAGTGCTATTGGTCTATAGTTATCAGGTAAAAGCGCCCTGTATAAATATAGTGATTATCTGGCTACGACAAACGAGTCTTGACTGTAGAATAAACGTGCTTCAATAAATCGTTTTATTTTATTATTTTATTAAACGTAATGGATTTGTCCTCATCTGAGTACTTTCGAATCTCTTTTTTATAATCACTAATAACTTTAACGAAAACAAGTCCGATGTCGTCCCACCACTACATGCAATTACTCGAATGAACGATTACCGAAACGAGTTTAAGACGAATTTAAAATTAATTCTCTGCACCGGACAGAAGTATTAAACTCTTAATACAGTACATCTTTAGCAAGTTAACACTTTCATATCTTGCTTCAATACAAAAATAAATTCTATAATTTTAATATTAATGCAAATGTTACATATTTAAAAGTTTTTTTTTGTTTGTTTATGTTTTTATAAGTTTGACATATGAAATGTAACTAGAACTTTCAGAAGTAAGTCAGTTCGAAGTAAGTTCGAAACGCCCGCAGCGGAGCTCGCTTCAACTAAGTTAAGTAACGTCCGCTGCGATCATGACTTAGATGTGTGGCCACTAGTGGTGTTACAGACCGCTTCAGTGCTTCGGAGTACACGTTGAACCATCGGTCCTGGTTTTTGTTTCAGGCTGGCAGTCGTGGTAGCATGTTGGTGGAACATTTTGGTAATGCCCGCCAAGCTAGTTATCCACTTCAAGTAAAGTAAATCTGTCGATAAGCTGTTCTTGAGAGGCAATAATTTTCAGAATCACTGGCTGCACCAAAACTATAACTACAGAACATACAATAACACTACGTACTAGAACTACTGGTTCACACCATCGACCATAATCACTTACTATCAGATGAGATTATGTTCAAAATTGCAGGGATAATAACTGCGTACAAAAGCGTACAATTCGGGCCATAGGGAATCCCTGAGAGATCTCTTTAAAGAAATTGATATTTTAACTTTACCAAGTCTGTACATATTTGAAAATATTATGTATGTTCGTAAAAAATTGAGTAATTTTAATCAAACAGTGACAATCACGATTATAACACTAGGAAAAAAGATATAATAGCGGTGCCAGGTTTTAAATTAGCAAAGACAAATAAAAGGTCCTTCTTAGGCAACTGTGTGCAATTTTATAATAAATTGCCCAAACATATTACAACGCTCACAGGAAGAAAATCCAAGTTGCACGTGAAGAAAATTTTTAAAAAGAAATCTTACTACACAGATTGTGATTACCTACTTAAACGACAAAAATGCTTGGACTGGTTCGCCTCTGCCAAGCTAGCGCCTGTCCCCTACGTAATGTAAATAAATATTGTAATAATTTTACTTAATATTATGTACTTAACATATTGTCAAAAAACGTTTAAAAGAATGGCCCCGAGTTTCTTGCCCGTTCTTATCGCAGTGGCTCTATATTTTTTGTTTGCTGAACGTAGAAGTACAATGTATTTATAGTTCAATATTAAAATTTGTAATTGACCTTCATAAAAGCGTCGTAGACGCCTTAATTAAAAAAAATATTTTGACTTTGACTATAATATCTTGATACGAATGCCTTGTTTTAAACTAATACCGACCGGTCAAACTAGCAAAATTATTTAACTAAGCAATCCAAGCCCTATACAATGTATCTGAACCCAGAAAAATAAACATAAAATTTCTGTTTTACACGATACCAATATTCCGTTAGTAGTGCTCGTAACACCTCTACGAGTGTCTCTACGAGCGTAGCGCTACGAGGTGCTACGAGGTACTAAACGAAGTGCAATCCTCTACAGTAAAGTGTTAGTGTGTGTTTTATTGAAAAAGTTGTTGCATTCGGAAAAAGAATTGTTTAATGAAATAGAAGAAACTATGTAGTGGCATATTAGAATTTGTAGAGTTCATTATATTTTAGGCTCTGCGAGTACAGTTTCCGGCTTAAGAATATAAGGTCTACTATTATTTAAAAAAAAATTACCATATGCTAAGCGAAAATATAGAAATGTTGCTGATGGAAATTTTTAAATTCCAGCGGGACTTGAATCCACAAACCGAGAATACCGTGCTGATGCAATAGCAATCATACTATGGAAGCGGGTGTCAAATTTTGTTCCATATATTTGAATGCATATCTTTTTGACTTCGACGCCATCTACCTAATTAGCGTGATACTATATACTTTGGTTGGTAGGTAAATATAATTATTTATGTCTAAAAATTTATATTAAATCACAATATAACACTACAGTAGCGTTAAAATCCATAAAAACTATGACAAATGGCATAAATAAATGCCTACCAGACTCATCCATTATATGCTTATAATATGCAATATGGAAAGTTACATGAAATTTATTATTTTAGCCCGACTTCCACGTACAAAATTCAATATGCTTTATCAGCAAGATCAGCAACGAAAAGTACCTCGACTGAACACCAAATGATGCATACAAAAATGTTGGGTCTCAAGTCGTATGTAAGGAACGTCGCCAACCTTCCTTGAGATCAGAGTATTCTGTTTCAGTATAATTCCAAGTTCAACAATTTAAATTAAATCTATATTATTATTTCATCAAAAGTTCACTGTTCTTGGTGAAATATACTTTTAATAGATTACTTTAATTATTTGTTACACTAATTATTAACGATTAGAAAGTTTAAACAATACCCATTATATTGTTTGCTGGTCGCAACAATGTAATGGGTATTGCAACACTATGTAACTCAATTAAATAGTAACCTTAAGACTTTCGCGACTTAATCGCGATAAAACATGTATAAATTTATTTACCTCGACGTTTCGACCAATTTGCATTGGTCGCGGTCACGAGCGAACTGAAGAGAGAGTGTCTACGCGTAAAGGGCGGGTATTTTCTCCAACTACCCGCATTTGATTTAGATATGTATCGTCTCGACACACAATACTGACAACATCCACAGGTCATAAAGAAAGTAAAACGCGTTAGGTGTATTTCCGTAGCGCTGCATTCCAGGATGCAGCTAAGTTAATAATTAAATAGTTTGATGTAATATACATGCTAGGTAGCAGTATACATACAGTACCGCAAAGGGGCAGCAGTAGCCTTCTCACGAATTGCCATCTTGCACTGCGATCCCCAAGATGCCAGCATAATGAGGTTTAAGAGAGGCCTTAGTTCAACGATGGACGTCTTTTGGCTGTTGATGTGGTTTGATGTACCTACCTATCTATTACCGTTTTTATTATAGAAAAATATAAACAAAAACGATTCCAGTATGATCTTAATCCCATTTATTTTTATTTTTATTTAATTTTTTACTTTTTGTTAGGTATAATTAAGTGCTATACAAGCTTACTAGAGCAACCTATATAACGGCAAACAGACATTACGACATTACTCTTGACGAATCTTGGCATTGCTCTTCCATCCGCTTAGTTGAATTCCACAATTCCTAGGGGACACTATTTTCATTAATCACAAACATATAAAAGTATTCTCTTGTTTAACATTAAATTGTCCACGACAATGTTTAATAGGTGGTTTCTTGAAGGAAGTATGTATTTTATAGTACATTACTGCAGCGGCCAGCAAAGGAGGCATTGATGGAAGAACGTGTATATGTGGGCCGAGGCGAAGCCGAGGCACACATACGTAAGTCCATCAATGCCTAGTTGTGGCCAAGGCTTGTATAGTGCTTTTCTCAAATAATGCGCGGAAATTAAAAAATTAAGTAGTACCTAAGCAGAATTTTTTATTTGAAGATACAGTTGTTAAATGTACAATTTTCAATAAACAGCGTTCTATTTGCAAGACAGATTGAAATTTAAATAAAACCTTTGATAAGTTACCTCCTTGGTTGCCATACTTCGAAATAAAAGATCGTTCCATTTTTAAATTACACGACAGATATGAGTTTACTATGCAATTTATTTGGCCGCTAGATACGACAGATATAGATTTTCATTCATTTTTTGCCGGCCGCTGCGCGCATGTATTTGGCCAGTACAGCAATTTCGATTTATCTCGAAGAAGGTTGTCAAAATAATGCTCACATTTCCAAGCATGTTTGAGAAAATGTATATTTTTTATAATTTTAAATTATGTTGGCTACTTAAAGTTACTTACTTACTTAATTACTTAATTCCCGTTTGCTTTTTTTTTTAAAAAAAAACCGATATATATTACTGTTCTTCCAGTAATATATATCGGTTAAGGTTCTTCATATATAAGCGGCGCCAAAGACTTGCTACAGTAAAGCTGCTGTTCAAAAAAAATGAAGTATAGATGTCGCTCCATCCCAATACGACAGATAAGAACGAGCCGTCAAATTAGTGTTATGAGTCATATGTCATGTTAGTTTAGCGATCAAAGCATACCTTGGCTATAATGGTGGATGGCGCGGGTTAGAACCCCGCACATGACTATAAATTTTCCTCTCGTTGTAATATTGTAAAATACTGAAATATTGTGCATAGAAACGAATCCTCAGTGTACCAGTCCCACTCGTACTTAACTGGTTAAATGTATGTTAATAGAATGGTAAGATTAGCAGTCAGATAAAAAGCTTAGCTAAAAAGACGATGACGATTGCTCCTGCTCCTGGGAAATACACGCATATCATCACGAATATCGAGAACGCACATACTATCTTTGGGGAATACACTGTATATTCCCAGCGATACGGAGGATAATTGCAGATTGGCCATGTTTCAACCCTCACGTTTTGGCAGACATGTTTTAGTTATATGTAATAGAGAGCGTATTCCTATAGACTCTGTTCTTCATATGTAAATTTATCTGTCTGTAAAAACTTCCAACTATCTGATCCTTGATTTGTGTCAAGTTCACATTCCGACTACTGCCTGAGGCAGAAAAAAATAATCGCGCTGTCCATAGACATCGAAAGAACCGCAGAGTTCTCAAAAAAATTTTACGCGATGACTCTTTTTTTATTCCTAATAGGTTAGCCTTTAACCACTATCTCACCTGATGGTAAGTGATGCTGTAGTCGAAGATGTTGTTTAGGCTAACCTAGAATTACTATCTCTTAATGACAGCTGCCTGAAGACACAGTTAGGTGCTTGCGACTGACTTTCTACTTGAGGGTGGTAGCTAGCGAGGCGGGCATTCGCAAAATGCCCTACCACCATGCTATAACGACTGCCATCCTAAGACAACTGGGACCGACGGCTTAGTGTGCGCTCGCGGCACGGAAGCGCTCAGTAGTAATGTCACTAGTGGTCACCCATCCAACTCATGACCGCGGCAGACGTTGCTTAACTTTGCTGATCGGTTAAGAACAGCTAAGCAAACTTCGCTACGAGCGACTTCTCTAGCGTAAACAGCACACCATGCAGTAACTTTGAACGGGTGATTTGTTTCTTCGTGAGTGTGTATCACTGGATTTTCGGTGCCCCAGAAACGATTTTTTGGTTTATTCACGTACCTAACCGCTAAGATGGAAATGAGCCTCATCGCTCATGAAAAATCATCCTCGTTGAGATTCAGGATGGCTTTAGCGTAGCTTACGCGTGGTTAAACCAATTCATAGCTTATTGATTTGTATTCTGCGTTTGTTGACTTCACAAATATCAAAACCAAATTGACCTTTGGCGCCATTTGCAATAGTTATAGAGTTTTGCAATGGAGTGATTACTTTTGCCCAACCTGGCACGTAGGTATCTCTTTTGTTTACACGGGATCCACCTTCATTGTATTTATCTTGAGCTAGAAAATAGTTTATAGCTTCTTATCGCCAGTGGTGGGACAAGTGCCTAAAGTGCAACCATATAATGACCTGTCAAAGTCGTGACAGCTGAACGGCGTATCGAGGTTATAATAATCACGCTGTTTTCGGTCTTCGCGAGCAACTCGTTCTTATTGTGACATCAATGGGCCACCGCAATGTTGAAACATATTTTGTAGCAGAAATGTTTTCTTTAAAGCAGCCTGTTGACATGAACGAGCCCTAAAACTGATAAGTATAAATTGGATGATCTCGTATTTGCATTATTCTACATTTTATAAGCTCGACGAACTTTGTCGCCGAGAGTTCCATCGCAAAATATCCGGTTTTCTATCCGGTTACATCGTTACAAGATTACCGGAAAAGCGTCTTTAGTGACGTAATTTGCTGACGAGAACCAGTAGAATCCGGTTCAATCCGGTGTAGCCGTAGTTCATCGCGAGAGAATGGCTTTATTCTATTAAAAACATATAATTTATTATCTAATAACTTTGATTGTCACAAAATGTTATAATAATCCTACCTAAAATATTTATTATTTATGACAATAATATTTATTATTGCCCGTTGCAAAAGTTTTCTGTCCACATGAACGTCAGATAATGAATAGATTCAGGTGCTACTTTGCGGAAATCCATATTTAATAATAACAAATATTTTGAGATAACATTAAATTAATATTTTTATATAATCTCATTCGGTAATATTCAAATTATGATATGAAATACAGACTTTTATTGGCATATTTTATTTACATAATTCTTTAAAAAAAGTTAATTAAATCATTATTCTCCTAACAAAACAATGAAAAATCAAGAAAAGCGTATAGTCATTAAATCAAATACAGTAGTAAGTATGCATATAATTAGGTATTAAAAGGTTCGTGTAATCTTATTTTTTTTTAAAAAATTACTCTCATGTTTTAATACCCTCTATTATATGACAGTTACATAAACTACTATGATAAAACACTAAAAAATATATCTAGTGACAATCCCGCCTAATTTTTCTGTTAAACCCTAATTCAATTTGATGACTCAACTCCCAAGGAATGGTTATATTTTTCTCGCATATCTTGTATTTATATATTATGTTTGTTTCAATTTTTATATGTTAGGTACCTCGTTAGTCTTCCAAACGGCTTATGGATTTCGATAGGTATTGTATACATATTCGTCGTAAAAACCCAAGTGTTACTAACTTTAGATAGGTCCATGAATATATTATTATACCTAGGGACAATTCCGCCTTTTTGATGTCATAAAGGCCATGTTGCCAAACCTAAAAAATTGTCGACACGTTTTTTTTCCAACACGAAGCATCATCAAGAGGTCTTTATCTACTCTTCGAGCGCATGATCAATAAATATTGTCGACAAAATATTATTTTTTTCTTCAATATTTGTTATCATTAGTATTTTTTCGGTGTAGTGATTTTCTTAATAACTTTCTTTAAAAAAAAATGCGTCTTCTATATTGGAACTATTAGCTTCTCGTGGTTCAATCCTGAAATCCTTCGTTTCCTCAACATGCATTAAATGTAATATATAAATACCTAATATGAGTATGCACAAAATATATCTTATGGCAAAGTCCATTCTACCTTACCGTAAATCTCATTCCCAACCCTAAACTTGTAAACGAGTTACAGATTCGGATTGACATTTCAGACGAAACATACATAAATTATAACATCCAAGTGATGAATCGCCGTTGATGAGTTATTATTTTGAATTCCTTGGAAATTTTGGAAATGTTTGGAACTTTGGTAAATGGTTCGGAGTTGATTGTATTAAAACTAGGTTACTTATGTTGTTAATGATAGAATAATGAAAGTTAATGTCAAAAATAAGCATTATACCATTTTAATCTTTGCAGATTCAATAATTTTGTAGGTTACAATAGGGACCCTAAGATTTCAAAACTGTATCTTTGAGACGGCTATAGGTAGCCGACTGAAATTTTCACAAAACATATTGTGTTGGCAGATTGCCTAATAAATATTTATAAAAGAAAAAAATAAAAATAAAATTGGGGCTCTATACAAGAAATGTGTCTTTTTCACGTTTTTTATTTGTGCTCTATCGTCTACATACAAGTATTTGCTGTACATAAAAAAAACCAGCCAAATAGGGGTCGGACTCCAGCTATGTAGGTAAGTACGGTATCGGAGTCCAATTCTCAATTGGCTGATTTTTTCTGTACAGCTTTTGAGCTTTGGGCAACAAAGAACCAGAATTGAGCAAACTCTAGCCTTTGGGTTAGCCTTTGTCGATATCTCACCTGATGATAAGTTGAAGATGCGGTTGAAGATGTTGTTTAGGATAACCAAGAATAACTGGTTTTCAGCTGCCCCAACTAGGAGTGTGTAATATATCTCATAACTTATAAAAATAACCTGTAAATAAATATAACCATTGTTATAGATGAAATAATTTATTCTTTCTAGTTATATATGTTATTATATGTTATTATATATATTATTATTATTATTTCAAAAATATTTTACGTCTCTCCGCAGATGGAGGTTTTTATATTGCACGGGCCGGAGCCAAGTGCTATTTCTATTCTAGGGATAAAAATTTTCGCACAAGCCTGCAAGTGTTTAGTATGACTGCTTTTTGGAGCAACTTGTAAGCAGTCACAGGAATGTCGATGGTATCTAAGCTTGTAAGCAATGTTTTGGGTATGACCCCAGTGGTGGATAAGACTATTGGTATTGTTCTGGTGCTATTGATTTGCCACTGTGTTTTGATCTCTATTGATAAGTCTGTGTATTTTGCAACTTTTTCCGTGTGTGTTGTTTGTAAATTGTGTGTATTGCAAATCGCAATGTCTATAAGATAAGCATTTTTGTTGATTTTATCTAATACTGCAATATCAGGTCTGTTGAAATGTACTGTTTTGTCAGTTATTATAGTTCGGTCCCAATAAAGCCTATAGCTGTCATTCTCCAGAACAGATTGTGGTGTGTATTTGTAGTAAGGAATTTTTTCACCTGTAATTAATTTGTATTTGTGTGCTAAATATTGGTGTATGATAGCCGCCACCTGGTCATGTCGATGCTTATAGTCTGTTTGGACTATTGTTTTACAAGCCCCAGTTATATGTTGGATGGTCTCAGAGCTACTACAGCAACGTCTACAAGTGTCAGTAATGTGTGGGGTGCGTATTATGTGTTTTTGGTAATTTCGCGTATCGATTACTTGGTCCTGAATGGCTAACATGAAGGCTTCAGTCTCAGGGTAGAGTTCTCCACGCTGCAGCCACGCGTTCGACGCTGTTTTGTCGACATGCCGCTGTTGCAGATCTAGGTAGTGTCTCCCGTGTAAAGATTTTTGTTTCCACATTGCCATTTTGTCTTTAGCATTAGTGATAGTCTCGTTGCGTTGTGGGTTATTGTTAGAGAGATTTAAAGGTGTGAATTTCTTATCATTACGGTTTATTGCTTGATGTAGGGTGGATATTTCCGCGCGGTCATAGAAAAAGTTTCGAAGTGTTGATATTTGTTTATTATGGAGATTTTTAATATCAACAATACCTCTGCCACCCTCAGATCTTGGCAATGTTAGTCTTTGAATACAAGATCGCGGGTGGTGCTTGCGGTGAGTGGTCATTGTTGTATTGATAGTACGCTGTAATTTATAAAGATCGGTTTGTGACCAATTTATGATCCCAAATGTGTATGTGAGTACTGGTATGGCATAGGTGTTAATTGCTTTTACAATGTTTCGTCCGTTTAATTGTGATTTCAGAATAGAGTTAAGCCTGTGTCTAAATTTTCGCGTTACTTCAATTTTTGTGTGATTGTGGGATATCTGATGTGCTTGTTGGAAGCCTAAATATTTGTAGAAACTGTTTTGATCCAATGGTTCAACAACTTCACCTGTATTGAGCGTATATGGTTCCAATTGGACTGACTGGTTTTGAATAGTAAATGTTTTACATTTGTCGATTCCAAACTGCATGTTAACATCACTGGAGAATGTCTGTGTGATGTCTGCCAGTCGATGGAGTGATTGTGTGTCATTACTATACAATTTTATGTCGTCCATGTACATGAGGTGTGTTAGAGTGTGTGTGTCATGGCCATTATTAATATGGAGTCCTGTACCGGAGTTGTTTAGGAGTTTGGAAAGAGGGTTTAGTGCAAGACAGAACCATAGCGGGCTCAAAGCATCTCCTTGAAATATTCCGCGTTTGATCGAGATTTCATCCGTTACTATGGTTTTATTGTCCATTTTGATGGAAAGCTTAGTTTTCCAATGCTGCATAGTGTTTTCTAAAAATCTTATTATTAAGGGGTTAATTTTATAAAGTTGGAGTATGTAAATGAGCCAGCTATGCGGTACTGAATCATATGCCTTACGGTAGTCAATATACATGGTGTGGAGGTCTTCTTTGTTTTTGAGTGACTGTTTCATTGCTACTGAATCAATAATTAACTTTCTTTGCATCCTTGGCTAAACTTCCGGCATCCTTTTTGTTCTTCTGCTAGTATACTGTTTTCTGTTACGTGTTTAGAAATGAGGCGTGAGATACAAGATGTTATAATTTTGTATATAGTTTGTAGACAGGTGATAGGCCGGTATTTTGCTGGGTTTGTGAGGTCATTGTCTTTAGGTATCATATGAGTTATGCCTTGTGTAATATAGTGTGGCATTGTGTCTGGTGCTTCAATGAATTGGTTTATGTGTGTGTGAAGGATTGGGTGTGCGGAGGTGAATTTTTTGTACCAGTAATTATGAATATTGTCAGGGCCAGGTGCCTTCCAATTGTGTGTATTTTTGATGACTTCTATGAAAAGATCTACGGGAATGTATTCAAACTGCATTTGATCACAATCTATTTGCTGAGATTTTGCATGAATCCATTCAGCATCACCATTGTGCTGTACTTCATTTTCCCAGATTTGACACCAGAAGGAGTGCATGTTTTCAGATGTGGTTATAGGTTGGTTGTCAGATCTGGGAGTGTCGTGATGTTGTGTAGCTATTCGTCTATAAAATTGCTTCTCATTCATATTGAATTGTGTATTATTATTATTATGTTTATTATGGAAGGTTTTGTTTCGAAAGTTTGAATTCAGAGTCATCTACAGGAAAATCAAAAAACTACTTGTGAACAGTCATTCAATATCAATTTAGCAATGGTAGTCAAATCCAAGTTGTTAAAACTAATGGTGTTGATTTGCTCTAGATGGCATTAATTTTAATTATTAGAACTTATGGAAACAAAAGGCCATGTAGGCTGTACAAGTTCACTTGCCAAACTACACAAATTAATAATCTATAATATTCTGTGTTATTGTCTTATGAGTAGATATCGTCTTTATTAGAATGCGGTTAGGTTTATATTTCCTTGAATATTGTAAAAGATTTTTGGAGTTTTATTCGATTTAGTCTTTATAACAAGGGTAAAAGGTTCACATTCGAGTATATATTTCAAACAGGTTATTTTTAATATATATTCATTTTCATCTTTATTGTAAGAGTGATTAGGATCATAATCATAATGTTTGAGTATCTATACCAAAGGTTATTTTCTGAAGTTTTTATTCTATAGAATCTGTCGAGCGATTGATAGGTACGTTCATTTTTTGAGGCTAGGATTTATAACTTTTGTTCACCAGATAGTAAGCGCGTTATTTATGCACAAGTTCTATTGAAGTTTTAGTACCCATAACATTTTTTAAGCTGAATGTTGATTATTTGTTTATGCCTACTTATTAAAATGCCTAAATCAGGCGAAATATGGGAATATTTTACTTTCGTAGTGTACATATTTGTACGCTGCATTATTGTTTTGGCCAGTTAGTGGGGGTTACGGGAGGTAGTTTTCGCTGTCCTTAGACAGCGAGAACTAGGTACCTCCCGTTCATCCTAAACATTTTGACGTTTTAGTGACGTGTTAAGCTTCTCACTCACAAAAAAACCTATTTGTGATCATTTGTGTATTGCGTTTAAGGGCCCGTTTCAGAATGTCCTGATAAAGTTTCGGGTTGCTATTCAACACATAAAGTAACTGAATGATAAAAATGACAGTTGACATGCAGCGCGTTGCAAGCTTTAACCGATGGATAGGCTAAATCGATGACTGTGAAACGCAAAGATAGTGTTTTGTTTAATAAATATGTTCTGGGTAGCAAAACCGGAACTTACTCGAACATTCTGAAACAGGCCCTAAATATAATAAATGTATTTCAATGAAACGTACCAGGCAAACAATACCAGATGATGTTATACAATTAAGTGAGATATAATTTTAACTATATTTAAAGTACCAGGCAAACATAAGACCATGGGTTTCTATATATTATGATTACAAGCACTACCGCGTACTAAGCGAAAATCATAAAATTATAAATTATTGGAATACAAAAGCATCCGCCGCGAAATCGGAAGGACGCGGGTTCAATTCCCGCCCGGGGCAAAACATTTTGTATTCCAATAATTTGTAAATTTATAAGACCATGGGATTAACTTCAGAATTCAAAAATACTCTACTCGATCAAAGGCAGTTGTTGTTGTTGTCTTTTGATACTGGCTGTCTTTCTACCTCTTTTGTAACTGGCTGTCTTTCTATAATTTAACATAAAAAAATAACTAATTTGAGTAGTTGTAATAGTGTTGTGATTGAGTGATGACGTAAAAAAGAATTTTTCATAAATTGTAATTAATATTTAACCTTATACCTTTAATTTTTATTAATAGATCTGTTTTCCGCATCGGTTTTAGCAGTTGATCAACTTAACTTATCTAATGTGTTTTACTGAAAATTTACCAAGACTTGACAATTTGAAGTGTTTTAACTTAAGACAAGTGTGGTGTGTGCACTAATTGTGGAGTAGCTAAATTATACTGCTAGTACGTGAATAGTTCTGTAGAAGTATGTATGAAGCAAGCTTAAACTCAGTCTGTAATTTCTGTTTTAGTTTGCTAACATTGGTAGCGTCACGTCGTGGGTCTGAATTCTGGGTACAGTATAAAATAAAATCCTTTTAATTTCGAATCATTGCCAAGTAACATCGAAATTGAAGATAGGCTGGCACCTACTCCGTTTCAGCCTACGGATCTAGAAGCAAGATCTCGAACAATAATTGGTAATTTTTGCCACTAACACGTGTTGGAAATACCAAAGTTGCCAATTTTTGTTCAGTAGAGACCTATTTTTACAAAACATTTGTCTCCATAAGACGCCAAATGTAATTATATCTGTTCTTATTCATATGTCTGAGTGAACTGCATATAATTAAAATTTCTTAGATGGCCACGGAGAAAGGAACCATACAATATTTTTTAATTTATCACAAACATTATATATTTATTTAGTGGATATACAAAACTTCTTTGTTTTTATTTATTAATGAGAAAATTTTATTTTTGTTCACCACCGTGTTACATGATATATGATTCTGTCCATACAAAGGTTTTCTGGAAGAAATCGCTATATGCGATTAGACCGCCCATTGCTACCATAGTTTAAGAATATGCTATTTTTAAGATTGTTCTACTATATAAAATAATGGTGTGCAATAAAGAGTTTTGTATTGTATTGTATTTTCGCCAGTCAAAAGTACACACATTTAACCACATGATTGATGTATAATAACGTAGGATGACTAAATCTTATTACCTAAGTTGGTTATCGCTACTAAGCAATAAAAATCACATATAAACCTCGTTGCCGCCGTCCTCTTTTCATATTAAAACCCCGTCAAAACAACCACACACAACCCACAAACTTATTTTACAGGGACGCGTTCGGAAATCGAATTAGTCCCGAGTTCGCGGCGAGAGACGTTATTCCATCTCGGTCACACGTTACACGCTCTTTACTAAGTTGGTAACGCTGTTAGCGAGTTCTCGTTGGCTGGCAGTTGGCAGCACTGGATTGGTAATGGAACCTTGGGAGATCTCGTTGAGGTTCAAAGTGCAGTTGTTTGATTAAACACGAGTGCATTTAGATGTGTTAGTCCAAGATTTTATATATTATTTGCTTTGTACTGACCGCTATGACTATCCGCCCTTATTAGAGAGTAATAATTTAGTTAAAGGTGCAGGTCAGTCTTTTGTAAGATGCTTGTTATTTATTCTGTTATCGTCTGTTATGTATACATTTTTAAAGTTAGCCTTAACCACTATCTCACCATGGTGAGTGATGATTTGATTAAAGATGTTGTTTAGTCTTACATAGGATTACTGGCTATGCTTCCTACTCGGAAACACATTTCAACATGAACATTCTTTTAAAATGTTTTTGAAAAAAATAAGTTACAAAATATATCATAGATTTTTATACTATTTTTATGAGTCAAAAATCGATTTAGTAGCTGCAGCGACATTTTTGACGTCTAAATTCGATTATAGAAGTAGATTTTTTTTTTAATCAAACTGTTTATGAATTTGAATTGATATGACATGAATCTTTTTTACTTATGTGAGCAATCGTTATATTATATTGGCAGAACTACGAGTATAATAGAAAATCGCACTCAATCCCATATAATATACTTTTTATTCATCGGAACCCTGGCACCATTATTTTTTCATTATTAGATAGATAGATATATAGAAACACTTTATTTGCATACCATAAAAAAACATTACAGAAAATTAACACTAATATATGTGTTAATTTTGTGTAATGTTTTTTTATGGTATGCAAATAAAGTGTTTCTATATATCTATCTATCGTATACAAAGGGCGGTCTTATTGTTTAAAGCAATTTCTTCCAGACAACCGAACAGAAAGGATTTACAAAATTTGCCAGGTTGGCAGTTTACTAGGTATATAAACATATCAATTATTGACGAAGTACTAATTAAATTAAAAAAAAAAACTATATTAATATATAAACCTATATTAAACATTTAATAAATAAATACAAAAAAACTTATATACATTAGGTATAATATAAATAAATACTTATATACATACATACATACACTTATATTATTCCTATACTTTTATAACCTGTAAACCTTTTCACAGGCATAATAGTTATTTGTTATACAAGAGTGCAAAGTTGCTTTTTAACCGCGTGTTCAATTTTGATGACCGAGCAAGCGAAGGATTCTAAAATTGAATCACGAGCGCAGCAAGTGATTCAAAATTAGAATCCTGAGCGTTAGTGAGGGAATCAAAAGAGCACGAGGTGAAAAATCTTTGCACTCGAGTGCAACACGTAACTTTTCATTCCACCTCAGCGAGGAAACTACTAAATGCCGCGTAAAGAACCGCGTACAAAGCAAATTGAAAAAAGAACACCAAGAAGGTTCCGAGTCTGAGTTTTTAACAAATTAAAAAAAAGTTGTATGATATATTCGGCACCATAGAGGTAGCAGTAAATAGGTTTAATGTTTTTTTTAATTCACAAACTTAGTGCACACGATGATCTAAATTCAATTTACTTTATCCTCTAGAGAATAAAAACGGCTTTTCCACTCAGATATTGAAGATTAAAAATACTCTTTCCAAGATGGTGGGACGAAAATAATATTATTTCTAAATATGACTGGAAGCACTATTGCGTGCTAAGCGAAAATGTGCGAACGAGTTTGTTCCGGTGGCCGAGTACAATAGACATCCGGCGCAAAATTGGAAGCTACGGGTTCGATTTCTGCTGGCCTGGTGAAGTAACAATATCGATAGCTTTAAAATAGTCTCTGAGAGATTCGATTGTATCCACTTCATTCATAGCACGAATTGCACGCTTATGTTCGATAAAGATTGTCTCTATTCCAGTAAAAACACTAAATTAGCACGCATTAGTGGTACATAATTGCTTAAACATTATGCATTAAGTAACTTATCAACCCCAAAGTTTTTTATTTTTATTTTGTGAGGAAAATTTTCAAAACAGCTACTTATATAAAGGATAAAGTTGATGACACAATTTCAATAGACGTCCTTACCATTACATGTAAAGCCGGTAATCAAATTAAGCCCAACGCGATACATCACCCATTTTGCCGTAGAGTACATTCATCACCTTCGAGACCAATCAATCTTTCGCATTACAATGACGACAGGGACGAACTCAGGGCAGGGGCAGTATTAATATTAAATGCAATATTGTAAGTTAGATAGTAGCGGCAGCGTAGCTAGTAATCCTGGATGTTCGTTTAAGTTATTTACTACTATTACTTAATTACTTTAATTAAGCAACTTTAAACGGTTTAAATCGTTTAAATCGCGACAACCTAAGACAACAATATATACTACACACTTGTTGGTATGAGCTACTCATACTTAAAGTTAACCAACATTAACAATATCCCTTTACATATGTTTTATTTATTTGTGCCCTCCACAAATTGCAAATTCGCAATTTACACACACATATTCTTTAAAAACTATTTTTGAAGCAATGATAGCCGAGCGGTAGTAGATATGAACAGCCGTGCCGCAGGTCCATGGTTTGATTCCCACATCCCCACATGGAGAATTTTGTGAAGGCTTGCCTAGCTAGCTGCCACCCTCATGTAGAAAATCCTCGTCAAGCACCTAACAAAGTTTTTTGAAATATCAGGCACATATGAGTTTAACAACTATATGGCTCAGGGTATTGAGCGCAGTGCAGTGTAAATGTGATGAAACGCAGCTATTAAAGGCAGATGTTATGGCTTAACATTGATCAGGCTTCGTGGATGTTCCGTCACAATACTGTTATATTGTGGTAGGTGAGGGTTCGAGATAAATAAGCAAACATTTTTCAGTTTTTACCAGTTTTTATTCAATTCGTTATTAATTCTTTACTTAAAAGAATACTAAAACACTGAACTGTTTTCGTTTGGAACACTTGGTTCAAAATGAATCGCATTGTATCTCGTTTCGAACTCATAGTAAAACTGACTGGTTGGCCCGGACCCAACCTTATTAACGCCCAAAATCCATAGTTTCCAGAATGTTCAATACTAATATAGATAGAAAATTAATAGGGACCATATATCACCCTTTTTACGTATACATTTTTGTATGATTTTGCACCTAATACAAATTACTACCTGTACTGTGATATTTACTAGTTGCACGAGAAATAAAACCATCACGCAGACTTCAGTTCATACTACAGTTCATTAGCATAGTTCTAGAATATTGTAAAAATGCCCACTGTAAAAAAGTTTCTGCAGTCTTCTGAAAACTGTCTGAAAGAGCAGTTCCGTCCCATTTCAGACGACAGAATGGTCAGGCTACCAAATGTTTTATGACATTTATGTCCACAGCACCCGCTATGTTCCTGAAGTCCGTCTCTGATTGACAACTCGTTAGGCCGACATTATCATGTCGCTGTAATTTGGGACCAGTGTTCCCAACGTCACAAGGATTCTCGATGATGGAACGCTTGTGACAAGAATGGACGATGTGGCTTCATTCCTGTCATTAATTTAATAACGTATGATGTAAATCCCGCGTTTTACATTCGGTTTTGTCTACACTCAGTACAAATTTTACCACAGACTTGACCTTCACTGCAACATGTGTATAGGCCTCTCTAGTGTAATAAATAGGTCGTCGTTTTTATGGTTAAATTTTTATACTATGTATTAGTGTGGTTTTAAATGCTAATGGTGCATACATCAAAACAATAATATGTTATATGATCGCTTGAGTAGGCAGTACACTTAAAAATATGAAAGGGCGTGATTTCTTGATTAAAGAGATCAGTGGCTAGCGACCACCCTCAAGTAGAAATTCTGTCGCCAAGCACCTAACGGTGTGTTCTGGCAGCTGTTCTTCAAAACCAGTCATTCTAGGTTAGCATGAACATCATCTTCGTACACATCATCACTTACGATCGGGTGGGGATATAGTGAAAGGCTAACTATTAGCAAAAAAAAAGTAAGTGGAATTTAAACAGAAAAGTGCCTGTATCTTACAACTCTTGTTTGCGAAAAACAGTGATTCTGTATTTTTGCCTTTTTGTTAGGATAATAACACATATGGTGCAGGCAGGTGCACCATATGTGTTCCAAACTTCAATCCTAAATTATCCACACTACCGAGTGTAGATCAGTTTAAGTTTTACTACACAGAAACAAGACAATGAATCGTAACTTTTATTTTATAAGACTAGAAATAATGACTACCTACTGCATCAGCCGGATCATCCACTGCTGAACAAAGGCTCCCCCATTATGGGCGTGGGGGGTTCCATAATCCCCACACTTGGCAGCCGTCTTCAGGATCTTAGTCTGAGATATAAGTTCTTCAGAAAACCCTACTGCCCACCTTCCGGTGTGTTACCTTTAGGCCCCTCTACCATCACCCAAGGGTAGGGTGACATTCTAGCCCAGCACCCCACAGAAATGATTACTTACCTTGAAATTACTAGAGTAGTTAACACTTGAACATCTAGAAGGGTTTTACAAATTAATGGAAAAGTGTGTGTGTGTGTGTGTAACTTATTTTTAGATGATTAGTCCATGTAGAAAATGTAATGTGTCATGTATTATTTTAATATATTATAAGAACATACCACTGCATAAAACCCGGTTTTGTTTTCTTTTTCAAATTAACGCCTGTTAAAATAATAATTTTAATTGTGCACAAGACAAAAATGTATTTCCTATGTAAATTAATTTTTGAAAGTGCAACTTTCCCTGAAGCATTAAAAATCCAATTCACTTTTTCTTTACTAGTTTCACCGCAAAGTTTTAAAGATAAAATATTTTAAAACGGGTAATTCCCTAAGCTGAATTCCTTTGCTACATATAGGTAATCTAGGCTACATAAGCTTCCTGGGCAACCGCAACTTATCTGTTCTAGACATGTCTGAGCAAATCGAAAAACTTTAAATGGGTCCAATTTTCAATTCCCCCACCCCCCTTCCTTATTCCTCCATCCGCGAGACGTAGAGCAATTAAAAGAAATGCCCCACGACGATTCAGTTCTATGCGGATGCTTAACAACATACAGTAGGATAAACTTACAACGAAAAAGCTGTTCCATGGCCACGTTTTATTAGACATGTTGTAGTACAGTTTAATGAGATATGATGGCATGATTAAAAAATAATAAAAGATAAACTTGCTAATGGTTTTGATAAAATAAATCAGAGCTAAATAATTAATTAAAATTTTTGAAGTAGATTCAAGTACGTGGAATTCTAGCACCTGGTAGTATGTTCCGGCAGCAATGCTTGAGAGCCAGTATTACAGGCACGCGATACTCAACAACTGTATGTTTCGGGCGCTTTGTAGTTCATCCCTTGTGCCAAAATGTAGCTTTTATAGGCAGAGGTTAGCGCTTAACAACGAGTAGGCATCGTGCTTGTTCCGTCACAAAAACATAAAAAAGCAATAGCCACCGAACATAGTGTTTCGACCCCACATTAGTTCGGTCAACTCGTAAATTTTCATAACTGAAGGTTCAAGTGATATTGGTAAAGAGGTGAATACTCCTTTTACACTTGTGAGATTATAATCAAGGGCTTTTTATAATAATCTCACAATTGATTTACATAATTTATGAAAAGTTTCACCTTTGTGTTTATGGCCGGATGCAAGAACTGACGACAAACCTCTTACGGAATGATAACAAATACTTTTAAAAGTATCCTAAAAAACATTAAATAATATTTAAATAAAACACTTAAAAAAGCATAAAATTATATATCTAGTGACAATTCCGCCTAATTTTCCTGTTATCTACGTGACGTCATAAACATCACGCAGCCTAACCGGAAGAATACCCGACTAGTTTCGCTTCTAATCGAAGCATCTTCAAGAGGTCTTGACTTACCGAGCGCACGATCGAGACTAAACGGCCAGCTTTTTTTTTTTTAGGGAGGACAGAGATGCTGGCTACCGCCTGTGCGGTCGTCCAGCTCCACCGGGTTTTGGGCGAGGGCCTGGCCCTACAATAGCCCGGGAGGGAGAAGTGCCGATGGCACTTCTCCCGAGACGGGCGTAGAAGGCGAAAAGCGCCTTATACCTCCGTCTCCTGCGGACGCCGAAAACGTGCCGCTACTATAGGAGGGGTTGACAGCGAGCTCAAGGGCACCACTGTGGTTCGGACCTCGGCTTGTCTTGCTGTCGAGAGACATAAACGGCCAGCGGCTAAACACGCCTTTATATAGGCCCGATCGTGACTCACTGTTCTTTGTTGTAGCTTACAATTGGTAAAGATATACGTTTTATAGTGATAATTATATAAAAAGGTTATTGAATTGTTAACAGAAAATTTTTAAGTTATATACGGTATGTTTAGTGTTTACAAATATGAGAAATGTTGAATAATATAGTAAACAATATAAGGAAACTAGTTTTAAATTTAAAATTATGAAAGGGTCGCAGAGTGACGTCAACACTGGTTCGGCGGGTAGCTCGGTTCGGCCAGCAGGCGGCTTCGATGAAACAGTCACGGGACCTGCTTGTAGCTACTCGGGACACGTGGGGATGACACGGTGGGTAGCGTGACTCGTAGCGTGACGTCATCACTGGTAGCTGGTTCGACGGGTGGCTTGGCTCGGCACGTTATGAAAAAATAATAAACAAAAATTACAAATAATGTTTAAATTATTAGGTTTCAATTTGATTTAATCTGTACTTAATTAAATGCTTTACATTTTTCTTGTAATTATTCAATTTGACTCCTTTTATAGCTTATTTTGATAATTGCGTAGTCCATTAGACATTGATTTGACTCGTTACGTAATACTTGGAGGGGAAAGCAAACTTGGCCAGTTGCAGGGAGAATTCGAGTCAGTCTTCAAAAGATTCTCGAAGTGGCCGGACGTTACTGTACTTAATACGCAAAGTGCCGTGTATAATATACGACAGTACTACATATAGGTATACAGTGTTTGATAGTGAGTTTACCCTAATTGTGGAAGATAAGTGTGAAATATAGCAGTTGTGACATGGTAAGCCGGAACTTTATTACAAAATAGTTTGTGGCGACAGATTATCACTAAAAATACGTAACAGTGGGGATGAAACCAATTGAGTCTGTTCATTCAGCAGCGCAAAGCCTACACTATGTTTTGATATTTCTAACTGTTCTAATACACATAACCTGAACCCCTTGTCACAACAGTGTAAGATTTCAAACGTATTACAATCGAGGAGTTGATGACCGCTTTCAATTAAATGTTTGGCAAAATGAGACTGTTCGGGATGGTCGTTTCTAAACGCGGATTTATGTTCTTTATATCTGATATCAAAATTACGGCCAATTTGACCAATATTAACGCTGTTACATTCGTCACAGGTAAGTTAGTAAACACCGGATTTTTTACCGTTTTCCAGTCAATCTTTACCGTTACATAAATGACGTAGATTTTGATTTGTACGAAAAGCTACATGGACGTTATTTTTCTTTAATATGTTGGAATTTTTTTGAGATATTGGTCCCATATACGTTAAGCTGCCTACGTACTTGATATTTCTATCAGAACGGCAAGAATAAAGAAGTGACCTAGCCCTATTACGTTGTTTGGTCTGAATTAATCGATCAACTAACTGTTTATTGTAGCCGTTGGAAATAGCAATTTGGTATATTATATTAAGCTCTTTATTATAGTTGTCTTGGGTCAGAGGAACCGATAACAATCTTTGGACATAACTTCGAAAAGCGGCTAATTTGTGTTGAATAGGATGACAAGAACTGGAGGGAATAGCAACATCTGTGTGTGTTGGTTTTCGATATATTTGGAATTGCAATTTACTGTCAACTCTTGTAAGCGTTAGATCCAAAAAGTTGATAGATTGGTTATTCCAGTTTAAATTAAATTTTTGGGTGTATATTGTTAAGTTTCTTCACAAAGATATCAATTTGGCGGGAAGTGCCAGTCCAACAAATGATTATATCATCAACGTATCTATACGGAATCTTACGGAATGCTTTTAATGCATTTGTGTGCGCCAAAAGTGCGATTAAGCCAGCATTTTATTACCTTAGCCGTGAGTAGTAACTTGCTGGTCTTGCGTAACATTTTTCTATTCATCCATATAGTTATTCATATAGGAATTTAATTTATATCTAGCCTTAAATTTTAAAAAACCTTTTTCACAAACAATATAGAAAATTTTATTTCGTACAACCAATTGAGACGGTTAAGAAAACTAAACTTTATCGCCCGAATTCTCGTCTTGTATGTTTTCACAAAAGCACTCATCGGTTTGCCTCTTGTTCCCGTACGTCGTTACACCGGGAATTAACCCGTAATAGGCCGGCTGAAACACCTGCAATTAGGTGGAAAAACAAAAGATTCTTCTTTTAGTTCTTTTTTAGGGTTCCCTACAAGAAAACGGGATCCTATTACTGAAAGTACGCTTTTTGTCACTACTACCTTTCAATGGCTGTATCCTTTGGAACTGAGCAGGTAGCTGATTGAAATTTTAACCGAAAAAGTTGTTATAATGATGAATATGCTTATACATCCATCGTTTGGAGGTAAAAAATAGTTTAACAGCTCTCCATGAAAGCCAGTTCTAGGTTAGGCTTGTTTACCTTAATTATATGTCGAATACATCATCATTTACTACCTAGAGAGGAAATTCTCAATGGCTAGCCTATCATCAGTAAAAAAAAAACTTTTTTTTGTAATGTTGTTGTGACGGGAGTAGCGAGAGTCCAACCTGATGTTAAGTGCACTTGCATGACAAATTGCTATGCGCCCGTCACAACGATACATATACAGTTGTTAAGTCTCACGTGCCTGTAGTTCTATTGGATTTCAGGTACTGCTGCCGAAACACACTGTTAGGTGCTTGGCGAGAGATTTTCTACTAGAGGGTAGTAGCTAGCCAGGCGAGCGTTCGCAAAATGACCTTCCACTATGCGGCGAAGCTCAAGCCGGTAGCGAAGATCGAAACATTGACTTGCAGCACGGCAGTCCGATATAATCGGTCATCCATCATTGCTTATTTTACAAATCCAAAATTAAAACTTGTTTCTAACACAAAGACAATTTTAAAAGCTTTGCCTTTAGTTTGTTGGCTGGCTGCCTGATTCAAACCCTTCTTGGAAATACTATTATTAGTAGTGTACCAGCTAAATTCCCAGTACAATTGAGAAATTGTTATAATGGTATATACCCAATGTGCAGCAACATCTCACTTACATCAACGTTAAAGGTGACATGCTGTTAATTGGGCACATATCACCTTTACTCGCTTTTCGAGTAAGTCGTCCTTTTAACTATAATAAATACAATGCCAATTTTTACTTCGGTACAGCACGTTAACAATTTCACGCCAATCTTTAACTCCTTCGAGTACCCACGAGTGCCTTATATCCCTTAGGAGCTTAGTTGAGGTATTGTTGGATTTGTTCCATTGATCGCTAAAGTAAGCCACGTTGCAGCGAAACGTGATCGGAAACGGAAATATCCAGCTTACAATTTATCTGTGGATTTGCAGATGTTAAGACGAGGCTGCGGAAAAAATACTCTCATTCGACTAGTTTTTTTAAGCAACTTAAATATGCAATCGACACGATAACTTAAATATTTGATTTTTCAAACCTTTTTCTATCCGTTGTTAAGACAGAAACACATTTGAAAGAAATTTACTCGATAGTTTTAATTTTTTTAAATGAAGCCTTTTCTGTGAATTATTGGATTTTTCTTGGAAACTACGTCAGATACATATCAATAATAAATACACATAGAAAGGAAATGTAGTTTATTATCCACTGTAAAAGTAAAATTTACCTAGAGCTATTAGTATTCTCATAATAAATTAAATTGTGTTTTAGACTTACGACCTTTAGTTCTGTGCAGGATTACGGTCAATCGGAAGATTCGATATTCAACCTTATTAGCTTACGGTTACGAAATGAAATCAATGCGTAAGAGCTGTCCTTCAGTGCCGCGCTGTGCGCCGTTGGACGTGGACCTATCGCTCGCGCGCTATCACCTGTGCTGTGCAGTATAAATACGTATCTTGGTAGGTATATCAATCAATATGGGAAATAAAGATAACTAAAAAATAAAAAAAGGAAGCAGAAGAGTCGATACAAAGACTTTGCAAGAATTATGAGAGAGGCAAAAGCGTATAATATTTCAGTTTTTTTTTACTGCACCTATGCAAATTTAATATTCGTTTGTGTTTTGGTGTTTATTCTATTCATGAAACATACTATCTCTACCGAACTAAGAGATTATATGCCAACTAAGTTCCTATAGTACTGTAATGGAGCTATAAAATAACTATATGTCGTACTAATCTAAGTATGATTAGTAAGGTACTATAATAATATCTAGTATATGTATAATTATGGTCTCACCTGATGGTAAGTGATATGGTTGAAGGTGCCAAATAGGTGTAAACTAAAATTATCTGGCTCTAAAGTACAGCTGCCGTTCAACCGTAAATGGAGTTGAGTGTTGCTAAATAATAATAGCACAAGCGTAGCAAATCAAAGCATTTGGTTTGGTGGGTAGGTATATCGCAATAAAACATCGAACATTGTTTATGACTAGATATAGATTTATATAAATGAAAGAATATTCAGAATCAGGCAAGTAAGTATATATTCAAGAGATTATCTACCAGTAAAGTCACCTGCATAGGTATACTTTTAAATATACATTTTATCACTTAGACATGTACATATAAGTATCGATTTATACAAAAATAATAGAGTGGAATAAATAGATTGTGTATATATATTAAAATAGACTGTGCTCATAAAATGCACCTTCTTTCTCAGGAAAAAAATAAATAAATCAGTCGAAGTCCGAGATCACTCGGAACAGGGAGAACTGTCGGAGTCGCTATCTCATATAATAAGTTTAGACTGTTCTTCCACTACATGAAAATAAGTGAGTAATTCTTTGAATAAAGTATTGCTAAATTTGCACATTTTATTCACAGGAAATTTCGTAAAGGAAATATTTTTTATACTACCTATATTAAGCTAAAAATTATTTTGTATCTAAAAAAAAATAGCAGAGCAGCAGGTAAAATTAAATAAAAAAAAGTATACTTAAATACATTAAAATTTTCTTTTTAACACTAAAAAAAATTGTTTTCATAATTATCGCCCTGCACTTGTCACACCTCTGTAGGGTCGGTATAAACAATATATTTTTTCTGAGTACCTACACAAAAGACAACGCTCACATAATTGTGCGGAGTAAGACTTAAATTTTATGGCCGACCTCCTATCTGAAGCAATACCCCTTTGCGAATGCCATCGTTGATATGTATTATACTCGCCTTCGCCCCCTTTTCGGTTATTAGGGTATTAGATAGATGGTAAAGAGCGATGTTGTACTCTTGACGTGCCAAAAATCTGACGTGCAAATTATCTGAATTAATGTATTTAAATTCATTTATTCATATTCCGAACACCCCCTTTCTGATGG
Source organism: Plagodis dolabraria (assembly GCA_963854805.1). Taxonomy (NCBI): domain Eukaryota; kingdom Metazoa; phylum Arthropoda; class Insecta; order Lepidoptera; family Geometridae; genus Plagodis; species Plagodis dolabraria. The sequence continues at coordinate 1,774,117 of OY978459.1, read as the reverse complement.
CCGAGCTTCAGCAGGGGCCGAGCAGTTTGTATGGTGGCCGTCTTGAAATCGCCATTTTGGATTTTTTACAGGTGTCATTCGACTGCTCTCCCGACATTTATCCTTACTTCTACCTTTTAACAAATTATATCTACACATTCTAACAAATTGTGCGAAATTGATTGTCAGACAAACAGAAATGTACAGTTGCTTTTCTGAAGGCTTCAGGTAACTGATTGTCTGTAAAATGTATTTTGCAGGTATATATATCAATAAAAAATCTGATTGATATTATCAAACTGAAGACTAAATGCATACTTGTTATATAACTAAATGCTTATTTGCCGTGTAGTATGGAGACAACAAATTAAAAATAGAAATTCTACAAATGATGAAGAATTTTGGAGGAAAAAAATGGAGACAAAACTAGTCACATTCTATATGGACTGCCTTCTGTCCGAGCTGGTCTTTCTGGTCGATCCCGCCACCCAAAGAAAAGAAAGAATATGCGGATACTTCTAGAAAAAGAAAAAATCAAGAGGAGGCTGTCGAGGGTGACTTGCAACATCAAAGTGCAAATGCTTCAGTACTTCCTCCCGCCATAAAAAGAAGACTTGACTTAATGTTGTCTTACGGGTGACGATTGAGGGGGCTGCAAACTTGAAAAAAAACTTGACTTTCCGTTCCAATACTCGTTCTTTCTCACGTACACTTTTGCATATCATTATCATATCTTTTGCATATCTGTATAAATTGAAAACAATATATTTTTTATTTCATAAATGATTTTTTGTTAATTTATATATATCTTAACCCACTTGTCTGCCATGTTGCATTAAAAGAAGCTTGTATAACATGTTCTCTACAATGTTTCTGCAGTTGTGTGTTTTTTTTTAATATCCCAAAGTTTAAGGCCATTACAATTGCGTATATAGACTCTTCTGCAAGTTTGGTAAAAAAATCTTATCCTGCTGTTTTGTGGCTAGATCTATATCTGGTTGGTCTAATTTTTACCATAGTTGGTATCTAAAAGCAGAGTAGTAGTAAAATAACACTTTCTGTTTACCACTGTAACTGAAAAATAAAACGTAATAGGATGTATACGAACATATATTTTCAACATTAGTAATTAATAGTTAAAAATTATATGATGGCAATAAAAAAACAACCTACTTTATATTATTATGGGAACGTGTACCGTAGCACAGTTATGAAAATCTATAATTCATATTTGTATGACGAGTCATGGTAAAATATATTGCCCACAACTAATATTTAATCAAATCAAATCCATTTATTTCAGGTCAATTGTACCCATATTCACCGAATATAATATAATATTATGCTCATTCAATTTGATGGTATTTTACTTTATTCTAATGATGTGTAATCTGATTAATCGCAATCCAAGATACTGAGAACAATGTTGATTCATTCATAAATTATCGTCCACGCGGATGCCAAGTGGTAATGAAATTTTTTTAGTAAGTTTAATCAGTAGAAATCACTTTTATTACTACGGAGAATTTAAAAACACCCCCCATTTATCAATATATATCGTGCCGTTTAGGCTGTTATGTACCATCATCATATTCCGGCCCTTGTCTCACTTTATGTTGGTTTGTTGCAATATGTTTTCTCTATAAACACAGAGACAGCGACACAACAACATAGCAAAGAAAAAAAAAGACTTGAAAACAATGTTTTTAATTCAAAAGTCTGAAATAACTGGTTAATATCGGTGCAATATGATCTCAATTTTGTGCTCATGTAACTGACTTTGACAGGTTATTTGATATACTGATGACTACAGACTTTACTAGAGAGATTATTATTCACATATTATTTATAGATTTTATCACTATTTAACAATAACTTTCATCTATATTCATAGTTGCCACTTACATTAGTTGCTAGAAGCACTGCGATCGTCAAGGCATTTTGGCAAATTACTTTTTAGTAAGTTGACTGTAACTGGCACACCGTTCGACCGATGTTGATGAAATTAAAATGAAACCAATTAAGAGTTAAACTGTACTAGCAAATAAATAGTCTTCAAGATTGTAAGGTTCAGTAAAAAAGTTATGTGTGGTCAAACATAAAATAAATAATAGACAAGTCAATTTATGAACCCTCTTTCTTTTGAGAAGTCAGTTAAATATGTATAATATATATATACCAATACATACGTACATAATAACATGTACCAATAAAGTCGAGCAGACATGATCGTATTGTAAAAAGTAAAACTCTTGACTTTAGTTTTATGAGCTACTGTCGACCGAAAGAATAATTTTTGAAAGTAAATCAAATAATCAATTTCTTACTAAGAAATATTAGTAATGTTGATAAAAATAAAAACGTGACATCAATTGCGGTATATACAAAGTTACTTTATGTATCGAAATTCGTCACGTGAATAAGATTATGAAAAAAGTTGAAATCGTCTCAATGGTATCTGTGTTCGCGAATCTAAATATCAAGTACACAAATATTTTTATAAGCGAGACGCGTGCGCCGCTGCACATCGCGTCGGTCGGTGCAGCGGGGATCGTTGCGCCGCATGGGCGGAGCTAGCGTGGGAATTATTTTTAACTGCCTCGACTTAAATGAAAATTAAAAATTAGCATGTAGGGCCTAGAGTTGCCGATTGATTGTCGACCATCGATAGTATATTGATAGTCTATCGAATGAATATCGATAGATCGCGCTACAAGAATGTCATAGGTGGCTTCGTAATCGGCAAATCTATCGATACTTGAATTGTCCGCAATAAGTACTTAGGTAAAAAACAATCGATAATATCGATAGCATTGTTTTTTTTAAATATATCGGCCCATCTGATTTTAAGTGGTACCTCTGCCTATAAAAGTTGCATTATGTCATAAATCAAATTGCAATGCGCCCATTACCCTGAGTAGTTATTCTGCACTATGCATTTGGTTATCTCGTTTAACAGTAATTGACATAGTCACACAATCACATATTACGGATACCATGGAAGTTTATGCCCCTGTAAATAGCAATACTGTTATAAAGTTTCAATTAATACTATTTCCTATTTCGGTACCTTATGTGATACATAGCGTAACTGATTTTCATGGTCAACTATTAGTTGCAATATAGTTGATGATATAGTGCATATTGAAACTATCGATACTTTGGCAACAGTTTTTGGAATCTTTATCGACCAAAGTGACTATTTGCCTGGGAATGTTGAACTTTCCTGATTCCCAACTTATTTTTTCTATTCTAAGTATTTGCATTTTTATTGTAAAGCAAAGACATGGACTATAGTGAAACATTGTAAAACTATTGATAGTTTAATGAACAGATTCAGGCGTTACTTTTTTATGCTTGATAGGTTAGCCTTTGACCCCTATCTCACCTGATGGTAAGTGATGAAGTGTTGTTCAGGCTAACTTAGAATTACTGGCTCTCAAGGACAGCTGCCGGAACTCATCGTTAAGTGCTTGGCGACAGATTTTCTGCTTGAGGGTGGTATCTAGCCAGGCGGGCAATCGCGAAATTCCCTACCACCATGCTATAATGACTGCCATCCTAAGACAACAAACAGGACCGACTGCTTAACGTGCCCTCCGTAGCACAGAAGCACTCAGTAGTGATGTCACTAACGGTCACCCATCCAACTCATGACCGCGGCGGACGTTGCTTAACTTTGCTGATCGGTAAAGAACAACTAAGGAAACTTCGCAACGAGCGCTTAAAAAACATTTGATTTTATTGGTACTTTTGCAAGACTTTGTGTGCAACCTTCGACCTTATAGTTAGCGAAGAATGTAACAGAGCAAATTCAAATTCAAATTCAAAGCGAAGAATGTAACAGAGCTACTAAAGGGTACATACCCTATCACCCCCCGAGGATATCACTAAAACGCAAACGTCTATTGTTGACATTTATGTAACATATTTGAAATAAGTTCTTTTAATAATAAAAGAACTTATTTCAAATATGTTACATAAATGTAAAGGGAAAAGCAATTTTCCGCTTATAAAAGCGGAAAATTGCTTTTCCCTTTTTGAAAACTAGTTGCAGAGTTCAGTCACCTAATGAGCAGAAAAGACTAGGCCAACTTAGCTAGCGGGTTGCCATTAAAATCAATATCTATCAAGTGAATTGCAGCCAGCAACTTCTTCATTAGAAGTCTAACCGCCTCTTTTAAATAACTCAGAACAACTTTTATTTAAATCTGTATTGTTACTCTACCCACAAACAATTATCGAACCATCTCATAATCAGAAAAGTTTATAACAAACAACTTACTCTTAAGTATCAAAAACAGCTGTAAGTATCCAAAGAAACTTCAATGATATTCCACCTATTATCCAGGGGTCGAATGTTGCCAAATAAGAAACTAATTTCAAACTCGCTTTAAACCTACTAGAAAAAAGGTTTTTGGTTATAAAGCCGCCTTGTTAATAGACTATATTCGATATTAGAGTTCGTTTTTTAACGCGTCGTTTCAATTCACACAGCGGGACTTTGGGGTTTGGTATAAGATATAGAATAAAACGATTACCAAAAGATCACCGCTACTCCAACTTCCTTTGTATTCAATGTTATACGTAAAAACAAAAACTATAAAATCTTAAAAACAAATATAGGTTTGAAATGTAAAAGTAAAGCTTCTTTTTTAAAATAGTTTGATGAATCAAGCACGACGCCCACTTGGTGTTTAGCAAATACCTTTGCCCTTGACAGATGCAGTTTGTAAGAAGTATATACCCTGCGCCCATCACCTTGAGACATACAAGCCTCATGTACCTGTAATTTCCCTGGCACCCATATCCTATAATAATACACATCAATGAAAACTTTACTGCTTGGCGGTTGAAATAGGTAAGGTGAGAGTACCTGCCCGAAACGACGAAATCGTTCACAAAGAGTTCAACTGCTACTAGGTGTCCTCTCTTTAACTTATCTTGTAATTAAAAATAAAACTTTCTTTTGACTCCGTTTCAACCCACATTGATGGCTTAACATGCCTTAACAAGGAAGCGCTCTGTAGTAAATACCACTAGCGGTCACCCATCCAAGTAATGACTGCAGCATTCGTTGCTTATCCTAGTTGATTAGTAAAAAATAACTACTTAAGCAGCATTATAACGCATCCTTACAATACATAATAATTTCTGTGTAGCAATTTATCACAGTCCTAAAGGTATACAATGTTGGCAGCCCGACATAAAGTATACTTGTTAACGGGCAACAATTAATAATGGAGTTATATTCTGTATGTTGTAATATTGTATAAATTGGTTCTACTACTTCCTTTTTCTGCCCTTTTCCTTTTTGCTATCTGCTTTGCTACGGTTCGCTTCACGACCGCCATCATTGTAATTAGTATTAAATTACATGGAATAAATCTAAAGATTCAAGTGAAAAACTGTTTTCCTCCATTCACCTACGCAAGCTATTCTACAGTCCACTGCTTACCAACTGAGGTACTCAACATAATAATATGGTCCATCTCGCCATCGACATTGGCGCATGGCGGCGGCCATCATCCATTATAACCTCTGTGGCGTGGAGGTTGAAGATTGCAACTTGGATCTCCTTGGTGTCCTACGGAACTCTGACATAATAGAAGAATAGACGGAGGCTCGTAAAACATCAAACTGAAGCCACACTTGTATACATGTGTGCGATAGAAGTATTGCCATATGAAAGCAAAAGTAACTAAATTGTAGGATTTATGGGAGAACAATTTTCGAAGATATAAATATACAGCAAAATCTGTGCGTAAGAATACTTTGCAATAACATAATAAATTTATATTGTGCAATATTATTATAATAATGCACAATCTTCACGATTATTGTTTAATATGATTCGCAATTTTTTATAGATATTCTAGACTTTACGTTCTCTAGGACACTAAATAATTGACCAAAGACGTGTTAGGTTACGTATATGGTATGGTTTCGTTGCAGGTGCCGTAATTGAAAAGAAAACTACTCGCGACGTAGTATTTTGTATGTTACTATATATGTATGTTTGTCCCCGTATTTCGCAGAAACTAGAAATTGTATTGCAAAAATTCTTATTTCATTTAATAAAAGACTTACTTACAGTCTTATATTAAATGAAATAAGAATTTTGTAAAATATAAAAGACTTACAGTCTTATATTAAATAAATAAAATAAGAATTTTTGCTTAGATAAAACTGTCATTTTTATCGAAATTGGTTCAGTAGTATTCAAGATATAAACATTTTTAATTTAGGAATTTGAGAGTTTCAATGACTCTGTACAAACTATCGGGTGGATTTGAATGAAATTCGGTAGGTTTATCACTTATACTGTAATTAAGGGGTATGTCAAATTTAATATTGCAAAAATTTGATGTTACAATTACAATAGTAATGAAGTGTGTTTGAAAATTAAACGTATTACCCAGTGAAGATTTGTGAATAAAATTTGTTGTTGCAAACATAACTAGTAAATACTATTAAAAATGCATGAATAAAAGTAATTTTAAAATAAACTAATCCGACTATAATCTTAATAACTAAAAAGGGAGAAATAACCTCAAAAGTAGTTAATTTATGTACCTACTTAGGTAGACGTCCAGTTGTGATACATTTCGTGTTTTATGTTATGTTTCGTTTTTCGTTCATTATTCATAACCGCGGATATCCAACCATCTATATAAGTGATCCTTATTGGAAATCTGATATGATTAACAACAATAACACAACAAGTAATACGGGAGTGTATTAAAAAATACTGCTAATTAACCATTTTTGTATGAAAGTTTTGGGAGCCTAGTCGATGTTTCTAACTTTTAGACCTAGAATTTCAATATTTACCATAGAAATAGATTATACTAAAAACATCAAACGAAAATTGGTTTGAGCATTCTATGATAATAAAATAACCGTTCCTGTCATTTGCAGGACTTTTTTCCAAAATATTTTTGGTTTATAAATGTTAAATTTTGAGAAATTATAATAATTAAAAAAACCAACAATACTCTATATATCGTTTTATATTTATCTACCGCATCTGCGACGGGAGCATATCATATGTGTGTCCTAACATGCTCTTGGTCGATTATTGTCTGCGTAAGTCATCAAAATGTAGGCTTTTGCTCAACAGTGACAATTATATAAAAACTTTATGCTATAACTTTTATTAACCTGCATACTTTTATAAGAAGTATCAAATTTCTTGGTCAAACTATCTAAGTACTATAGTTGCAATAATAACAAAGATATTGCACTATAACTATAATAAATTAAATTAACTTAAAACATGATTAGTTACAAAACTCTTTATTGGTTATTTCCACCATAAGATAAGATAATCCCTAGATTTTCCTAATAAACATACGTTTGTTTAGATAATATAAAGAATATAATGTTACTGCTTCACGAACTGACCATTAAAAACTACACACTTTTGGAAACAACCTAAAATGCATGTCTGGCAACACTTTACGATGGCACTGTTTACATTTTGGTTCTAAGTTATAACCTTAATTGCGTAGTATATTAAAGAAACTACATTTAATTCAATAACATACTTAACAAAGAAATTAACTGGAATGTTAATTACTTTCAGTACTTTCAGACACATTATTCACTAAGTGTGCCCTACATCTTAATAAGGATATTTTATTCAACTACAAATATCATTATTTTGTCTAGATAGATAGAGAATAAATAATTTAACTATATCTACTAAAAATTAAAAACTAAAATAAATAAATAAATTATTTTTTATTTAATTTAAATTCAATACCTATGTGTGAAAAGTAATTTCAGATAACTTTTCTTCACTGAATATGTTTTGTTTTTGCAGTGTTTTAATACGCAAGTGGGCATTTTTAGTTAATTTATTCCGTTGTGTGACGTGTGTAATGTGCGACCGTCTAACGTGAATGAGGTCAAAATTGGCCGAATTTGGATACGTTTGTGTGAGTGAGTTCTGTCGTACACAAAATTGGCCGAATTTGATGCTTAATTTTTGAATTCCATTAGACTCTCTCTTTCTTATTCATTTCTGAGCTCTGAGCTTGCGGACAAAGAAGAAAAGTGCATCAAGCAAAAATTATTCTGCGAGCGTAATTGTGAAGAACAACGGTGTCAGCGTGTGTGGCGGCAATCTCTATCAGCCACTAACTGCTGCGACCCAACACTGCGGGAAATAGGTATAGCAAGGCAATATCATCAGTGTCAACGTGTATGGCGCTAACCTTTATTAGCCACTAACACTGCGGGAAATAGGTATAGCAAGGCAATATCATCAGTGTTAACGTGTGTGGCGCTAACCTTTATTAGCCACTAAAACTGCGGGAAATAGGTATAGCAAGGCAATATCATCAGTGTCAACGTGTGTGGCGCTAACCTTTATTAGCCACTAAAACTGCGGGAAATAGGTATAGCAAGGCAATATCATCAGTGTCAACGTGTGTGGCGCTAACCTTTATTAGCCACTAAAACTGCGGGAAATAGGTATAGCAAGGCAATATCATCAGTGTCAACGTGTGTGGCGCTAACCTTTATTAGCCACTAACACTGCGAGAAAAAACAGTGAACTGCGAATTAATACTCATCCACTGCAAAGAACTGTGGCGAGAAACAGAAACTGTTAGCTACGAAGTACGAAGCATCCACTGTAAACAAAATCCTCAACGGCAACAACGTGCTACGAATCAAGACGCAGGCTGAGAAATAATAATCATAAGTATAGTATAACAGGTAAAATTATAATATAAGTAAGTGTATGAATTAGTGCCACGCTGAATTAATGGCACTGTGCGGATCCCAAAAAATTCCGAAATCAAACAAGGATTGTCAGGTTAAGAATGAGTGATTTATTTCAACATTCACAAAATGTACATCTAGACCGGTAGCGCTAGGTTAGGTTTCAAAAATATTAAAGTTGTATATGTTTTGGATATAGTTTCCTGACCATTTGCCAACCTAATACAGTAGTTTATGTCATCGTAAGTGCTTACTTAGGTAGAAATTTAGGTATTTGTCTTTGCGAACATTATCCGACGAAAAGAAAATTCAAGTCGAAAATGTGTCTTTCATGATAATAAAAAAATAGTACTAAATGTACATATGTATTTTGTGTCATTTCTCTCCACGGAAATACTGATATTTAACCAGTACCTACTATGGTGCCTAAACGGTTTTAAAAGAATATTATAATAGGTCAAATGGGTGTTACTAGTTTCAGGTCACTGGTATCCGTTGTACTCGTACATAACGTTTTGTGTCTAATTCATCCATGGCATATAAATATATATATATATTTATTCTAGAACACCCCGTTAAAGCCACAAAAGAAAATACAAGTAATTAGATTTTACGTCTTAAATATTATCATAGATTAAAGAAACATTATTCTGAGTTTGTGTCGTTTATATCCATGGAATATTATTTTTTGCAAATAAAACGTATTATTTCGCGCGAAAGCCGTGCGTGGGGTACAGCGCGGGCTCGGGCGTGGGCAGGATGCCTACCGGCCGAGGAGCGATAGGTGTGTTGTGGTTTGTTTACATTCGGTGCTGCGACAAGTGCGTGCATCTTATTTGTTAAGAAAGTTAAATTTATGTAAACGCTAATATGGAGAATGAAAACCTGAATTGTGTTATATGTGGTATCACTGGTATCATACTGGACGTCAATACAGTGATAGTTAAAAAAAGAGTAAAATAGAAATTTCGTCATTCCTTTGTATCCCCATGGTCTAAAACGGCACAAAATTATTTGTTGGCCATATTTAGGTGATTTGATAAAGTTAATATTTACTATTTCAATAGTAATTTTTTTTTACATTATTTTAACATACTGTCCGTTTGTCTGTTTGCTTGCACTGGATGAAAATGACACAAACTGGGTTTGCATACTACGCAAGCTATCTTAGATACTCGTACGATGCCATTATATTTTTAACTTTAAAATAATGTTGGAAGTTTTGATTTGAATTAAATCAAATCAAAACTTCCAATCAAACAAATTAGCCACAAATCATTGAATTGCTGAAAAATGCAAATTGCAAGTGATTGATGTGGCACAAAACGCAATACTAAGCTTTATAGATACGACTGTATCCACATGCAAGTAATAGCAACTTTAGATTTTTTTTAACTTATGACCCCAACATAGCCTAGCGCTACCGGAATAATCGGCCACCGTGTTACAAACGTTTGCGTGTTTCAGCCTTTCGACCGCTCACTGAGGAGCGCCATCTATGATTTTACTTAGTACTAAATGGTATGAACCTTTTGTGTGACGTCAGGAGCCATTTTCATATTTGTAATAGCTTCCGTCCAGGGTTGCACACGGCAATTTGGGTCTATTCAGCAATAAAACACGGTACATTTTTAAGAGAGGAAGGGCATAACGGGTTGACCCGTTCAAAATTCGGAGTAGCCCGACTGGGGAAGTACCTCCACCTTACAGAAGATCGCAGCCAAATAACACTGCTTTAATGTGGTGTTGTGTTCCTGCGGTGAGTAAGGTCGCCAGAGCTCCATGAGGAAGCGCTGTGCTGGTAGTGTTTGGGGATCAGCGGTGTGGCCATAGTGTTGTGCAGGCGCGGTGTGTTGTTGTGGCGGTCAGGGAGACCCGGTGAAACAGCTGCCCGCTGGCTGCCCGCAGGTTGTAGGGGTCCCGAGCCCAGGGATCACTTAATCTCCGCCCTGGGAGGCTGACCCGCCGCTTGCGCATAATCCATGGTATAGTTGGTCGTGCCGGAGGAGGAGACCGGAGTGGACCCGGCCGTCTGTATCATGGGGGGACCGGGGGCCCTTCCGGCTGCCACACCAACAAACCGTTTTACCTGTCCAGCACTCTTGGCTAATAACACTGCACTTTATCCCTCTCGCTACTGGCACAGCGTTTCCTCTTAATCTCTTCAATCAATCCCTTTTTTTTAATGCCTCGGAAAAAGAAAAGAAATGGTTTTTCAGCGGCCTCCCCGTCCACACTATCAGTGGACTTTTGTAACATCAGGGGACTTCACGCAAATATCAATGCAGTTCACCAACATCTTGAGACTGCACAGCCGACCCTTCTATTTCTAACGGAGACGCAAATATCCAGCCCTGATGATACATCGTATTTACATTACCCCGGGTACAAGCTGGAGCACAATTTTGTGCGTCGTGCTGGGGTATGTATGTACGTCAGGGAGGATATTTGCTGTCGCCGTCTCCATGGCCTAGAAGACAGGGACCTGTCGATTTTGTGGGCGCGTGTAGATCACGGTGGCCACACCAAAGTTTACGCGTGCCTTTACAGGTCCCACAGTGGTGACGCGGACACAATCCGGTTATTTGAGCACCTGCAATTGACGACTGACAAAGTACTGGTGCAGTACCCCTCCGCGGAGTTAGTGATATTAGGAGACTTCAACGCTCACCACGTTGAGTGGCTTAGTTCTCGGTCCACTGACTTTGCGGGAAGAACTGCTCACGACTTTGCCCTGGCCTATGGCTTCTCACAACTGGTGGTTTCTCCTACGAGAATCCCAGATATTGAGAGCCATACTAGTTCCTTACTTGACCTTCTGCTGACTACGCGACCGGACAACTATGCAGTAACAGTGGATGCACCACTCGGGTCATCGGACCACTGTCTCGTCCGGACGCAAGTGCCGTGCGCCCGACATGTTCCGCCCCGGCCTCCCGGAAGGCGACGTGTATGGCACTACAAGTCAGCAGATTGGGATGGGTTGCGAGATTTCTACGCATCGTACCCGTGGAGACAGCTTTGCTTCGCATCAGACGATCCTGACACCTGTGCAGCTGCCGTCGCTGAGGCGATACTGGCGGGAATGGAATGTTATATTCCAAACCCGCTAGTAGCAGTAGGGGAGAAGAAGCGAACGTGGTTTAATCGGCCCTGCAAAGATGCTAGACAAAATAAGCAAACTTTGTATGAGGCTTGGACCACGGCCCGAACTAATAAGGACCCTAACATCTCTGATGCGAAACGCAAATTCAACGCTGCTTCCAGGTCCAGTAAGCGAATGATTGCCAAGGCTAAGTTCGATTTCGTCAGCAGATTTGGTGAGAGGCTGACTAGCCTTCCCTCTGGAAGCCGTGCTTTCTGGTCTCTTGCCAAAGCTGCTGAAGGAAACTTTTGCCAGTCGTCCTTGCCACCACTCCGTAAGCCGGACGGAAACTTGGCCCATAGTGCAAAGGAGAAAGCTGACCTTTTGGGCTCTCTCTTTGCCTCGAACTCGACTTTGGATGACGGGGGCGCTACACCGCCTACCATCCCGCAGTGTGCTAGCACCATGCCGGAGATAAGCATTACCCAAAGGGAGGTCCGGCGGGAACTGCTTTCTCTGGACATCTATAAGTCGAGTGGGCCAGACGGCATACCGGCAGTGGTACTGAAACGGTGTGCTCCTGAATTGTGTCCAGTATTGACGCGTCTTTTCGCACTTTCCTACACCAAAAAGGAAGTCCCGTCTTCGTGGAAGACTGCCCACGTGCACCCTGTGCCCAAAAAGGGCGACAGATCAGACCCGACGAATTACAGGCCTATCGCCATCACCTCCCTTCTCTCCAAAATCATGGAGCGTGTTATCAACACGCAGCTTTTGAGATACCTGGAGGATCACGAATTGTTGAGCGACCGACAATATGGCTTCCGCCACAGTCGCTCAGCTGGTGACCTCCTAGTGTATCTCACGCACCGTTGGTTGGCACTCGCCAGCGAGAGTCAAGGTGAGGCATTGGCAGTGAGCCTAGATGTGGCGAAGGCGTTCGATCGGGTCTGGCACAGAGGTCTTCTAGCGAAGTTACCATCATACGGGCTTCCCGAGAGATTATGCAAATGGGTTGCCAGCTTTCTGTCCAGCAGATGCATAAGAGCCGTAGTTGACGGTAGCTGCTCTGATAGCATGGACATAAATGCTGGCGTCCCGCAAGGCTCTGTGTTGTCACCTACATTGTTCCTACTACATATCAATGATATGCTGTCTATTGACGGCATTCATTGCTATGCGGACGACAGTACAGGGAACGCCCATTACACGGGCCGTGCAAATATCCCTCGTTCCGAGGTGGAGGAAAACCGCGAACGGCTGGTGTCTGAAATCGAGAGTACACTAACATGTGTCTCCGATTGGGGTCGACTAAACCTAGTCCATTTCAACCCCACTAAGACTCAAGCCTGCGCGTTCACCGCTAAGAAAACCCCATGGTCTGTGGCTCCACAATTCCAGAACACCTCCTTGAACTACACTCAAAGCATCGGGATCCTTGGCGTCGACATTTCCAGCGACGTTTTGTTCCGAAGTCACTTGAAAGACAAGGTGAAGCTGGCTTCCAAAAAGCTTGGAGTGCTCAACAGAGCGAGGCAGTACTTCACATCGGGGCAAAGGCTGCAACTTTATAAGTCGCAGGTCCGGCCTCATATGGAGTACTGCTGTCACCTGTGGGCGGGAGCACCTGTATACCAGCTTGGGCCTTTAGACTCGGTTCAGCGACGTGCCATCAGAATTGTCGACGATCCCGAGCTCACAAGCGGTTTAGAGCCCTTAAGTCTAAGGAGAGACTTTGCCTCCTTATGCGTGTTCTACCGTCTGTACAACGGAGAGTGTTCTGAAGAATTGTTCGACTTGATGCCCACGGCTACCTTTCACTATCGCAACTCTCGCCATCGACAGGGAGTCCAACCTCACACATTGGAACCAGAACGGTATCGAACTGTGCGGGCTCAAAGGGGTTTCATTCCGCGGACGCTTCGATTGTGGAATGAGCTCCCTGCCGTGGTTTTCCCGATGAAGTATAGCATGGGGTTCTTCAAAAAGGGCGTGAAGAGATTTCTTCAGGGTCGGCAACGCGCGAGTGATACCCCTGGTGTTGCAAGCGTCCATAGGCTACGGTAACTGCTTACCATCAGGCGGGCCGTATGCTTGTTTGCCAACTTAGTGGTATAAAAAAAAAAAAAAAAAAAACATGGCAGTAGCCGTGCCATACATTGCCGAGTCATCAAACATGGCAATACAATTATTACTATTTTTCCGATAACTTGATCGATATTCGACAAGTAACAACACATCATTGGACGCTCTAGTGGTCGGAGGAAAAATGACTACGTCAAAATAGACATGACGTTCCTACTATTGAAGAAGCTATTCTAAGGACATGAGCATGACTCGATGAGCGGGGAAATCCTACTCCTTATTACCTATATTATAATATCTAATGCCAGAAGAAGCATTCAGTGAGCAAATCCGGGATGCATTTCCCACATTAATGGATAGTCAAATACAAGTATTTTAAGTCTCTGTAATTGAGTAATTCCAAATTAGAAGTATCGAAAATGAATAAGGTTAACTTTTGGTCAAAAGTTTTAACGCAATCTGAATTAAAATGCGAAAATTGAGCCGGTTTTGTCCGTAATTTATTATCCATTCCACACCATAGACAAATAATAGACAATATGAAGGAGATATATAAAATGAACAAAGAGGAAGAAGCAATTTTGGTTACGATAAGAAATTTGCATGATGACTGTGAAGAATAATGTTTTTATGTCATATTTAATTTAACGTGTCGATTTAAAATTAAAAAAATGTGCACGGCCATTTTGTAGTTTTTATTCCAAAACACGGCAATCTTGATTCCAGAACACAGCAATTTAAAATTTTGAAATGGCAACCCTGTCCCATTGTGTCTCTGCCAAAAGTTAGGTCTGGGCCGTGTTCCGCGGGTCAGAGTGCGTTGTTTGTTTGCTTTAACTTACTCGAAGGTTCCGAACGACCGGTTTGTTTTATAACCTCAAATATCGGTTTTGGCGGGAAATTTTGCAAAATTTATAGACTTTTTATGATGTTTGAAAAGCAATAACTACCGTTACCTGCAAAATATAAAAGAGTGCCTATAAATCTCTCATCAAGACATGTCAAGGTCATGTCAGTTAATGATTCAACATGTTAACGACCTCTTTTGATAGTTAAAAAGTTTCGCTCTAACTGAAGGTTGTGAACGACGTTAGAGTGAAAAGTTGCACTCCGAGTGCACTCGGAGTGCACTCTAACCGAGGTTCGCAAACTTCGCGCTCCTGCTGGTCCCATCTAGAGGTGTGTACCGGAGGCAATTTCAGCCTCCGGAGATTTTGCGGTGATTTTATTGAATAACCGGTGTTTCTCCGGTTATTCTCCGGATAGTCGGTATATTTTATTACTGATGCACAGAAAGTAACCGTATAATAAGTAATAATAATATAATAAGTAATATTCGAATTTAATGTGACCAATAATAGTAGTTTATGCACCTGTCATATAATAGAGGGTATTAAAACATGAGTGTAGTTTTTTGAAACGAGCCGCAAACGTGTTTCAAAATAAGATTACACGAGTGTTTTAACACCTAATTATAGGCAGTTGCATGCACTACTTTATTTAATCTCATGGCTATAAGCTTTTCTTGATTTTTCAAAAAAATAGTCTGTTTTTGGTTTATTTGCTCGGAACCAGAGGATTGCGCGCGCAGCGCGCTCACCACAGATAATGTGTATTTAAATTGAATTGAAACCTCCTTGGTCGGGAGACATTATACTTTAATAATTAAAAAAATGTTTTAATGCATTGTTTTCTTAGGAGAATAACGCTTTTATTTAATTTTCTGAAAGAAGTATGTAAATAAAATATGCCAATAAAAGTCTGTTTTTCATTTCATAATTAGAATATTACCGAATGAGATTATATAAAATATTTTTGAATGCAATCCAAGGAAAAAAAATGGTTTTGATTGTTATCAAAATACTTACCTACCGAGAACAAGTGTTTTTCTTGGGTAGCATAAACGGAGGAGAGCTCAATGGGGCAGTAGTAATAATGGTTTCCCATGTAGGTTAAAGAAGCAAAACACATTTATGGTATGAATGAGATGAGATGAAATTAATATTATCATTTTATGATATTCAAATGAGAAGTATTGAACAAAGATACATCCCTATCCTTATCGCGGCTGAATCGCGCGTTCAGAAATAGTTACCCATCAAATAACCGGTAGTTAATAGAAACACCGATTAGTCTCCCGTACCCATCCCAACCGGTGATTATCCGGTTTTTGAGAACCGGTACACACAATTAGTCCCATCCCATAAAGTAACTTTGTATATGCGTTAGCATCTATACGTAGTTTGTGCTTTGTATGCTGGTCCTTCCCTACGCCATGCGCAGCACAAATTATATAGATATGTCTAAAGACAGATAGGTAACAGACCTTCATGCGCCTAAACTTTAGTCGCCGATCTCTTTTTTTTTTAAATACCTGAGACGAATACTGGCAAATGTTTTGATCGAATTAACAATTACGTACTATCCATTCTACTACGGAGTTTAATAACATATTATAAACAGGTTGTACTCCTATGGTATTAAAACAAATTTAAATAGAATTAAAACAAATTTAAGTTTATTTTGGCATTTATTTTAACATACAAGTAGTAATTCTTTTTCCTCCATATCACACAATTAGGGTTAGCCCAAAATGTACATATATCTTCCTCCACTCCGCTTCAATTTTAGTGTGTTAAAAGCCAATGGGTATCTACACTTTGGATACTGCAACACGTTTCATACGCTTGATATGTCCTGTAAAATAAAACCAAATTTAATAATAGATATCTGTAAAGCCATTATGATGTCTTCAAAAACTTGGCGAGCACATCATCAATTTCCCTCTCGAACTCGAAATCTCATCAGTTATTTTCAAATCGCTATTCACATTCTTAATGGCTTAAATATTGCATACATTTTGATATGTCAACTGTTTCTGGAGAACGTTTATACATGGTAAATATCTTAGTAGGTAAATGGTAGAAAATATATTATTACTTTTTAAATATATATACATAATGAAATGAAGCACTTATATGCAAAAAAATAGACGTGTTATATTTATCATTATTTCTGACCCGACGTTTCAAACAAAGCAGTGATCGTTAAAGTTTTTTTTATTACTATGTGTAATAATCGCATTAACTTAAGATAACATTATTATACTTGTTATTTTATATATTTACAAATTGTTGACCTACTTCCGCGTTCAAGTTATGCCATTGCATGCTATTTGCATACAAATATCCGTATCATGGTAAGGAAAACACTACGATCTCAATAGCGTTTTCAGGGTGCCAGGTCTTAGTTGGTTCACAATATTTATGCAATTGCACCTTAGACGTTTTGATTTGAATCACAAGAAAAAATAGTTCAAAACCACCCTGTGAATTAAATACCTAGAATTTAAGCGTGAATCGCGATTAAGTGTACCAACCTAGCAAATATTTGAAGCACTCGTAGCGAAGTTTGCTTAGCCGTTCTTAATCGATCAACTAAGTTAAGCAACATCCATCGCGATCATGAGCGCTTCCGTGCTTCGGAGGGCGCTTTAAGCCGTCCCCGGTTGTTGTCTTACGATAGCAGTAGTGTACAGCATGGTGGTAGGGCATTTTGAATGCCCGCCTGGTTAGCTACCACCCTCAAGTAGAAAATCTGTCGCTAAGCACCTAACGGTGTATTCCGCAAGCTGTCCTTGAGAGCCAGTAATTCTAGGGTACCCTGAATAATATCTTCGACCACATCATTAATACAGTGAGATAGTGGTCTAAGGCTAGCCTATTAGTAATTATAAAAAAAACATGCATTTATTAATACTCGTAAGTAGAATGATACACAAAGTTGTCTGTGACTAAGATTAAATGAAATCATAAACATTCAATTTATCACCCTTGTGGCAAGCCCACAGTAGCCACTTAAAGAAGAAGTTGGAGTTGATTAACTCTTTTCTTACCACACTATGCTAAGTTGGCGGGGTGGGCACCTAAAACGTATTCGCCAAAATAGAGCAAAATTGCGTCCGATATGTACCTACCTAATGGGTGTGCGCCTCGAGACTTGTTTGTTATGACTTGTCCTATCCTACCTAATAGATGCAGTGTTCATTATGGCAGACTAAGGCTATCTCGTTTGTGACTTAGGTTGATTAATTATTAATAATACATTATTAAATGATTGATTAACATAAATTTGTAGTTTCCGACCGTGTAGAATTAGTTTCACTCGTCTGTGGAATCTGCGGTGCAGTTGTACTCTATAATTATCTCTTATCTGTTACTCTTTCTCTCATACTGATCTATGTTCTTGAAAGAAAACAAAACAAACGAAATAATTCTTACTTTTTTTTTTACTAATACTTCCCAATTATTAGTAGGGTACTACAGTATTTCAGACAAACATTTCCAAAGGAATAAGAGTAACGACAACGTGGTTATCAAAGAAGCATTGTAACATATTTTAGGTAACCTCTTATCAACAACAAAATTTAGAACCTCACAAAAAGCTTATGAACTGATTTAAAAACTGATTAGTAATATACCACGACAGTGGGTTTCTTGACCTAAAACTACTATAGGTACAATTTGGACACAAACCTGACCAGGGTAGGTACTGGTTAAATTACACCATATGCTGCAAGCAATAATAGATATTGTAATAGTCAAAGTTTTAATTACAAACCATGCCATAGAAAGGATAGTTCACTAGTTACTAGCAATGAAGAAAGAATGCGCGAGAGAGTAGCAGTATACCATGAACTTAAGTATTTTCAGCAAACATTACTTCATTTAAAGTTGTTATATTGATATCTTCACTGAGATTGCCATTATATGCCGTAAATAAAATTATGTAAAATAAAATATGTATCTAGTTATTTATGTTATTTAATTTCATTTCAATACTTTCATAAGTATCCATGGATTGCTCTTTAAGTACTTTAGTGACATATTTAATGTAATGTATCAGCTGGATTGTTCACTGTTGAAAACAGCCTCCCACATTATGGGAGGTTTGCAGTGTGAGATATCAGTTGCTCAGAAAATGCTGCTGCCCACCTTCAGGTGTGTTAACCCTTAGTCGCCTTTTACAACACCCAAGGGTAGAAATAGGGGGTGAAATTCTAGCCCAGCACCCTACAGGCATATTATTGACCTATGCTAGGGTGTAATAGTGTCAGAACTTAAATCTTAGATACTGTTATTTGTTAAGTGAGTTATTCTTAACTTATCAACCAGGTTAAGCTACATCTATTGAGGTTATTACTTAGATGAGTGACCACTGGTGTTCAGCGCTAACCTAACATTTTATTTCCAGCAGTCTTTCAGAGCCAATAACCCTAGGTTAGCCTGGATAACATCTTCACTTATCATCAGGTTCGATAGTAATTAAAGGAGAACTGAAAAACAATAAAAAAGCTTTTACTTATGTTCCTATTATACATATCATAAATTAAGGCCCAAGTTCAGAATGTCTTAATAAAGTTTTGGATTGATAACCAACACATAAAATAACTGAATGATAAAAATGACAGTTGACATGCAGCGCGTTGCAAGCTTTAACCGATAGATAAGCTAAATTGATGACTGTGAAACGCAATGATAGTGTTTCATTTAATAAATATGTTCTGGGTAGTATAACTGGAACTTACACGAACATTCTGAAACAGGCCCTAAATCTCAATAATATTGTGAATGTGAAATTTTGTGACTGTGTATGTTTGTAGCTCCTTCACACTGAAGTGGCTTAACATATTTATATGAAACTTGAAATATTGGCAGTGTAGTGCCTGGATTAACACAAGATATTACTATTTATATCTGTTTACATAATAGGTCTATGCGGGTGAAACCATGGGGTGCAGAACTAGGAAGCAGAACAGTAAAGCTGTGGCAGAGTAGTACCCATTATATTCATTTGTTCTAGCAAAACTTGTCACTACCTTATAGTTTAACAGCTTGTCAGGGTACTAGTTATGTCATCTATCTCAACACAACTAAGTCCTACTCTTATTTCTGGGAATTATGGATTAAGAGCATGGTTTCCCTGCTATTAATATTACTACCTAGTAATATAATTACCAAAGTGTATGATAAGTATAATCACATCTAATATTTTCAGCTGTTCAGCTCTCAGGTAAAACTAATAATTATCCTCTTCATAGATGTTGTAAAAGTCTATTAAGAGAAAAATTATGCTTAATGGGCAGCATGCCACTAATTATGTAAATAAGGTGTTGTTGCAAATGATGTCCACAACAGAGCTCTTAATCATTTTAACAAACTCACCTGCTATCTTGTGGTAGCAGGTAGGTTGCTGGTAGTAACAAGCATTATCTTCATAGCATCAGGAAAGCAGCCAGCCTTACAAGCCTTACAAGGCTGGCTGCTTTCCTAAAGTATAGATTGTCTTGACAATCTATAATATATAATATGTTCTTGTATCCACCTTGTGTTAGTAAGGAGAATGTATTGTACCAACCCCACATTCATGGGATAAGGGATGGAAGATGATGTTGTTCAATATTATTTTATAAGTAGATATATTGCATCTATTGTATAAACTAATATGTTTAAAACTTACTTGTCTTCCTCAAGTTGAATCAGTTCACTCATAGTATTTTTTAATTTTCCATTTTTCTTTCCTTTACCAATTAGTTCTTCAATTATATTCCTGAAATGTCGAAAATTAATCTTTCATCATTCTCTCAACAAGTTTAGTTGTCACAGTTTCCAAATCAGAAAACCAGGAGGCTTAATTACACAATACTTTTTATCCTGATTCCTACTTACCTAGATTACCTAGGTATTCTATTATCATAATTATAAATAGATCAACAAGCATTCGGGTCAGCTGAAAGTATGGCATATTAAGCAGCACTATAAAGATAGTACAAGTCTTACATACAGCGGTGGGCGATGAATGAGTAGGTTGATTTTTTATTTTCTGAAACCTTATCAGGTACCCATAAGTAACTTCTGTTGCACTAACATGTTAAAGTTGTCAGCAGGGCTGGCTTATATATGATTTGGCACACAATGACAGCTTATGGTACACACACACCATTAGGGAAGTAGCCCCTTATTATATCCAGAAGAACCTATTACCATGCAATGACTGTGAAGATAAAAAACGCGGTAGTAATACTTTTGTTTGTAGTCTGAGACTGTGTTACAAGCTTTGTACAAAATAGTATTATACAGCTGGAGGGACTGCCCCATCACCACCAACTAAGCTGAGGGCAACTCCTTATTGAAAATCTAGGAACACTTACCGAGTATGATAAGTTTTTCACCACCAAAATGACTAGTATAACACAATATCGTAGTACGTCTTCTCAACCAATACTTTTTCTTGATTCCAGGACTTTTTTAATGACTCCTGATTAGCGATCCGACATTATATGCTGTTAATTTTGTAGACTAATTAAAACTATACTTATTATAATAGACGTAAAAAATATTTTAAATTTTGATAGAAATTATTTCCCGCCATTTTGTCACATAATCCACAATTAGGGATACTCGATATATACCGATGCATCAAAACTACTCGATTATACCGTCAAAACATCGAAATGATCCGATGTATCACAGACAATAATGTATTTCTATGATACAATTAACCCCGTTTTTACGGATATTATAGTGAGACACATGTTTTCTGGAACAAACAAACTTATGTAATGTTATAGATAGACAAAGGTGAGTTAGGCGTTAACAAATATAATGTAACAAAACAATAAATCGCGGCACACTGGAATAACTGGAGAAGGCGCTGTTTTTACGGAATTCGTGCGGGATGCGGACGGTGGTGTTGGCGGTTGAGACCCATGAATGGCTGCAGGAACGAGTATTATTAGACGTGATAGGCCTGTTTATATAAGCTGGCGTTACACCGTTCTCTGATCAGGCCTGCCACATCCACCTTTCATAGCACAATAATGAGAGGCTGACCGTTACACACAAATATATTTATTTAACTTCTTTCATTCTACCAATGTCAGAGGCGTCAGAGTAATGCGTGTGAAAGGGATCTTAAAAAATCTGACAGCATCAATCAGTCACATCATGTGGTCTGTGATTCTTAACATTATTAACTTTTAACTTTACACAGTCACACATATGAGCATTCCAAATAATGTGTTGTTCAAACATCACACAAAATGATGGATCGTGACTTTGCTACCTTTCGTATAAAATGTTCAAACTGTTTTGCATTTTTGAGGCCTACTTTTTTAGGGTTCCGTAGTCCTGACAAGGAACCTTTATAGTTTCGTCATGTCCGTCTGTCCGACGTTTTGCTAAGAGACCGTCAGTACTAGGAAGCTGTAATTTCGTATGGATATGTAAATCAATTACGCCGACAAAGTAATAAAATAAAATTTTGAAAAATATTTTTTTTTATGGTACCTCTCCCATACATGTGACGTGGTTATGAAATTTTTTTTCGTCGTCTATTATTTTGTGTGTGGTATGGTTGAATAGGTCTTTTAAAATGATTTAGGGGTTGCTAATACTGTTTTCCGATTTAATGCTCCATTTACGAAATATTAAACATTAAAGTGCAAATTTTTGTCGCAGCAGGGCGTCCCCCGCCCCCTCTAAAAGCTAAACTGCGGACTTGAAAAATCTGAAAAAATTCAAGCTGATAGTGCGTTTCATGAACTTTAAAGGAAAAGTATAGCGGTTGAGATAACTTTATTAGTTTAGCAGTAATAGTCGTTGAACTTGGATTTTGGATAATTTTGTACCAAATATAAAATCTATAGAATAAATCCTTTAAAGTGACTCAGATGAAGTAGTTGGTTGTTTATAAGGGGTAAATACTGGCATTGAAAACTAAATCTTTAATAAAAAACTTAAAATAATAACTATGCCCTATGTCATACATACTAGATTTTTTTTTTATTGCTGATAGGTAAGCCTTTGACCACAATCTCACGTGATGGTAAGTGATGATGTGGTCGAAGGTGTTAACAGGCTTAACCTAGAATGACTAGCTAGCTTTCCAGCCGCGTATTGCGGTTATCGCGCAAAACCATTAACCTCTTTTTGCGCAGTTGGATAAAAACTATTCTATGTACTTTCCCGGGTCTCAAACTTATATTATCATGCTAAATTAAATCCAAAATTGTCGAGTAGATTCTAAGTTTATTCGTTGCATACAAAAATACAAATCTTTCCTCTTTTTAATATTAGTATAGGTATATATATGACAGTACAAAGATTCGACTTATATAGGTATAAAGTACTTTTTGGACCTCATCCTCGCCGTACACTAGAAGTGTTTGCTGTCTGTACCTGTCGTACCAAGGTCATCGCTCACTTCATTTCACACATCATGAATTTGCTGATTGTAGGCGTTTCAATCGTGTAAATTTTTTCATCGGTAAAGAGAATATTTCTGTGCCCTTCACTTGCGTATCGCAGCGGAAGGTACTCTATTTAATTTTAAAGTTTGATTTAGGGCATGTACTGTATATCCACGATAAGCATCGAGCTTCAGGTCTTGTTTTATAATACGCGACATTTTCCTAGCGGGAATCTTCATTTCTCGCAATAAGATTATTGTTGAGTTATCTTCATTTCTCGCAATAAGATTATTGTTGAGTTATCATCATATTTTTGACCGACTTCCAAAAAAGGAGGAGTTTTTTTTTTATGTTTGTTACCTCAGATCTCTTGACTGGGTGAACCGATTTTGAAAATTCTTTTTTTGTTTGAAAGCTGATGCTTGTCGTTTGGTCACATTTTAAATTTTATCAAAATCGGTCAAGCCATTTTTGAGTTACACTAAAAAGATAGAAAAAAAAATTTAACAAAAAATGGAACCGACTTCTACACCCAAAAGTGTGAAATAACTTGTCGAAGTTGGTACCATGCGCACAATATTGTGATAATAGGTACTTTTGTACCATCATGGTATCGACTTCAACAAGTTATTTCACACTTTTGGGTGTAGAAGTCGGTTCCATTTTTTGTTAAATTTTTTTTTTTACTTCCTAATGGGCAGCATTAATTTGTAGTTCTAAGACACGCGGCTGCCCTGATCTTTTATGGTCTTCGACAGAGGAAGTGTTGTATCTGTTGATATTACGATATACGAACATACGGCTGATAACAAGCTTTTGAAGTGTCTGGAATATGATCGACGCGACGGCTCAATACCTACTTTGTACAAGGCGAATACTGCTATCTTATTTTCTTTAACACCTCGAAGTCATTTCATATTGTTATTTGATAATGAATACGAAATAATATATGAAATGGCGCGAAATCGAAAGAAAATTTTAAAGTAATAAACGCGTTCCAAATTCTAAATCATTCTAAAGCTGAAAAGTTTTTATGTTACAGTTTTTATGGCCAGGCTAGTTATTATATAGTATAATAGCCCATTTTTATGCTTACTTGCAGTAATTGTGTATACTGTTAATTTTTTTTTCGTAATATATATATCAACTATTTTATAATACAATAATTATTTATGCTATAGGAAATAAATTAAATGACATTTAAATTCTTACAATGTACCAACGGATTCTGATACGCGCTATCATTACGTTTTCATTCGATTATCTACCTATAGAATTCACAAACGAATTTTGTTTAATTTTCGAATTACCATTGAAATAATAGCTTGGCGGCAATCGTACTCTTATTTCTTAGATTTAGCAGGAAGAAAGTGGAGGAGAATGAAGAACTACAGAATCGTTCTATATCATGATAACGGGCTTCTACGGAACCCTACATTGTGCGTGGCTCGACACGCATTTGACCGTTTTTATTAATTATGAGGTAGTTAATATTCCTTGGAATACCTACCTATACGTATAATCATTACACACCCAATATTAATATAACTAATGTGGGTTTTTAAAAGAAAAGTTCATATGAGTTTTGGATATGTTCAGATATTAAAAAGTCTATTTTTAGCTAGGATAGGAGGGTAAAGAGCAGATGACTCTCTAAGTGATTAGCATCGTCGCCTACGAATATCCAAGACACTAGCTTTCTTCATGAAGGTTCCTAAATCGGATCGATTCGGTTATACTTCACATGGCAGCTGGCTCGACATTATAGTAGTACGGGGCAGAAAATGTTGTTTGAATCACACGGTTGTGACCTTCTAGACGTTGGTAGTGATGAAATTATTGCATCACCATGCTCTGTCGATGGTGAAATTCAGCTGTAGGTATTAAACCAAACTATCTTCAGAACACATCGCATGAAAGATACGGTAAAAGATGCAGAGTATACTCCAACATCGCTACGCAGTGCCAGAGGGCTGAGTCGATCGAAGACATCATGATCGTTGATGAATCGAGTTGCGTTGACTGAGGTCAAATCGAAGAACCTGGTAGGTACTGCCCCCAAAGAAGTTAAAAGACGATTAAAAATAATGGCTCCGACTTTCTTACCCGTTTTTTCTTGGGTGTATAGCTCTTGGCCACTTTTTGTCAGCAGAATGTAGAATATTTTATTAAAACTTTCGTAAGTATTACACATATTATGTGAATAATATTCACACCGCTCTGCCACCGCCACCGCCGCAGACAACAGTGATTGCGCGGATGCGGTCGGGAGCGCACGTACTACATGACTCAAATGTAGAATAGGTACCTATTATTTCATAATTAAAAGAATATATACGATATATGAGCTATACGAGCTTTGTAGACATTTATAAATTGACTTAATCAGTTTGACTTTGAAGTGAGAAAGGAGGTGTTTGTTGGGGAGCATAATATTTGTGTTTCAGCCAAATAGATAAAACCTGCCTCAGAAGTCTACCGATGGTAATGGGTGTAGTTCAGATTCGATTATTGACCCCGTACATTACAAAAGTCCACAATAATCTGATGATTCAAAAGGCTTAGTGTTAAATTAAGAACATGTGGCATCATTCACGGTTATATAGATACACATAATATTTTATCCTCTCCGGTAGTAGTAGTAAAAAAAATCTAAAGTATATCCAAAATGTATTCGATATGTGATGGCGTTGCATCGGAAAAAATCGATGCTACGTATCGATGTATCACATCGATTAAAAACAGTTAAAATCTTTTATATGGACATGCCTACCACAGCTGAATAAGTTTTTTTTTATTATGATTATGGTCTGAATATAGCTACAACTTCCACAGCAATTTGCGAAATTTATTATTAGCCTGACGTTCCGTCATCAGTTATCAAGATCGCGTTTAATGACATCGGGATTGTTCGGTTGTTTCCGACGCCTGATGCGCAGTGTTATTTTATTTTCTCTGTAAAGCAAAAGTGAATCGTGCGCATTTCAACAGATAATTACCTACTGCTATAATTGTGCAATTTTGTGATAACATTATAGAAAAATGGATAAGGATAAGCTTGATTCACAGCTTGTAAGGGAGCGTGGGTATGTAAAATCATCCATAACACGTTTCGAGCTACCTTTGCTCAAAATAGCGTCGAGGTTCAAGCCACCTGAACGCCTTCAAAACGAGAAAGGAAACGCTATTGATGTTACAAGTGCATTTTGGCCGTATCCCCTACCGATACCGAGGACGTGGGGGATATCGAAGAATAATATTTTAGGCGCTTAACTTGCTCGAAGCGAGATACTACAATGAATTTAGGATTATCAGTGAACACTACAACAGCACTACATATTGCAACAGTCGCCAAGGATTCAAATAGAGGCTCTATTGCACAAGTGAGCACAAACTATTTACTTGTAAAGCATTTAAACTTTTAGCACCTAAGGAAAGGATCCAATTTGTAAATAAAAACAAATTATGCAATATTTGTATAAATACCCACCCAGGAAAATGTAAATTTCATTTTAGATGTGGCCATTGCAAGCAGCCACACAATACTTTGATGCACATTAATGAAAATAATTCTGCCCCTGTTGCCTTACTAGCAGAAAATTATAGTAATGGGTCGTTCCCCACAGCGTGAGTAAAGATATTATGCTCATGACGGCCAAGAGAGAATTCTGCCTCTCAAGCCTCTATGATAACCAGCGAACCAGTCAAGGCACTCGGGTTATTAACAGTGAGAGACAACACAAACATAATTGGAATAGCAAGCTCAATGAATTGTTGCAAATATTGTATTCCACTAGAAATACATTCATTAATATCACCTTTTAAAGTATCAGTCAATTGTCATGTTGTTATTAAAATCACATGCCAAATGCCACAAACAAGAATTGATTTGTCAGCCATAAAAATCCCTTCAGGTACTTTATTAGCAGATCATGACTGGTACAAACTATCTGACATAGACATGCTCATAGGTGCTGATGTGTTTTTCCAGATACTTCCGGTGGAAGGGCAAAACTCCAATCTGCAGCTGGGAGCAGCCTGAGCCGCACAAAGGGTCAGCAAGCCTTGGGGAAACAACACGCCAACCTTGTCTCATCAGTACTGCACTTGGGTACATCATAGCTGGGGCACATCAGAACACTGCCTGCACATCCTTAAATAAGGTTGTAACGCTTCATTGCTTAAAATGTAAAAATGATTTTAGTGATTCACTTAATGACTCACTTAAAAACTTTTGGGAGACAGAAAATGTACCTGAAGGCTTCCTTGAAACAGGATTTAGCAGAAAATAACTTTCAGGCAACTTTTAAACTGGAAAACAATAAATTTCAAGTTGATTTGCACTAAAGGTGCCTGTTAATTAAATAAGTAAAAATTTAGGTAATTCTTTTGACCAGGCTCTTAGTAGATTTTTAAATCTTAAAAGATTGCATAAAAATGTTAATATGCTGGATGAGTATAAACAATTTATAAATGAGTATGTTACATTAGGTCATGCACATGTTATCAATTTCAAATCATATGATTTAAGTAAAGAGCCAGTATATTTTTTACCCTATCATGCAGTAATAAACGAGGATAGCAAAACAACTCGCACCATAGTTGTTTTTATGGCTCAATGAAAACTGACAAGATGATATCTCTCAATGACATTCTTCTAAATGATCCAAAGGGATATATTATTACTTTACAGATTTGGTGACAATACTTTTAATACTGATATAAAAAAAATGTTCAGAAATAATTTGATAAACCCAGAACATGTATCGCTGCAGAGTATACTATGGCGCGAAAACCCAAGTGATCCTATTCAATGCCTGCAGCTTAATACTGTCACATATGGCTTATAAAGCTCTTAACTATTTAGCCACCCAGTCTTTCTGAGCTTGCAACCCAGCATGAAAGGGAACTTTCACAACAACCTTTAGATTCCTTTATTCTAAGAAACTGTACATATGTTGATGATATTTTGTACGCAAATTCTGATATATGCATGAAGTAATACCTTGCATGAAGCTAAAGCACAACTACAGAAGTTGTTAAAAATGGGAAGCTTTTCTACTCACAAGTGGTCTGCTAATAATAATGTTACATTAGATGACATCCCAATGATACAGCAGCAATTTGACAATATTGAACTGTGGAAAGAAAGTTACAGCATAAAGGCATAAGGGCTTACTATAGATATGATACGAAACAAGATTGCTTTACAATTAAAGGTCCGAAGCAAGTAATTAATTATAAAAACATCACAAAAAGATAAATTCTCAGTCAGGTCTCGAAATTCTATGATCCTTTAGCTTTTGTGAGTCCCATTATTGTCAAGGCAAAGGCAATCATGCAGAAACTGTGGCTTGATTAAACAGATTGGGATTTAAATGTACCTAAGGCTATTGCTAATGAGTGGCTGCAGTTTGCTTCTAGCTTAGATGAGCACAATGCCTTTACTGAGAAACATTCCTATCTCTAGTGATGTTCACAGTTTGCAGTTTATAGGGTTTGCTGATGCTTCCAGTTCCACAGGAAAGAGATGCTGCATCTATTGCCAGGTGATTAACACAACAGGTAATGCTAAATTATTCTTACTCTGTTCAAAATCACGCATCAACGCCATTAATAAGAAATTAACCGTGCCGAGGCGGGAACTTAATGCAGCTCTATTGCTGGCAAAACTTATAACAAAGGTAGCTTGCACTCTATCAATAAAAATTGAAATAGAAGACATGTTTCTATTTACTGATTCTCAGATAGCATTAGCTTGGATAAATACCGATGTAATTAAATTGCAAGCATATGTGGCAAACAGAGTGAGAGTAAACAGAAGTTAACAAATAAATGGCGCTGGCTGTACTTTCAAAGCAAATGTAACCCTCCTGACCTGATCAGCCGTGGCATGGATCCCTACGAGCTTGCAGATTGTACACCATGGTGGTCTGGTCCAGCTTTCTTACAAAATGGTTTGTATAAATTTGATATAACCATACAGCTGCCTAAAAACTTGCCTGAACTGAAGCCCACCTCCGCATTCTCTGAGGAAGTGGTACTTGTGAGCCACAAACAGGTTAATCCTTTGGAGTTTCTTGACAAATATTCTGATATTAATAGGATTAAGCGCATTTTAGCTTATATTCTGCGTTTTTGTCACATTGCTGTTCCAAGTAATTTAAAATTTCAGTCTAGCTGGCTATCAAGTAATGAACTAGAACAAGCCTTGCTTTTTATTATAAAACATGAGCAGAAAATCTATTTCAGTAAAGAAATTAATTCTTTGCAAAATAATGATAATTTAAAGGCAAATCTTAATTAAGCCTTTATATCCATTTATTGATAAGCAAGGGCTTGTAAGGCTTGGTGGGCATCTTCAAAATTCCCAGTTACCATACTCTCACAGGCATCCAATAATATTACTTAAGGGTTCCCAATATACATCGCTTATAATAAAGCATGACATTTTGTGTCATTGATTTTAAGACTTATGCATGCAGGTCCTAAATGCCTGCTAGCTAGTTTGAATCAAAAATTTTGGCTAATAAATGCTATAAGACAAGCAAAAAAAACAACAATGTATAACTTGTTTCAGAATGAAGGCAGCAGCAGCAAGGCAGGTGATGGGTTCCTTGCCACGACAACGAGTTATAGCCTCTCATCCGTTTGAAAAAATTGGAAGGGATCCTGCAGGTCCAATTCAACTTAAAAATTCTAGAGTCCGACGTGCAATTGTTAGCAAAGGGTCAATTCTTGTCATAGTTTGTTTTGTGACAAAGACCATCCATCTGGAAATAGCATCTGATATATCCACGGGCACGTTTTTGGCATGTTTCAAACGCTTTATCTCTCGTCAAGGCTTGCCAGTTGAAGTTTTCTGTGATAATGGAGGCCCGTTTCGTGGTGCAGGGAATCACTTAGCTGACTTGTACAAATTGCATAACTCTCCAGAGCATCAAGCACAGGTACAACATTATTCAGCACAAGAAGGAATTAAGTTTAATTTTTTCCTGGTTATTTACCTGTTTTGTTGGCCTGGCTGAAGCTGCTGTAAAAAGTATGAAATATCACTTGAAAAGAACTGTAGATGTATACTTACAAATGAATACTGTTTTGTGTCAAATAGAGGTAATTTTGAATTCTAGACCATTGATGCCTATATCTACAGAAATAACAGATTATTATTTGACACCAGGTAATTTTTTAGTTGGAGGTCCACTGACCTGTTACCCTGAATCAGACATAGCTGATGCTCCATTGAACAGATTAAACTTTTGGCAGACTTGTGAAATGATGAAACAAATTTTCTGGAAGGTTTGGCACAAACAACACCTTAATGTTTTACAATCTCGTCCCAAGTGGCGCGACAACTTACCTAATGTAAAGGTTGGTTCATTAGTTATTTTAAGAGATAAAAATATATCACCTTTGTACTGGCCTATGGCGAGAATAGTGAAAGTTTTCCAGGCAGTGATCAGAAAGTACGTGCCTTTGAAGTAAAAACTGCCTCTGGTAAAACTTACACTCCTCCTTATCTGGTATATGTATACTACCAGTAGAATAATAGTAGTTTAAGTAAATATTAAATTTTGTCGTATTAATTTTACTTGCTCATTTTATTTAGCTTATATGACATACCTATCTATGTAATGTAAGTATAATGAACATCATCTCGAATTTTGTATTACCCAACAGGCTGTCTGTATACTAAGGGAATTAAATATTACAAAATGTATGTAGTTTATACAATTTAATTATATAGGGGCACATAATGTTGAATAATTTGCAAGGTAAGATTTTATTATTAATAAGCTTCCTTTCAATTATATGATGTTGGTTTTACAGAACTTAACTGCATTACATTCATAGGCCCTGCCCCCACCATGTTGGTAACCCAACATAAAGTATAAATAATAATTGTTAACGGGCAACAATTAATAATGGAGTTATATTCTGTATGTTGTAATATTGCATAAATTGATATCCGTTCTACTACTTCCTTTTTCTGCCCTTTTCCTTTTTGCTATCTGCTTTGCTACGGTTCGCTTCACGACCGCCATCATTGTAATTAGTATTAAATTACATGGAATAAATCTAAAGATTCAAGTGAAAAACTGTTTTCCTCCATTCACCTACGCAAGCCATTCTACAACCCATTGCTTACCAACTGAGGTACGCAACATACAAGTTTCATGTTTACAAATTTTTAATGGACAACATTTCTTACGTCAAGTGGGGACCGAACCCAAGAATTATGCGCAGATGCCTTTATTTTAAATGTATTTGGTGCAGTTTGCGTAAAATTTGGGGAAGTTGGTTCGGTTCCCGTACGAGATAAAAAATTTTGAAAGTAAAAAATTTTGGAATGTGAATTTGATAGTGATTTTATTAAGAAATAAGTTAACAAATTTCGTATAAGATTTTTGCATCGCTGACTTTTGTCTCCTGCACCACACTCTTTGCGAGTTTAAAACAACATTTCAGTGTACCATTGCTATTGGTTTTGCATTCAAAAAGATTGCAAATTAAAGAGTGTAGTACCAATTTATTATAATGAACATTTAAAAAAGTTCAATTTATTCAATTTCACCTAATGCATAATTTATTTTTACCTTTGTGAAATAAACAGCAATACTCAATAAGCAAATTAGTATCATGATGTTAGGGCATTTTGTAAAGGCTTACCTGGTTAGCTACCATGCAACGTCGAAAATATTTCGCCAAGCCACACACAATCTGTTGTTTCTATAAAAAGGTTAGCCTGCTATATTTTGCGGCGGGACTCGAACCATGGACATGTCCATAGCCAATGCCATTGAGCCATCATTGCTTCGAAGTTTTGGTTTGCGATTATGACCATTTTTATTTAATTTTAATATAGTAATTAAAAACTTATCAGTACTTATTTTAATATTATAAATGCGAAAGTAACTCTGTCTGTCTGTTACGCTTTCACGCCAAAACTACTGGACCGATTTGAATGAAATTTGGTATGGAAATAGTTTGAGACCCGGGAAAAAAACATACGTTAGTTTTTATCCAACTGCGCAAAAAGAGGTTAATGTTTTTGCGCGATAACCGACATACGCGCGGGCGGAGCCGCGCCCGTAAAGTTAGTATACAATAATTCTTAAGATGACTTAAACCAACTTCGACACTCAAAAGTGTGAAATAACTTGTCGAAGTCGGTACCATGCGTACAATATTTTGATAATAGGTACTTTTGAACTATCTTGGTACCCACTTCAACAAGTTATTTCACACTTTTAAGTGTTGAAATTGGTTCCATTTTTTGGTATTTTTTATTAATGTCTCTTTTAATAGGTATATTTCTATTTGTATCTTAGTGATTGGACATGGGTATTTACATAGTGAGTTGAGATAGAGGCAAATGTATTGTTGTTATTTTTGTATTATTACAGTAGTAACTAACTCCTGTCACTACTGGCAGTAGTATTACTTGGAATCTGGGCATAAAGAAACCACCTGTCTTTCTTAATTGAATCTAGACAATCGCAAACTAGACAGCTACCATAAATCCCTAACAAACGCAATTCCGATCCGTACATAAAACTAATTAATCGGAATGAACTAACCCGCGGATAAACGAGAGTTTAACGCCGTTGTCGCGTAACGACGTAACGGCGGCGTAGCGGAGTCCATTTGTATGGTAATACGGATTCAACATCGCACTGGATTAATATATAAACTTCCTTGTTTTTTCGTTTAGCCGAAATCGATAAATTGGTTTTGGTTGAACAACACTCACGTTGAATTTGTATGAAAAATCATTTATATTAAGCATTACCAATAAATTCTATGCTATATTAACAAAATACTAAGAGCTGTCCTGTACTGTACCAGCCGTATCGTCCACAGCTGAACACAGCCTCCCCTGTTATGGGGGTATTTGCCGTAATCCCCACGCTTGGCAGGCGTCTTGGGGATCGCAGTGTAAGTTGAAAGTTCTAGAAGGCGTTGCTGCCCTTCCAATATTTTTCCCTTAGTCGTCTCTTACGACACCCACGGGATGATATGGGGAGGTGCAATTCCAACCCGGCACCCCACGGGGCAACTAAGAAAGTCTGAAACTGAAAACTGTCACTAAGAACTACAGCAACAAAATCTTTGGAGGGTTTGAATTTCTCTAGTACCTGGTTTTAGAGTTCCATCCATCGTTCTGTACGTCTGAACATTCGTCTTAAATAAAAGCGGCCTTCCAAAGAAATGTATGACTTATCTATATAAAATAATAAGGAACAATTGTCCCGTGGGTTGGCTAAAATGTCACATCCCCATGCAATGGTTAAGAACGAGAGGACAAATTTGAGTTATGAGTCATATGTTTTGTTCGCTTAGCGGTCAGAACATACCCTGGCTATAGGGGTAGATGGCGCAGGTTCAACTCCCGCTCAAGACTATAATTTTCCTCTGGTTATTTTGTAATAAATATATTTTGATAAAAATATGTTCTAGTAAAGCTATGTAGCATATAATAAAATCATTTATTCCGACTAACTTAGATCATAGAGGTACAATTAATTATTATCATAAACTTAATACTAAATAGTTATAATTAATAATAATTAAGATATAATAATCTTACAAGTCTAATTAATGAATAATTAGACTTGATAAATTTAACAAAATATAGATACTTAAAGACGTGAAATAACATAGTAACTAAACAACTTTAAACGGTTTATATCGCGTATATTTATCATTATTTTTGTCTCGACGCGACGTTTCAAACACTTTGTGATCGTGGTCAAGGGGTGACTATAGTAGGTTAATATTAAAATTAATAAACTTGTTAAATTACTCTATGTGTAATATGAAATAATAATATATAATATGTGTAATAATCGCGAAACCCTAAGACAACATCGTGAAATAACAGTTATAAATATTTCATTAATGTCAGCAAAAAGGAAAAAATAATAATGGAAATAATATAATAAAATAATTAAGTACAATATGAAATGTCTCTAGAGATTTGTAAATTTAACTATAATATCAATAAGTGTACCCTAGAACAATGATTAAAGTACTGACAGTCAAAAATGCATATGTCAGCGCCTTATAAGAACTATATATGCATTATATAATATCTTAATAATGTCTGTCCAAGCTTAATTTAATTAATTTCGTAAGAAATAGTTTCAGTGGTATGCAGAACATTATCTCATAATAATGTCGCAATGTTGCATTTATCACGCTCCATTATCAACCTAACCAACAATTCTGCAATTGTAACAATTTACATCATATTATATACCATCAAGAAATTTTGTATACCTACAAATAACTGCATTACTGATGTGGTATTCAAATATATTTCAGTGTCATAATATTTTATTTTTATTTAAAAAAATGTTGTTATACCAGAACTTACATTTCAGGGCTGGAGTCAGTACTTTCGTATATATTTGTCTTCTTAATTGATTATGTTTTTTGAACAAGCTGATAGGCTATCGTTTGACAACTGGCGGTTGACCACTATCTCGCCAACATCTTGGATCACAGTATCAATTACCATAGTAGGTGATGATGTGGTCAAAGATATTGTTCTGGCTAACCTAGAATACTGGCTCTCAAGGACAGTTGCCGGAACACACCGTTAAGTGCTTGGCGAAATTTTCTACCTAAGGGTGATAGCTAGCCAGGCGCCTAAATGCCCTACCACCGACATATAACGACTGTCATCCTAAGACAACAACCGTCTCTGACGGCTTAACGTGCCCTTCGAAGCACGGAAGTGCTCAGTAATGTCACTAGCGGTCACTCACCCAACTCTTGACCGCAACGGGCATTGCTTTATTTAACTGATTTATTAAGAACGGTTAAGCAAACTACGTCATTTAGATGGTAAATAGCTGTGTTATTATTGTGCAGCAATATTCTACTAATGTCGACGAGAGTGCTGGCAAGTTCACCCATATGGAGGGGGAACGATAATGGTTTGGGCCGATATTTGGATCGGTGGAAGAACAGGATCTCATTTGGATCAGGGACAACCTCAATGCTCAGATTTATGCGGAGAGTATTGTTTCAGATTTGTATTGATAATCCCATTGCTTTGGCCGTTTGGGTAATTCGTTTCGTCTAATGCATGATAATGCACGTCCACACACGGCTAGAGTCGTAACTCGTACTCTTGCATGCTTAAATCACTTTGAGGAATTTACGTTCTTTGTAACAAGTCAAAAGTATGCACGGCATCAACACTTCGCAGAACTCATCTTTGTAGCATATCCCATGCATGTTTTATGGGGATTTGGCCTTGCGATTGAGCAGGCCACGGCAGAACGTTGATGCGAGCATCAGCAGTGTGCATCTGAACAAGCATGCCAAATTACTGTGCTTGTGTGATTAGTACAAATGGTAGAAACACAGATTATCAATGAATATAGGTAATTTTACAAAAAACAAGCAAAATTCCTAATTTTTAGTTTTCCTGCCATTTGATTGACGACATTAACTTAGGTTACATATCTTCAATTTGCAAAAAAAAAAATTTTTCTTGTGTCATATTATATAATATAGGGATTCGTCTTTAACTTAAACAAATGAATTAAATGAAAATGAACATGAAAAAATATTTATTTACAGCATTATATGGAAAAGTTAGACACAATAGTTGGCTTAAAAATAATTAAACATATCTCCCAAATATTGCCGAGATGGTTAATATATTTGTCAGCTGCTTATGACCTTCACACTAGGCAAGCCTGTATCGTGAAGATCTTTGACGATTAACTAAATGACAATAATTATAATGACACTCAAGTCTTAAAGATAAATTAAAAAACTATCTGGATAATTAGATTTGGTAAATATTAATTGAATATTTTTTTATAGTTCAAAATATATATCACGGGGAGTGTTCTGAGGAACTGTTCTATTTACTACCTGCAGCTCAATTTCGCCACCGGACTTCCCGACAAAGCATGATGTTTCATCAATTTCATGTCGACGTCTGGAAGTCCACAACCTTGCGATTTTCACGGCATTTTCTACCTCGCACTGCCACATCATGGAACCAGCTGCCAGGTGAAGTATTTCCGAACAGTTACGACTTAGGAACCTTCAAGAAGAGAGCATAATCCCTCCTTAAAGGCCGGCAACGCATCCTCGAGACCTCTGGTGTTGCGGATGTTTGTGGGCGACGGTGATCACTTACCATCAGGTGAGCCGCCTGCTCGTTTGCCATCCAATTCCATAAAAAAATATATAAAGGCACTTTTGATGCGTGTATTATTATTGTAGCGGGTAGTATAGATACTGTTCTTAAAGGACGATCTGCGAGCTTTATAATTAATATCGAGAGTGCTGGCGTCCGGTTGTGGCTATCCATTGAGCAGCGCTTGATCAGCGCTATTGTAGCTCAAGTGAGAAGACTACGATACGGTTCTATTCCACGGAGAACGTCAGAGCTTACAAGCGTGAAGCCACCGCGCTGCTTACACTTGGGTGTTGAAGTTGGTTCCATTTTTTGGTACAACATTTTTTTTAACTCTTTGTATTACTACTTACGGGAACGATTGTCATTAATTGTCAACGACTATATCATCAAGATATGTAAATATTTTTCATTTATTGGAGTGTTACTCAAAAGCAGCTTGACCAATTTTGATGAAATTTAAATGGGACCAAACGACAAACTTTCAAACATAAAAAGAATTTTCAAAAACGGTATTCCCAGTCAAAAGTTCTGACGTGACAAACATAAAAAAATGCAGGCGATTGAGAACCTCCTCCGTTTTTGGAAAGTCGGTTGAAAAGTATAAGTACGCCATTCTGATCTGAAATATTTGAGCTTCACTGGTATATTTTATCATCAAAATAATAGAATGACGCCACGTGCAGAGCTGCAGTACTAAATTATATTTCTGTTTACTACGTGAAGTATTATTGTAATATGTTGAGGTTGCCGACGGAATTTAATTTAAAATACCAAGTAATTTACAGAACTGTAGAATATTAGACAGGGTTATTGGTAATATGCTAACAACCTCTTATATTTTGGAACAAAAAAAACTTGTTTTGAAGAAAAAGTTTTTTTTAATATTTTTTTTTGTCTTAATTTTCCTTTTCATTGCATTTTCTGTATTTTTGACGGAATAAGAAAAAGGCCCATCTAATGTTAAAAGTTTATTGTGCCTGTAATGTATTAGTCCATATTTTTTATTACCTTGCTCGACGTAAATATTCAAAACTCTATTCAAAGTCGCGGTGAACGCTTTTGGCTCGAAGATACTTCTAGCCAAGAGCGTTCAGCGCGGCAACACTGGACCGCGCCGTGCTCCCTTTTAATAGAGTTTTGAATATTTACGTCGAGCAAGGTAAACAAAAATATGTACCTAATAATACATTACAGGCACAAGAGATCTTTAACATTAGATGGGCCTTGTTCTTATTTCGTCAAAAATACATAAAAAACACAAACAAAAAAAAATAATCTCAAAATGTTTGTTAGGACTAGCAGATGTCAACCCTAAGAGCTTGTTAGCATATTACCAATAACCCTGAATAAGCAGATTTATTGCGGATTACTTGACCAGGTTGACTTTGTTGTTGGATTCTTAAAGAAATAGCAAGGCTCATGAAAGGAAAAATCCCGGTATTATTTCACAATACAGTTATTTTATAGTAGTAGAAGTAGTCATCGCTTAGTGTAACCTTTCATGGCTTAGTGGCATATAACCTGCCCTGATACGATGATGAAAAAAACGACGAGATGCAAAAAATCGCATCGAAGTCGGGTCTGTAGTTTGCGAGGAAAATTATTACAGACAACATCTATCCCCAAAGTTGCTTACCACACGGCTTCCCCTCAGGCACCCATTAGAAGTGTATTTTAACTGTTAGCCACTGGCTTCAGGTGCTTTGTATCGATATTCTGTATCGTAATACACTGTATCGATCCTATGGATTCCATGTGATTTTTGAGATCAATATATTTTTTTATGTTATTGTGACGGAACAATCTCGAGGCCCGCTTGATGTTAAGCGGACTAACCTCTGCCTATAACAGATGCACACAAAGTCTAAGAATGTGGACGTGAAAATAAAACTGGAGGTAAATTAAAAAACATAGACGATCCGTTTATTATGGATAGTGACATTGCTCTAAAAAGTATAGTTGGCGTTGACTAGCACAAACAAATTGCCTGCCACTGCTCATGTCATTGTGAATAAGGTGTTGATGCATATTATGGGCAAAGCAGGGTGTTTTAATTCCTTACTGTACTGTTAACTGAAACGTGGCGGTTGAATACTACCAATGACAGCATTCCCGAGCATCAGACAGGCAGACAGCCATAAAACCAAAGCTAAAACTTTATAAAGTTCGTTTGTCATTCTTTTGTGACATATTATTTACATAAAGGTTCATATTACAATAATATTAATATGTCTCTGGCGGTAGATTTAGTTGAATCAGTTGTTATTGCATCTTATATTTCAACATACTTTCATTTTGGCATAATTACTGTGATGATAGATAATTTATATTTTAGAGTAAAACGTTTTGCTCTCTTGCACCGCCTACAAGTTACATATAATATCTGTCGTTATGTCTGTTACTCCACCGAAAAAGTTAACCAACATCCCTACGTTATTAATTTCTCAGTAGTAGGAACGTCTGTGCCCTGCAAATGTCTTTTCTCGTTACCCAACCGCACTTTAAAAGAAAGTTGCAATCGCCTGGATCCAGAGCGGCTATAAAAAATATAATTTTTACGTAGCCTACCATTCAAAGATTGGCGAATGTACAAAACGATATTAACTCTTATACTAAAATAATTTTCATGCCATGAAAGACGTTTTAGTTACAACATACAAAATACGATACTAGAAAGTAGCAGTGACCTTAGCTGTGGACTGCCGTGCTGCAGGTCAATGGTTCGAATCCCGCCGCAGGCCACCGCATGGTGGAAGGGCATTTTGCGAATACCCGCCTGGCTAGCAACCACCCTGAGGTTGAAAATCTGTCCCCCAAGCACTTAACGGTGTGTTCCGGCAGCAGTCCTTGAGAGCCAGTGAAATTACAGGCGCATGAAACTTAACTACTATGTCTTACGGTGACGGGCGCACGTAACTTATACTGAGAGCAACAATCTTTTTAACTTTTGCTGGTGCAAAGTTTACGTAAATCAACTTTTATATTGACTGTTCTGAATGAACACTTCAATTTAATTTTACGTTTTGTGATACTTAATTACCTACATTCAAAGGAACCTGACACAAAAAAATCTGTTTAATATTATAGTTCAAGATTATTTTTTAAATAACTTCAAAAAAAGGGAAGGTTCTCAATTCGTCGTTTTTTTTTGTTTGTTACCTCGAAACTTTTTTTTACTCTGTGAACCAATTTTGATGTTTCTTTTTTATTTGTGCCTAATTGGCCGAAAAGAGCGAAAAAAAATTTACCTAAGAAAATGGAACCGACTTTAAAACTCAAATGTGTGAAATAATAACTGGTCAAAGTCAGTGCCATGCTCTCAATATTGTGTGATAATACACACTTTTAAACCTCATGGTACCGACTTCAAAAAGTTATTAAGGTAACACTTTTAAGTGTTAAATAGGGTTAATTTTTTTAAGTAAAATAGTTTTTATAAGTCATGGGAGGTGAAACAAGTGCAAAAATCTCCTATGAGCTACTTGACTTGTTATAACAACGTAGTTTTATAAAGGGTCAAATCACTAAGTTGAAAAATTATTTATATTATACTATTGCAAAACAAACATTAGCTTCAACTGTATTAGCGGAATCGAGACATAAACTAGCAAAATTTGATTCACTGTCCAGTCGATTCGATCATTTGCAGAATCAGATAAAAGTTTTAAACACAAGTAATTTAACAAACGAAATTGATGTGCGAGATGACATCGAGCGGTTACTTATTTATTTCAAACATTGAAACCGCTCAGAACATTATTCAAAAATACACTTCAAGTAGGAATTGTGAAAGTAATTATAGGGATCTCAATTCTAGTCATAATACCTTATCAGTTCAACGCAATGTCGATCATCATGAACCATTATTGGGATTCAAATAACCGCAGATACAAATTGCGAAGTTCGAGTTGGCTTGAGTTTCGTGACACATTCTTATCCTCGATTTACAACAATGAGCGCATCGCGCCCATTCACAAGTTTGATTATCTGATATCTTACCTAACTGTGACATGACCATAACATGATCACGACATTACAATGCCTTAACCATGCCATGACCACGACATGACCACGACATTACTATGACATGACCACGTCATGAGCGCGACATGAGGGGCGAGGGGGCGGGTTGGCTACTGCTCGCATAGCTGTGTACACACACATACTGAAGTGAAATACGTACACTGAGAAGCGCCCCCGCCTCTCCGTCCCACCGCTCACATACCTAAGGCGCGGCCATAGTTCCGCGCGCACTATAGTATACTAACGCTTTGGTATGTATGTGGTACGTAATAAACCAATAATACATAAACCATTATGCCGTTAACAGTTCAACTATCTCCTTTCCACCTGTGTCACAATCATTCATTCACAATAGTTAGTCCCCACTTCAGCTCGTTCCCTCATAATCACGCGTTATCCTTCACTCTCACTCCGTTAAACGTCAATAAAAGAATGAACTTACTTTGTAGAGGGACTGTAAATCTTCACAACTAGGTTACTTTATACCCAACGACTAAAAAGTTTTTTTTTAATGTTAACATGACAAAACAAGCTCGAGGCCCACCTGATGTTAAGCAGACTAACCTCTGCCTATAACAGATGCATTTCGTCACAAGTCACGAATTGCACTGCGCCCGTCACCTTGAGACATAGTTGTTAAGTCTCATGTGCCTCTAAATTCACTGGCTCTCAAGGATTGATGCCGGAACACTCCGTTAGGTGCTTGGTGACAAAGATTCTACTTGAGGGTGGTCGCTAGCCACCTCAATCGCTAGTTGAGGCGGGCATTCGCAAAAAGCCCTTCCACCATGCTAAAAGTTTAGATTATTGTTATTACTACCTTACGAAATTCCTAGGATGGCTTTTAAGTATGGTTATGGTATACAACCTCTTTACTTCCTTACCCCGCTATTACCTGGGTCTGTACCAAATACATTTTTAAAACAATCGCTTAATTTAAATTTCTTGTGTAAGTTTGAAATCATGTATTTTTTTACTAATTAGATTGAAAGGTGTCAATGGAACCATGGTGGTTTGGATCGGCGTGGCTTGAACGCTGAAATCGATCTTCTTATCTTTGTAATAATTTAAACTGACAATGTAATAACTTAAACTTATTGTAGTATATTTATGTAGGTAGTCATAATAATTGTGAGTAGAATAAGTTGTTGTAGGTAGACCCGAAATAAATCAGTGTTAAACCAACTAGCGTGTGTTTCACTACACTTATTGCGTAGCAGGCGTTAATCTTCAAAGATTCGGAATTTGTTGATCGGATTTTATTTTCTTGATTTCATTGATATTAATACGTCTTAAAAACGCCAGATGAAATTAAAAGTTGCCTTTGTTTTAATGATGGCGAGGCATAGAACATATTGTTTTAAGAATATTAATATCATTTTTACGCACCAAAATATTTAACATCATCGACGTGTAGTTTAGAAAACAGTTCTGACATATCTACATGTTCAATGAAAGCAGACTTTGAGCACTTATTGCACCTTTTTGGTCCTTTTCTGCCTGATGTCTCGTCATCCGCAAACTGAATTTTTACAATAAGGAGGTAAAGTTCAAGCGGGCTGCTATTACGTCATTTGATTTTACAAATGCATCCTGTTCACATGATTTCATATGGCACACTTAAAAAAGTAAGTGGCTCGATTGTTAGTTTTTCGCAGCAGGCAATATATTTAATTGATCAGAGTATTGTAAGACTGGGTTGTTTTTTGATTTCTGTTATATAACTACTAACGTTATTTTATAAAGAAATCGTGTCGTAAGGTGTGGAGAACCTTCCCGCCATCCGCTGAGTCGGTCCCACAGACGCGTGTGCTTTACGACCGCCCGAATATCGTCCCGTTTATTTGAATCGCAATGTTATCATCATCTTTGAGGACCTTCAGGAGCTTTTTCTTGAAGATGTGTGATATTTTGCAGATAATATATCAATAAAATGTGTTGAAGGCTAAGCCTAAAAGTTGCCTATTTTATAACGGTAGAATGTCATCTAGTAAAGCTAGGTAGTTAATATGTAGTTATTTTTTGCATGGTTGTAGGGCATTTTCCAAATGCCCGCCTGGCTAGCTACCACCCTCAAAGTAGAAAATCTGTCGCCAAGCACCTAACTGTGTGTTCCGGCAGCTGTCCTTGATAGCAAGTAATTTTAGGTTAGCCTGAACAACATCTTCGACCACATCATCACACACCATCTGGTGACATAGTTAATATACCTATCAGGAATAAAAATAATATACAAAAAATAATAATTATGTCTATGTTTTTATCACATCACGTTGTAACATGATATCCAATGTTGAACAAATCTCTCCCCTATTAAGGGGGTATTCCACAATCTCACCCTTACCAGGCGTCAGAGGGATCGCAGCGTAAGATAGCAGTTCTTTTACAGGCGCAGCTGCCCACTTCTAGGTATTCGTCTTACAACTTCCAAAGGAAATAAAGGGGTGTAATTCTAGTGAGTCCTAGTCTGGCATCTCCACCACCACCACGTGGATATTTTATTATACCTACAAAGAACTATGTAGTTGCTTACTTGTAACAACTTGAACTACAAAGAATTGGTGACTTGCCTTAGTATCCCATTGAGAATTAATTAGAAAGTCCTGATTCCTAAAAGTATGGGACGAAATGGCCCAAATAAACTGATTATAGCTGTGATTAATTATGTTTATACTTATCTCGCTAACTTGAACCTAGGTTACGTACTTAATTAGCAAAACGGAGCCTTTATAATATTAATTCGCTGTTTATCTGTCAGTTCATATGTTATCATTGCTTATCCCCAGTGCGTACATATAATTAATTGCGAGCCTCAAATAAAGCTATTATATGTAGGATTGGAACCTCGTGAGGTGCTTAAGTAGAATATCACCCACCCATTTCTTCCCGTGGGTATCGTAAGAGGCTACTAAGGGTAAATTAGCGGCAGGTGGGCAGCCTTCTGAAGAACTTCTATCTTACCCTACGGTCGCCAAGACGCCTGCCAAGTGTAGGAAATATGGTTGCCCTAAACATTCGTAATTAATATTGTATGCTGGATTCCGATTACACTAATGTACAATTTGCTAAATATTAACTAAATAAACTGAAATATTTCATCATTCACTTCGCAATAATTTTTTGTTTAAACTTCACTGATTCATCCTCCACGATCAATTACATTTATCACATTTCCAGCAGATTTATTTGTTTGCAATCAACCAATAAGAATTACTCAAAAATCAACCTTATACCACAGAGATAAGCCTCCACAAGATTGCATAAAAATCCCATCATTGCATTGATAAGATTCAACCAGTCTGTAATTCAGTGCAATTTTGTGTCTCATGAAAATTAAAATAAGGTTGAATATTCAGTGATTCGGAAACAGATTGTTGATGAATAAATAGCTGTATACAATAAGCAAATTAACTTGACTCGCATAAAAAATATAAATGTTTATTAAAGCCCTGAAACTGGACATCACAACCCGTAATTTCGGATTTAACACCGCACTGCGTCGTGCTGTAACGAATAAAAAACCAGTAAAATTACGGTAAAAAATACGCTAAAAATCCGTAATCAGAACTCCGGGGAGAGATTTTAAATCAGAATGAAATATTGCGTTCGACGTATTTAAATTTTAATTTGTTTTGGCAGAAACGTCGGAAGTATTTCGAGGCGGCATTTGTTACGGTGTTGAAAAAATGTTTATTCCCTTTGTTGTAAGGTTGTTATTTAAAATGCTTTTTCGGGAACTCTTGCTTTGAAATTAAATGCGCTGTCAGGGACACTCAAATAGGT
Organism: Plagodis dolabraria; assembly: GCA_963854805.1. Classification (NCBI taxonomy): domain Eukaryota; kingdom Metazoa; phylum Arthropoda; class Insecta; order Lepidoptera; family Geometridae; genus Plagodis; species Plagodis dolabraria. The sequence goes on along the minus strand of OY978459.1, from coordinate 1,730,008 downwards.
CATGTGACCTAAATTAGAGCCATTCTCTTCCTTCACTTAGCCTATATATATGAGTCAGTACAATATTTATTTTATAAAAACACGATGGAAGATAGAAGAACAAAAATGGTAGAAACTTTTAGCTTTTAAAAGTGCTTTCTGGACCTTCTTGACACCAACCCATCTTGTCAATTTTCGTTACTGGTTGTTGTACTTCAAAGTTGGTAGGTAGGTAATTTAATCACATATTTTTTGTTATTGGTATGTATTAAACACTTCACGATAGCGCTAAGATAAAAAAAGGGTTGTTAAAATTACTCACGCGTATTAGACAAGATTGTCAACCTTGGTTTCGGGCATATCCGATGCCCTTCATTACATTAGTGCACGCGTCTAAATGGCGCCGACAACTCCGCGGAACGCAACTACTTGTTCTGCATGACGCGAGAGTGGAAGTGCGAGGGGCGAGGGGCGGCCAGTGGAGTCGCGAGGGTGGGCCAGTGGGCTGGGGAACACCCCGCATACCGCTATGCTGATGGTAGTGCATCCTTTTCGACACTTAGCTTTTTGTCGAAAACTCCAACATTTACATTGCTGACTGTAGCACGGACTAGACTGCCTAGCACATTTCGCGTTGAAGAAGAATTAAGAATATATATTCATATTGGTGGAAGGGTCCATCCACAATCTCTGTTAAAAGTGCAAATAACAGATGATCTCGATAGCCTCACGTGCTTTTCGAAGTACAAAGGATTAACAAACTACATTTGCATTAATATGACACAGCGGTGGTACCTCAAATCAGGAAACAAGGTTTGAAAACTTGTTTCTCTGATCCGTGAGTGGTACCCACCAAAATGGACTCTTGTTGAATTCAGCTTCCAAGTGCTGAATTAGGTACTACTATTTTAATAGCAGTTGGGGTTCAGTAGATATAGCCCTAGAAAGAAGGATGGACCGAGGGATGAACGAGAATACTGGCAATACTTCACTAGTGCTGAAGACTCAAGTTTATTAAATATATTGTTAAGGCTTATGAATGAACCCTTTCACTAGGGTCTGCTTGGTCTCTTGTATATTAAGATGGTTACTAGGAAATCCGTCCCTAATGATATTTGATATGAACTGATAAGACGGACCAATTTCTCAGTTAAATTGTGAGGGTCATTCCTGTCGTTACAGTGTCCGTGCCATCATCTGCGTATCACAGCACTGCAACCAGCTGCAGCCACTGCAATGAATTTGACGCCATAACAAAATACTGTCTACTCACTAATGAATACGAAGCAGAAATCTGATATTGTAGGAGTACCAACCAAGACGGACTCTGGTTCAAGAAGCTTACCACCAGATGCAAAGTGAGTGAACTATATTTTTGTGAAATGTGCTTCATACAAAATTAACTTGGCAAATGGGTAATTTTTGTAACAACAAAGAAACCACCTGGTTATATTCCAAATTCCTTTCGTCGCATTGGAGAAATCAGGATAACAATAATACGTTTCTTTTTGTTGTGTCATCAATTTATACTAAAAACTTTAGTCGCCATGCAAATTATGGATATTTGGTCTAATTTACTAGCCTGTAGCTGACTGTAGGTAGGGATTACTAAGAGTCTCTTGAAAGACTATAATTTTCGTTACATGACACCATAAATAACGATTATTTTTGTGTCTCGTTCCAGTTTTATATATTTCACAATGATATTACTCTACATGCCATTCCCTTGCTAATCTTGTCCAAAATCTCGTAATAAACACAAAAGTACAAGCATTGCTGAACCCAAACCGTTGTTGATTAAAACCATTCGCTCTCAAGCTTTGCACACACCTAAGCTCGTGAGGTGACTGCTTAATAAGAAACTTATATTTTCACAACAAATTAATACAACAAACAGGCTAACCAAAATTAATATACATAATTTTATTCAATAAATTCTGGAATAGCATTAAAATTTACGGGTCTACTTAACAAACTGATGTAATATAAAACGTACCTGTCTTGGATGTTAGTTCCTTCCCTATAATATTACAAGTTTAGTAAATACATTAAATTAAACTAGTTTGAATTGGATTTGTAGCGTTAAATATATTATCACAAGCAGGGAGTTAGAGACTTAAAGAGACAATTAGCACTTGTGGTTTTAACCTTTATTTGACATTTGCAGTTCCACGCATCTCTAAGTGTGTCCTCACGTAGCACACTTAGAGGGTCCCCGCGTAGCACACTTAGAGGGTCCCCGCGTAGCACACTTAGAGGGTCCCCGCGTAGCCCACTTAGGGAAAGTTCAACCGTAGCACCACAATTACAACATTAGCAATAAAAATAAACTAGCGGTGCCAGGTTTTAGATTAGCAAAGACTAATAAAAAGTTATTCTTAGGTAATTGTGTGCAATTTCACAGAAAAATTCCAGCTGCATGTAAAAAAGATTTTAATTGCTAAAGCGTATTATAAAGTTGGAAAATGCTTGGAAAACATCGTAAACGCCACGAATAGTCAAAATTGCCTGATGATGCTTCGTGTAGAAGCGAAAGATCTCGAAAACTATTTCGTTTTTGCTGTTTCGTACTGGCTGGTGTTTATAATGTTACGTTGGTTGGCTTAGCAGGAAACTTAGGCGGAAAGTGATTTTTACAAAAAAAATAATATCATGTTTTTTAATTTATTTTTAAAATATGTGTTATTAAACAATATGGATTTCCACAAATGACGCCTGAATTTATAAATTATTAAAAAAGATAAAAAAATTACTTAAATGCTATTTCCCTCGAATAAAACAAAAGTTAGGAGGGTTTTTTTTAACTTAACCCAAATACTGACTTACTCTGAGCTTGATAGCGATCTGCAGTCTCGGTATTTGTGCAGGTTAGATTATAACTTCATTGGGCATTGGCAGAAATAAATTTGAATAATGGCTGCCTCGGATTTGTGGTGAAAAAAGTAGCTATTTGAATTTCAAATGCACTGCGGACACGCAGATACTGGTATATTGGGAATAATCTAGGATGTTTTGAGGTCAACTGAGTTCAATAAAATTAAATAGCTCGATTTTTATCTATAAAGTTAAATATGTAAGAGGATATGTTTATGTATATAGATAGATAAACTCTTTATTGAACACCTTAAACTTAACTAAAATAAAAAATATTTGGCTTACAAATAGTGAACAATTGGCGGCCTTATCGCTAAAAGCTATCTCTTCTAGACAACCTTTGAATGAAGAGGAGCAAGTTTTGAAAAGGGATGGTGGTGTACAATATATTTATTAGTATGGATATTTATACATGTAATGGTTTGGATAAGGATTAAAACTATTTTATACACTGTCAACGTCAACACACATTTTTTTTCTTAAATTTGACTAGAAATTGAATGAAAGTATGATCCGGTTGATAAGAATTGTATTTAAAATAATAAAATATTTTCAAAATTGTTTAATCGCAATACATAAGACAAGCTTCCAAAGAGTTTTAATATTGTTAAGTTTGAAATAACAACTGCTCTGCGGAAAACATTACAAAATTAAAAAGAAAAAAATAAAATAACGTGTGGATTCGACCCCGCGTCCATCCACCCCTATAGCATTTTCTAAATAGCACTTATGTTGCAATGAAGAAAAAAGATGCCTGCCAAGTGTGTGATTTCCACACGCTCACGCCACAAACCCTCCCTATTCTAACTTGTAATTAATAATTAGTTGCGTTTCCAGGTACGATGCGAAGGACGGGAAAATAGGGTCTTTGCCAATGATATTAGAAAAAAGAGGAAAAGTAATACGCGCACCGGAACTAGCACATCAAAACTTTGAACTCTTTTGTCGCGTCATCGACGAAGGTTTCGCACGTATTTTTAGTTTTTTATATGCGCCCCAACTAAAGCATTGTTCATAAGTACACCACCCTTCTACATTACTCTATGACGTCTCCCTGACTGACGTTACATACCAAGGTAGGTGCGCCTAATAACCTATGCACTTTCAGAACGTGCTGTGGTGACGCCGCGTGCCACTTAACATTGAATGTGATTTATCTTTTGTTTTAAAATCATTTGTTTGCGCATGCAAAATATTTACACCCGACTACAGAAAACTAAATTTATGTGAAAAGTACATACGAATTGAGAAACGTTTAGTGTGTATGCACATAGAGCATCGATTTAAAGATATAGAAAAGGTACGGTCTAATATCACGACAACATTAAGTAAAGAAAATTTAACACAAGCATATAGAGTATACATGCACACAGCTACAGTTCCATTGTATATAGTACGTTTTAATGAATGACTATGACAGGAGTATAATCATGAGGTAGACGAACATAAGCACACTACTGACGCTCAATCAGGAGATGTCGCCCGTCTTTCAATTCTCAATTCTTTATTTTATCATATGTGGTGTATAAGCTGGTCTTGCATACATTTTATAAAGTTAAACATATGACCCCTTTTTATGTATAGCAACATATATAAAAGTAGTAGAGTGACCGATTTTTTGATTATCATTTAAATTTGTCATCAAGGAATTCATTTATGATATAATCACATTTTGATATTGCCATGTACGAGGCACTGGTGCCGTTTATCCCGTTTTTTATTATATATTAAATTCAATTAAATAGAGTTCAACTTCGTAGGCCACTTATGACCTACATATTCTATTTGTAAATTCGTATATAAGTTACATTAAGCCGGCTGGTCTGGTCCCTTTATTCTAATTCATATTGTAAATTCCAGGCCTAACTAGGTAGGCTTGGTTTATTCCATTTTCCTAATGTAAATGGTTGGACCGCGTTTCAATTTAAGCTTTGCTAGTTTTGCAACGAATCATTATAATCGAGGCTGCAGAGAAGTACGTGGCTTCACCTGCATAGGTTACTTATATCTTTTGACCACAATCTATTCAGAAGGTAATTGATGGTGTTGTGTTGCCAGGCTTAACCTAGAGATATTAGTTACTCTCACGAACTGCTGGAGTACACCGTTACGTGCAATGTGGCGTATTTTATATAAAACATAGAGGAAGACCAAACGCAGACACCAGATGATCTCTTGCAAACAAATTTGACATGTTATACAAACAGCATATATACACACGCAGCCTCTCACTAATACACTCACCCTGACTCACACACCCACCCTTTCATTCACAAATACACTCACCCACACTTACACTTACTCATCAATTGGATATAGCATATTTTAATGTAAACTTGAGTATTTTGTATAGCTTATAGGCTAGCCCTTGACCACTATCTCACCTGATGGTAGGAGATGATGTAGTCAAAGAATTAGTTCAGGCTAGCCTAGAATTACTGGCTCTCAAGGACAGCTGATCTAGGACAGCAAACTTCGATTTGAGCGCTTCAAAACTACTTGCTAATTTTTTGTTGGTTTTTAATGAATTGTCTTATATTTTGAGTGTGTACTAATGTATGTTATGTTAGATCTATAAATAATAAGCTCTTTCTGTTTGTGTGACTCTTTTGTCAATTTGTGAACCGCTTTTATTTACCTAATGTATTTCTCGGCAACTACGAATATATGACACGGCAAACATCCGCGCAAGTGGGTATATGCTGAAAAACAGCACTGTGTGATTCATCAGTCCTGTCATAAGGCAAAAGGTCTTTTGCCTTATGTTTCATAACCATTTTGCCTTAAATGTACTGTTAAGATTTCCTTTGAATCATATACAATATGTCCTCAATATGTAATAAGGAAATATAGTACAGATATTTTATCTACCCACCAACACTGGCTAGTAACCAAGCTTAGTGTACTTAGGACGACTGGTAGATAATGCCATAGCATTAAGTTCTCCTTTTATACATATTATGTTTTTTGTGCAATTAAGTATTAAATAAATAGTATATTTATTTAATACTTAACCTGGCCGGCTCTCGCAAAATACAAATAATTTGGTTATAATATCCGCCACGCTATCTGTGCTGTATGAAATAACTAAACTATGGTTAATTAAATGTTCCTTTTTATTCTGTGATTGAGTGCTCGTTAGACTCGCAAACCGAGGGTTCTACACCACATAAAAAATCGTTATATTTTTATAATCGTTGCAACTATGATGTCGGGATCAAAAGACTCTCGAGTTTGACTTGCTCTCGGTCATAGTTATTTTAGGATCATAGCACGTTTGATGGTTGTATAAATTACCGTGTTTTATTCCTCATATGGTGCCACCTTTAATTTTTAAATGTTTTCAATAGAATCACACTGCGGCTAAGTAAAAAAATACCTAAATCAGAGTAAAAAATTCGGCTCAGTCGAGCATGTTTCGTTGGTCGAGTGTTTTAGGCACGCCACGCGGCGCGAAATAGAGAGATCCCGTGTTCAGTTTCTGTTTGATACATAACTACATTTTATGGTCTAAACATTTGTAATTGTTCGAAAATCCACTTTAGTAGTAGTATATATTCTATTCTTTAAAATTTCATGTGTTGATTTCACGACTTCTTGACCGTTTTGAAGGTAAAACGGCCCGACTGACGATCGAATAGACAGCGTAGGCTTAAGATAATTTAATAGCAGATTCTTCTCACTAGTGCGCTCGAAGAGTCAAGACTTCGAAATGATGCTTCGTGTAAAGGCGAAAAGCATCGAAAATATTTTAGGTTGGGCTACGGGGCGTTCATGACGTTACGTCAAGACTTCGAAATGATGCTTCGTGTAAAGGCGAAAAGCATCGAAAATATTTTAGGTTGGGCTACGGGGCGTTCATGACGTTACGTCAGCTTTGCGGGAAACTAAGGCGGAATTTTCTTTAGATATATTTTTAGTATGTTTAAAAAAAATATAACCTTTTCTTCAAGTATTTTTAAATACTATATATGTTGTGCGTTGAGTTAGATGTGTAATTTTTTTACATGTACCGAATTCCCAAATGATGTGCTTTTCTCGATCTCATAGGATATAAATATATCATTTATACTGCGGGGACTGGTATGGAATCAATAACAGTTTGTGGTCCACTAGTATTTAATTTTCACATACAAAAACTTACTATTACCTAAGCTGTGGCGCGATGGCTTTGAGAGTGGTAGCGACAACGACCGCGGTTTACGAATAATACGTACTTATTTATTCGTGGATCGCTGTGTATCTACTCCATTTAAACACCTAGAGCGATTTATATCAGTGTGGTTCCGACTTTAACAATTAATTTGATACCAGTGTTAGTAAATGGTTCCGTTTTTTAATAAAAACATATTAATTAATAAACAGGTACCAACTGAATAATGGGACGGTTGACTATTACTAAAAACAACTGTTAAAATCAAAAGTCACTCTTGGAATGTTTTTCTTTACCTAGAACATTCTACAAGTACAGACTCAAAGCTAATTAGATAACTCTCTAGCAGTTTGCGTCAACTTAGTTATCCAACTTTGTCAAATCGATGGAGCCTGGTTCAGTTTCATAAGGATGAGTTAACTGTCTAGATTTTAAGGTATTTTAATTTTTATATATACATGATAGGCTAGTCTATGAGCACTATCTCTCCTGATGGTAAGTGATATTGTGGTCGAAGATATTGTTCAGGCTAACCTAGAACTAATGTCTCTCATAGACAGCTGTTAAAAAACACCGTTAGGTCCTTGGTGACAGATTTTCTAATTGAATGTGGTTAGCTAGCCAGGCGGGCATTCGCAAAATGCTCTACCCCCATGCTGTAACGACTTCCATCATAAGACAACAACCGGGACTGACGGCTTAATGTGCCCTCCGAAACATGTGCACGCTCAGTAGTAATGTCACTAGCGGTCACTCTTCCAAGTCATGACCGTAGCGGACGTTGCTTAACTTTGTTGTGATCGGTTAAAAACGGCTAAGCAAACTACACAAAGAGCGCTTCAAAGCTAAACGAAATTCAAAACATCATACATCAAATGGAACAATGCGTGCGAGGAACGGTTCAAAGGGTGACTTTTCGTATCCCTCGGATTTTTCCTCCAAAATGCAACTGATTCAATTATTTTAGGCGCTAAAATTTATATAAGACGTTGAGTAGGCTCTTGTCGTTTCCTTTTATGTTAATATCATTTCTTATTTGTCTGGAAGTCCAATAATTGCGGTGGTAAAACGGGATATTTTTAGTTATATCCAGGTTCGTATTTTCGTTATTCATATTTAGTGTCTGAAAAAAGTACATGACAAACGCCACTAAAAAGCTTATATTTTATGCAAAAATAAATGATGGCTCTAGAAACATTAATCAGGAAGAAAACAGGTGAATAGATAGGTAGATATATAAAGTATTTATTGAAACACTTTAAATGAGACAACTGTAACAAACAAATAATAAGACTAATAAGTGATACAATGGGCGGTCTTATCAATCAAGTCAATTGTAAGAAAGATTACAATAAAAAAGGTGACTCGTTAGTTACATGGAATATATGCTATAGACAATCGCACACTGTTTTTGTTTCTTTTTTTTTTGTTTAGTTTGTTTGATGGTCGTTATTGAACGTAATACGTGAGATATCGAGAAATCTTATGACAAGCACGAAAAATTTAAAAAATAAACTCTGTGTTTTTGTGATTGTGACAGAATAAGCACAACACCCACTTAAGATATAGGCGGATTAACTCTGCCTATATAATCGTCACAAGTGACAACTTGCCCGTCACTCTGAGACATGCAGTTGTTAAATCTCATAAGCCTGTAATTTTAATAATACTCAAAGACTAGCAGTCTTAGCATGACGTATTGTAAATGTGATATTCAGATTATGCAGCGGCCCCTACTATCTTAGGATTTTGTATTGCATCAGCTCGTAAAGGAAAACGCTTTTTGTATTTATATTACTGTTTCTAAACTACAGTACCTACATATCGACGATTTTGTTATATTTCGAAGCGCTCGTAGAGAAGTTCGCTTAGCCATTCTTAATCGATAGCTAAGTTAAGCAATGTCCGCCGCGGTCAGGAGTTGACGGGTGACCACTAGTGACATTATTACCAAGCGCTTCCGTGCTTCGGAGGGCACGTTACGCCGTCGGTCCCGGTTGTTGTCTTACTATAGCAGTCGTTACAGGATGGTGGTAGGGCATTTCGCGAATGCCCGCCTGGCTAGCTACCACCCTCAAGTAGAAAATCGCCAAGCGCCGAGCACCTAACGGTCTATTCAGCTGTCCTTAAGAGCCATATAGATACTAGATACAGATAATAGATACTAGGCTATTCCGAATAACATCTTCGACCACTTACCATTAGGTGAAATAATGGCCAAAGGCTATCCTATCAGCAATAAAAAAAATATTACAATAATTTCGTACCTTAAAAATTTGCAAGTTAAACAATAACTATGTTGTACTCACAAAGTAGATTTTCCTTGAAGTTAATTGCAAGTGAGTCAGTGAACTCTTTAAAGCGAGGCGAACGCCACAAGTAGAGCTCATTAGGCGGAAGTCACACCCTCACACTCACCCTGTTGAGTAGACGCGCCTCTAGTGCGTGAGCCCTTACACTGCTCGACGTTTTTATAAAAGAGCGTGTAGGGACCTGGGCAGACGCCAAGTGCGTTTATTATTGAGCCCAAGTTTATTTTTAGTTAGTAATTTGTTTTTTATCAAATCTTATTATTTTGGACTACTATATTATGGCTTGGCATGGATGTAATGAAGATCATTGAATAGATATTATTTTTTAAATATAAATCACGTGCCTTTGATCTTGTAGAAATAAATTATATATATATATATATATATATATAAAATGGAACATACCTGTTCTTGAAAGGACCTAATTGAAGATTGAATTGGAGACTCCCAGGTTTAAGTTATAGCGTTATAACGATTGTGTTTCATTTTATTGATGATTCTATAATAAGTAGAAGCAAAATGTTGTAATATAAAATGAGAGCTGAAAGTGTAATGAAGCGCTCGTAGGGTAGATTGCTTAGCCGTTTGTTAAATTAAGTAACGTCCGATGCGGTCATGAGTAGGATGGATGTCAGCTAGTGACGCGGGCACTTTGAGCCGTCGCGTCGGTTCTGGTTGTTCTCTCAGGATAGCAGTAACTATATCATGGTGTTAGGGCAGTTGTTGAGAGCCAGTAGTTCTAAGGTAGCTTGAACAACATCTTAGATTATATCATCACTTACTATCGGGTGAAAAAGTGGTCAAAGGCAGAGGCTCGCCTAGTTATGTATAAAACAAAAAGTCAACCTATTTTGAACGAATGCTTATTTTGTATGTCGTTGTTTGATCCCAAAACCAAAAATGGGTGAAACAGTGGTGTAATCAAGGATCAAAATTCATGTGTAAAGGCACATTTCAGAATACATTTTATTAATTAATAAAGTCATCGTTAGGCAGTAGGTATACTCGTATAGATATTAGGTGCTATTAGTATTATTACTAATACATTAGTTTCTCATGCTTTTCCCAAACATAAAAAAATATTTCGGATAGAAAAAGAAAACTTCCAGAGCCATAATAGGCACGTTTGGGCAGGGTGCATTACGCGGGGGAATCTTTGACGATTCATTTATTTTATAATTAAATATTTATATATAATATTAATAATTAATTTATATATACCATTTCAATTGATATTTTTTTAAGAAGTATATAAATTGAATATGTACGTAATAAAAAAATCCAGGGAATGGAACTGTCTAAGACTCCCGCTAAGAGTTATCATCAGCATAAAAAAAAAAGTTTTTTTGTGTTATTCGGTATAGGTACGAACTTTTGGTGTTTGAGTCCTACAAACACACAACTGGTTATTTTAGTTTTCAAATAATATTTTTTGAAATGCTTTTCAACGTCCATTAAAGGAAAAAACACGATGAATATATCTAAAACTCTAATCGATACATATTAAACTGGAATCATTAGTGACATATGGGATCTTAAACTATTTGAAATTATATTTTTCATGTTGGCAGCATGAGGTATTGCCATTCGCCGAGAAATATTACACCTTATTCGTTTCGCTTTAATTAAACTTTCGATAGCCCGACGTGCGATAGCAATCCCTATGGTATGTAGCTGGCTAATTGTGCAAAATATTATTAAGTTATTCTAGTGCTAAATATTTATGTGAATGTCATTAAGGTGCTTTTTGCGTGCTTGTAATAAACATAAAGATTATTACATAAAACGTGGTAAAAGTTACAAAATTACATATTCACGAGAGGAAAAATTTAAGTCATGTGCGGGATTAAATTTTTCCTTTGACATGTTGTAATGTAATCCACAGAGCAAAACTATTTTAATAAATGGTATATAAAGTTCTTATTATAAAATTAAAGTGCTTATGTTTTGCTAAAATTGAGTAGCATGAAAATATATACCTACTATTTGAACTAAGCATATCATAAAATTATATAAGGAAGTCCCTTAAATCATATTTTTTTTATCCTGCATCCAAGATGACATAAATATATAAGGCTCCTTTTTAAATTGTGTTATATTAAGATCTATGAATTCATTTGGTAATATATTGAATATTACCAAATGAATTCATTACACACATAGCTAAGCGGTTTTTACAATATTTTATTGAGTTTGGTATTACATTAGAAACTAGTCTGTACGGGTTGAGTTGTAATCTATTATTTACATCAAAAGCGATTTAGACTTCACTAGTACTGTGGTGAATAACTTACACTTGCAGAATTTCAATCATATCTGTACAAGTAAACATTACGCCTGTCCTTTTAAGTTGAATTCTCGTCCTGCTTGATTTTTCATTTCTATTCTGCAATCATCTCTCTGAGGATTTAGTTTTAAGGCCTCGTTTGCGATGAATATGATTTACGGTTACAATTTTACGATTTAGAGTGCCTCTTCACACCTAATCACAGTCGTTTTTTCACACATTTTGAGGCAGAATATCTGAGACTGCTACTGATAGTGAAAATAATTACGTTTTGGTGAGAGTTTAGGTTAGAGTAAACAGTTTTGGTGTTTATTTAACATGTCTGAAAGTTTTCAGGCGTTTAATATATCTGATAAAACAAAGTTACAACGCAAGAAAAGACTAATTTAAGGTAAGATTAATTAGAAAAGTATAAAACCAGACTACAAATTATTTATTTTTGTTAAAGGTATAATTGTTTAAAAACTGCAAGTTATGATATTTATGGAACCGATTTTTAAAGCCCAAGAATTCTGATACCACATTCGATGGGCTTGGCAGAAAAAAAATTACAATATGGCGTCTATAATCTACTTTTTTATACACAGCAATATCAAGATCAAGATGAATGTAACGATATCTCATACATTAAATCGGTTAAGCCGTTTAGAACTTATGGTGGAATAAAGAAACTCACATACATACATATATGAAACCTGAAAACATAAGACTCCTTTTTTTCTTACGTGCGAGAGTTATCCGCGGAACTATACATCGTTACAAATGAAGTGTGTTTGGACTGCGCATCACGATATCTGCTTTTGTGAGTTAAGGTACTGTATCAGCCGGATTGTCCACTGCTGAACACAGCCTCCCATATTATGTTTTCTTTTATTGCTGATTGGTAAGCATTTGACCACAATCTCACCTGATGGTAAGTGTGGATTGTGATGATGATGTGGTCGAATGTGGCTTTACCTAAAATTACTGGCTCTCAAGGACAGCTGCCCGAACACACTGTTAGGTGCTAGGCGACAGATTTTAAGTTTGCCATATTCTCTACGCTTGGCAGGCGTCTTAGGGATCATAGTTTAAGGGATTAGTTCCTCAGAAAGCGCTGCTGCTCACCTTTTGGGGTGTTACCCTTAGTCGCCTCTTACGACACCCACAGGTAGAGATGGGGATGACATTCTAGCCCGGCACCCCACGGTGACTTTAGGTATACAAAACAAATTATTTGAAGTGGCAACTGAAATCACTCACATGGCTATTGTGTCTTATATATTTTACATAAAATTTTTCTTCAAAGTGTTCAACTGTAAAAAAATACTTATATAAAACATGACATCTACCTACCACAACACTTCTCAACTGAAAGCGGCGAGCTCTAAATTGGAGCAGTCTTCAATAACTGAACTGATCAATTATAGCGCTCGAATATCGAACATGTATGGGTTTTATTGCGTTTTAACTCGTGAATTGTAACGACGTAGCATTTAGTGAATACGGATTGAAAGGGAGGGTTTGAAAAAGGCATTCGTTTATATATAATGCCCTACGAATAATATTGAGACTACCGTAGTTTTGCAGTGCCTCTAATATGTTTGTGAAAAGACATCTTCCCGGCTTCGCGGCACTACTGATGCGCCAGAGAGCGGCCCATACACGTGAAAGATTTTACCGGACTGACAATTCCATCCTCGGAATGCTCATGAATACAGGGGAACCGATTTTAAAGCGATGGATCGAACTTCATCAGGTAATTAATAGTAGTTAAAAATTTAATATTTTTTATTTCTTTATATTTATATCGTTAGTTTAACTTATATTTAGTATATGGAAGCAATTCTGGATTAAACGATTATTATTATTATATTATGAAACAAAATATAGAGATTAAAAATATAATTTGTATAGATTACGCGTTACGCGTACCCGTTGATTACGTTTTGAATTTTCAAATATTATAATGACATAGAGTATTTTTCAGCAAATGGGCAATAATAAGTAAATATAATAATATATAGTCGATGCGACGCGTCATTAAAATTTTGGACATATTTGGCTCAACGAATAAGCATTGCAATTGAACGGGGCAGTGCTGCCAACTGGGAGTGGGCTGGAGCATTTGGACTGCCTATGAGTCTGCTATGACTTAAAGGTTGTCTAAATGCTTTTATTGTAGCAGCTGTAGTGTTGTACATAGTTAGTAATATGTTTGTTTATGAATGTTTATAATAATAATGTAAAAAATCCGTTCCGTAGTTTTTACGTGGTGCGTGTGCAGACATACAGACATAATTAGTTTCAAAAATGTTGTATTCGTATCCGGTACATTACTTAGATTATAACGAGTGGAGTGGTTCTTAAATGTACCCCTGAGAACAGATGTTAAGTCTCATGTAGGTATATGTGTTTTTTATGGCTCTCAAAGACTGCTGCCGGAACACACTGTTAGGTGCTTGATGACTGATTTTCTACTTTAAGATGGTAGTGGTCAAGCTGGTGGTGGGAATGGAACCATGGACTTGCGGCACGGCAGTCTATAGAGATTACTGCTAGGCTAGTATTTCCTCATTATAGGTTTTGAAATTTAAATCGACTTGCGTACCATTTAGACAGGAACGTTTACATGACTGTATTCTAGATTTTAGAACTAGTCTTTGGAATTACAGGTAAAATACGGCAGGTATATTTTACTAGATTATGTCGGATGTTGATAGTGTAAAAAATCGCTTTAAAATCCTAAGGTTCTGGGTTTGATTTTCAGGTTAAATAGTTCATAGATTTTTTGATGGAATAAATAAGTATCAATCCGGTGACTCACTTTGTGTATATATAATTATAATTGGCTCGACCTAGTTATGTTTAATCAAAACTACATTCTAGCTAGGCTAGTCTGAACAATATATTCGACCACATCATCACTTACCATCAGGTGAGATAGTAGTCAAAGGCTAGGCTCTTAGCTAAAAAAAACCTAGCAAAACGTGGGTGCGTAGATACTTTTTTCTACCTTTTTTTTGTGTATAAACGCGTACGAGTATATATTATGATGCTCTTCTTCTTTGTATATGCCTCTTCCCATTTTAGATGGGGTCGGCCCTCCTCATTTTACGGCGCCAAGGCTCTCTGTCTTGGGTTGTCTGATCTTGAAGGTTTTCCTTTTTCAGTAGCCGGGTCATGCTGGTCCACCATGTCGACGGGGGGCGGCCTGCACCTCTTTTGCGTTCGGAGAGGCTTAGGGCTTTTTTGACCACATACTCCCCTGGTCTTCTCATTACGTGGCCGTACCATCTGAGACGGCTTTCAGATAGTTAGTCTGGTATAGGGGCGACCCCAAAGCTGCCGCGGACATACTCATTCCAGATTCTATCAAGCCTGGTTCCTCTGCCCGACCATCTCAACATCTTGATTTCCGTTGTGTGCAGTTTTTGTACATGCGTCTCCTTTACTGTCCAACATTCCGCACCGTATATCAAAGCCGGTCTAACCGCCATCTTATAGACTTTGCCTTTGGTGCGTATAGGCATTCGAGGGTCGCAGAGCACCCCCGTTAAAGATCTCCACTTTTGCCATGCCACGTTTATTCGGTGATGTACGTCCGCTTCCACTTCTGCAGTGTGAGTAAGCATCGATCCCAGGTATTTAAAGTGGGTAACTTTTGGTACAGGTGTTGCGTCGGGGAAGTAGATTGTTGAAGTTTCAATTAGAGAGTTTTCATTACTAAAGCAGCATTGCATATGTTCAGTTTTTGTCCTGTTCACTTTAAGACCTGATTTTTCTAGTGTGTTGACCCATAAAGACAGTGACATTTGCAGTTTGTTAGGTGTTTTGGCTGTGAGTACCACGTCGTCAGCATACAGGAGGTTACATGGTAATTGAGCTTGGATACTCTTGGTAATGTGGTCTATTATTTAGATAATACTACATATTATTTAGATAATACTAAATGTTAAACATATTTCAAACTAGTAACAACGATAGTGACGATTATTATTCCATTTCATCTTCTGAAAGTAGTACCACTGACAGCTTTGAAAGTGTACCTTCACTTTCTGATTCTCTTGAAAATGAATTTTCTGATGTACCGAAGAATCTCAATGTTATCTATATAAATGCTCAGAGTATTCCGGCTCATTTTTCCGATATGCTGGCAACTTTCGACAACAAAAACATTCATGCTATAATAGTCTCCGAAACATGGTTAACTCCTAGTCTCCCGTCCATTTACTATCCACTTCCAGGTTTTCGCCTCATTCGTAATGATAGAATTGGCAGTCGTGGTGGTGGTGTGGCCATTTATTTACGTGCTCATATTCCTTTCTCTGTGATTACTATGTCAGCACAGCCACCATCCGTAAATACAGGTGAACATTTATTTGTAGAAGTGATCCTATGCCATGCCAAAGTTCTACTCGGAGCCTATTATAGCCCTTCTGCGCGTCTTAATTATTTCTCTTCCTTCGAAAAGATCTTAGAAGATCTTACTCCCTCTTACAGTCATTCCATTATTATGGGTGATTTTAACACTTGCCTTCTAAAAGAAGATTCGCGCTCTATATCCTTGAAAACAATCATTACTTCTAGCAACATGCATATATTACCACTTAACGCAACACATCATGCTCCTCATTCGAATCCTTCTCTTCTTGACCTTATCATTGTTTCTTCATCACAGCATGTTGCTAAGCACGGCCAGTTTTCTGCTGATGCCTTTTCTTATCATGACTTACTCTTTTTATCTTACAAAATTCGTCCTCCAAAAGTAAAACCTAAAATAATTCTTCAGCGTAACTTTAGTGGCATGAATCAAGATCTATTTCAGAAAGATGCACAGAATATAGATTGGACGCCTGTCTTTGATGCTAAATTGGTGGACGATCAAGTTGCAATTTTCAACTCCATAATAACCACGTTATATGACGTTCATGCCCCTTTACGAGCCGTCAAAATTAAACATCTTCCTGCACCCTGGCTCACTGAAGGCCATAAAACAATGATGCATAAAAAAGTCATGGCAAAAAGTAAATATAAATTGAACCCTAATGATTTCAATAAAACTAAATACGTACAAGCTAGGAATCGTTGCAATACAGTGCTTAGGGATGCTCAACGGCGCCATATACATAAATCCGTTGAAAACGGAGATCCATGTAAAATTTGGAAGTTTCTGAAGTCTCTAGGAGTTGGCAAATCACGTCAGGAATCTTTTTCAAATAATTTAGACATAAATGCCCTAAACAAACATTTCTCATCATCGTTTTGTATAGATGATTCAAACAAAATTTCTACACTTCAACATCTGTCTAAAGTTTCAACTCCTGACCTTGATCCATTTGTTTTTAGTCAATTCACTGCTTGTGATGTTAGGAAGAGCGTTTTGTCGATTACATCAAATGCTGTCGGAGAAGACGGTATTAGTCGAAACATGTTGATCCCTATACTTGATATAATTCTACCTATCCTTTGTCATATTTTAAATACTTGTGTATCAAATAGTTTGTTTCCTTCCTTATGGAAAGAAGCTCAAATTATCCCATTACCTAAAAAAGCTAATCCTACATCCATTTCAGAGTATCGCCCTATTTCTATACTTCCTTTTCTTTCTAAAGTCTTTGAGCGGCTTATCCACAAACAAATAAGCAATTTCCTTTCTAGACATAATCTGCTCAATCCTTTTCAGTCCGGTTTCCGCCCAGGTCACAGTACGGTTACTGCGCTACTTAAAATCACCGACGATATACGTTTTGGCATGGAAAACGGCAAACTTACTGTCTTGACATTGCTGGATTTCAGCAACGCGTTTAACAATGTCAACTTTGACATTCTTCTCGCAATACTAAGCTCCATTAACATATCTCCAACAGTGGTTGATTTGTTTCGTAGTTATTTATATGGTCGCCGACAGAGAGTGCGCCTCGAAGAATCCTTTTCTTCTTGGTGTAACACTTCAGCCGGAGTTCCTCAAGGTGGTGTGTTATCACCTCTCTTGTTTGCAATCTTCATTAATTCTATATCAAACCATATTACTTCTCCCTATCACTTGTACGCCGATGATCTCCAATTTTACACTCAAGCTTCACTTAGCGATCTTAATACTGCTATAGACGTCACTAATTATAATTTACGCCAAATTACTAAGTGGAGTAAAGCCTTTGGATTACAAGTGAATCCGAGTAAAACTCAGGTCATGATTGTCGGGAGCTCACGAACGTTAGCCAAAGTCGATTCGGCAATGTTACCTGGGGTAGAATTTAATGGAGTCACTATCCCCTACAGTAAAAGTGTCAAGAACTTGGGCATCACTATGGATGAATGTCTTCAGTGGGGTCCTCAGATTGAAGCCGTCAGCTGCAAGTTATTTTCGTCTGGTGGTTCTCTTAAAAGACTGCGTAATTTTCTGCCTACTGCTACTAAAGTTGCGCTTGCGCAATCTCTTTTGCTTCCTGTTTTAGATTACGCCGATGCCTGCTATCTCGACCTCGCGGAGGACCAGCTAGATAAACTTGAGCGACTTCAAAACTTTTGTATACGATTCATATTTGGTCTTCGCAAATATGATCATGTCTCTGAATTTCGTAATAAACTCAAGTGGCTTCCTATACGACTTCGCCGAAATACTCACATTCTTTCCCTTTTGTACACCGTTTTATTTAACCCCAACAGTCCACACTATCTTAAACAACGGTTTAAATTCTTTGAACATTCTGGGACGCTTACACTCAGGTCATCAGAAAATCTCTGCCTGCAGATGCCTCAGCATAGCAGCTCTTTTTATGATAAATCGTTTACAGTCCAAGCAGTTCGCTTATGGAATGCATTGCCAGTTTCCATAAGGCAAGCACAGTCTCTCACTATTTTTAAAAATCAAGTAAGAGAATGGTACTTCTCGCTTAATAATCCGTCTCTAAAGTTGATTAGTTGATACTTATTTTGTTTGTCTCATTCATTATTAGTTTATATATATATATATATATATATATATTGTTATTATTTATATATGAATATTTATGTATATATTATTGTATTATGTAGATATTATTAAGTATATTGTATGTGTGATTAATGTTTATGTAATGTTATTACCATAAAGTGTAGGTTACATAAAGTACCTATTTAAGTTAATTATTTTTAATCTTGTATTATACACCACCGTCATTTATCATGGCTAAATTTCTCTCCATCCAAAGGTTGTCTGGAAGAGATCGCTTTTTAGCGATAAGACCGCCAATTGTACAACATTACTTAAGTTTATGTTATTGTTTATAATGATTTTGTTATTTTGGTGTACAATAAAGAGTTATCTATCTATCTATCTATCTATCTATTACAATGTTGAAAAGAAGAGGACTTAGCGCAGAGCCTTGATGCACACCAACGCGGACCTCAAATTTACGGCTAGTACCGGCTGGACTTTTCACATTAGTATGTGGGTTATTGTACATGTCCCGTATTAACATTACGTAGTACTCAGGAAGACATTGGACCCTCCAGGCTTCCCACACTAACTCTTGCGGAATTCTGTCAAAGGCCTTTTCTAGATCGATAAAAATAAGATGCAAGTCTTCCTTGTTCAAGCGATGTTTCTCTGCAAGTATCCTTACGGCTTGTATCGCGTCAGTTGTTGACTTCGATGGCGTGAATCCAAACTGATTTGGTGTTATTGATAACATAAGAAGTATACGTTTATTGATTATGCGTTCCCAGATCTTGAAGGTATGTGATGTCATATTATGTGAGTATATATTATGATGCGATGGACGTAATTTTAAGTGGGGGTTCATTTGCAATGTTATTTCACAAAAATAAAAAATGTTATTATTTTAGTCTAGTTATAGTCATTGCTTAAATAAGTTCTTTTCAATTCAGCTAAAATAAAATGATAATGTCAATAATGTGGTTCAGTTCAGTACAAATATTTAGCAGAAAAGAAAAAAAGGGTTAACTGCTTAATAATATTCAAATTGGACGTCGGGTCTCAAGAACCGCATTTAAAATAATACACCGAACGTTTATGAACCTTTTGGAAACATTTGATGCGATACATTTCATAATAATATTATTATGATCTTTTTAACAAAGCATATACCTATATAGTAAATGATTTGTTAAGCTTAGTGCAGGCTGGTTATATGGTTAATAATAATGAATATTTAAATAATTATTGTCCTCATCACAATATACAAATATGATGTAATTGATGCAAAAAAACATTCAATTGTGTAATACAGTAGATACTCCATGACCTACTTTCAAAGCTGGATTGTTGTGATATTAAAATCAGTTACCTACTGTTACCTTCATGGATCCTTAACTACTCCTGAGCAAATTATTCTATTAACTTCGTTTTTACAATCATTTCGCGCTTCAAAAGTAATAGAATATTTTTAATTAAAAAAAATCTGAAACCTAAGTGTGTCATAAAAAAAAACTTTTAATCATAAAGTAGGTACACTCACAACCAAAACTGTTCCAAACATAAATTGCTTAAATTAAGAATGAAAGATGACACCCACAGTTCCGCGTCATTGGCCGAATGTAAATTAGAATAACTGTAGAACAGGATTTTGTTCTATATTTGAAATTCAAATTTCGGCGGGAAAATGTTGCCGCCCCGTGGAAACGAAGAGAAATATACGCATTCAAATATAATTAACATAAAAAATACGAGAATAAACACGAAGTTTCGGATTCGGATACATACTTTGTTTGGCCGATTTGCCGGAACTTATTAGCATAATTCGTGGATTTATTTGTTATTTAATGCTCATAGTGAATTATGTAACAAGGCCCTGTGATATTTTATTTCTATGTTTTGCACATGGAGAGTTAAATTTATGATTTTAATACACGGAAGAGACTATTGTTATAATCACAGTTGAAGAACAGGCTATAACTTGTTTTGTAACATATTAGCACACGTAGGTACTGTAGCTCAGAGTCGCTCAACGAGCTATGTAAAGAACTATGCTCGGAGTTTCTTTCTGCTATAAAATCCGGAACTAGGAAATTCGCCGAAGAAACAGTCACCAACGTAGCTTCCAACTTGAAAGATGAAGTGGCAGTGGGTGGCCACATTAACCGACGATGTCTTAACTGATGGCGAAGAAAGGTACTCGAGTGGTTACCATATTACACCGGAAGACATAGGCTTAGTAGGCTCCCACACTATGCGGACAGACGACATCGCGGAAATCGCGGGTAGCCAATATTAAAAGTGGATAGCTTTTTAGCGTTTGAAAAAGCACTTCTTTCATCAGATGAAGTCTACCAGTCAAATAAATGACCGCGCACCATTCCCTATGACGGTTAAAGAAATACGCAACATGTTGGCTTATTCAAGCGGTCTTCAATGGTCCAGTAGTAAAGACACCTGGTGCATAAAATCCGGGGAGGTGGATTCAATTCCCACTCGAGAAGATACATTTTGTACTTCCTAACAAGTGAGATTTTTTTTTTAGGGTTCATGTATGTGTGTATGTGAGTTTCATTATTCCACCATTACTTTGATATGTCAAAACAGATTTTGATGTATGGGGTATCTTTAGCATCCTTTGATCACACCAAATAACAATTGGCATTTATTTTCAGCAATTAAACAATAAATTTGATTGTTTCTTCCAATGCTATCAATATTATTATAGATATCAAATTTCTTAAGTGTATGGATGCTAAGTTTCGTAAAGACTTTTATTAATATATTGATGTGATAACTATTATTGATGGAGACTATTATGTCGTCTATTTTTTATTTCGATTAACGAAGTAATATTTGAGACAGCTTTATATAATCTCTTTCTTAGAATAGAACTTGTTAACTTCAAGAAAAATAGGACTAAAAGATATTGACAGTAAAGTCGAAAATCCAACTGAAATCCGAATGCTAAAGTTTTGTTTCGTTATCTGCTCAGGTAGGGTATATTTTAGTAGATCGTCTGATCACCTGAGCAGACAGTTCGGGGCCTTCTAGCATTACTTCTGCTTCGCGCTTCTTTATCGATAGTTAGCTGTTATCGCTGTTGCTTTACAGACGGGGCACATGGTACACAGTAAAAAAAAGCAGAAAACCAATTTCACTGAAATCAATATTTGCACAATTCACGATCGCACGAACGGAAAATATACAAACATAACGCTAAGTCTGTTTCCCGGAAGGATAGATAGATTCAAATGTCCACCTGCAATGATTTTGCGTACTTCGCTTTTTCCTTCTTTTTCAATTTATTGTTCTACACGGCAGTCTGATACTGATAACCTATATTTTTCCCTTTAAAATGTCATATTCACGCTTTATATAAGTGTTCTTGTGTCTATCTTCATAAGTGGAAATTTATAAATAGAAAATCTCCTCATTACGCACCTTTACATAAAATTATAATTAAATATTAAGATTTATTCCTAAGAAAGAAGGCAGCATAACTCCTTCTGTTCATAATTTTCAGATCTACTTGTTCAGATGTTTTCCTACATTATGAGAAACAAAGTACACTTGTCTAAACCATGCATAACAAAAATAAAAAAAACAGATATTGGGAGAAACAATTCTAGTCAGCCACCCCGCGAGCAGGGCATTATACCAAATTTTTATTAAAGTGACATAAAAATTGGGCACTGCTTTAGTTTTAGAAAATGGTGGAATCCGGTATCTCTTACAACAGTAAGGTTTGTACATTCTCTCAGATGCTAACGGATTGTATAGTATGATTGTGTTTCAAGCGTTGGTATATAAAATAATAATAATTTTAACAAAAAAAACCGACGTCGTAACCAAAATAAGTAAGTACAATACTCGTCAGATCTCTCTAAAATTTAAATGGGACTATATAAAAAGCACCTGCTTTAAAATTTAAAAAAAATTATCGACATTGGTACAACCTGCAAAAAGTCAACACACGCAAAAATTACAGTCGTATTGAGAACCTCCTCCTTTTTTATTTAATTGTTTACGCTAAGGAGTATCTGTAATAGCCAAAAGTTTTTTTGTCTTTCAGTATTTTTTTCCACTGTGACACGTCTATACAACATGCTCCGTTTATATTTATGCAAACTGCGACGACAGGCGATTTAGCCAGTTTATGAACCGACGCGCGCGTGAACATCTGTGGTACGTCTTTATACTGCTTTGTTTTAGCTGTGGTGTCTCTAGAACATTTTCTTCTATGTCAGGTAATACAGCGGGTTTTTGTAAGTACTTGGGTTTTAAACCATACACCCTCATAGATCAAAATAAACTATAAAAAATAATATAAATAAAAAAATTGGATCGTGGAATATTCACGAGGGTAGGGCAGATTATTACTTGGTTACCTTCTATTAGAAAATCTGCCACCAAGCACCTAACTGTGTACTCAAGAAATTTCTTGTTCATTTTTTTGGGCAAGTTAACTTATCTCTCTCCTCTAAACCAAAATATTTTTCAAAAAACGGAATGGACTTCACACGAAAAGAAATAACGCGTAGAACTCGGTATCATGCTGATTAAAACATTCAAATTTTTTTGTCGGTTAAAAAGTGATATGATTATTAAAAACTTACCAATAAGTTAAAGAATGACAATCTAATTGCTAAGAGCTAATTCAAAAATACCAATCATCGTACTTTAAATTGACGTATTCGTTGTTCCTTCATATCAAATAACTATGTTAACGAATACATTAGAAATTTTCCATTTCAGTTTTCTTTAATAATTTACAAATAACATAATATATTTTCATTTGCAAGTCGAAAACAGCAAGGCAATGTTACCAAGGACATCCAAATAATAACATTAAGTATAATATTATGCAAAGTATCTCCAACAACAAAAACATTTCGCACTTATACGCTTGCTTGCTGAACATCTGTGCACGAAATGTCTTCTTCCTTGGGAAAATAAGCTTTGAACAACGGGGCCATGAAAAAATCTCTTCTATAATCTTGGTTTTGCGGGGACAAAGCAACCCAATATTGCGTAAGAGTGTGCCACGGTTTTGATTGTTTTGAGATGATAGTTCCAACTTTATTTATACAGGGTTTTTGGTAAAATGCTAACAACCTCTAAGGGTTGACTTCTGCTAGTCCTAACAAACATTTTGAAATAAAAAAAATACAGAAAAAAATAATTGTATTTTTATGCCTATTATGACCCAAGAGCGGCCGCCTGGACCGCGCCGTGCTTCTTGAATATTTACATCGAGCAAAGTAGTAAAAAGTACGCAATATTACATTATAGGCACAAGAGCCTTTTAACATCAGGTGGTCCTCGTACTTATTCAGTAAAAACAACATTAAAAAAAACATACAAAAAAAAAATAAAGAAAAAATCTACCTTTGTGATGTTCTGGAGAGATCCCTCAATACTCAGTATTTTTTGAAAGAGCGCAAAAACAGAAGTAGCGAGCAGAGTCTATTTTAAACGTACAAGGACTGTTAAGATATAATTAACTGTGATTGAAATATACGTTTATATAATAATAAAATGGTCATCATATTTCGCATGGTGGCAGGGCATTTTGTGAATGTCTGGCCAGCTACCACCCTCATGTAGAAAATCTGTCGCCAAGCACCCAACGGTGTGTTCCGGCAGCTGTCCTTGAACACAGTGGCTCTATGTACATTGCCAAGGAATGGAATGGAAGAGAGCAGAATCGTACATCGCATAATGAGTTCATGTGTACCTACATACTTTGAATATTTGATATATACGAGTAGTTATATATCAAATATGCAAAGTACATACTAGAATGTAAGTCACACATCTTTTAGGGAAACCTCTCGCTTTCCCGCATCGTCGGTGGCAGTGGTTTATACTTCGCACAGTTGATATAAAGTTCATAATGCTATATACAATTTGGTCACTCCCATTCCATCGGTGACAATGTAAATTGAACCATAGAATATTTTAATCCTGATTTACTGATAATATTCTGAAGGAGCTCCCTTTAAGCAATTATTATTTACAACTCAGGCAAAGATATCGACGTAAGCTAGTGTGTAACAATTAATAGCAAAATAAAAGAAGAAAGTAAGATTGGTTATATTTTTTAAATTCGGTCTTTTTAGGCCAATTCTAGCAAATAACTATTATTACTGTTTATATCATTGCAAGTACATGTAATCTTTTGTGGCAGCTTACAATATCAGATACTGCGAAAAAACTAAATGTTATATTTTACAAATTATTGGAGTAAAAAATTTTGTAAGTACTCCAATAATTTGTTAAATATGATTTTCGCTTAGCACGCGGTAGTGCTTGTAATCATAATATTTAGAAATATAGAAGGGTAGCGACATCATACCGAGAGTTAAGTGTTTGAAAAAACACTTCTTTCGATCAGGTGAAGTCTAGTAGTCTGGTTGATGGCCGCGCACCGTCCCCTATGACGGTTAAAGTAATACAATTGAGCACAAAATTTCGGCAAAAATGCCAAGTCCCAGGTGGCCGAGGAGGTTTAGGCATCCGACGCGATCGGAGGACGCGGGTTCGATTCCCGCCTTGGACATAAAATTTTGTACTCCAATAATTTGTTAAATATGATTTTCGCTTAGCACGCGATAGTGCTTATAATCATATATGGAAATAAACTAAATGTTACTTCTTTTTTTTTTGAAGTTACATATATTATTATGTGAGCGTTTTTTTCGTGGCTTATCCGTTAGTTCTTAATGTACACAGAAGCGAAAAAACTCCAAAATGCGGAATAACAATTTTTCTGCGCGATTGTACGCGAAACTTAAATGATGTATGAACAGAGATAGAGGAATGGGTTTTGTGTTTACCGAACAAACACGGTTACTTTCTTGCTCTGCAGGTAAAATTGTTACAAGTTTTATTTGTTTACTAGTTACGCCCCGCGGTTTCAACCGGGTAGAGATGGATGATGACGATGAAATGTATTCTACGTGTTAATCCACCGCCTCATCTACCTCCATACCAAATTTCTTCAAAATTGGTTAAGCTGTTTGAGCGTGAAGAAGTAACAAACATACAAACACACTCACAAGCTTTCGCCTTTATAATATTAGTGTGATAGTGTGATACTACCCCGTGGGGTGCCGGGTTAGAATTAACCTCCCCATATCATCCCGTAGGTGTCGTAAGAGGCGACTAAGGGAAAAATACTGGAAAGTGGGCAACAGCGCCTTCTAAAGAACTGCCAACTTACACTGCGATTCCCAAGACGCCTGCCAAGCGTGGGGATTGGGGCCTTAATAGAGGAGGCTGTGTTCAGCAGTGGACGATCTGGCTGTTACAGTTTGATATTAGTGTGAAGTTTTTATTCCATGTAGCTATTTTTTTAATGTTCTTGTTCAGACACAAATTAAACTTCGTGGATTCTTTTCGTAACAGTGAGTGAGAGTTGAGTGCAAGTAGTTCTCAAATTAGGTGACACTGCTTTGAAAACTAGAATATGTTTCCAGAAATATACTTAGTTATTCTAGCAACGCGCGTGTGGGCTATCGGAGATCGTTACTGCTCCTTACATATTTGAAGCTACCTACGTAACTTGAACCTAAAAGCAGCCTCGAATTTCAATTTTATTTATTACTTCAAAATATTGCCGACAGGTGGCACTTAAATGAAGAAAAGTCAGGTAATAATAAAAATTATATGTCTTATAATCGTAAGAAATATACTTATAGCTACAATATAAACGAAAATTCTAGAAATGCTAATATTTTTTGGGTAACATGCGTCGATCACTGTCCTAATAAGTAGTATTTTACTGTAGTGAGGGGCTTTGGGTGTTTGTGTGAAGAATATAGGTAAATGGTTTTTGATGACTTCATATAAATATATTAGCGGCCCGCCCCGGCTTCGCACGGGTAATTGCGACTTTAAATTGAAATGTAAGCTATCCTATCTTTCAATTTGGATCAAATTGTACACGGTGTGCAAATCAAATTTAAAAATGGTTTAGTAGTTTAGGAGTCCCTCGTGGACAAACAACGTGACACGTAATTTTTAGGGTATCGTATTCGTTAAAAACGGGACCCTATTGCTGAGATTTCGATGTCCGTCCGTCCTTCCGTCTGTCACCAGACTGTATCTCAAGAACGGTGATAGCTAGACAGTTGAAATTTTCACAGATGATGTATTTCTGTTGCCGCTATAACAACAAATACAAAAAGTTGGCCAAGTGCAAGTCAGACTCGCGTACGTTAAAACAAAAAAAAAGGTTTCAATATGAAGTCTAATGTTGTATAGCTAATGGTACGGAGCCCTTCGTGCGCGAGTCCGACTCGCACTTGGCCGATTTTTATCTATAAGGATATTCGTAGTCTTCATATTATACGTAGTGGACATTTTTGAAACTGGAAATTGATAGGTCGGTAATAAGGAACTGTTCCATATCATTTGGATTGACTAAAGGGCAAAGAGGTACTGAGTAGTATTTACCATAAGAATACTGCAATTAGGTGCATAGGGATTTTTACTATTTTAACGTTACTATTATCCCAAAGCGCAGTAATTGGTTTGGCGTCAGGTAGGCAGCTTGTCAAAACCGAAGCGAGAATTATATTACTATTGTCATATATAATGCTGCCAGCATGCTGGGCACGCTGCCAACTGGGAGTGGGCTGGAGCATTTGGACTGCCTATGAGTCTGCTATGACTTATAGGTGTCTAAATGCTTTTATTGTAGTAGCTGTAGAGTTGTATATAGTTCATAGTATTTTGCTGTGAGTTGATAGAGATCACATATTTTTGCATTCTTCGACCAATATATTTGATTTGAAATGTTAATTTTTTTATGTGGTTTTAGAACAAGCACGAGACCCACCGGATGTTAAGCGGACTAACCTCTGCCTGTAACAGATGCATTTCATCACATGTGACGAATGGCACTGCACCCATCACACTGAGACATACAGTTGTTAAGTCTCATGTGCCTGCAATTGTACTGGCTCTCAAGGACTACTGCCGGAACACACTGTTAGGTGCTTGGCGACATATATTCTGCTTAAGGGTGGTAGCTTGCCAGGCGAGCATTCGCGAAATACCCTTCCAACATGCGCTGAAGCTCAAGTCGGGCGGTGGGAATCGAACCATGGACCTGTGGCATGGCAGTCCATAGCTATTGCCGCTCGGCTATCATTACTTAAAAAAGTAAATATCTTTATTATTTGAACCTATTAGAACATTTCTGAAGCTCACTGTTAATTTCCGAACCAATTTTATTTAGATCATCCAATCTTGATGCTTCTGACACATGCGTGGGATAAGAGAAGGCAGAAGATATATAAATCTACAGTGTCTAGTGGATCTGTACCAATTACCCGATGCTGAGTGTCGGCCAATCCTTTACCTCACATGTACGCGAGAAGGTACGATTTTAATGGGGGCTATTGTGACACCGTTATGAAACATCCAAGAACCTTGTCTAATTATTTCTCAGTATGATTACATGGTCAAAATAACATCACGGCTACATATTGTAATATGGTATGTAACACATTGTTAAAAGACTTTTAAAAGAAAGGCCTCGAGTTTTCTGCCCGTTCTTCTCGCAGTGGCTATACTCGTAATTTTTTTTGCTGAATGTGGAAGTACAATTAGAATATTGCAATATTAAAATTTGTAATTGACCATCATAAGAGCATCGTAGACTCCTAAATGGAATGAAGAATTATGACTTTGATTAAACAGAATGCTAGCTTTCCAGCCTGAGCTCGTACAATCCCGAATCTTCAGCTCTTTGATCTAAATTGTTGAATGGAACCTTTCTAACCCTGTTCTGTCTATTCTTATGTGGAAATAAATTCGAAACGAGATGTAGACGTGCAAACATATAAAACATTTTTTTGTAATAATAAATTATTTTGAACCATAATAAAAAAAACCAGACCTGTAGCAATTATGTGACTGTACCACACACAATTGATTTTAAAATCCTTAAATAAATTTTACTGTAATAATCCTGTCGATTGTTCAATTTCGTTGTGATTTTTATTATATTTACAATTTAATACAAATATTGAATACTGTTCACGTGCCTTTATCTGCATAAATGATAGTGTTTCATAACGGCCAAAGAAACCTTAAAAAGGATTGAAGCTACAATTTCTACAATAAATTGAGGTATTAAAAAAATATCTCTATACTCAAATACGTATATTATTATTATAGAAACAAAAAATTGTGAAGATAATGTAATTGTTTGATTGACAGACATCATTATTTATTTATTTAAAATTAATTAAAATGAAATTAATTAAATTTAATTGATATTAAATATAACTATTATAGAAACAAAAAATTGTGAAGATAATGTAATTGTTTGATTGACAGACATCATTATTTATTTATTTAAAATTAATTAAAATGAAATTAATTAAATTTAATTGATATTAAATATAACTAAAAGATTTTTTGTGAAAATGCATATATTTGGCTAGGTATTTTGTAAGACTTGAAATAAAGATAAATCAACAATATATAAGATTTGGCGTCGGTTTTAAAGATTTCCTAATTGCAAATTTTATTTATCACACGCAAAGTTGGCTTGGCTTTAATTTTATTGAACGTTACATTCCGGTGTAAGAGGCGTCTTTTGTGCCTACAAGTGAGCCCTCCACGAGATAAGTGTTTGCGAAAGTCGCGAGTGTCGCTGGATAACAGGTTCTCTACCAAAGAAAACCTTTTGAGACAAACGTTCGCGAATGTTGATAGCCCTACCGTGCGGTTCGCACTTCAAGTTTCTGTGTGAGACACGGTTTTGTGAAAAATAGTTTTAAAATGGTATTAGGAGATCCCTGCGCATACAATTTAAGGTTTGTCGTAGAACGTGGTCTAAGGAAAAAAAAACAATTTAAGCAGCATGCCACCACTTACGTCGATGTGAATTGGGTCACAGAATAAAAAATACGTAGGGCGTTAACGCAAATGATGAAGAGTTTTGAAGCAATGGTGGCCCAGTAGAAATTGGTACGGACTGCCGGCGTAGCAGCCCCATATTTTGAATCTTGCCGAGAGCTTGAGGTTCAACGCATGGTGGCAGGGCATTTTGAGAATGTACGCCTAGCTAGCTATCACCTTAGCTAAGTGCAGATCGGACACCGAGTGAAGATCTCGATAAGTATTAAAAAATACGATTTTTAGTAGTCAGTGTTGGAACGAAACCCTAGGTGTGCGAGTTCAAATCCTTATTGCGTCGGATTATAATGCAATTAAAACCTTTGATTAAATAAATTCAACATTTGTAATAACTAAATACTTATGCCCACTCACACATCGACAGAGAAAATTTGATGAAAATTGACACTTAGCGTCCTTTATCTGTACTTTTCTCAGAATACTCTTTTGGGTACTTGTATAGAAGTACACTCTCACACACACACCCCATACAAGGCACACTTTCATGCCTTACCTGCCTTATCTTATACACACTATTATGTGAAAACCCTTGTAAGAAAAGTTTGTAGTCGCTTTTTTATCCTCCCTTACTTATGAGCCTACCTTATCTGATAGAAGATTGAAAATATAAGATACGCTAACGTCTGACGCTAACTCATTTAATTTCATTTGATGTTTTCCTCGTAAAAGAAAACATGTTTTTCACAAAATTTCCATGTAAATGGTACAAAATATATAATTAATAAGGTTGTTACCATTACTGAGTTCTAGTTATCAATATTCCAGGCTGTGGTATACGTAACATAATGAGAAATCCGATTTTAATGCGGCCTCTTTTGATCTGTCAATTAGAGTATTTTGAGTAGTTTGATCGAGATATATGCCTATCATAATGTTATGTAGTGTTATTATATGGTAATGTTATAGATTTGATGCGTCAATATATTAAGTGACAATTGCTACAATGTTCCATGTTAGTATTTGACTATTGGTTTGCGTTAGACATATTTATTATAAAGAAGGCCGAAGGGATGCCTTTTGACCTTTTGGATGGTCCCGATTTTTTGCAAAAAAGAACAATGATAATACGGAATAGTTGCGTATTTTTTCAATAAAAAGCTCAGAAGTCAGGTTTTCAACTGAAACACAATTGAGTCAATATTTTTATCTATTATGTTATTGTTGTTTATGAAAATACTTTAATTTTAAATTTTCGCAGGTATATCTGGGGTATAAGTAGAAACCCAAACATTTCTGGCTCAGGGACTAAACAAAATACTAGCGTACAAATCTTGTCCAAACATGTCAGATGCGTTTGTCTGCAATATACCCACACTATGTGATTTCTAAAGACACGCAACGCCATTACATACTGTTACCTGATGGCAAGTGATGATGTTGTCGAAGATGATGTTCAGGCAAACCTAGATTAACTAGGTCTCAAGGACAGTTGTCTCAACTTACAGTTAGGTGCTTGAAGACTTTCTACTTTAGGAATGCAGCTAGCAAGGCGGGCATTCGCAAAATGCCCAACCACGATGCTACAACGATTGCCTTCGAATCCTAAGCACGGAAGAGCTTTGAGTAAGTGCCACTAGCAGTACCCATCCAAATAATGACGCAGCGGACGTTACTTGACCTAGTTGATCAGTTTAGAACGACTTGTCAAGCTCTGTTAAGAACATTTCATTTCTAATTTGGCATAAAATTAATAGCGCCATAGTAATTTAACAACTTTAAACGGTTTAAATCGCGTATATTTTTCATTATTTTATCCCGACGTTTCAAACACTTTGCAGTGATCGTGGTCACGGGGTGGGGATAAAATAATGAAAAATATACGCGATTTAAACCGATTAAAGTTGTTTAATTACTATGTGTAACAATCGCGAAAACCTAAGACAACATTAATAGCGCCATCTACAGATTTTAGGAAGAAGTAACACCCATAGCTGATGAATGCACGGACTAACCTTTATAGTCCGTGTATGAATGTAAAATTGATAATCAATGCAAGACAGTCGATGTACAAAAGCGTGACTAGATGTCGCTCCATGTTATGAATTCGAACTAAATAGTGCTATAGTGTTAGAGGTACGAGTATATTTTTTTTATTAATTTTACATACAATATTTCTATTTCCAGACACTTCACATATAAAAAGTGAGATAGCACAACAAATAGTTCTATTGTAATCGATAAACATTTGTCAGTCGCATACTCGAATCCGATACAATCGGCCGGATCCGAAACTGTGTGCGGAGAAAAATCGTAGGATCGTTGTGAAGAACAGTGAGGGATACACGGGACGCTTTTACATTGCTATTTGTAAATAACATTGGCTGAGAGCTAGCAACTTAGGTTTTTATACCAAGTACAAGAATAAGTACCGACTTCACACTTGGACTAACATTCCAAAATATTTTACGATGAAAACTGGTGGTCATCACACAAACATTAACGGGTGTTACTCACGTATATAAAAAACCGGGTAGGTGCGAGTGAGATTCGCGCACGAACGGTTCCGTACCATTAACTGTAAACCTAATCTTGCAAGTTACAGACACTTTTCGCAGTGTCCGATTGAGCCGAGTAGGTACGTTCCTATCCTAGGTAACTACGAACCCTAAATGGTGATCTCACTAATTGTTTTCTTTTAAAGTAAATATACTACTAAATATTCTGTGAATATTTCAAGTTTCTACCTGTTTTCATTATTATTATTTTTAGCAAATAAACGGTGAAAATCTTTTTTATTATATTTTTTTGTTATTGATATCATTAAAAAAACCTGTCCTGCCGACCCAGGATTTCGAGATAAAAGCGTCATTTTTTGCACTCCGTCATCGAGGAAACTGTTCTAGTAGCTCTTAAACTATCCTGACTTAGCTCGATTTACTTTAGAAATCGTAACAAAAAGGGCTCTTAGATAGCTGAAGGAACGTGGAGGGTTTAACAAGTAGAAAATAATTCTACTTCTATCTCAAAATATTTTACATTAAAATGAGCATTTGCTGGACACATGAGCTACCTTTATCACACTTGTTTAGGATCAGTGCAATAAATATTTACTTCGTATATGAAAAGGATAAAACTGAGTTTACGTGTAAAAAATAGGTTTGCTTTTATGGTGGCCTAGTAGAAATAATTCTAATACTACTTTATTTTTATTTTATTGTGACGTTACAAACTCGAGACCCACCTGATGCTAAGCGAACTAACCTCTGCCTATAACAGATGTATTTCGTCACAAGTCACGATTTTCACTGCGCCCGTCACCTTGAGACATAGTTGTTCAGTCTCTTGTGCCTGTAATTTAACTGACTCTCAAGGACTGCTGCTGGAACACACCGTTAGGTGCTTGGCGACAGATTTCCTACTTGCGGGTGGTTGCTAGCCAGACGGGCAATCGAAAAACCATTCCACCATGCGGTGATGTTCAAGCCCGCGACGGGATTCGAACCAGCAGTCCATAGCCAATGCCACACTGAACCATCACTGCTTCGAAAGCTTTCTAATTGAAAATATTGTTAATTTTTGATATAACTACTCCTTTCAGATTATAACAGCTCATAGGGTGACCAGTGTTCCTTGTATAAACACTGCTCACGAGCACCATGTAGCACGCAGCAATAGACAATTTACGCTACATGGTGACAGACCTGCAGACAAGTAGCAGTATGCTGCTAAATTGGTGCCTTTTAGCCTAAGGTAAACACGATATAATTAATCATTTGGAAGATATTTATACCAATCTAGATTATTAGCCGGGAAAAGTTCCGATTTGAACACTAATGAAATTGAAACTAAAAGATTTAAACTTAGGTTTTCATTTTGGCTGCACTAGACATCTTCCAGCTTGTAAAGAAGACATTTGAAGACACGTTTTAGCTTCCCAACAACAATTTTTTTCAGATCACCGTGAATGCCGCAATAACAACCTGATTAATGTTTTTAAGAAAATCTTTAATATATTATTAAAATTCTTAAAAAATATATAATATTACAACTGCACATCATAAACACCACGTCACCAAACAAGAAGAATTTCGATGCGTTTCATTACACGAAGCATCCTGAGGAGGTCTTGACTCTTCGAGCGCACGATGGGAAAAAACATGTTATTATGAAATCTGCATTCACAAAGTATAACTCTTGAATCTATAAAACACCTGATCAATGTTGTTTGGCTAATAAAGACTAATTTTCACTACGAGTGCTTCAAGGTCTTCAAAGTGTGCTTATCACTGTGTCCCCACTCACACATCATAGGAAACACTCGATTTACTAGGGAGAACATAGAGAGCCTCTATACAACTAGAAACCAAAGTGCTAGATACTAAAAACATTTACCTTCTAAAAGTTTATGCTCTCCTGGTAAGAGCATATTAAATATGCCATGAATTCTTTAAGTTATTTTAGGCTACACTACCAGAAAACAGTACACCTTTTTCAATATTACCAGTTTTTTAGGGCAATGTGTAAATAAAATCCTATAAATTAAAAATAAAATTTACTATGATAATCGAGGGTTCATCGTAGACATTGTAGTAAAAATATTGCCCATCTATTTTATCTATTATAATTTAAATACCTCTCTGTAAAAACTTTGGTAAATATTGTGGTGAAAAGCAATTTTCCACCATCCCTGCTTTTGCATACTTTATTTACTGCCAAATTTTCCTACCCATACATTACGGTCACACTTTTTTGAGGGTCCTTACCGATTGTGCAAATGGAACTCTATCTTATTTATATGAAGAAAAAAGGGTAAAACTTTATAAAAAAAAAATCACGAGCATAATATCACACGACGCTTTTATATAATCAGAAATACATAAATGAAAAGAGAACATTTCGAAATAACCTAGGTGGACTTAAATCAATTTTGCTGTTGTTTTATGTGTTGTTTTTGTACTCGTAGACATATGGGCACATATTATTTTATCCTAACCTAATACCTCAAACGGCCTCTTTATGGGTTGGACAGAAGAGAAAATGCTCTCTTGTATGTATGCCTGTAATTAATTCCTTTTCTTTAATACCACTGCGGCGTTAGGGAGCTGCTAAGCACCCCACGGCCAGCAGGTAGATAGGTAAACTCAAGGAATGGGTTTAAAAAAAGTTTATTAGGCCTTATCAGGTTGCACAGCCGCGCACTTCTACTCGAAGGTGGATAACCGGAGAGAGTCACTGGCCTGATCGAAGATGTGATCCGTAGTCGCTCGGATCTGGCGGTCTTGACGTCGGCTGTTTTCGCAACTCTCGGTAGCTGTATACAGTAGCAGTCTTAGTCCTCCAGTTATTTCAGGATAGTAGTAGAATCCTGGAGAAGAGATACACCGGCTTAGGTTCCTGACACGATCGTTATTCTACCAGGTTATCAGTGACTCAGATTTTAAAGTTATCAGTCTAGCGCGGTTAGGCAAAACAGCTGTTAAGGTTCTAAAATTACATTAATCACTCAGCATTATGGAATAATAATAATAAGGAACTCACCCTAGAGGGATTCACGCACTTCACAACAAGTAAATAACAATTTATGATCGATAGTACGTAATGTATTTTTATTTAGCGCAAGACGAGTGTTCCTTGCCAAATGCATAGACGAATGAATCCGCCACAGATTAACTCATAGTAGTTGGAGCTAACTGCGTTCGAGAGATAAGGAATGTTTAGCGTTCCTTCACTGGTTTTCGAAGCATTTAGGGAAATACTTTTAAACGTACGCAAGCCGTGGGTTCCGCACGTAATTATTTATAATAATTAGCAATATTAATGTAAGCTTATAATTTTAAGTAGTATGTAAGTTAGTTAAAGAATTTAATTAATATATTTTTAGTTTGTGATTAACATCTATTGTTTCATATTACGAATAATACTATTATTTAAGTAACGGCGTTAGGCACAACGTTACACCACGTTGTTTTTAAAATATATTTTACTATGTATAGATATTTCTTTAATATAACGATACAGTAATTACATAAAGTAGCATTGGTCAATGTGTATGAGAATGACTTGGTAATTTTACCCAAAAAAATACACAAATAAATGTGAACTTAAGCTATTTAAATAATATAGTACTCGTAATATTGTAGGTGCTTGTTGTGGTGTGTGGTAATGTTTTTGTTAGTAATAAGTATATTATATGTATTTGTAGTATATTTATTATTATATTTATTACATATTTGAGCCGTTTGGTGTGGAGACGTTGGGTCCGTGGGGACCGGGAGCTCATCGTATTTTCCAAAACCTATCTGAGCGCTTGGTCGATGCGACGCGTGATCAAAATGCTGGCACATATTTGGCTCAACGAATAAGCATTGCAATTCAACGGGGCAATGCTGCCAGCATGCTGGGCACGCTGCCAACTGGGAGTGGGCTGGAGCATTTGGACTGCCTATGAGTCTGCTATGACTTATAGGTGTCTAAATGCTTTTATTGTAGTAGCTGTAGTGTTGTATATAGTTCATAGTATTTTGTTTAATAAAGGCATAAAGCCGGTAAAAAAAAAAAAAAATTTAGTATATAATATATAATATAATAAATAGCATTTAATACTTTTATGTATTTGTAATATATAAAAGTGTTAAATGCTATTTATTTTTTCTCCAAAAGTGCTTCTGTATCTTTATAGTTTTTGCCCTGTAACCATTCAATTGTTAGGTATAGGTTTAAGTTTGTGGAAGGTAAGTTTTTTTATCTCTGTCTTAATATTCAACAAGTTGTAGAACTTAGGTGACATATTATGTTCATAATGTCGCCATGTGATATCTAGGTACCGGACATTTATCACGTCTCTTATTAGTGACAGGTAGTAATGGAACTGTATCTGCATGATATCTTTTTATGCATTGATAAACAAACATTTTTCGTACTGATAAAACTTTGCATTTATTATACAGTTCTTTTGTAGGATGTTTAGGAGCACGCTGGGCGCGCTCTGCTTCAATTATGTGAGTCTTTAATATTGCTGCTCCACCCCATGAGCTGATGCAATAGCATATAACAAATTCTCCAAGAGGTTTGTAAGTTTGCAATAGAAGTTTTTCATCTGCAACTTCACGAAGCAAAATTGTTGTGTAATTGTTGTGTACATAATATTATTTAATAATAATCAGACATCAGACCATTGTAATACTATACCAACACTTGTAAACAAGAATAAACAAATTCAGTGGACAAGACAGTTTTATTCAGCATCTCACAACCATCAAGAACCCGCGCAAGGTCACAACAGGACACAAGGCGTCGTCATTGAGGGGTGTCGACGCCGCATCATCAAAACTCAGAAAAAAACCCCATGTACACGCGACTCCTCATCAGACGGTTGCGTGCACAGTGCTGGTACCACAGTGTGTGAGTCCAACTTATTAGCCGGTTCTTATAACTGCATGGTTGTTCAAAACACAACGGAACCCTTTATGAGCACATAGAAATCCAAGTTGACCAAATTTCTACGTAAAAAATACAGGGTCAAAAACCGGTTACTGGCGGTTGGAGCTAGTTTCATCTAGTCTTATATTGCGCGCCATAAATTTCTCATGCGGCCCGCGCGTATGTTGAGTAGGTATTTACTTGACGAACCCCACCTAAATCATGGGGCCCACCAATTTCTTGACCGAGAAATTTATAACGGTACCCTGGCACTGATAAATGGAGGAGACATTCCTGAAGTGAAAATATCATGCGTAAGTGAGGAGTTAGCGGCCACTTTTTACAAATTTTTACTTGTAGATTAAAAGTACCAATATAATGTATATATTTTGAGATTTGTGAAGTCAATATTAATTATTTATGACACTCAGACATTACTATGCGAAAATCCATAATTAATAATATCAAATATTAAGAAGTTAAAACAAAACTTAAAATGTATATAATATATTAAATATTTAGGATTATATTGATATTTTATGTCAAACGAAAGACAACGCATTCTTATGAACTTGGCACTTCATCAACGTAACTTCGCCGTAAACCCGAGTCGACATGAAGGCCCCGAACCGAACGACGTTTATTATTTTTGGTAGTAGTATCAAGTTCATTACAAATAATTCTGTGTGCTTTAGTTTTGGGTTATTTTGATACAACACTGGACAGAACGGTAGGGTGTACTAATTATTTGTAAAATCATATACGTCATTTTACATTTTCTCACTTTATTTGGGTATTTTTATTAAGAAGAGGACTGCGGGTGAATTTCTCTCAAACTAGCTACTGTGGTAAGTAAGTATGTAATCGAGTTTATCGTTTTTTTTTTCTTTACTACACCGTCTTATTGGGAACTAGTGACATATGTCGATGTGAGGTAACTTGCAAGTAAGACTGATTTTTCATAGATAATACATATCGTTTAAACTTGTTTACAATGACGGTATCGCATACTTCAAACGTTTTTTTTCTGCTAAGCGAATAGCCTGCAAATAATTGCCTGGTATAAGAACATTTCGTTAATTCCCACTTGGCTTGCTACCATCCTAAAATACCTAAAAAACCTGTTGCCAAGCACATAATGGTATATACTGCTTATGTGTAAATTTCCCCTTCCCCTGAGGTTCCTATCAGATGAGATCAAGGTTCAACCATTAATAAAAAAATATTACAAAAAGATACATTTAAACCCTGAGCAAAATAGTATAGGGTCGCGCTCGTGATTCAATTTTCTTTTGTTATAATTTTGCAAGTTTCTTAAGAGCTTCGCTCACGAGGTGTAATGCCACTTTTACAATATAAGAAAATAACTATTCTGTTGCTTTATCAGATGATGTAAATATTTCATGACAAAAAAATGTTAAACAAATACCCCTTAGCATGTTTACCCGCCAGCTCTCCCCTTCAAGTAAATAGATTCGAGAATCATTCGGCGTCAGTTTTCACTATATCTTTGTTGGGTTCAGACGCGTTTTATCGTTCGGACTAGATTTATATTTTGTTTGCTTTTATATGAATAAAATGGGCTACTTATTCTTTTGAGAATGAGTTATTTTGTCTGTGGTTTTGCTGAATAGGCTTATAAAATGAGATGGCTTGTAAACTTACGATAAATAAAACATGAAAGTAAATTTTAAAACGTTGAGAGATAATAGTACCAAATTAGTCTTTGATATTAAAAGCTTTGTATAACGCAACATCAGGAGCTTAATGTGCTAATATACTGTATTTCTTTAATATAAATATGTATGTTCCTAAATCATATGTAATATATACATGCATTAGTGAAAGTAATTTTTTTTAAGTGGTTACACATTTGTTCGAAGACACATTGGGTGCAGGGTAATTGGATCTTATTTTTAACCGTCTTCAAAAAAGGAGGAGGTTCCCAATCGTCTATATATATTTTTTTTTAATGAAGTTACTTCAGAACGTTTGAATGGGTGAACCGATTTTAAAAATTGTATTTTATTTAAAAGATGATGCTTGTCGTTTGGTTCCATTTTAATTTCATTAAAATCGGTGAAGCCATTTTTGAGTTACACTCCAATAACTGAAAAATATTTTCCTCTCTTGATGATAATAGTCATTGACAGTGAATGACGAGCCAACTACTAGTTGGCAGCAAAATTTAATACATCGGTCGAACCGACTGGAAAGAAAAAGGTTCCATTTTTGGTAAAAAAAAAATATTCTCATATTATTTTCCAAAAGTTATAGAAAATTATATATAATTATCAACCAGATATTATGTTACTGCCTAAGACCATAGTACTTATAAGACAAATCGAATGATACCATAATCATAAGGATCGAAATCCGCAACCTGACGGTTTAGGAGGTAGGTCTCAACAACTTTACTCTGGTCCTAACTAAATTATAATTTACCTATACCTAAATATTAATGGCAAATCTTCTACTTCATTGCTTAATTCTACAAAATATAACAATAAATAGGGTCTATTTGCTCGCACATGCTCTCAGTTTATTTTGCCTGTCTGTATTGATAACATCCTAATGCAAATCTTCTTAAATCACTAAGATTTAATCTAGGAAATTATCCAGATTGGGAGCAGTGCCATCATAGTTTTGAAAAATCGCACGTCTTCTATTTATATTTATCATCTGAATAACTTCTGATAAGTACATAGTTTACAGTATTTAATCTCATCTGAGGAATATCCAGATACTCGGAAGCAACCAGCCTATCTTCTATTGTTGGATGTAATGAATTTAACAAGCTAATTTACAATCAACTAAATGCGACTATGTCACTTGAAACTATTGACAGTAAAATAACACTATATGACAGCATAACACAGACGTATGTTTTTTTTTTTTTTTTAATTTTAAATGGCTTTGGATACTTGTCCTTATGCCATATCTTGTTGTTTTCATATCATGGGTCAGATTCTTGACTTCTCTTCAAGTACTTTCTGTCAATGGTAGTGTTTTCTACAATTCTATGGTATTCTTCACGTGTGTGTTTTTCATTTTGTTTTGTCATTTTCACAATAAAATTTACATTAAAAAGTTTTATAACTTTTCGATTGTAGAAGATACATAATTATATAATGCGACAAATGTGTTCACATTGTGTTCAGACGTATGTAGATCAGTAGTGTTGCCAGTTGATATTTCTAAATCGAGTCCAACCAAATCGATTTTTCCCTAAAGTGTGTGTCACTGTTCAGACAGCCGTGCTTCCACTGTATATACCATCGCCGATGCCTTATATCTGTGGCTGCTAAAAATCGTTATTCTATTATTTTTTTATACTCGCTAAATTCTAACGTTCTCCTTGCTACAGCCCGGTGGCACAACTGACAGTAAGCAACTGTAGTAGATAACCAATCACTAGGCACCTTATACATTCATAAACTATCAATAGGATGGTCTTCAGAACTATCAATAGTACCGATAGTAAATGAAATAAGTGAGTATACTAATTCAAATTCAAATTCAAAATCATTTATTCAATTGAGGCGTCTACGACGCTCTTATGAAGGTCAATTACAAATTGTAATATTGAAATATTCTACATTGTACTGCCACGTTCAGCAAAAAATTTATAGAGCCACTGTGAGAAGAACGGGCAAGAAACTCGGGGCCATTCTTTTAAATATCTTTTAACAATGTGTTATATACAATATAATACGATTATTACAATATTTATTTATATTACGTAGGTGATAGCTTGGCAGAGGCGGAACTTTCCAAACATCTTTGTCGTTTAAGTATTCACAAACTTTGTAGTATGATTTCTTAATCTATTAGATTCAAAGCTTTTCCACGAATACCATAGTGTGAAAGCTTACGAATCAGAGTGCAGTGTTCTACACAGTCGTATGCCTTGGAAAGATCACAAAATACGCCAATAGCATCATGTGAACTCTCCCAGGCTTCAAGTATATGTGACATCAATTAAACACCTGCACCTGTTGTGGATCTGCTCTTAGTGAAACCAAACTGATTCTCATTTAATATATTATGCTCATTAAAATGGGATAAAAAATGTTTGAGCATAATTTTTTCGAATACTTTACTCAGAACAGGTAAGATGGAAATAGGTCTGTAATTGCAAGGGTCAAATGCAGCCCCCGACTTCAAAATTGGAGTGATTTTACTTAGTTTCATTAATTCGGGGAAATTTCCTCTATCGACACAAAGATTGAATATTGTTACTAAGTATGGTGCAATAATGCAAATTATAGACTCACTTTAACTGAGATACCCCACAAGTCTTCAGTACTCTTAAAGTTGAAACTTTTGAATGTCTTTATAATTTCAAAGTTTGTCGTGTATCTGAAAGAAAAGTCCGGTGTTTCGCAGGGAAAATTATGTTTTGGGCTTCTGCTACATTGTGACAAGAATCCAATGATTTAGTGACTTCTAGGGGTAAGTTAGAAAAACAAATTGAAATATATTCGCCACTTGTATTGGAATAATGGTATGGATTGTTTCTGCGCTGTCGATAGATTATCAATTAGAGGCAAACTAACAACGTGTGAAAAATAAATACTAATGAATTAAGTTATAGCTATGTATTTTTAATCGATTTAAGTATGTGAAAAAATGGGAACTATAAATTACTGGCAATTTGAAGATGGCAATATTGTAGTGCATATTATCTTTGGTTGGTAGTGTTGAAATTACAGGAAATAAATAATTCATAAAAATAGTAATCTTTAGGAAAACTTTTAATGCTAGGGTGAAAAGAAAAATGATATGTATGATAGACGAGTTTATAAAATATGTAACGATTTTAGCATAACATTTTTTATGGGATACTCCGCCATATAGGGGACCTGCCTTTGAACATTCTCCGAAATTTTATTCAAACAGTTGTAGTGTTCGAGAAGCAAGAAATAACAATTAATTTATTTCATGCCATCTTCATAATGTTGTTTAAGTAGGATCTACACAGTTCGAAACCACGGGCTCCGCCCTTTGGCCTTGGCCAGAGCGGCTTGTTGCAAACCACCGTCGGAATTTGCTACTCACAGTTCGAACCACGGGCTCCGCCCATTGGCCTTGGCCAGCGGCTTGTTTGCTGCGAACTCCCGCGCCGATAACACGCATCCAACGAAGGCCAAACTACACACGATATCGCTTAATATATACGTTTTAAAATTACTATATTTGTATGAAATTTGGAAGAAAAATACGTCATAAATAATGCATTATATTTGGTCGTGGCTTTTATACCTACGTATTAGTTTTCGAAGCGCTCGTAGCGAGGTTAGCTTGGCCGTTCTGAATCGATCAGCAAAGTTAAGGAACGTCCGCCTCGGTCATGACTTGGATGGGTGACCGGTGGTGACATACTACTGAGCGCTTCCGTGCTTCGGAGGGCACGTTAAGCCGTCGGTCCCGGTTGTTGTCTTAGGATGGCAGTCGTTATAGCATGGTGGTAGGGCATTTTGCGAATGCCCGCCTGGCTATCTACCACCCTCAAGTTGAAAATCTGTCGCCAAGCACCTAACGGTGTGTTCCGGCAGCTATGCTTGAGACCCAGTCATTCTAGGCTAGCCTGAACAACATCTTCGACCACATCATCACTTACCATCAGGTGAGATAGTGGTCAAAGGCTAGCCTATCGGCAATAAAAAAAAAAAAAAATCTCTAAGAGGGAAACGCGCTATGCGTGCGCTTTCGCCGCGCCGGCTGCAGTGGCATACTGCCCTCGCGTGGTTTGCGACCGGCGTCTACACAGTGGGAAATAGTGGTTACTCACCACGGTTGACAACGCATGCTCGCAATCCAAGGGCGTTGGAAAGTCAAACGTAATTTGGTCGCAAACCATCATCTCCACAGTAGTAAACCATGGTTGGCGACCATGGTTTCGAACTGTGTAGATCCTACTTTAGAGGTCAAGAGATAAAATTCCTTATCTGCTTGATGTCAATATTTGCGACATTTAGATCTAGAACATGTTGGGATTCTCTTTTCCGCCCGAATTTAGTTTTCGAATCTTCAACTTAGAAGTTCATATGATCCTCTTTACATGTGTCTGTAAAAGGCAACCTTGCATCATGGCTGTTTCCATTAGTTATCTTTTGGCTTCTATCGATTAACCGTTTAGATGAAGCTAGTCATGGGATACTCAAAAACTTTTGTAAAATCCATCCATTACAAAAGTTTTCGGGCAGAATAGACCTGGGTGGGATTTTGGGGCAAATGTCTTTTAAAATAAGACCCGCATATATTAAAGTGCACAGCCACATAAATAAATTTTAATTTGCTTTCAATTAGAGAACACAATTTTCAGAGACTACCAATTTTTAATTTAATTCATAATTATTGTCTAGGCATCGGCTGGAACTGCGGTACATATGCATCATCTTGTGGGTAAAGTATAATTGCACAATGTGGTAAGCACTGATCCTATCAATAGTCCATCTATCAGAATATAGTAGTAACATTTTTCGAACAAGAACTTTTCTGAATTACATCACGGAAAGGAAAAACAGCCCTAAATCTTGCTAACGTAGGAATAAATATTTTACCCCAGGAATATTTTCGAGAAAAATTTAATCAGAAAACGAGTAATAACTCAGAGTTGAAATATATGACCACTGAACAAAGTTTATCTTGTAATATACATATTAGTTTGTTCTAAAACGTAAGCTACAGCGACATTAAGATGTTTATTATTTATGGTTATCGAATTAATATCAATACCCTTTTTT
The DNA here is from genome assembly GCA_963854805.1 of Plagodis dolabraria. Taxonomy (NCBI): domain Eukaryota; kingdom Metazoa; phylum Arthropoda; class Insecta; order Lepidoptera; family Geometridae; genus Plagodis; species Plagodis dolabraria. The sequence goes on along the minus strand of OY978459.1, from coordinate 1,686,456 downwards.
TATTCTGAACTAGGCAGCACTTGACCACCTGATGTTAAGGCTCGGAAATTACGAAATAGTGCCAACATGATATGGAAAATCTCATAAACCAGGTACCGGATGGTACTGCAATTTAAATACACGATACTCAAGGATATAAGTAATACTTTCATCGATTTCAAAACATGTTTCCTAATAATTGGCTCGATAGAAAAAAATCTCAAAAACACCTCTGAAAATAGAGGATTCCTACTTTTTCCGCCAGAGTTAAGTGTATTAAAAATTGGATTTTTTTTCTAAAATATTAATTTTTTAAGTACAATAAATTTCATTGATTATTTTAATCCAAAAAAAGCACAGTTAATGCGTACTGAGCCTGTTTACAAAATGTCACATACGCCCTTTCATTCCGAGAAGCGTTAACATCATGTCGCACTATTTACTCCAGCGATCTACGTATATTGCTATCATCCTCGCTCATATCGCGGTCAGCCGCGTCATGCGTCGGACCTGTGTCACTTTTCTCGGCGATCTCAATTAAAATAAAACATGGGTAAAATTATAAATAAACGCTTTGGGAATGCAAAAAATCGTCAAAAACGCATGATGGACATAATAAGGTAAGCATCTATGGCTTCCTTTCTCCATGTACCTATGTATATATCTCTTATATTAATGAAATTATGATATGATTGTGAACCCTAACGCAATATAAAAAACACTTCAAACATTTTTCAAGACATAGGTACAACTTTAGCTACCTAAAATAATTATTATAAGCAATATTCAGAATTTTTCGTAATGAATGTGTTGTAATTATTTTAGATGGATCATGATTAATTTATACAGTTTCTGACAATAAGGCACACAGGTTATGTACATAATTTTCGACAAATCAATCGTCGTTCAAATAGCGCATAGTAAGTGACATCGCTTCGCAATTGAGAGGCACGTGGATCGAATCCAGCGTAAAGAGATTCTTTTTGGTCTAATTTTAATTTTACGACATAATTCTTAATAATACAATAATAATTTTACGTATGTACGTGGACCAATATAATGTGTCTGACAGTAAGGCATAAACGATATGTGTGTAATTTTCGACACCTTGGTCAATGATTGTATAGTGTGTAACTACTGAAGTCGAATCAGAAGATCGAGTACCGTGGATCGAATCTCACATACCTAGATTCTTTTTGGTGACTTTTTTATTTGTATTACTTTTTATTTGATACGTATTATATTTACGTATAATTAAGTTTTCTGACGCGTATTCAATTTACGATTACAATGCTTGCAAATTTATTAGGTATCTCGAGTTTCCATGTTTTCATATAATTAGAGAGTTTAGTATATCTAATGAACGTGAACATTAAATAGGTACTACTTAATCTAGCTACCTGAACACGTTTTTTCATAGATCTCGAAAAAGTATGTCTTGGATGGACACGAGTTGCCACAGCGTAATAGTTACAGTAGAACAACATTTTCAATTTACTACAAAGCTATGTTGAGTAAACACCGTCCTTCTGTCCACTACTATAGAAAACACAAACTTTCATACATGGAAAGTTATTGAAATATTCATGGTATTATCGAGTACGTAATATATTAGTACATATAAATTAGTAGTAAAAAGATGGCCGTAAACGTTTGATGCGATAGAGATAATGAAATTCTGAAATGAAAACTTAATACAAAAAGATGAAGCCTAAGCTTCTGCTTTAGAATGAGACTTTCCATGGTTTTCTTGAATAGCATAAGAATTAAGAACTGACTAAAAGAAAATGAAATAATTAGCACCATACCAATACTTACGTAAGAACATCGAGTAAGGTGCATTATAGAGGACTTAACTATAACGCCCTTAATAACCAAAGTGTAGCGGATATACTACCAAAGAGAGTATTCCCCAGGACGTTATGGTGTTAAGGGGCGGCCGGTAATTCAACAAAAGTTAAAATTATACACATTATAGCCATTATGTTTTTAAATGTTACATCTTCTGTGTTGTATAAACAACATATGGTAGCCATATAAACAAGCCCATATATTGGATAGGAGGATGCTTCTTGGTTATTGATACTATCCCATAACTTACTTACCAATAAAATTCTTACCCCCGGTTTCTGAAACGCAAATCAGCGACAAATTATTTTAAATACTTGTTAATCCATTGTCATACGCAGATTGGGTTTCTAAAAACTTCATGTGACTGTTTGTCAACACTAATGTCAAATCTCCAATTAATCGACAATTATTTCAATTTTGGGTTTCTGAAAAGCTTTTCGGTACGTTAACGGTTTGTTAAACTGACTAATTCTAATTGCCCAAAATCGACCAATTATTCTAAGATTAACGTGTTGATATCGTAAAAATATATAAAAATAGTTTTAAGCATTCCTACCTACAACGTTTACTCTAATAACTGATAAGATAGAACAAGAACAGAATTATATCAAGTATGATTACTCTAAAAACACATATTGCTATTTTTCATACCGAAGGTACTGGGTAGCACTTCACCACTATCTCGCCTGATGTTAAGTGACGATGCCATCGATGATGCAGCTCGCTTACCCTGAAGATACCTATTCACTCCTGTTTAGAAAACCCCCCCGTAATTAACCAGAAACACAGACTCAGGCAGAGTGTTCCATTCCCTAGCGGTGTGTATGATGAGCGAGTATTGAACAAGAGTCCGATTATAGAACTACGTAAATATATTACTAAAGACTACGTGATTATAGTGTTGCTGCTCATTTGTTACTCAATAGGGTGCTATAACATAACCATAGCAGCCATTAAACAAACCGCAGCTGGGTAGATTGTAATACCAACAAAAGCATTTCCAAGATAAGTAGGTTATGGACCTTCCAAACCCCAACCCTCTTTGAGAAAACACCTTTCGGCTGAGGGCGTTAAGATATGGTTTAAAGCTCTGTTTAGCGCCTGATGTGCGGCTACAACATATTCACGTTGATGTTAGAAGTGGTATTATTTTGTATTGATGCGCAGGAGGTCCATAGTTAGAATCTCGCCGCGGTCTTCCACTTCACCGCATGATGCGAGGGCGGGAGTTTTTAGAATCATTGATAGGCTTGATAGTTGTTGGCCTTCAAGTAGAAAATATATTACCAAGGATCTAATGGTATGTTACGACGGCTGTTCTTGCCTATTCTTCTCTACTGACTTCATCATCATCAGACGTCAATCACTTACCATCAGGTGAGATTATAGTCAAAGCGTAGCCTAGCAGCAATAAAAAATGCCACTCATGATTTTTTTATTTTAATCGATTTTTACGATATAAAGCAACAAGTAAGGGAAGACAAACACGCACATTTTCACGTACGCTAGTGACTTTCACTATCAATAAACTATTACTGACATAATAACTATAAAATTAAAGAGTATTTATAATCATCATGATGGTATTGAGGATAAAGGGATTTTTTTTAATTTATTTTTTTATAGCTGATAGGTAAGCCTTTGACCACAATCTCACGTGATGGTAAGTGATGATGTGGTCGAAGGTGTTAACAGGCTTAACCTAGAATTACTCTGGCTATCAAGGACAGCTGCCGGAACACACCGTTAGGTGCTTGGCGACAGATTTTCTACTTGAGGGTGGTCGCTAGCCAGGCGGGCATTCACAAAATGCCCTTCCACCATGCGGTGAAGCTCAAGCCCGCGGCGGGATTCGAACCATGGACCTGCTGCGCGGCAGTCCATAGCCAAAGCCACTGAGCTATCACTGCTGGATTCATAAAAATTAATGAAATTTGATAATTCCACTAGCGATAACCCATCAATGTTGACATTTTAGGTATTAGAGCGTACACTCGCACGACTGGACTCTGTCAGTTAGAAATCCGAGCGCAAATAGTATTGTTGGATGTGAATGCCCAAATCTGCTTGTATTTTGACAAATAGGAACGCTTCGAACTCCTCTCTCTTGTTGTTTTACGTTTACGATCATCCGTCATATTTAATTGGTAACCATAGTAACGGTGGTGATGCCAAAAATGATTTGGGATTAATTTCATGTCAAAACAGAAGAGACAACGCTATGTGTTAAAAAAAGACAGAACACTAGAGAATGAATGAATTTGAACGACATTTTCAAATTTCATGTTATCATAGATAAACAAGCATTTTAATCAGGTGTTCTGTAATTTTTCATTAATATGCGTTCCAGAAACCCGTTGAAAGTTAGCGGATTGTTAATTGTGATGGCTTGTTAGATGAATTGAATTTTGACACGCGTACCGAAAACCGGCGATTAATATCGGACACCAAAAATATTATTTGAAAATCAATAAAAGTTTGTTATTTTTCTAGTATAGAAAATGGAGGAGAAGAACGACGCATTGTTGATATACACTATTACACAAAGAGTATATTAAGACAAATCTCGAAACATTCACCTTTCGATTATTTTTTTATTAATATGCAGGGTTATTGGTAAAATGCTAAATCCAGGGAAACCCGGACGGATGGCAGCCCTACTCTCATAGAATGTCCGATTTTATGTCGCACTCCGGTGCATCTTCGCAACATAATCTACCTATACAAGTACATACATCAAGTGACGGCACGGGTGTCGTTTACAAACATAAACGTATCTTTCGTAATCTTTGACAAATACATAACAGTAATACCACGGTTTTATAATCGATATGTAATATTGTGGTATTACGTATGAATAGTAATACAAAGTAATACATTTTCAAACAAAATACTTATCTTTCTCCTTGGGTGATTTCAATAATGGTATTATTTTGTTAGAAGTTTTGTTGTTCCACTCATCTACACAATAGCATCCACGAGATGTATTTATTATTATTAACAAATTGAAACAATAACTGTACCTACCTACTACATTCTCCATGTGATTTTTTGTTAGTGAAATCTTAATATGACTTGTAGTAATGACACGAGCAGGTACCCTTGATTGTTAGCGGAAACAAAGCCAGGATCTGAATGAACTACGCTACTTGATAAAAAAAAAACAAAAATTGGAACCGACTCCAACACCCAAAAGTGTGGAAATAACTTGTTCAAGTCGGTACCAGTATAGTTCAAAAGTACCTATTATCACAATATTGTGCACGTGGTACTAGTGTTGGACTTCGACAAGTTAATTCACACTTTTTGGTGATGAAGTCATTTCCATTTTTATTTAAAAAAAAAAACACTTCTTTTTATGACCCTTGCTACTTACGGGATCGATCTTCATTCATTGTCAACGACTATATCATCAAGATAAGTAAATATTTTTCAGTTATTGGAGTGTATGTCAAAAACGGCTTGACCGATTTTGATGAAATTTAACTGGAACCAAACAACAAGTATCAGCTTTCAAACAATAAAAGATTTTTTTAAATCGATTCACCCAGTCAAATGTTCTGAGGTAACAAACATATAAGAAAAAACAGACGAATTAAGAACCTCCTCCTTTTTTTGAAGTCAGTTAAAAATACCCAATAGTATAACCCGCTATTTGTATTTTGATCAGGGGTAAAAAAGTTTTTTTATGATTTTCTATGTAAATTTTACACAATATACTTGTTTTTGTAATAAATAAACCATCTATTGTGTAACAGCTTACGCCTTGCATCAAAGTAGATACATAGTTCATGTTCATCAAAACCATAGTTCATGTTCATTAAAAATGAACATACACAAAAACTGCAAAATCAAACAAGTTGGTAATAATCAAGACTAAACTTGTTCTACTGTAGGTATGGTAAATTTAGGCTCGCGGGAACTATGATCGCAAAGGGTTAACTGTGTCACACTATGATATTTACAGCATACAATCAACTAATGGTTGGTATCATGTATGCATACTAGATGGCGCTTCAGCACACATCACATTCGTGTGTGACAAGATAGTTTCTACTAGTTCTACTAGAGAGCGCTCTAAATTTTTAACCAAATAAAATATTACCGTTGACTTGCGGACGTGGCGCCATGTACACCGCGAAGTAAACACGCGAGGAGAAGTGGGGACAAAATCTAACATCTGGTTTTAGAATTCTGTCCCTTAAGTGATGCGATGATGGAACGTGTTTACCTAGAAGGTATCTATTCGCTCGCGATTTGGAAACCCCCATTTTGTACTTAACCGGAAACACAGACTCAGGCAGGGTGTTCCATTCCCTGGCTGATGGGATGATGAACGAAGACGCAATTCGCTTTGTTCGGGTAAATAGAATATCAACCATATAGCGGTGGCGTATGCGTCTGCGTATCCCTGGATGTCCGGTTATAGAATGGGGATGGCGGAATCAAATCATGCAGTTCTGTGGCACACTCCACGAAATGTATGACCCATGTTTGCAGTAAGTGCACATTAGGAATAAGGCAATCAAACATTACAAGTTTAATGTTATCCTGTGAGAATTCTGTCACTCTATGTGTAGTGGTTGTACTCGTAATTATAAATAGAGACTAGTACAGATGTGGCCACCACTGGATGTTATAATATTTATCAGCATTATCAACGTTGATAATTGTCAACCGATTACTCAGGTGGCTATTTTTTGCTTTTTTAAATACTTTTATATTTTAAACATTTTTTCATGCGATCGAACCGTTTTTTAAAACAGGAGGAACAAAGATCTGAAGTCATGTTATCTACGTGCTGATTGAACGCTATCACTGCCTCTTCAGAGTTAGAAAAAGTGAAACCTCTCATCAAATCTTTGATTTTGGGAAAATACAGAAATCATAGGGTGCTAGGTCGGGGCTATGTGCAGGATGGGTGACGAGTTGTACTTTTTCGGAAGCTAAGAATGACTTTGTTTTGTTGGCCATGTGTGAAGAAGCGTTGTCATGATGTTTGGTCGTCTTTTGCGAAATTTTTCTAAGACCCTGGGTAAACAAATGGTAGAATACCCGGCATCTTTTGATCTTTAAGTGGAATTGTGCAGGTGCTAGGTTAGCCTGAACAACATCTTCGACCACATCGATTCTTACCATCAGGTGAGATAGAGGTAAAAGGCTAAACTATCAGGCATTTTGTCCGATAAGAAGAAGTTTGCCATATGCGCATTGTTCATCCATGCGCACTCTTTTTACAGGCGTCATGGGGATCGCAGTTCAAGATGGAAGTTCTTCAGAAAGCACTGCTGCCCACTTCTGATATTCTGGTACTTCGCTTCTAATAATTCCCAAGGGAATTGTAAGAAGCTGGGATAAGGTTTATGGTTCGCAGATAAATAAAAAATCCTTCCAAGGCTTTGTGTGTAATAAAATTCCCGGAGATATTACAGTGCTACAGTAAGATAATTTAAAATTCACGTGCAAAATAGGGACTTGATTATTTACAACGGCAATTGTTTGAAAAATCCGACTTCTAATCCACGTCACTTAAATGTGGTGTGAATAAATAATACATTTGCTTTTAGTTCTTTTTTAAATACTTATTGAACTTACCTGAGTAATAAATACACTTCAATAAAAACATGCTTATTTTTTATAGTCTGTTGCTAATATTATGTTTTTGAATTGCCGATAATTAATTGTACACTAAACTGTGTTATTTAGGTAAATACCCTGTTCTTGGAGGAGGGCGTTAGCATGCCATATCACAGGTTTGTAAACGAATAAGCATTGCAAATTGACGGGGCAGTGATTATTTAATTAATAAATATTTAATTTATTTCATTATTAAATCAATTTATTTCAATGTTGCCCACATACTGTACACATACCCGTAGCTGAGAAAAAAAACGCGATCATTTTTTTACCAACGTTTCTCGCCTGCCTCACTCTTGTTGGCCTGTTTTCATTTTCAAACACCCATTCACAAGATTGCTGTTTTTTTTAGGGTTCAAAACAATAAATCCACGTTTCGTCTCCTGTGACAATGTCATAATCAACATTAGAATATCCATGGTCGTACTTCAGTAGCATCTGTGAACACCATTCCACGCGAGCCCGCTTTTACTCCGCTGTTCATGAGGGATCCAACGACATCAACGTTTCCGAACTTTTAATTATTAGTGTAATATTTTCTGAATTTGGCTCATACCAATCCCAAATAGTCCACAAATTGTCTCAAAGGTAATCCGCGGGTTTTCTTCAATTAGCCGCTTAACGGTAGCCACATTATTTTCGTTGACGGAAGATGAAGGCCGTCCTTCACGAAATTCGTCATGTAATGAAACCCGACCTCTCTCAAATTCATCAAACAATCGCCTCACAGTACCCAAACAAGGTGCTCTCCGAAAATCATTTTGAAAACAAGCGCACTGTCTTGCGGAGAAAGATAACTTTTAAAATCTTAAAAAATGAGCGCTGTAAAATATTTTCGATTTAATTCCATTTTCGTTGCGTACTAGATCTTTAATGTGTGAAAAAAAAAACAATTGACAAATGATTTCCCGCCAATTTTTTTCCATTACTTAAAACTCTTAAAAGTTTGCAAGTCGTTTCAAAAAATATATCATTCGAAATTCAAATAGTTCAAATTAGCTAGATGTGCAAAACTTTTAGTGTGCCCCATGTACTTAGCTGAATATTAGAATGATCTTTCCTCTAAGTTGCGGTTGTGTTAAATGCCTGCATACCATCCGCAACACCAGAGGTCTCGAGGATGCGTTGCCTCTGAGGATGGAATATGTTCTAGTAATTGTTTTACTTAAAAACAAATTCTCAGTTTGCAGTCCAAGGCCTTGAACTGTGCCCGATAAACGGAAAAAATTCACCCCCTATTACATGAGACAAAACCGTAGGTGCTTGGACACTACTGCCTTCCTCTAGAACACAAGAATGACGTTATATTAGCTTAACACTGAAAATTTACACAATAAATTACGATAGACTGCTTCCGCCGCTCCCTTAGACCGTACCAAACGCAGCCGAGGTTGAGTACCAAACGTATTTGCATACAAATTGGCCCCTACACTTCACTAGCTCGATCTCACTTCGACTTACAGATTATAAATCGTTGATATTATACGACATCATGGTTAACTGCTGTCTTCTAAGGATATAAAAACCAGACAAAATATTTGACAGGTCGGGATTGAGGAAATTACGGTTGGGGCAAAAACAATAATTCTTTGCTGTGTTACATAGAGGTGGGGCATTTTGCTAATGGTCGTCTGGATAGTTACCATTTCTAGTAGAAATTCAAGCACTCTTATGTAGATAAATTATAGTTACTTACCTACCTATTTTATGTTAAAACAATTATAAAATAACCCATTTTACCGTTTTTTAGAAATATAAATATTTGAAATTTGTTGGAAGTTATACAATGTATTCGCAAAATGCCCTTTCACCATGCAGTGAATTCATGCCTGCGGCGGGATTCGAACCATGGACCTGCCGCGCGTTCGTTGGCTAAGGCCAATGCTATGGACTGCCGCGACTGGCTCTGTCTCACGTATACTCACTTAATACGTGGCCACGACCTAGACACGGTAATGTTATCTATATATAATAAGAATATTATAGATAACATTACCGTGACCTAGACGTAACCCTAGCAATAAAACACTGACAAAAATTAGACATACATAAGTGTATTTTTTCATGCAGTGTTCTTGCAGAACGTACAAGTGTATTCAATCCTGAGTCCGCCCCTGTTCTCATCTTCCTGACAACTTCCTATATTAGCATAATATTACAATGATGTATCGGAGCCAAATGGTGCACTTGAGCCAAATTTCCTGGTAATTTGCTGAGTGCGCGACATCAAGATTACACTGCTTCCACTGCGCTCAACATTCTTGTTACTTTTCATACCAACACACATTTGTCTGTAGCTGAAACGTATCTCCTAACTTATTCATTTACTTACTATGAATAACTAGCTTGTACATAAGTATACTTTTCGTCGATGGGTTAGAAAAAAATACACAACACTATATTTTATAGTAAACTAATATACTAATATTATAAAGAGGAAATATTTGTATTTTTTTACGCGACGAATAAACTTAAAAAGTACTGGACCGATTTGAATGAAATTTGGCAATGAAATAGTTTGAGTCCAGCTATAGTTTTTATCCAACTACGCAAAAAGAGGTTAATGTTTTTGCGTGATAACCTAAATACACGCGGGCGGAGCTGCGCCTGGAAAGCTAAGTAGTAAATAAAACTTTAACAAAAAATAACCGACTTCGAAGATAAAATGCGTATTATTAGAAATAGCTCAAATTCACGTCAGATTGGACTCAAATTTAAATAGCGCCATAACAATATGACAAGTACCAGCTTTCGAATGTAAAAAAGAAATCCAAATCAGTACACCCTGTGAAGAGTTATGAGGTGTCACCTTCAATCAAATATACTATAGATACACAGTCTTTATGAAAATCAAACCTCAACAGTGTCCCCGCGCTAATGCGTACTTATACAGAAATATACATCTCCATCTAATATGAAAAACTCCACAAGTGAATATTATATCATTTTAATAATGAAAAACATTTGTAAGAGTTTTGTAACTATTATTTTTGGCTTTATGGATGATGATATATTTCATTCCCTATATTTATCATCGCAGGGTATAACACATAAAATACACAATCAGGGTGAACTATCTGATACAGTTATCTAAAAAATAAACTACTAAAAGTAGTAAAGTAATTGTTGGTAATTAAATTAAAAATAATATTCTGAAAAAAATCTAAATAGTATCACACAAAGTAAATTTGAGTATAATACTCCTATATAATATAATCTAGTGAATATAAATATAATAGTCAAACGTTGGAACCGCGGGGACCGAAAGCACGTCTTATTTTCCAAAACTTCTCATAGCGCATGGTTGATGCGACGAGTGATCAAAATGCTGGCTCTTATTTGGCTCAACAAACTACGAGTATTGTAATTCAACGGGGTAATGCGGTCAGCATGCTTGGCACACATTTGGAAATCCAGTGAGTCTGCAATGGCTTGTAGGTTTTCTGAATGCTTTCATTGTCGTAACTATATGTACAGTGTATATACAGGGTTATTGGTAGAATGCTTGCAAGCTCTCAGGGTCGAAACTTGACTTCTGCTAGTAATTTTGATTGAAAAAATTGAGAGAATTTTTTTTTTGTGTTTTATGTTTTTTTTTTACCGAATAATAGAACCACTTGACGTTAAAAGTCTCTTATGCCTGTAACGTATTATTTCATATTTTTTATTACTTTGCTGGATGTAAATAATTAAAACTCTATTCAAAGGGAGCTCGGCACGGTCCAGTGTTGCCGTGGGCGTTCTTGGCTCGGAGTCGACAGACTCCGAGCCAAGAAAAACACAAAAAAAATATTTTTTTTCAAAACAAAAAAATATATTTTTTCAAAACAAAAAAATATATCCCAAATGTTTGTTAGGACTAGCTGAAGTCAACCCTAAGAGGTTGTTAGCATTTTACCAATAACCCTGTATAGTATCTTATCTCACCGGTAAAAAAAAACTAGTCTATATATTTTATTTTTTTTATTCGAAGACTTCAAAACTGGAAATACATCGTAGCTTATAAAATTTAGACTAATATAAAATAAACATTGGAATATATACTTCCTTCAAGATGTGGACCTAGCATGTGAAACATGATGTTAATAGAAAAACGAATGTTACAGTTAACGATACAATACCTTTCTTTTCTAAGCATAAATTCGTGAAAATTACATATAACTGCACTATTATTGTAATAAATACGTATTGTAATAAATAAGTATTGTAATAAATACGTATTGTAATAAATACGTTACCCTTAGTAAAGGCACGACTGAGTATGCATGTGCATGATTTACTTGATGGAAGGTTTGCGAATACTTGCCTGGCTAGCCTGCTGGTTAGGGAGCACTACTAGCTAGAAGAAAATCTCTCGCCAAGCACCTAACGGTGTGTTTCGACAGCTGTTCTTGAGAGAACTCTAGTTAAGCATAAACAACACCTTGAACCAATCATCACTTACCATCACGCGAGATAGTGGTTATAGGTTAGCCTATCAGCTTTAAAAAAACATAACTATTGTGAATACTTGAACAGCAAAAAGTGACAATACCCGGTTAGTTATCCGAGTACCCGTATCCCTGCGAGTTGTTGCCGGTAAATTGACTTATATCCGCGTCGGGGACGGGAGAGATTGTACCATCATCTGATATTAAATGTCTACGTGGAGTGGGCATTATGGTTATTCAATAGTGAAATCCTTTAAAGAAAAAGGAGTCTTTTGTGTATTATGATTTTAAATGAATGAATGAAAAATGAATGAATGTATGAATTAATCAATTAAGTAATTAATGAATTATTTATTTCAGGCTAACTTGGAGGTACTAGCTACCAAGGATAGCCGGAACACATTGTTATTTGTTTAGCGACGGATTTCCTACTTGAGGGTGCTAGCAAGGTGGGCATTCACAAAATGCCCTATCAAGATACCCTCAAGTTGAAAAATCTCGCCAAAAATCGCCAAGCACCAACCGGTGTTTTCTGGCAGCTGTCCTTGAGAGTCAGTAATTCTAGAATAGCCTGAACAACATCTTCGACCGCATCATCAGTTACCATCAGCTGAAATAGTATCTATAATAGGCATAATATAATAGACATTAAAAAAACAGAACTTAACCGACCTGTGTTGTTTCTTCATCTCCTTTTCTAGAACTATCCACGGTTACTCTTTGAGTGCGTTCTCCCTCCACACTGCGAGGTTTACCCTCCGAGTGCGTATATCATGACATCGATGACATTGTACCACGACTTGACCTCTCCCGTGGGCTAAGGAACCACAAGCCGTCACGTACTGCATGATAGGTCCTGTGAGCCTGCGGGATTTAGCATAATAAAACTAACTCATGTACATAGCTTGACGTACACAATCCACACTCCTTCGAACGATCCTCCTGTTGCTTTTGATTGGATAGTAACAGGAATCCCACACTGATCTATTTATCACTACATAGTATAAAACAAAGTTCCCGCAGTCTGTCCCTATGTATGCTTAGATCTTTAAAACTACGCAACGGATTTTGATGCATTTTTTGAAAAGATACAGTGATTCAAGTATAGACTATCGAAACAAAAATAATTTTAGAGGTATCTAACATGATTTTTACTTAACTTGAGTACTTTAACCTTTCAAGACTAACCTCTATTGAAAACATGTTTATCTAATGACAAAAAGCTGTGAACGTTGTATAGAAAGATATTTTGCAGTCCGTTTAGTATCGGCATTGCGCCGGGGTAGGACGCTAGTGTACATAATTATAAACTGAATGGGCCTACCCATACAATTTTTAAGGATATCGAGAAGTGAAGAAGTTAGAGAATGGGCTTAGGCACTACCCTAAGGTAAATTTTTCCTCTCGTAAATTTGTAATTTTGTAATGTAATCCGCATGGCATGCGTTATTGCAAACATAAAAATAATAAAGTACCCTATTTTTTTTTTCTTTTTTGTGTTTTTTTTATGTGTTTTTGACCGAATAAGTTCGAGGACCACCTAGTGTTAAAAGTCTCTTGTACTTGCAATGTATTATTTCATATTTTTTATTACTTTTATTTACTTTTTATTACTTTGCTCGATGTAAATAATTAAAACTCTATTCAAACGGAGCTCGGCGCGGGCGTTCTTGGCTCGGAGTACGCATAAAACACACAAAAAAAAATCTCAAAGTCAACCCTAAGAGGTTAGCATTTTACCAATAACCCTGTATATATATATTTGATGCTATTTATAAATCTTACCATTATATTTTTTGCATTAACGCCTGTTAAGCGAATAAACTTACAAAATTAAGACGCAAGGAAAAAAATACTAAGAGAGGTATGAACATATTCATAGATTATTTTCAAAAAAGTTCTGAAGTTTTAGTTTGAACGAACTATATCATAAAGTTGTCAAGGTTTTTGGTAATTACACATTAGTATTTTCGAATAACGACCTTATTTTTGTTCTTTATTTAATCTGTTTTTTGTTACGTTTTTTCGCGATTTTAATTATTCGTTTTTCATTAAAATACAGAGTCTGTCCGTCTGTTACGAGGTGCTAGCCAGTTCACGGATAAAGTTTCAACCTGATTTAGATAATATAATGTGTAGAAAGCGGACCCAAACCTGTGCTCCAGTGCTCCAGTGAAAGTTGTTGATTTATTATTTCGGTAAACATCATTATACGTAATAGTTAGTCATTAGTACTAACTGTGCTCACGAGGATTTTAATGTGCAAGTATAGGTATGATTGGCAGAGTAGATGTTTTGTGGCATATGTTAGATAGATATTTTTTTGTAAATATTTTGATAATCTAAGTTTAAGAGACGAATATTAGTAGACAAGTAGTCTAATTACCCGTGGGGTGCCTGGTCAGAATGTCACCCCCCTCGTTGCTCCACCTGTGGGAGTCGTAAGAGGTGACTGAAGGTAAACTACCGAAAGGTGGGCAGCAGCGCCTTTTGTGGAACTGATATCTTAAACTGCGATCCACAAGACGCCTGCCAAGCGTGGGGATTATAGCAAACCCCACCTTCATGGGGGAGGATTTGTTCAGCAATGGAGAAACGGCTGATACAGTATAGTCAGTAATATATATAAAAGTAAATATTCGTTTTTCAAGGCGTACACTAGGTGATAATGTTCACGCCTGGCCATTAAATAATAAATAAGGCATGATATTGTACTGAAAAGGGCATTTGGCAGATGAGATTGTGGTCAAAGGCTTATCTATCCAAATCAATAAAAAATACCTTGAAGAGTGTTGTTATATTATTATAAACATAAACATAATTTTCTTAAATATTTTTGTACTAGCATAAAATAAAGAAAATTATTCGAAATCACCTACCTACCTATCTGTTTTACTCTTTCTTCTGTAACAATTCTCAAACTAAACGAACTGTTTCAACTATTTTACTTATTGCAACTTCATTTTGTTTCCTATCTAGAGAAACCGATAATATGTTAGCCTCGATCGTGTCCATCCGTACAAAGCTAATGCAACCTTTAAATGCACTGAAGCAGTGCAGGGGGAGAATCAGGGTATCACCACTAACCAGGATATGGTTACCAAGGTTTTGATTTTTTCAGATGCAATAGGCAAAAATTTTGATTCATTACTTAGTAATTCACTACACTGCTCTATTGAAAATTACTGCATGCCTGGTGCTTCTTATGCACAGATTGAGAAAAAAATTATGGCTTCTGAAATTGATAGGAATACTATTGTTATTGTCTACCTAGGCCAAAGTTTAGGTATTCAGAGGAAACAGATAACAAGTTTCTCTTAATGTGACCCAAATGACATCTTTAATAACTTATTTTCTTTAGTAAATATTGAGTTCCAAAAAGTTTAATAAAGAAACAAATAAGTGGAAAATTGAAGTTTGGTGATTGGGCAACTAGAGGTATTCGAAAAAGTAGAGATTATTTGTTTGGTCTGTATCGCAGGAAAAATTTAACATCTTGCAAGAAGTTTCATGATTATGTTAGGAACTATTCAAAAATGTTTAAGTCTGTTTGCTTGTGTGCTAAATCTCTTTTTATTAGAGACAAAATTCGCAAGTCTAAAAATAAAATAAAAACCATTTGGAAGACTATAAATACTGAGACTGGTAAAAATAAATCTAGAGATTCAACATATGTCTTAACTATTAATGAACATCAAATCTCTGATCCAATACAAGAGGCGAATATATTTGAAAAGTTTTTTTCTAACTTACCATTAGAAGTCACTAAATCATTGGATTCTTGTCCCAATGTAGCAGAAGCTCTGTTAAAACATAATTTTCCCTGCAAAACACTGGACTTTTTTTTTGAAATTATAAAGACATTTAAAAATTTAAACATAAAGTGTACTGAAGACTTGTGGGGTATGTCAGTTAAAGTGGCAGAGTCTATAATTTACATTATTTATTTATTAGTTATTAAATAATATATTTATTAGTTATTAAATTAAATATTATATCAGAGGAGGACAGATAAGAAGGAAGCAGAAATAAATTTGCCCGCTAGTATTTAATTTATCTGCACCTATATTGAGTACCGTATAATCTGCTTGGACTCGAAATACTGAAAACGCAAATGTAAGGTGCAATAATTTTGAAGCTGTGATCAGAACCACTTATTTTGTTTGTCGGGCTATTTTTAAACAGCGCGGCGGGTGTGACCTAAAAAAGTAAGTTCCGACCCGCACTTGGTCAGTTTTAATATTTCGTGAAGATAAAAAAAAGTTGTATTTTTACAGTTCTTAGCAACATAGGAAGTAAAAATTACAATATGATGAAATCCCTATGGGGGGAAAAGATATTTTTGTACCATTTTTCATGATAACCGCTCTAATTGTATTTGTTTATCCTTTTAAACTTACCAAAAACCGAACATTGAGTTTGATTTGTGTCAACGTCATACAATATATTAAATTCCGGACTGTAACTAAAGACTGTTGTGAGCTAGAGAATAGATCAGCAATGGAGCACCGTATTGCCATTTGGTTTCAAAACCCTGAAAACAAAATATTTTTTTTAGTCTTACTCTCTAACTCAGAATGCCTCATCCAAACCCTTCAGCGTATTTGTAGAGCACTCATCGTCGATTACTGCGCCATTTTTGAGTAATTCCCGGCTCTCTGTATGCAAATTTAGATGGCGGCCGGTGCGGCCCGCCCGGAATTGAGAGGGTTAAAAGTTGTAGGGGATGGGGTTTACGGGAAATGGGTTCTGTAGAACAGATTGCAAAATATTGTTAGAGGGTTCTCAGTTTGTTTAAGTGACTTATGTTTTTATAGGCGTAGTGATTCATTGTCTGGAGGTTAAGGTTAAATGTGGCCGCAAAAATTATTATTTTATATATTATTTATAAGCATGCGCTTGTTAATGACATGCGTTTGTCAATAAACTTATATGTAGCTTTATTGGTCGTTGAAATGTTATTATTAAAATTTAGAAATAAATATTATAAATATTCACATTAAATAAAATGAAAAGCAAAACAAGCACACTTTATAGGACCAATTGTAATTTTATATTTAGCACGCTCAATAATTGTACTACATATTATAAATATGTAAAAACCCGTTGTCTTCAACTAGTAGATTGTTACAACCCAAAACTGTTAATCCAATATTACATTTTTTATGGCCATGTGACACCAACATGCACAAGGCCCACCTAAAACCTCCACATATAACATTCATTTCGTCACAATTGTTGAACTGTACTGCGCCCATCAATCTGAGATATAAACCTAGAGTTGTAAAATATCATGTGCCTGTAATTTTACTGGCTCACAAGGAATGCTGCCGGAATACACTATTAGGTGTTTAGCGACAAATTTTCTACTCTAGGTTGATAGCTAGCCAGGAGAGCATTTGCAAAATGCCCTTCCGCCATGCTCTGAAGCTCAAGCCGGCGGTCGAACCAGGGACCTGCTTTACGGAAGTCCATAGTTGTTACCGCTCAGCTTTCACAGCCTTATAAACATTTGGCCAAAGCTGGTTGCCAAAATCGGTCAAAAACTTTTTTTTTGTAACTGAAGTGGATTGTTTAAATAGCGGAACTCTGAAAGTTGAAACACCGGTATCGCAGTAATTAAGGTGCGATTCTGCGCCGTCGAGTGAACGTTGAACAATAATCGTTCAACTTTTGAAAGCGTGAAGGGTGGCGTTGAAGGGTGGTTTTGTACTCTGCACTTTCTTTTACGACCCTACAAAAAATCTCAACGATCTCAACTTTTCATTTTTCAACCAAAATATACTGTGTTTTTTGTTGATGTTGAGAAGCGAAACATTACCATTTTAATTATTCACTTTTTAAGATATTTCTGAAGTGTAATTATTATTTTGACGCCTGATAGATTGAAAAGTAAATGCAAAGAAAATGTAGCTCGAAAAGCGTATTCTGTTTTTACTGACTGGACATGAAAGGGGGTTAATTAAATAATATACCATTAGTAAGAATACCAGCTTGATACATTGGAACTCCATATGTACATATTAATAGTCAAAATATTAAAAGCAATTCCATACTAAAAACTGTAAAGGATTAAATCACGGTTTAATCTATCAAACTCCTTTTTCGGGTTTCGTGCCCTAAGGGTAAAATCGGGACCCTATTACTAAGACACCACTGTTCGTCTGGCTTTTTGTCTGTCACCAGGCTGTATCTCAAACGTGATAGTTAGACAGTGGATATTTTCAAAGATGATGTATTTCTGTTTCTGTTAAAATATCAAATACTAAAAATTGGCTATATGCGAGTCAGACTCGCGCTCTAAGGGTTCCTTACCCTTCGTGAAAACTAATTAAAAGGATATAATATCGTCTAATGCTGTATAGATAATGGTACGAAACCTTTCGTTCGCGAGTCAGACTCGCAATTGACTGATTTTTATTATATTATTAGTAGTGATAACTCGAACAACCCACATATCTGATGTAAAGCGCCACGCATCAGTGCAGTGTTACTTTCCTCCACCACCTTAATATAAAATTTATGATTTTATATCATTGATTACAGTGCAGCTCCCCCAATTCATATATCTATAATATGACAACATCTCACACATTGTTATCTGATGCCTTGGTTGAAGATGTCATAGGTTTAATCTAAAAACTGACGGAAAAGGACAGCCACTGGACCACAACCTTACCACTACATTAACAGGAATCAAATCACGGATGTTCTGTACGACTGCCACAGCCATCGCCAAATTACCTTTAAACGCCTCAAAATGTATGATCAAATTTGAATCATAATATATAATTTATGCCTTTGCAATCAAAATACTACGAACTATTAACGCTTTAGCTATGACAATGAAAGCATTTTGAAAACCTATAAGCCATTGCAGAGTCACAGGTAGTCCAAATGCTCCGGCCCACTACCAGTTGGCAACTAATTGCCTCGTTACATTGCAATGCCTATTTGTTGAGCCAAATAGATGCCAGCATTTTGATCACGTTCTCTACCGTATATATACCTACATGGGGCAAACTACAAGTTTTGCCCTTCTAGCTAATCGGAACTAATTGAATTTAGAATGTTATATTTTTTGAAAGAACTTGTTACCTTTAGGGCCTGTTTCAGAATGTTCGAGTAAGTTCTGGTTTTACTACCCAGAACATATTTATTAAACAAAACACTATCTATGCGTTTCACAGTCATCGATTTAGCCTATCCATCGATTAAGGCGTGAAAAGCGCTGTATGTTAACTGTCATTTTTATCATTCAGTTATTTTATGTGTTGCATAGCAACCTGAAACTTTATTAGAACATTCTGAAAAGGGGCCTTATCGTAATAAAAAAGAAATTAATGGGAAATCATTTGTCAATTGTTTTTTTTCACACATCAAAGTTCTACATACGCAACGAAAATGGAATAAAGTCGATAAAAATTTTGAGCGATGATTTTTTATGATTTTAAAAGTTCTCTCGCTCTGCAAGTGTTAGAACAAGTTCGCGAAGGACCACCAAAAAGCCGCATCATGACAACGCTTCTTCACACACATCCAACAAATAAAGTCAGTTTTAGCTTCCGAAAAAGTACAACTCGTCACCCATCCTCCACATAGCAGATTTCTGTATTTTTCCCAAAATTAAAAGCTTCACTTTTACCAACTCCGAAATTGCAGTGATAGCGTTCAATCAGCACGTAGAAAACATGCCTTAAGATCTGTGATTCTCCTGTCTAAAAAAAAACTTTTTGTGTGACCTACGTATACCGTAGATATCAATAATATTGTTGGTTGGTATTGAATCGAAAACTGAACGTTTTTTTTTTAGGCTAGCCTTTAACCACTATCTCACCTGATGGTAAGTGATGATGTGGTCGAAGATGTTGTTCAGTCTAGCCTAGAATTACTGGTTCTCAAGGACAGGTGCCGGAACACACCGTATTTCACTAAAGTTTAATTTTCACTTACACAAAATCAGTACTATTTATTATTTAAGCAGTGGCGCGTTGCTTTTGAGCATGAAAACGACATCATTTAACTCCACTCACACACCTACGTCACAATAATATAAAAAAAAAACAAAAAAGCTTAGGCAATAGTTAGTACTAATAATGTAAATAAGAAAATGTAACACGGGAAGATATTACATATCGATTCCATGTCAACCCCTGCAGTAGTAAGTTGATATTTTAATATCTTCTTTGGATATTTTAATATCCATAGCATTGGCTATGGACTGCCGCGTAGTAGGTCCATGGTTTGAATCCCGCTGCATGCTTGAGCTTCACAGCATGGTGGAAGGGCATTTTGGGAATGCCCGCCTGGCTAGCAACCACCCTTAAGTAGAAAATATGTCGCCAAGCACCTAACAGTGTGTTCCGGCAGTAGTCCTTAAGAGCCAGTGAAATTATAGGCACATGAGACTTAATAACTATGTCTCAAGGTGACGGACGCAGTGCAATTCGTGACTTGTTACGAAATGCACCAGTTCTAGGCCGGGGTTAGTCCGCTTAACATCAGGTGGGCCTCGAGCTTGTTCCGACACAATAACATAAAAAAAAATATATTTCATACATTGTTTGAAATCTAAAACCTTGTTAAGGTACGAGTATCATCTGCACGTAGTCTCAGTTCCGCTACTGCTGTATTAAATTGCTCCTTCGTGTTATATTACATTCGCTGGCATTAATTTTCCGCTGCACTGAGCCACTTTGACGTAGCTTAGATATGACGTCGTTTCGTGTAATTGAACGTGTCTTAGAATAGAGTTGTACCTGTGAAAGCATAGAATATAAACGATGGTTGTTGGATTCTCATTCGAGTTGGTATTATTTTATCCAAGTGTAGATGCCGTGTCTGAACGATGATGAGTAAATAAGTAATTATTTGAAAAAAAAACTATGCGTAAACAACTTCAATACCACTTCTATGAACATATACATATATGTTGTTATCTAACGATTCTCGTACATTAAATCAGTTAAGCTGATTATAAATTCCGGCGGAATAATGAAACTCACATACATACATGAATACATTCAGACATACATAAACCCAGAAATCATGACAATCCTTTTTTTTTAAACTGATCTATACGTTTTAATTGTTCTCTTAAAGCTTTAGGTTGACAGAAGGATACGAACTACGAATAATTTATTCGTAGGACAGGAGGAATAAATAGCCAAAAAGTTTTTTTTAATTTTTGGAGACGGTGAATTCAAAGTTAGTTAAAAGAAAATATGCTTTTAAAATGCGGCCAACTGCGATTTTTGAATTCATGTCAATTCTGTACGCTGTTATTGAAATGTATGTACGTTCGCCGAGGACGATTGCAGTTTAGCTCAGCATTTAATTAGAAAAGTGTAGGTAAAAGCAATTACTACTATCCTCATCATACGTTACATAACCCGCCTTAGTAATTATACAAAAATATATTATAACTAGTTTTTCGGGCAGTGTGCGGGCCGCAAGCGGCCCGCATCTATCTTGAGTCAGTACGAACTGTCATAAAAGCACCTTTTACAAATAAAAAATAAAAAAAAAACTGCAGTATAAATATGAAATACCATATAAACTCTGAATACAATAAAGATTCATACTGTAGCCACAAAACCAGATTTACCCTACTGCTATAAAAAAGTAGTACGGTCAGAATCGTACCAAGGTTCTGAATCAATTCGGTAAAGGAACCCCCCTCGTAGGTGCTTTGGTTATCGCGGGCAGTTACCATGGAGACCAGTCGGAGATGTGGAAAATACTCTCAAGTCGGAGCTCGGCCTTCGGCCTCGGACAGTTATTCCAAATTTAGTCAAAACTCCCACAAAAACTTCTAAAACAGTCGGTAATCTATGGTAAAATACTCCAAACACAGTTTGAAGAATGAGAGGAGCATGTAAATTTGGAGCTCGGCCTTCGGCCTCGCAAGATACTCACACGGCTCGGCCTGCGGCCTCGTCAAGTGCTCGCCCTTCGGGCTCGCCCACCATACGCTCGACCTTCGGCCTCGCGGGCCAAAAGTTCGGCCTTCGGCCTCACCAGGAGCTCGCCCTTCGGGCTCGCTATACCTTGATGTAGGACAGTAACTCGAAATTCAGTCGAAAATCCCACAATAACTCCAAATACAGTCGAAAATATTAGGTAAAATACTCCAAATGAAGTATGAAGAATGAGAGGAGCTCGTCAATTCGGAGCTCGGCCTTCGGCCTCGCAAGACACTAATACGACTTGGCCTACAGCCTCGCCTAACGCTCGCCCTACGGGCTCGCGCACCATACGCTCGGCCTTCGGCCTCGCGGGCCGAAAGTTCGGCCTTCGGCCTCACCAAAAGCTCGCCTTTCGGGCTCGCTGTACCTTCGTGTAAGACAGTAACTCCAAAATCACTCGAAAATCCCACAAAAACTCCAAATACAGTCGAAAATGTAAGAAAAATACTCCAAATGCAGTATGAAGAATGAGAGGAGCATTTTTGACAGGTGTCATTCGACTGCTCTCCAGATTCCCTATGACATTTGGTCAAGCACCCCCTACCTATCTCTTACCGTTTCCGAGATACGCCATCCACTTTTACTTGGCAGGCGTCATTTTTATGATTTTCGATTTTTCCCATACTCACCTAAACCCCCCCTACATTTCCGCCATACTTCATTTTAACCCTACTCTGCTCCTTCTGGGAGAAAAATTATGTCAATGAGTCAGTCAGTGAGTCAGTCAGTGTGTGGTAATCGAGCTTTATATAAAGAGAAGAAGATAGCATATTTCAGTAAGATAAGTAACTAGACTAATTGCGATACTCAAGACCCCATGCTAAGCGTGGGGATTAAAGCAACCCCCCCTTCATGGGAAAGGCTCTGATCAGCAGTGGACAATCCAGCCGATACAGTATTCGTTCATTATAAAGGATACTGCGACCCCTAAGACGCCTGCCAAGCGTGGGGATTGTTACAAACCCCCATAATAGGGGAAGCTGTTTTCAGCAATGAAAAATCCAGCTGATACAGTATTTGTTCATTAAAACGTACACTGCGATCCCCGAGACGCCTGCCGAGCGTGGGGATTATGACAAACCTCATAATAGGTGAGGCTGGGTTCAGCTGTGGACAAACCAGCTTAAACATTATTCGTTCATTATGTCACACTACGATCCCCAAGATGCCTGCCAAGCGTGGGGATTGTAGCAAAACCCCCCTTAATAGGGAAAAACTGTGCTCAGCAGTGGACAATCCAGCTGATACAGTATTTGTTCATAATAGTGCACAGTGCAATCCCCAAGATGCCTGCCAAGCGTGGGAATTATGAGAAACCCCAATAATAGTGGAGGTAGTGTTCAGGAGTGGACCATCGTTCATTATATTGCACACTCCGATCACCAAGACGCCTGCCAAGCGTGGGGATTATGACAAACCCCCATAATGAGGGAGGCTGCTTTCAGCAGTACACAATCCAGCTGATACAGTATTTGTTCATAAGAGCGCACACTACGATCCCCAAGATGCCTGCCAAGCGTGGGGATTATGAGAAACCTCAATAAAAGGGGAGGCAATGTTTAGGAGTGGACCATCGTTTATCATATCACACTTTTCGATCCCCAAGACGCCTGCTGAGCGTGAGGATTATGAGAAACCCCAATAATAGGGGAGGCAGTGTTCAGGAGTGGACCATCGTTCGTTATATCGCACACTTCGATCACCAAGACGCCTGCCAAGCGTGGGGATTATGACAAATCCCCATAATAAGGGAGGCTGTTTTCAGCAGTACGCAATCCGGCTTAAACAGTAGTCGTTCATTATATCGCACACTGTGATCTCCAAGACGCCTGCCAAGCGTGGGGGTTATAACAAACCCCATTAATAGGGAGGCTGTGTTCAGCAGTAGACCATCATTCATTATATCGCACACTGTGATCCTCAAGACGCCGGTCAAGCGTGGGGATTATGGCCCCCCGTGTTCAGCAGTGAACAATCCAGCTGATACAGATGTCGAACGAAAGTCAACTCTAAGAGGATTTAACATTTTTCAATAACCCTGTATATATATTAATTCATATATTATAATTAAAAGAATATTTATATTTGCGAATTAGTATATTATATTTTATTTGCAGAAATATTTATACAATTTTTAAAATATACATTTCACATCACCGATAGAGAATAAAAAATATTGTTACCTCAAATAAAATCAGCCTGTATGAACAGTGCACTCCTAATTCAGACACTAAAACTAAATAATTTCAACGAAATGTACACGTAACTTTCTTTTATAGTAAATTCTGTCAAATCTGAGCACTTTATTAAAAATATTTTATCATTTTAACTGTTAATAATATCATATTTGATACTATATCGCTGCTAGACTCAAATCATAACAAATAAGATGGCGCCGCGTCCCATTCAGATGAATAGTTGTGATTGGTCGGTTGATGGTGGTTGGGCATACAAGAACAAAGCTTAATGTTTAGATGCGTTCGGTTGAGCAAAATATGGCGTTCAGGCAAACAAACATTCAACACAATTTAAGAATCGGAGATAGGGTTTTTATTTTCGCTAGTTCTGAACGTTCTATTAGAAATAAAACGAAATAATATATATTGAACAACGCGTAATAAACTTGTCTATGGATGTGTAGATGTTGAGAGACATGTTCAAGTGACAGAACCCATGTTGATCTACACGAGACCAGATAAATATTATTAAATAAAATAATACGAACAAACCAAGCGATTTGAGTGTTCGTTCATCATGCGAATCGCCAGGGAATGGAATACTCTGCCTGAGTCTGTGTTTCTAGTTAAGTACAATATTAGGGTCTTCAAAACGCGAGTGAATAAGTATCTTCGCGCTTAATCATCGATCGCATCATCACTTAACATCAGGTGAGATAGTGATAAAGTGCTACCCAATGCGGAGTAAAAAAAAATTAAAAAAGTAATGTGTATTTGTTTCAGTTCCCATGTGTAAATTACTTAGTTAAGTTAAGTTTGGTGCGATTAGAATTGCGGTCATTATGTTAGTTGCGTTTTGGGAAACCGTGACTGTCAGGATTCCCATTAAGACATACGCTGACTGACATCTATGGCGACAATTAAAAATTTTATTAGAATATTGATTTTGTTGCTAGATCGTCTTTCTATTGTTCTTGATCATAAATTACGTAAGATTCAGAGAAAAGTTCTTACAATAGTTAATATTTTTTATAAATACTTATAGAATTTATTACATTTGTGACTAGTAAACGTAATTATGAATTGATATTATGACGATTTTATGGTTAATTTATGGAATCTACAGAAGTGATGTCCAATAACTGTTCAAGTAATACGACCAATATTATTATAAACTCATGAATACCATGCTTTTATAGAATGGTTAGGAAAACCTAGCTACAAGAGAAAAAAAAATGTTGAAGGGAAATGTGCACTTATTGCTTTTCATACAAAAGTAATGTTGTCATATTTTAAGGACCAATCAAACTCGGTGACAATTGGCTTGCATGTCCTTGAGTCTCATTTTTATGCTTCTGGTTTGCCAGTTCTGCATATAACAATGTAATTTTTTTAATATTCGGAAAATTCGCTTTGTAACGGAATTCTTAGTATTACTTTAGGGATTAAATAAATCATATAGCAAAAAAATTACAGGCGGACGGACGGACAGACGTTAAAACAAAAAAAAGTTTATTTTTAAATATGAAGTCTAATGTTGTATAGCTAATGGTCCGGAACCCTTAGTGCGCGAGTCCGACTCGCACTTGGCCGATATTTATATTCATGTAATTATGACTACAAAGTATTGTATATATAACAAAATATTTGTTTAGTTGTTTATTAGATATATATGCTTCACTAAGGTTGTAGATATAGAAAATAAAATTTAGAAGTGACGATTCACAAAGTGGTCAATTGACCTGTTGACTTCATCACACTGTATGATCTCTTCCATTCAAATTCGTACTTTATAAATAAATTATATAAACTTAAATCTGACTATCACAGTCACTAAACGTACTTTAACTTTCACTGATGCTAGATGAAACTGCTCCTTTGTATTATATATTATACTAATGTGCATTAATTGTCCGCTCAAGTGAGTCTCTTTGACGTAGTTTACACATGACATATTTTCATTTTATTTCACATTCTATGGTAGGACAAACCTCTGGATTTGTGAATTAATTTTTATAAGTATATTTTTGGTAAAATCCTAGAAAATCTTTTTTTATGTTATTGTCGCGGAACAAGCTCGAGGCCCACCTGATGTTAAGCGGATTAACCACTGCCTATAATAAACAGATGCATTTCGTCATGTGACGTATTGCACTGCGCCCGTCACATTAAGACATCAGTGGCTCAAGGGCTGCTGCCGGAACACACTGTTAAGTGCTTGGCGGCAGATTTTCTACTTCAGGGTGGCAGCTAGCCAAGCGGGTATTCACAGAATGCCCTTCTGCTATGTGGTGGAAATCGAACCAGGGACTTGCAGTCTATAGCTATATTCGCTCGGCCATCATTGCTTCAGGATTATGGCAAACCTCTTTTACCAAAGTGGTATCCAAAATGTACCTACCAAACAATCGATTTTGAAGCAATGATAGAATATAGCTATGGACTGCGGTGCCTCAGGTCCATGGTTCGATACCCACTGCCACCGTTGTTGGTTAGGACTAACAGAAGTCAACTCTAAAGGGTTGTTAACATTTTATCAATAACCCTGTATGTTAAGATCCCAGATTGCCTAGACAGGCATGTTCAATAGCAGAGTTCTTCTACTTAGACAACCTGTTGATATGAATCCTAACTGCCCGCGATACGATGGGCTAAAATAACAAGAAGGCAAACAACTTACAAATTTTTCCCTATGACCCTTTGATGTCCACACACTTACGTTTGCCTAACTAACACTACACTGGCCAGTTAAGCATTAATTAAGTGACTACAGTGCTCGGGTTTTTTACACAAGTATCACCAAAGACAAGTTTCGCTCCACAGAGCCGAGCGTCAAAGAAAAATAACAAATAGATTGCGCCACCGCAAGTTGCGTTCAGAATACTGTATAAGTATTTACTTACA
Organism: Plagodis dolabraria; assembly: GCA_963854805.1. NCBI lineage: Eukaryota > Metazoa > Arthropoda > Insecta > Lepidoptera > Geometridae > Plagodis > Plagodis dolabraria. The sequence continues at coordinate 1,659,510 of OY978459.1, read as the reverse complement.
AAAGATGTTATCTGAACGACTTTTAGGGGCGAATGATGCTTTTAAGTTCTAAGTTTGTAAACGTGTATTGTGTCAATAGAATATTATCAATCTATATATGTGCGAGGAACACGACCGGTGTAAAAATAATCAATCCACCAATAAGATCGCTTCATTTTCCTAACGATCCAATTGGAGAATATTTTTTTCTTACACCGCTAATCTTCCCCGAACATATCTGCTAAATAGTCTTAATCCCTTAAAATGTAAGTGCAATTTAGGCCTTTCCATAGTAACGCGAATACTACAGCTATACCAAGTAAACTCCATGAGTCCGTGCAGGGAGCCATTGTGAGCGTAACGAGCTGCATTGTGCCATTGGATCTCATTAGAGCTGTATCATTAAGCGAAGCGAGCGAACGTGTCGTTCTGTTTTTGAATGCCTGAGAAGTGGGACGGAAGAGCGCGCTGGCTTGAATAGTAATTGTTTAAGTAATATATTGAGTTAGTTTATTAAAAAGTTTTAGTACTGTAACAAAAAATTGTTTTTCGGGGAGTTGTATAGTGTGTGTGACTTATAATGAGGAAATATTTGTACGAAATAACATACAATCTACTGGACCGATTAAAATATTCTTTCACTATTGGAATCCCACATTATCCCTGATAAAGATAGGTTATACAATATTATCAAAAAATATGTTTTTGGTATTGAATTTTTGGTTAAATACACTTGCGAAGCCGAGGTGGACCGCTACTAAGAATTAATTTCATATTCCAACTAGAACATTTCATGTTTCACAAGAAGCTTTGAAATAAACATTTTGAATTTCTCTCACAAAAAATATTTTTTGTAAGAGAACTGTTCAAATTGCAAAGAAATAAAAATACTTCGGAAACTGTTTTGATTATGTCCCAGTGTTTTCATTCATTTCATGACAATTATAAAATTCTGTTAATAGAAACAACACTATGTACGCGTTTCGCAAAAATGAAAACAGAAACAAAAAATGCACAGTTACCGTGCATGACAAAATAATGGCACGTATAAAAGTTTGTTGATTTAATAAAGCACAATTATATTTTATCTTGATAGTAAGTTAATATTGAAAAAAGAACATACATTTTAAACTAAACTTTATATATAAGAATCAAAGTCCTGACTCACTGACAGACAGCACACAGCCTAACGCTGATCACAGAGACTTGGAATTTTGAGTGTGTATTCGTCTGTATGCGTAGGGGTGTACTAAGAAAGGGTTTTTGAAATTTAACTCCTAAGCGAGTAAAAATGGGTGAAAGGTTTGTATTAAAGTCAATTGTTTTTTTCCACTTGCAGTTCTGAAAATAAGTATTCGAATAGATCATTCAAAATAAAAAATGAAAAGTTCATAATTTTTTGACAGGACCAATTTAATAAGTTTAAAATGGATTAAAAACTAACTTATTTATATTTGACACGTTTTACACGGCTCCCAAAATCCGGTAACAGTTCCCAAGGATAGTCCAGAACCGCGAAGCGGGTAAAGGTAAGTATATTATAAAATATATGAATTGCGTACTTAACTTTCGATAAACATAATTTTAAATCAACTGTACGGCAGTTATTGTTATATAAACACGTAGTACATATATTGTTATCCAAGAGTGGTTATTATCGATTGCAACTTACACCTGATTCAATTGATAACATAAACTAGTGTAGAACACTATATTTTTCAACATAAATACAAGGAAATAACAATACACGCTGAAATCTAAAATAAAATAATATTTATTTTAGACTCTCATAGATAGGCGCAAATTAATGGGTATGCTTTTTCTCCATAAAGTCTGGCATGGTGATATAGACAGTACAGACCGCACAGAACTGTTCCTATAACTTGCAAGTTGCAGCTCATACGCTCCGCACCTGACATACTACTTTATTATACATACCGCACTCATACACTAAGAATTCGTCTAATTCAGTAACCATTAGAACAAAGAATTGACACTTAAAGTTAAAAACAATTGTGGTAATATTTGACTCAATCAGCTAAATTAAGTTCTAACGTGCCAACAGCAGTGTCACTAACTGTAGGTACATCTCTTTCCGACGTAAAACAACAGCTATTGTCATATCAGAAAGAGAGCAAAAACGGAAATTTGAATTAATTTACCAGTTACTCAGTAAAAACGAAAAAACTGATCAAACACGAGTAGAATACAAGTATAGGTATAATTTATTTATATTTATAGTCTCAAAAAGATTCCTGCGATGAAATATAGGGAAAAAATATAGTATATTTGATTGAAGAATGAAGCCGAAAAATTGATTAATTTTAGAGCATTATTATTATCACTACTGGTACTATCTCAAAAACTAAACTTACGGACTAGTGGTTAGTCCTTGACTAAACTAATTATTAAGCTAGGTATCTGCAATTTCGTGTATATCTTTAATGCAACATATATGGTGCCGCTAAACCTCTCAGTCGCACACTAAGTATAATCTATATATAGTGTGCGAGTGAGATGAATAGTGGCGCCATTTTCGTTTCAATTAATTTCCTTATTTAACCGGGTTTTACCATAATATCTTCTACTTAACCAACACATTGGCTTAACTTAAAAATCACTTGCCAATTTTGATGAAATTTAAATGGTACCAACTTACAGAAATGGTCCACACATTCGTGGAATGCTGTAAAAACAATTTTCCGTTAACTATGGCATTACCGTTCAAGATTTAAATATCTCCTTGTCAATAAATACATACAATACTTACACCACTATGCACTTATAAAAAAAACATTTCTTTTACAAATGTCTTTTCAGGAGATTTTGCTGGTTTTGAAGCAGTGATGGCTCAGTGACATTGTCTATGAATTGCTGCGCAGCAGGTCTATGGTTTAAATCCCGCTGTGGGCTTGAGCTTCTCCGCATGGGGATGGGCATTTTGCGAATGCCCGCTTGGCTAGCGACCACCTTCAAGTAGAAAATCTGTCGCCTAATGGTCTATTCCGGCAGCAGTTCTTGAGAGCCAGTAATTCTAGTTTAACCCTGTTAACACCTTCGACCACATCAATACTTACCTTTGGCAAGATTGTGGTGAAAAGCTAGCCTATCAGCAGTACAAAAAAAAGCAGACTACCTATAAAACTCAAACAAGGTCTTTTTACAATCACAAACTTTTAAGTATCCCATGTATTGTATTATTGTGTTGTCCTTTGTGTTAATATACAAGACATTATGGTTATGACCCACACATGTGGGATAACGGTAAGAAGAAGTTGATCTACATCAACTTCATATTAATGGAATACGTACACTTTCATTTGTATATAAATAAAGGCATCTACATACAAACTGGAATTACCCAAGATCTTAAAACGTTCCGCAACTAATTCAAACCCCTTTGAGATGCAAGCACATACTCGAGACACTAATTTGTAACGCAGGGGGCATAATTTGGACGCCTCTTGAGGGCATAATTTGAACGCCATGTAAGAGACATTCCTAAAATGACTCGGATGCTACTTGGAAAGACGTGGAACTAAATATAGAGTGTGTCGTCATGTTAAGGCGGCGTGCAGAACAAAGTTTGGCAAAGGTCCTTACACAGCTGTGAGGGCTTAAATGGTATAAGAACAGTACATACTACTATGAACTTATTATACTTACTAACTGTAGGTATATTGTTCACGGTCAATATATTTTTTTTTGTGCAATTATATATGTGAAGCCCAAAACTGAAATTAAAACAAAAAAGTTAGCTATTTTTATTTTTAACCGACTTCTAAAAAGCAGGTTCTCAATATGTCTGTTTTTTATGTTTGTTACCTCAGAACTCTTGACTGGGTGAACCGATTTTGAAAATTATTTTTTTGTTCGAATGCTGATGCTTGTCGTTTGGTCCCATTTTAAATTTTATCAAATCAAAATCGGTCCAGCCGTTTATGAGTTACGCTCCAATAACTGAAAAATATTCACCTATCTTGATGATATAGTCGTTGACAATGAATGACAAACTGACAATCGATCCAGTAAGTGAAAAAAAATTTTATCCTAAAAATGGAACCGACTTCAACACCCAAAAGTGTGAAATAACTTATCGAAGTCGGTACTATGCGCACAATATTGTGATAATAGGTACTTTTGAACTATCATGGTACCGACTTCAGCAAGTTATTTCACACTTTTCGGTGTTAAAGTCGGTTTCTTTTTTTTATATTTATTTATTGCTGATAGGTAAGCCTTTGACCACATTCTCACCTGATGGTAAGTGATGATGTGGTCGAAGGTGTTAACAGGCTTAAGCTAGAATTACTGGCTCTCAAGGACAGCCGCCGGAACACACCATTAGGTGCTTGGCGACAGATTTTCTAATTGAGGGTAGCGCCAGCGAGGCGGGCATTCGCAAAAATGCCCTTCTACCTTGCAAATCAACTTTCAATTTGGAAATTGACACATTTTTGGTCTCTTGTTAAATTGTCACATATTTTGCAGTTATTCGGGATTTTATTGGGTTTTAGTGTATTGTTTTCTCACTTAGGTTATTACTTTAATTATACCTCATAAGTTGATTATACTGTACTGTATCAGCTGGATCGTCCACTGCTGAACACAGCCTTCCCTATTAAGGGGGTATTTGCCATAATCCCCACACTTGGCAGGCGTCTTGGGGATCGCAGTGTAAGTTGGCAGTTCTTTAGAAGGCGCTGCTGCCCTTCCAGTATTTTCCCTTTGTCGCCTCTTACGACACCCACAGGATGATATGGGGAGGTGCAATTCTAACCCGGCACCCCACGGGGCTGAGTTGATTATAATAAATTTAAAAATGTATCCCGGCTTCTCACTAGGTTCCAGATAAGAATATTAAATATTGTAGCGGGCAGAATGAAAACGGACAGAGTTGTTGCTAGTACTTTTATTCACGAGCAAAAATAGAACGAAAAAATGGCGGGCAATGGCTTATATGCACACATCTCCACTCCTGGCTGGCATGGCTTGGCTTGGCGAGAGGGGAAGTGGCAAAATGGCGGCTTGGCGGCTTCAGCATGGCGGGCTGTCACTGTGGCTGACGTCACTTCCGTTACATTCGGCCATCCTGCAACAATTGCTCCCGCAATGGGAAAAAGGTTTGAGATTAGCTCTCCAATAAATCAATTAAGTCTTCAGTTTCAAGCTGTTCATCGGAGCTGCTGGCACTATCTGATATAGGGGCTATACTCCTGTAGGGTCTCAATGAATCTGCAGCTACTAAGCCTGTAAAACTCTTATAACCACGCAACCCTTTTATACTCCTGATGCGATACCTGTCATTTCCTAGCACATTAGTAACTACATATGGCCCAGAATACAAATCGTCTAATTTGGTATTTACTTTAGACGCACTACTTGTAGGAGCCTGTCTCCAGAGCACGAAATCTCCCTTCTTATAAACATGTGCGATTTTTCGTTTCTTATCAAAATTTCGCTTCATTTTCTCACTCGCTTTTTGTAGCTTATAAATAGCTTTCTAGCGGCGAGACTCGATAGGATCTGACTTCTGGTCAGGCACGGAAACATCACACACTGATCTGCCAACACGCGCAAACATCAAATCATAAGGCTTGTACCCAGTGCTCTCGTTTAGAGTGTTGTTAATGCCCCAAACTACCTCAGGTAAAGTATTGGCCCAGTTACTTGAAGCTTCACTTGGATCAGCGGCGCGCAATGCATCGAGAATTGTACGGTTCGTCCGTTCAACTTGGCCGTTAGCACGTGAACAAGCTATAGCATTTAACGTGTGGCGAAACTGCTTATCCGTCGCAAATTTCTTAAAATGCCTACTAGTAAAAGCTTTACCATGGTCAGTTATTACGCGATTGGGATATCCAAAAAGGCTGAACGTTTTCTTAAGCGTTCGGATAGACTCGATCGAATTGACAGTTCGTGTTGGCTCAGCTATAACAAATTTAGGAAACCCATCTGTCATTACTAACATGTATTGATACCCTTTCATTGTTCTACAAAATGGCCCAAGATGGTCTATGTGAACCACGCACATTGGTTCCGAAGGTTTGGGAATTGGGTGCAGTTTTCCTTCTTTCTTTCCATAACTACCCTTGCCATATGCACAATGAATACATGAAGTCACATATTTTTTAATAAATCTCGTCATTTTGGGAAACCAATATGTGCTCTTTATTAATTCAGAACAGCGATGCAAGCCTACGTGACCAATGTCGTCATGGTGCATTTGCACAATTTTCCATCTAGCTGAACCAGGAACTACGAGTCGATTTCCGTTTAGAGTCTTGCGATAAAGTTTGTTGTCTATGAGAACATAGTTATTTATGATTTCAGAAGTAGCGGTTTTGGTTTTCAACTGATTATTGATGAGACTTATGTTGTCATCTTGGCATTGGAGCGTATAAAACCAGTCCGAAATCTCAAGACGGTTTATGTTCATTGTATCAACTGGATGTCTACTAAGAGCGTCTACGTGCTTCATACGTTCTCCAGGCCTATATTCAACGTCAATATCATAATCTTGTATTGAAAGCCACCATCTCGCGATGCGCGGTATTATGTCGCGCTTAGTGAGCGTAGCGCGAACTGCTGTGCAATCAGTTACAACCTTAACATGTTTGCCTACGATGAAAACTCTAAATTTACGTAATGATTCGACGACCGCGAGTGTTTCAAGTTCATAACTATGGTACATGCTTTCTTCCTTACTGGTAACACGGCTAAAGTAAAATACAGGTCGTAAAGAGTCGTCATTCTGTTTTTGTAATAATATACCTGCGATACCAGACTTGCATGCATCTGTATGTATCTCCGTGTGAAGCACGGGATCATATAAGGCTAGTACTGGTTTGGAACATAAGCATATTTTTAATTGTTCAAAGCTTCTGTTCTGTTCACTTTCACACACCCAGGGAGCATTCTTTTTTGTCAAGTCTGTTAAAGGCCGCGCAATAATAGCAAAATTAGCAATAAACTTCCTAAAGTAGCTACACAATCCAATAAACTGCCGCACACTATGGACATTTTTAGGAATTGGGAACTGTGACACAGCAGTTAGCTTAGAATGGCCAGGCTGTATGCCATTCAAAGATATCTCGTGACCTAAATAAGTAATTTCATTTTGCAAAAATGCACACTTACTCATATTCAGTTTTAAATTTTCGGTATCAAATTTTTCAAGCACCTTATTCAACAAAACCAACCCAGTTTCAATGTCAATTGAGGGTAGAAGTAAATCATCCAAGAATGCCAAAATTTCTGTTTGACCTACATTCTGTTGTTGAGCGTTTTCTGTGTTGCCCGGTTTACCTATGGATTCTACTATTTTATTAATTAATCGCATAAAAACTGAAGGGGCGTTGGCCAACCCGTACGGGACGCGAATATACTGGTAATGACCTTGGCTTGTAACGAACCCGGTTTTGTGTGCATCTTCCGGGAAAATTTCTAGCTGATGATACCCTTGAGCCATGTCTAAGCTGGTAAAATATTTCTTGCCTGCCAATTTTGAAACCTGATCGTCTATATTTGGTAATGGGTATCTATCTTTTACAGTAATGGCGTTCAAGGCGCGATAGTCAACGCATAGTCTACTGTCGCCATTCTTTTTTTTAACAAGGATCACTGGGGACGCATAGCTGGATTCAGACTCTTTTATGATGCCCCCATCTAATAAGTCTTTGATTTTAGAGTTCACAATCGCTTGTTCACTATGCGAGAGGCGATAAGGCTGTCGATGCACGGGCTTGTCGTTAGTGAGCTTAATCATCATCTGCATTAAGCTCGTGCAACCTAACTCATGAGTACTGGACGCAAAACAATTTTTATAGCGAGTCAATAAAGCAATCAAATCTGAATGTTCCTTTTTATTTAATGGGCCTATTTTAATATTATTCACTTCAACACCACCTATACATGTGATTGCTTCTAAAGCATCGGACAGGCTAGAATCGGGCAAGTTACTGGCAATGGCAATGCAACTACAAAGACTACATACCTGGCTATCTGGCTGTGGCTCGTTGCAGCTTTCGGCTCTTGTTAGGACTTCTCCTGGTGGCCACGTGATGGTCTCGCTGCCCATGTTGACGACCTTGATGTAGCCCTCTTTGCCGCGTAGCAAGGTGGCCGGCAAGGAGTAGACCACGCCACAAAGCTCGTAGTGACGCGGAGGGGTCACCACGTTGTTGTCCATCTTGTTCCCCAACACGCGGACTTGTATGATCGAGGAACCGGGTGGCAGGCGTTCTTCATTTGCAGTGACGACTTCGAAGTGACAGTTTTCTTCAATAGCCTCAATCTCGCACATGGGATCTGAAACAAAGTCAAGTTTAGCTGCGCCATTGCAAACGGTCAGAGTCATACCTTTGCTGTTGATCACTGGCTGTCCGATTAACAAATTAATTTCGTCCATGTTTATACTGGACAATAAGGCATGACATGGGATTTTTGTGCCATCGATTTCTAGCTGAAACTCCACTTCGCCTCGACTTGTAATTAGCCCTCCCGAAAATCCTTTCAGGACAACACTTGCAGGTTTCACTTGAAGACACAAGGCACGTGAAACTTGTTCATTCAACACGTTGACTTGACTTCCTGTATCAATGTACGCTTTCCCATATATGTCATTAATTTTCACAACTTTCTTATAGGTGTCGTTGTACGGTTTTACTAGGTTCACTTCTTTGACGGTACTGCTCGATGTAGTTTTGCTAGTCGTGTGGTTTATAGGGCAACGTGGTGCAATATGTCCTTGAGTTCCGCACTTGAAACAAGTACGCGTGTCCGCTTGTGTACAATCTCGAAGAAAATGGCCAGTTTTCTTGCATCGGGGGCATGGATCGGTTTCGGGATTAGCAGAGACTGCCCTTTTATCTGTAGATTGTCGATTTGCGGTTATCTTTTGAAACCTGGGTTCTAGAGGCAAAGAACGGTAGTCGTCTAATGCACACAAGAACCCTTCGTACAGTTCTCCTGGAGATTGGCATTGAAATGCCCTAGCGTTTGGTTGCAAAGATGAGGGTAGACCTCTAATTATGCAGGAAACACTGGCGTTATCTGATAACTTGCACCGGAAACACATGGCGAGTTTATCTTGGTAGTATTTGATCATTGTCTCAGTTGCTGATTTTCTTCTTTGTAGCATTTCTTCTAACATACTACCGTAATCCCTGTGTTTAGGAAATGCACGTAATAACATTTCTTTCCAATCATCCCATGTATAGTTGTAGTCATCCAATCGATTGTACCACTTCTTGGCTTTTCCTCGTAGTTTGTCTTGCAGGTAGAAAGATTTGGTAGTGTCGTCCCATCCATGAATTTCACCGATTTGTTCAATTTTTCTTATCCAAGCTTGTACTGAGCATTCCTCACTGTCAGGATCGAACTCGGGTATCAAAGAGGCAGCACGGAGTTCCCTTCGTTTGCTGGGAACAAGGCTTTCATCTTGCAGATCTTGTAGTGCCTTATGTACTTCCTTCTCGAGCAGGCTTTTCAAAATTTTTCTTGCCGGTGGTGTAGGCTCTTCATCATTATCTTCATTTAGCTCCTCCGAAGATCGAGACCTTTGCTGTTGCAACGTGGGTATATGACGTCGTTTCATTTCATTCGATCCCACTTCTGAGTGTAGCGGGCAGAATGAGAACGGACAGAGTTGTTGCTAGTACTTTTATTCACGAGCAAAAATAGAACGAAAAAATGGCGGGCAATGGCTTATATGCACACATCCCCACTCCTGGCTGGCATGGCTTGGCTTGGCGAGAGGGGAAGTGGCAAAATGGCGGCTTGGCGGCTTCAGCATGGCGGGCTGTCACTGTGGCTGACGTCACTTCCGTTACAGTATGAATATTAAGGCTAGCTTAAAAATAAAAATGGCTAGAGTGCTCGTGGCGCTCTCGCTACAAATGTTGATTCGTCATATTTTAAATACTAAGTGTTGAAACTCGGTGAAACTCTGCATGTATGTCCTTGAAGCCTGATATCTAAGCTTCTAGTTTTCCAGATTTTCGTAAAATTTAGTACTTTCAAAAGTAAATCATAAAATCGTATTGTATGAGAATTGCTATTGTTGGAAACGTTATTACTTTTAAAATGAAACGTCTATGACCGGCTTTTAACATTATATTTCGAAGGCAACAACCAACCTACATTCAATTCTTACATCGTAAACTAGACTCAGATATCAACTTTTAACATCTTCAAGTAAATAATTTCAAGAAATAGGGTTTTAATGCGTTACAGTACCTTAGATTTAGGTTTTCAATCCGCACACATATAATTGGCTCCTTATTCGACCACTCAGATCAACTTGCATCCGCAGAATGGCGATACCGCCGACAAGAAGAGAATATAGCAAATTCACGTCACTTACCCACGTTAGCGATTGTTTATATTTGTGTTGCCATTAATATAACACTGAAGTTAAATAAACACTTCTTAGGAGATTGCTAACACTATTGTGACATTTAGGGATAAAATAAATAATAAATCGAAAAACTGGCAAACCAGAAGCATAAATATTAGGCTCAGCAATATGTATACAAAACTTCACCGAGTTTGAACACTTGCTTTTTAAAATATGAAAAAACTAAGTTAGTATAGAAAGCGCTTAGTGTACTTTACTTTAAAAACGGTTTAAATCAACTAATAGTATGAACATGTGGTAGGTTAAAGAAAAGTGCTGCCATATCAGGTTTATTTGGCGAGTACGGAAACAAACTTCTTTAGCCTTTAAATTTCTTAGATCTGGTTCAACCTTAGTCGTTAAACAATCCGCTAGTGCCTACTAGGGAAAGTAATTTCATGGCAAGGATTATAACCGTTCAATAAAATTCAACCATGAATTGAAACGACTTAACTTAATTTTATCAAAGTAATTGCAAGCCATCTCCAGACTGTAGAAAGCGAAATGACTAGTTTTCTTTTATGTCATTGTGAAGGAACAAGCACAAAGCCCGCCTGATGTGTAAGGGTAACTTCTGCCTATAACAGATGCATTTCGTCACAAATGATGAATTGCACTGCGCCCGTACCCCTTAGACTTACAGTTATTGAGTCTCATGTGCCTGTAATTTTACTGGCTCTCAAGGACTGCTGCCGGAACACACTGCTAGGTGCTTGGCGACAGATTTTCTACTTGAGGGTGGTCGCTAGCTAGGCGAGCATTCGCACAATGCCCTTCCAGTGCGGTGAAGCTCAATCCTGCGGTGGGGATCGAACCATACACCTGCGGCACCGCAGTCCATAGCTGTAACCCCTCGGCCATCATTGCTTCATAACTGTACGAGACTGCTGGTTGAACAAGACTTGGAAACTAACGCTTAGTATAGACGCAATGCAGTTTCAAGCCGAACAAGAAAGATTATACTGCATCTGTTATGGACAAACTTAACGCCTATCATTAGACAGGCGACGTTTTCTCTTCGTTATGTCGTCACATTTAATTTTTTTTACACCAGTGCGCGATGGTTTGCCTTTATTTAAAAAATCTACGAACTATGTACAACATTATAACTACTACAATAAAATCACTTCAACAACCTACAAGCACGGTAATATTATCTATAATATTACCGTGCTATAAGTCATTGCAGACTCGCAGGCAGTCCTAATGCTCCAGCCCATGGTTCATGGTTTTCAGGTACATGGTTCGAATCCCGCCGCGGCTTGAGCTTCAATGCATGGTAGAGGTGCATTTTGCGAATGCCCGCCCGGCTAGCGCCCACCCTCAAGTAGAAAATCTGTCGCCAAACACCTAACGGTGTGTTCAGTAGTCCTTGAGAGCCAGTGAAATTACAGGCATATGAGACTTAACAACTATGTCTCAAGGTGACGGGCGCAGTGCAATTCGTGACTTTTGATGAAATGCATCTGTTATAGGCAGAGGTAAGTCCGCTTGACGTCAGGTGGGTCTCGAGCTTGTTCCTTTACAATAACATATTGATCATAAATAAAAATAAGGATATGTGTATTGTTCTAATAATAAATAAATAAATAAACATCAAAAAGCCCGTTATCGAATGAATTTGTAATTATTATGTAAAACTTTATAAATTTTGTAACATTGTACGCCTCTTTCAACGTCGAAATGCTTATAAGTAATTCTAGGTTAAGCCCGCTTACACCTTCGACCACATTATCACTTACCATCAGGTGAGGTTGTGGTCAAAAGCTTACCTATGAGCAATAAAAATAAAATAAAAAAATATACAAGTTACTTGTTTATACATACTCCATATATAGGCAATCACCACGCGGCACCTTACAAAAGGCCGTCAGCCGCCAAATCGAGCCATTCGTGACGTGAAGATCGTTAATAGAATCACGTCACGTCATTCGTTGAGAGACATGAGATTATGGCGTCATATGACGTCGTCAGTGATGTTCGCTCGAGCGGGACGCACTGATAAGTGTTCGTTACATACACCTGTGTTGTTTCACATACTTCTTGGATGACTAACTACATCGAGAAACTAACCTCAACTGGGTTACTTTGTCGAAGGATGACTAGGATGAAAGGAAACATTGGGATAGATGTGAGGAGTGAATAGGTATGAGAGCTTATATGTCGGGTTATAAATATAATACCTACCTATTGAAGCAATCAGTACCATATAGTTAAGTATATGATTTTGAGATTTTTGTGCTTGTGTTAGTCAACATACAGAAGCTTTTTAAAAGATCGCTCGCAAAGGCAAAATTAACAAATGATTGATTCTTACATTGCACGCAAAAGAGCTGTCATATCAGTGTTAGGTATGTCTATAAAATCTTGAAAGCACAGGATCAATGCATTTTGAATTCCATTTTAATAATTATTCTAATATTGTATCATATCATATTAAAATCTTTTAATGAGGTGTTTTTTTGTGTTCAATTGTTATTTATAAATTGTTGAGAGCGACTTGCCTCACACCTGGAGGGAAGCGACACGCTTTTCTATGTCAGTTTCAGTGCCATCAGCTTGTTTGACAGCGCACTGCGCCAGTCATGCCTAGACGTTAGTTCATATATCTCGTTTGCCCAGTCATTTCACTTGCTACAGCGGTTTTCATGCCTAAATACGGTAGTGTTTGCACTACCGTACTAAAGAGTCCTTCCTACCTTTTAGAAAAATACTTTTGCAAAGCTTAACTCGTTGCAAGCAATTGGTTTTATGGGTAAGCATGGATGTAAATATTGGCAAGCAAGTTACAAAAACAAATATCAAAGATCGCGCTTTCGAATCCACACACTAGTTTTCCATACATCTAGATTGGCATCTAATTCTCCCGCTCGATCTATACATATTAAGCAGTTTTGTCGTTACATTTCGCTTCAACTGGCGGAAAACTGACAAAGGTTTAAAAGTTGTTTCAGTAGAAATTTTCATGCCAGTTGAAAGGATTTTCTAGTCTATATATATTTGTAACTCGCCAACATCAACACCAATGTTTTGAATACGTCTAATTGCTTCCATAGGGACGCAATTAAAAAAAACGAATGATAACAAACGGGGGATACAGTTTAGTGTTGCAGTTATATATCTATATCCATCCAAATTACCAATGCACCACTGGATATCTAAAGAACCAATAATTTATTACGCTGAGTAAGGACTGTAACAAATCGCGCACGGCGCGGGGTGGGAAGCCCGCCATTTTGAGACGTATTCACATACAACAAACGGCCATGCTCATACCCAATTATTTTCGCTCCATCGCTTCGCAATCTTTACTTTGGATCCAAATCAAGACATTGTAGTGATGTTTCCCAACATTACATATTTTCTAGTTCCCCAAACTTGAGGACTGTGTGTCCCTACCATACAGTTGATGACTGGCGGATAACTCGATGCGTTATAGTAAATCCGCCGTTTGTCTACCGCCACGGCTGTAACCGCCTACGCGTTACGTTACAGATTCAACAATATTTCAACGATATAGGGAAGACACAGTGTCAAGACGTAGTTGCTACTAGTGATGTCTCAATATCAATAGTAACTGTTAATCGCGTTACAGATTAAACAGCGTTGTCACCCTAGAGGTGAGCATTAAGACTCATTTACACAAAGCGATAGCTTATTATGACTCAACAGATTTTTATAATTAGGTCTGGTTTTTTAATTATTATCTGATAATTTACAATATTTTATGTGATTGTGGCGGAACGAGCCCGATGCCACCAGATGTTAAGTAGACTAACCTCTGCCTAACAAAATGCAAGTGTCATCAGTTGCATTTCGTCAAAGATAAATTGAACTGCGCTCATCTCACTGAGACATACAGTTGTTAAGTCTCATTTGCCTGTAACTTTACTTGATTTCAAGGACTGCTGGCGGATCACTGTGTTAGTTGTTTGGCGACCGATTTTCTACTCGAGAGTGGTAGCCAGCCAGGCTAGCATTCGCAAAATGCCCTTCCACCATGCGGTGAAGCTCGGCACGGTAGCTATTATGGCATGGCCATTATTACTTCAAAACTCATAAATATAAACACAACCAATATAAAAAAAACTAACGATTGCTGATTTCTTAGAAAATTATTTCGTTTAAAATTAGTTTATACTGCTTGCCTGACGACTGACTGAAACACCAGCTGCATTGTGAAGTATTTCCGCAACGATACGACTTAGGAACCTTCAAGAATGGAGCATATTCCCTCCTCAAAGGACGCATCCTCAAGATCGCTGGTGTTGCACTTATCACAAGGTGAGCAGCCAGTTCGATTGCCCTCCTATATCATAAAAAATAATGCATAACACATAAATAGATACTGCTTCGTGAGAACACAGCATAGTTTTTGCGATGAATGGCAGGATTGACCGTGATTTAGTTTGATTTAGTTGGAGTGGTGATGGTTTAAGACGCTTGGGGACGAGATAATAAAGATAAATGGCCTCCCAATTCCTTTAGGTATTCACAGGAGTACTTACTATAATATTATTGGCTGGAATTTGGACAATGACATTATATATAATTATTATTATCAATTACTTCTGGAATTCTTATTCTTTTTTATTTTAATTTATTAATAACTGTTTTCAATTTGTAATCTAATGTTAATTGTGTTATTAATGTAACTGGTCTTTTGTGCCTTTATAATTATTGATGAATAAATAAATATATACATATTAAGTTTTGCAAACACCACTTAAGTATTGTGGGATAAAGACAGTGTTTGCACTGGTTTGTTCACATCAGCTATTTGTACGATTTATACTATCTTGGGTGAACTGCAAGAGTATGTAAGTATATGCTGTAATTATCCGGAAAATCTTGCGATGCGTCGCCAAGGTGGCTTGCATTGAAAACTGCCTGGAACGCCCACAATTGGCCGAAAGTCCACGAAGAAAAAACCTCTTTTTTACCTGCATTACCATTGTGAAATAACTATAATTAGATGTTCCGCCTTTTTACGTATCTATCAAGCAGTTGTGGTTGTTAAGGACAGAGCTGCTCTAAAAAGACCAAAACAAGATTGAGTATTCCGCTTTAAGTTTATGTAGTTTCAAACGGACCCCATTTAATATAAAAGTATAAATGTACGAGAGGAAAAATTTAAGTCAGTGCGGGATTCGAACCCGTGTCCATCCACCCCTTTAGCCGTAGTATACTCTGACCGACTGAGCTAACATGACAATGAGTCATAACTCAAATCTTTCCTATCGTTCTTTAAACCATCGTACATATTGGGATGGAGTGACATTTATAGTTCAACTTACTTTAGTATACATATCAAATAATATACTATACTTACATATCAAATAATAATAAATAAATCTTTATTGATTCAGTAAAATATTTGTTACAAGCTTTCCGGGCGCGGCTCCGCCCCCGCGTATGTCGGTTATCACGCAAATACATTAACCTCTTTTATCGCAGTTGTATAAAAACCATCCTATGTTTTTTCCCGGGTCTCAAACTATTTCCATACCAAATTTAATTCAAATCGGTCCAGTACTTTTGGCGTGAAAGCGTAACAGACAGACAGACAGACAGAGTTACTTTCGCATTTATAATATTAGTACTGATTAGTACTGATAATAATAATAATAAGTACTGAGTACTGATGATTATATATTATTGGATGTGAAATGTACAGTGTGTTTGAACTGATTGTATAGGTAATTATTTTATTTTAATAAAATAATTAAAATTTTAATGTTTGTGAGTTTCTTTATTTCACCATAACTTCTAAACGGCTTAACCGATTTTGAATGTATGAAATATAGTTAAATTAGTCTTGATGGTGCAAGTGACAGACAGAGGTACATAAAAAACAATTTTATAATATAGGCGCCTAATAGTGAGATTTTATTTTTTCTTATAAATCCCATGGAATCGTTGAGATTCTTTTTTTTTTATTGCTGTAAATTAGTTTTATTATTGTAAAGACTGACCACAATCTCACCTAATGGTAAGTGATGATGTGGTCGAAGGTGTAAACAGGCTTAACCTAGAATTACTGCCTCTCAAGGACAGCTGCCGGAACACACCGTTAGGTGCTTGGCGACAGATTTTCCACTTGAGGGTGGTCGATATCCAGGCGGGCATTCGCAAAAATGCCCTTCCACCATGCGGTGAAGCTCAAGCCAGCGGCGGGCTTCGAACCATGCACCTGCTACGCGGCAATCCATAGCTAAAGCCACTGAGCTATCACTGCTTCAACCATTTGATATTTTTTCATCATTGAGCCAGTACTTTTAGGTTAGCCTAAACAACATCTTTGACCATATCATCACTTACCATCAGGTGAAATAGTGGTCAAATGCTTGCCAAACAGCTATAAAAAATAATTAAGACCCTTCGTTTTTGATAACGACCATGTTATCAAATGAATGGGTCATATTTTTTTTTAAAAACGATTCCATATTATTTCATCTTACTTTTTTCATTAATTTATACTTTTACCTGACATTTATTTACTAAAAAGGATTTAATCATTTAATTTAAAATAATGTTGATTTTTGAACTGGCAAAGTACGGGTCAGTTTCTCGTAAAGGATCTCAAACTGTATCTAAAAAAATACTTTATGGTGTATTAAATGTGTGTTGGTACGGAACTCGACAGTAAAGGTAAGAGTCCGGGATGGGCTGCAGACTGCGACCGCAGACGACATTGCGGCTAGCGGCTGCGGTTGACCGCAGTGATGCCTGCGGTCGCGGTTGTTTCTATTTCCAAGCGCGGGCATCCCTCAGGCGCCTCGGTACCTTTGTACGAGACAGAATGGCGTCCCACCTCACGGCGATGTCACATGGAGGGAAAGTACATTGAATATTGTAGATGGACCATTTTACTGAAAGAAGACTATATTTGATTTTAAAAAACAATTTAAACTGCATTCATAGATATTTAAATAATTATATGGTTGAACCGGGAATTGAACTCGCTACACGGAATAATAATCACCCTACAGTTTTATCGTTTTAAAAAACCCTTTATTATACGTTGGTACGGAATCCTCGGTGTATGAGTCCAACTCGCACTTAGCCAGTTTTATTTGATTTTAAATAAACTTGCATATCACTGCAGTCTCATAGTTAAGTGACGATGCAGTTGACTATGGTAGACACTTGCCTAGGCCAAACCTCAAATCCCAATTCACGTAGTCTGTACGATATTTGTGAGAATACATATAGTTGGACCAAACAGCCAACTTCACGGTGAACAAACAACTGAAACTACTCCTAATAACTTTGTCATCTCTGTCAAATCACTGTTCAAGGATCTTCTTACAACCTCATAGTCATACAATCAAGGAATTCGCCCACTAGACCTCTTCGAATAAGTTGCAGAATATTTGTCCAGTGATCATTGTTTTTTTTTTATTGCTGATAAGTAAGCCTTTGACCACAATCTCATCTGATAGTAAGTGGTGATGTGGTCAAAGGTGTTAAACAGGCTTATCCTAAAATTACTGGCACTCAAGGAAAATTTTTAATTAATGTAATTTTAATCAAATTGTTTATTTATAAGAACAGGTCTTGAATATATTTTCGCGGACAAAAATTTTCGAAATTGTATATTATGTTCCATTCGTTTACAAAATGATTTCTTTAAAACAATTCGTTTTAATGTATATTAATAATAGACAGTAAAATTCCAAATTTCTTGTTCGAGAACTGTTTGACAGCTGCCCTTGGGAGCCAATTTTAAGTTAGCTTGAACAACATCTTCGACGATTACACAATTTTATGTACGAGTATATTATTATATTATATGGTAATAAAATATTTTTCAACAAATAATTACATGGCATGCTGATTTTCAAGGCCTTCTGTATAGTATGATAAATTCTCTTTTGATAAAAAATATGTTAATTTGATAATGTATGTTACTATTTCAATAACGAAGCTTCGTGTTTTTGCATAAATGTACTTATACAAATTTCACTTCACTTTGCTTCGCTTCACTTCAGTAGAGTAGTTCACGTAGTCAAACGTTTTATATAATACTAGCCGCCCGCCTCGGCTTTGCGCGGGTAATTACGACTATAAATTGAGATATAAGCTATCCTATCTTTCAATTTGGACACAGTGCGCAAATCAAATTTAATATGGATTCAGTAGTTTACGAGTCCGTCGCGGACAAACAACGTGACACGTTATTTTTATATATAAAGATATAAACATTAAATATCAATTTGCTTTTTTAGATCATATTTTGAATTTGTTAAACGTAAATTTAGTGAACAAAGTCCTGTACAGTACAGAGACTTGCGAATACCCTAATAATTAACTTCAATAGATGGATACAACTAACCGATCGGTGTTCGGGGATACATATTAATTTAGTTCCAAACTTGTTCAGATTGTTCAGAAGTTTTCAAGTTTACTATGTCTATTACAGAGGCAAAGATTTTCTAAGATATTATATTATGCGCATGGATTCACTCAAATCACATCTTTTAAATTTAACGATCTAGGTATATTTTTGTTATATTGGCAATAACGCCTGCTATGCGGATTATAAATTTGCGTCAACATTTACTGCAAGTCTAAAACCAATTGGTCATGTTTGTTCAATGTAAGTTGGACTAATGGTATCGCTCCATCACCATACGATGGTTGAAGAACGAGATCAAAATTAGAGATATCAGTCATAATGTCATGTTAGCTCAGTCGATCAGAGCATACCCCGGCTATAGGGGTGGATGGACGCGGGTTCGAATCCCGCACATGAATATAATTTTTAATGATCGAGGTATATTTTTACTAAAATTTCTATTTTTATTACTTAAATTAATTATTATGAATACGTGACCGCCTGGGTAGCGAATTAATTTTTTTTGTCGTATTATCCTTTCGTGTTATCCCTATTTGGGTTTATTATTGAAACATGTGATTGGTAGTTCTTTTCGTTAGGAATAACTTCCAGCTTTAGCTACGTGATGAAATCATAGCCTCCGTATAAAGTCATTGAGTTTAACATCCACATTTAGCGGGACATCTAATCAGAGCGAAGTTATGTATTGGATAGAGAAGCAATATATTACTGGTGACCATAAAACAAAATTGTTATTGTGTTAAGATCAAAATAAATCAGCAAGATGAGAATAATGTCAAATACGCAATACTTGTATCACTGTTTTTTTTTCCTTGTATTTATGCTTATAATTAATGTTTCATCAATTTAATTTTGACATCTGGAAGTATGAAGCGCTCGTAGCGAAGTTTGCTTAGCCGTTCTTAATCGATCAGCTAAGTTAAGCAACGTCGGCCGCGGTCAGGAGTTGGATGGGTGATCGTTACTGACATTACTACTGAGCGCTTCCGTGCATCGGAGAGCATGTTAAGTCGTCGGTCCCGGTTGTTGGATTGTTGTCTTACGATGGTAGTCGTTAAAGCATGGTGGTAGGGCATTTTGCGAATACCTAGCTACCACCCTCAAGTAGAAAATCTGTCGCCAAACACCTTACATTGTGTTCCGGCATGTTCTTGAGAGCCGTTAATTCTAGGGTAGCCTGAACAACATCTTCGACCACATCATCACTTACCATCAGGTGAGATAGTGGTTAAAGGCTAGCCTATCAAGCGTAAAAAAAGTCCCAAACCTTGCGATTTTTACGTTATTTTCTACCTCGCACTGCCACATTATGGAACCAGCGGCCAGGTGAAGTATTTCCGAATAGATATGGCTTAGGACCCTTCAAGAAAATAGCATATTCCCAAATTAAAGACCGGCAACGCATCCTCGAGACCTCTGGTATTGCGGATGTTTGTGGGCGACGGTGATCACTTACCACCAGGTGAGCCACATGCTATTTTGCCCTCCTATACCATAAAAAAAGTGGTTCTCACGTGGTGCCCCAGGCTAGAATTTCACTCCCCCATATATTCCATTGAGATACGTTAGAAGCGACAAAGTAAAAAATATTACAATGGATAGTAGTCTTTCTTGCCTTACACTGCAATCACCAAAATTCCTGCTAAGGGTTTTGGCAAACCTTCCCTGATGGGGGAGAGATAACTTTTATGTTGTTTATTACAACGTGAGGTTTCTCTATATGTTAAAATATATATGTGTGAAATGAATTTCTCGTGAGTTTCACACTTGTTTACATACTTGCTTTTCGGGCGCGGCTCCGCCCGCGCGTATGTCGGTTATCGCGCAACAGGATAAAAACTATCTTATGTTTTTTCCCGGATCTCAATCTATTTCCATACCAAATTTCATTCAAATCGGTCCAGTAGTTTTGGCGTGAAAGCGTAACAGACAGACAGACAGAGACTTTCGCATTTATAATATTCGTACTGATTATAAATACATCAGCCCAAATTTCGAGCATATGAGATGGCAATCATCAGGGAGAATGCGCAGCTGCGTCGGTGAGCTCCCTGCGGGCACATATATGTGTATTTATATTCAAACATAAGATTTTTTTTCTTGACTTATTGATTGTAATACAATAATTATACCATCTCGTATTAATTAAAATGGTCGTAACCAAGTATGTTACTTGTGTAGTGCTCAGTATCACAAGTAGTTCTCATTCCAAGGACTAATATAATAATAAATAGTACGGTAGGGCTCGAGACAGTGCTATGAAAAGACCTTAATTTCGTCGACAATTAACTTGGAGGACGAGGAAAATCTTAGGTACACTGATGGTATTTTTTTGGTTCCAAATCATGAGAGGAGGCGACAAAGTGTAAAACAAACTATATGGATATGTAAATTCAAATGCAATTACACATCCATATAGTTTGGCACCTCCTTTCATGGTTGATGAATCATCATTCTTATGTAAATAAAGCTCACAGAAGGAAAATTCAAGTTGCACGTGAACAATATTTTGTTTTAGAAATCTTGCTAAACAGTTTGAAAGCTTGGACTGTTTCGCCGCCGCCATGCTATCGCCTGTAATATTATAATTTAAACAAATATTGTAATAATTTTTCTATATAATATGAAACACATCGTTTTTCTTGCCTGTTCTTCTTCCAGTGGCTCTATACATATTTTTTTGCTGAATGTGGCAGTACTAAGTAGAATATTTCAATATTGAAACTTGTAATTGACCTTCAAAGAGCGTCGTAGACACCTAAATTGAATAAATGATTTTAACTTTGACTTGATTTTAAGCCAAAAAATACGCACGTAGGTACGTGTCATCATCATATTCCAACCCTTCTTGTAGTACCAAATGTTTATCAGACTAACCTAGAATTACTGGCTCCCAAGGACTGCTACCGGAACACACCGTAAGGTGCTTGGTGACAGATGTTCTACTTGAGGGTGGTAGCCTTTCCACTGCGCGGTATAGCTCAAGCCGTAGCTGTTACCGCTCGGCTATCACGCTTGTAATGAATAGATTCAGGCGTTACTTTGCAGAAAGCCATATTTCATAATAACAAATATTTTCTTCTAGCGCTAGGGTCAAGACCTTCCGACGCTTCGTGTAGAAGCGAGACGCGTCGACAATTCTTCCGGTTTGGCTGCGTCGCGTTTGTGATGTCACGTCGGCTTAGCAGGAAGATTTGGCGGAATGGTCACTAGACACATTTTTATATGTATATAACGAAGATAAAGTAAATCCGTCAATAGATGTAAGAAATAGTGAATAAGAAAATCTTTGTATTTTAAGATCTGTGGATTTTGTAATAAAGGTAAATAAATAAATATTATTAAGTGTTTTATAAAATATAATTTATTTAATGGTTTCATAAAATATTTTTTAAATATTTGTTATTAATTTCACGGTTATCATTCACTAATCCAGTTACAACCTGAAGCAGCTATTAAAGTGGATTTTTCTTATACGATTTCCGTTATGTCTCTTATCATAAGCCATATCTCAATGGTACCTCTAATTTAATTACCCAAACTCATGAGCACATCTCGCGTTCATAAGCACGAGCTCATATCCGTAATGGAGTAATTTGTTTAAAAATAACAAGGAACTTGGAGATTTCCCGTTTCTTCACTTGTCTTGCCTGTTTTTGTAGGCGATGAAAATTTCTGACTGTTTTCATTGAGTTTTGTAATAATTAGGAAGTACCCGCGTTAGGGATAAGATTGGAATATTGTAGGAGGGTTTTGTTTATAACTGGTTTTCAAGTTGTAACTTATTTGATGTAATAACTTGTTGTTAAGTATACTTATAATAAAATGTATCTATGTGTGCTTTTTTCTTTTTTTATTGCTCATATGAGATAGCCTTTGACCACTATCTCACCAGTTAGTAACTAAAGATGCGATCGAAGCTGACGTTCTGACTAAATTTGCTTTTGCCTTGCTTGGCAACATGTTTTTTTTCCTGAGAATGGTAGCTGGCCAGGGGGGAATTATCAAATACACTACCACAATTTAAAAAAAAATTGTACGTGGTGGCTATTCAAAATTAGAATACCTTATTTATCGTTTTACTTTAGGGTGTTTTATGCATACGAACATTTTGTAAGTTAACAATGCTATTTAGATTGCTAATAAATGCTTAACAAATTCAATATATTATCAAAATTGGTAAGCCGTTGAATATAATTGAGTATGTACCACTTTGTTTTAAATAAAAAGAAATAAACCCAATAAAACTGATAGTGTGTGTACAAAGCAATTAAATTATGATATATATTAAATAATAGTTCACCAATCATTGTCTAACGTCAGCCAAAGAGTGGAAATGCTTTCGTAGTATACCCTACCACTCAGGTGATCTTCAATGCGAGAGGCTGTGATGAATGCCCAATGCGCAGCAATACCCGATCTCGTTGATGCTCGAAATAACTTTTCTTTCTTTTTAGATAACGACTACTACTACTATTGTTATTCTTCATCTTCTTGAGGTGCCTCTCCATTACTAGAATTACTACTGGAGGTTGGCCATCAGCTCAGCGAAGTTATTCCTGTCCTGTGCCAAGCAAATTAGGTCTTCCACGCTATTATTGATATTAAAACTATTTAATGAGGTCAAATGGAAGAAGCTGGTGCTGGGGAGGTCCCGCCCAGTGGTAAGGTCAAACTCCATGTGAGGCCAAACCTGCGCCTTGTAAAGTTGCAGGAGATGGACCAACGTGAAGTATCTTCTCACCTGTCTCAGTCCATCAAGCTTTTTGTCATATCTACAGTGGGGTCCTCATATAAATTATCTCTCCGGGAGACTTATTATATAAATATAGAGATTATCTTGCAAAAGAGGGCAGTTCGTGCTATATGTGGTATGGGTTCTAGTGAAACACAGAAGATTTTTTCAAATCAACATATTAAACTTTGCCAAGTCTTTATATTCTTGAAATTATATTGTATACTCAAAAAGACTTAGGTAAGTTTATATTAAATGGCGAGCACATTACATCATTAGGATAGAAATTAAACTAGCGGTGCCAGTATTAGATTAGCAAAGACAAATAAAAAGTCTTTCTAAGATAATTGTGTACGCTTTCATACCAAAATTCTTAAAAATACTACGGTTCTCATAGAAGGAAAATTAAAATTCATGATATCTTCACTTATTTTTTTCACGTCAAGTTTCTAGGAAAGCTTCATATTTACTAGCGCACTGTTAAGCTCATTTTTTTCTCATACGCATTTGACAACATCTGGAATACATATATAAAACAATTCTTTTAGTTTGTAACCACTGCGGTGCGTCTAACAAAACTCTCGTTAACTTATCCTTTAAAACTTATTGTTGCATAAACCAGTAAAACTGAAAATGTACGCTCTAAACGACAAACAAAACTCGCTAACGTCAGGCACAGCAACATATTCGCAGTAGAACAACTTGCGACAGTTTACAACGGCAATGATACTTTGATAACGCGCATCGCGGTCAGAACGAGTGATGTATAGAAGTTTGGAAAGTTGAAAAGTTGGTGTTGGTAGTCACTGTTGCAACATGCTTTTGGTAAAGTATGTTTTATTACTTTTGTTAACTTTAACTGTATACTGTTTGTAAGCACTATTTTTTAAATAAAGCTTACTTACCTGATATGGTCTATCATCCTTCGCTTAGGTGACTTAAATGGTCTTTCAACCTTAGGTCTTTTTTTGTTATTGCGACGGTACAACTTACTTACACTTGGCCCACCTGATGTTAAGCGGTTACCTGTGCCTAATTTTACTGGCTTTCAAGGGCTGCTGCCGGAACACACTGTTAGTTACTTGGCGACAAATTTTCTAATAGAGGGTGGTAGCTAGCCAGAAGAGCAGTCGCAAAATGGTCTCCTTACGTGCAGTGAAGCTCAGGTGGCGTTCGAACCATGGACCTGCAGCATCGCAGCCCATAGATATTACCGCTAAGCTATCACTGCTTCAACATCACGTTGTGTTATATAAATTTATTTGAAATGTTACAGCTGCCCAAAATATGAGATGTTTTTGTATATTAGTAGGTATATTTATGTTACATTTTTGAACATTGGCAGGATTTTTACTGTAGTAAAGTTATTTTTGTTAAAGATGTAACAACTTTTTCGACCATGTAGGTATATATTTTATTAGTCAGATGGTTATGGTATAGATTTGGCAAAATTCATATTTTTTAAATTAGTAAAAGTAGAACTGATATAGATTTTTTTTTATTTGCAAGTTGGTGCTTGTCATACCTTTGAGTTATTAAAATAAAACTAATTTATTAGAAAAACACATGTTAAGCCTACGTGCCGTCATTAATGCCACGTAGTCAAGCAGGAAGAATTTTCGACGCATATCGTTTCTACACGGGGCATCCTCGTGAGGTCTTGACTATTTAAGCGCCCGATCGTGATTTCAAAATATTCGTAATTATGTGATTAAAGCGCTTGAAGGGCAATTTAAATTACTTATGTCTACGGCGTTTTATTTATTTAAACTTGTGAAGGTTCGGACCTATTAGAATTAAATTATACTAACCTCACTTTGAAAAAATATTATATCAATTTCCACTAAATTTCATGAATAATCAAATCGTGTTTGTTTAGTTAAGTAAACATACATACTTGAAAACATAATATAGGTAAGTAAACACAAATAGGTAAGTGGGTGCACATAATATATAGTTTTAGACCTATCTCTCACAAAGACCTTGTTTTGCTCGGTTTATATAATATGACTGAATATCAAATAAGCCATATTGTATAAAAATATCGAGATTTTTCCGTTGCCCAAACCGCGTTACCTATCAGAAGTCAAAATTATTTATTCAATTTAGGCGTCTATGACGCTCTTTGAAAGTTCAACATTTTACTGTCAGATTCACAAAAAAATATTAAGAGCCACTGCGAGAAGTATATAAGTACTGCAACTAGGGTCCTCATTTAAACGTCTTTTATCAATGTGTTACTAACTAAGTATGTAATAAAATTATTACAATATTTGTTTAAATACTAACGTAGGTAACAGGCGATAGCTTAGCAGAGGCGTAATTGTACAAGCATTTCCTTTTTGTTTATAGTAGGAACACAGTACACCGAAAAAAATAATATCTTAGGCCAAGAGAGTTTATTTGGTTCAAGATCTTTTAGGTTTTCGATATAAGGAAAGTCGAAAATGTCTTCACCTTAGAAATAAAATGTTTTGTATTATAGTTCTTGGGCCAACAAATATATTCTTATACCAATATTGAAAAGTTTCTTTTTTTAATTTTTTAAATATATCACTTCAAGACGGAAACTATTTCAAAACAAGAAAAATTTTTACATTATAATATGGAAGAGTTCTTTTTGTAAAACGTAAAAAGTTGAACCCAAGAGCCAACCTATTTTATTTTAAATTTTTATTTCGTGTCTCAAAACCGAATAACTATTTTTTGAAAAGCTTTATGTTTTGACCCAAGAGCGAGTATGTCTTACTTGAAATATTCTATTATATCTCTCAAAACTCAAAAGCTCTTTTTTTCAAAACTAAATGTTTTGACCTAAGAGCGAATTTGTCTTACTTGAAATGTTTTATTTCATCCTTCAAAACAGAAAAGTTCCTATCTTAAAAGCTAAATGTGTTAAACCAAGATCGAGTATATTTCTACTGAAATATTTTATTTGATCATGTAAAAGTGGAAAGTTATTAACCTAAGAACTCAAGTATTTTATTGAAAGTATCAGAATTCTTGATGTAAAATTGATCAGTTTTGAAGGAAGGATATTATATATTTTTACAAAATGTATTAATTTTTAAAATAAGAAGTTAGAAAATCTTCTATGTAACTTTAATTTTTACGTTAAGAATCCAAATTCTTTGTACTTAGCCATGGAATGATTTGACTTGAGATTTATGTTACTTTTATCGAGATAGTTATATCTCTAAACCGAAACTTAATGTTTCAATTCAACAATTGGAATGTATTGATTAGATATTAATGTTACTTGTATCAAAATATTTACTTTTTTGATAGATTTAGTTTACCTATATATATATATCGAAAGTAAGTACATAGAATTTTAAATAGTTAACATAGATTAATTTGTCAAAAATTATTCTGTATACAACTATAATTTATTATTCGGTCATGATGGACAGTGATTTCTCTTTCGTTGTATATTCGTAGGTTTTTTTTCCAAAAAATAGAACTGAGTTCTACACTGATATGTGTAAAATAACTTGTCGATATCGGTTACCATGCGCACAATATAGTAATAATAGGTATTTGTGAACAAGCATAATGTTCCGAATTCAACAAGTTATCAGTGTTAGTTTACACTTATCAGTGTTGAATAGTGTTACATTTTTTGGTAAAAGAACACACAAATACACAACGAAGGAGTAATTACAAGTCCATCATGTAGTCATGACCGAAGAAATAATAAGAACTGTATACAAATGATAATAGTTTTTTACAAATTATTCTATGTAAACAATTTAAAATTCTATGTACTTACTTTCGATATACACACAGGTAAACTAATTCTATCAAATAAGTAAATATTTTGATACAAGTAACATTAATATCGGTATAACTATTCTAAATTTTATCTACCGTAATGTTACACACTACACGGAATACAGATATAAGACTTATTATTACCTTCGATATACACATAGGTCATTGGATTACAACTAATTGAATTAAAGAAGTGACAAGTTTTGATATCAGTAACTTATGTCTAGTTAAACCATTCCAACAGTTGAATTAAAACATGGGTAGAAGATAAAAATATCTTAATAATAGTATAACATAAATCTCAAATACAAATTTACCAAACCTATTTGATCGGGAACAAAGCATAGGCTAGCAATAGAAACTAAATTAAGATTCATATAATTTATTTAATTATTTAAGTAATTATGAACCACTTTTTTAAAAAACATAAAAATAAACCACTTCTTTATAAAAACTTAATACTAAGTGCTGCACCCGCTGAGTAGGGAGTAGGTTCACACGCACGACATGGGCAAATATTGTTAAGTATATGTATTCAATTGACTGTCAATGATAAATTATATTCTTCTGTTATTTACTTCCGAAGTTCTCCAGAACGTCTGGCGATACATTCCAGACTGATAACAAACGACGTATATTTTCTTCCATCGCAACGCAACGAGATGACAATTTTCAGTAGAAACCTTTGTGTATTTATAAACCACTGCAAGAAACTTAATCCAAACACTTCGGTGGGCACTGCTTTTCTTTACACAAGTCAAATCTCTCACAATACTACGTTGTTGTAAATTAACTTCTTCAGTATAACCCCGCTGCGCGCCGCCGCCACTGGACTCGATTGTATACAGTGTTGCCATATGAACTCCAGATCTAGTTGCCAAATATTGAAGCTATAATATAGGAGTCCGTGTTCAAGTAATTCAAAGCCAATATCTACGAGTTTTGGCTTAGGGTTATTGGGCTGTACAATGTATACATAACTTTATTGTTACACCCTTCGAAAAATATAGTATATTTTATCGAAGGTTACACCACAAGAAGTGCAATATTACGTATGCATGAAATTACTGAACTAATAACTAATAAAATTTCTAGCGTAGGAAATTAAACCTTTCTTAATAAGGAGCATTATTGCATATGAAAATATAATACTTAAAAGGCTTTGCCTTGTAAGTAGTGTAATTGAATATTGTGAGTGTTTCTTATTGTTATGGGAATAGTTTGATTTCCTGTGGAGTTCAATTGAGCCGGTAAGACCCCCACAATACTTGCAAGTTGGTAGTCGCCATGAGTATTTTCTATGGCGTCGTATCGTAGCGTATACGTACAGGAAGGGCGCGGGCACCGATCTCTCGAATCAAGCTGTCGTTAATATACTTTTAAAGACTTGCAAGTATTTGGGGTCGGCACCTGGTTGGCGTACATGCAAGAAAAAACCAGCTTTTAAACCTGTTCGCGTAAATACCCATTTCCCTAGCTAACGTCACGTTAGTACCTGCTATCAATTATTCTGTGCTAACGTTCCGCAATCAAATTTTGGACGTTCTAGAAAAGGGTCAGATCAAGAGTACCCAAAACCGACGCGCATGTATGAAAGGATTGTATTGTGAATGGAGTGAAAGAGGGGGTGTCTGGATCGCAGAAAGTGAAAATCTACAGTCATTGCCTACCCCTTTGGGAAAGAGGCGTGATTATATGTATGCCTATGTATGTATATAACAACATTATTTGGTTGTGAAATATCAACACGAGCTGATAGGTATTATACGGGTTAATAATACGCAGTGAATAAAACGAATCCAATTCATAGTATAGGTACTATATTAATTTATGTCCTGTTCGTGCGTTTTCGGCTTTGATGTATGAATTAGAAAACATTTGCACAGGGCTATGATGTACAACCTTTATGTACCACAGCATATTAAAAATGTCAAAAGTTACAAAAAGAATAAATACATCCTTCCTAAATATTTTCACAGAATCTTACTTTCTATTGAAAATTAAAATAAGTTAACCGCAATGCACTTGTAATTTTTCCCACGAATCTCGCGGAATCTCAAATTTTATAGCAACACTGACCACTACTGGAATTATCGAGCCAACCAATCACCACTGTTCTCATTAGGCAAGATTCATGTTTCTTCCATCAAGAATCAAAAATCTTGATTTGATTAATTCGATAAATCTGATTCTTGAATGAAATAACTTTCTTATCGACTTTTGACCGGTATTTACCTACTTCTTAATGTTTCTTCCATCAAGAATCAAAAATATTGACTTGAAAAATTCGATAAATCTGATTCTTGAATGAAACAACTTTCTAGCTGGCTTGTGACCGGTACCTAGCTACTTCTAAAATCATCGCCTAAAAACCTAGATAGCAAATTAGATAATTAATAGTTCAAATAAGTAAATAAGAGCAAATATATTTATGCTTAGTAGTAGCAGTAGGTACACATTTCTAGGTTAGTACAGAATCCTAGTAATATTATAAACGCAAAAGTTTGTATATGGATTTTTGTTACTTTTTCGTGCCTAAACGGCTAAATGGATTTGGATGAATTTTGGTTGGAAGATAGCTTATACCATGGACAAAAAGCATAGGCTACTTCTTAAATGTCACCATTTTCATAGTTTTTATCACCACGCGGATAAAACCGTGGGGCGCAGCTAGTACAAAATAATATGAAAAAAAGACAAAATAAATACTGTCTAGGACTGATATTGTTAACATTTTATATTTAGCAATTATATATGTATTATGTGTAGGTATTGTAATGTATGTATCCTTATCTATTAATAGTACCTAAGTAAGTACTTAAATATCTAATATTTTTATACAGTTACTAATTTTTATGGATTTTAATCCAACGTATCTATATTGTACTTAAGGTGGTACTTTTATGTATACTGTGATTTATTAAGATACGTACTATTTTCAGATATGCTCCCCAACGACACTTGAAGATTTCTCAATATAAAACGGAACTGATTTCATTCAAACATTTTTCAGTTATTTGAGTGTAACTTAAAAACTACTAAACCAATTTTGATAAAATTTTAATGGCACCTCTTCGAAAGTATACCCTATTAAACAAAAAAGAATTTTGCAAATCCTTTACAAATGGATTTTATAAATGACGGAGTTATGCCCGAACATACATAAAAATTAAAAATAAATACAGTAAATTTTAGTAGTGATTTATCGGTTTGTTACAGCCTGAAAGTTTGACATATATAGACTAACTTGATATTGTCAAACTTCCAGGCTGTAACAACCCGATAAATCACTACTTACATAGTATAAAACAAAGTCACTTCCCGCTGTCTTTCTGTCCCTATGTATGCTTAGATCTTTAAAACTACGCAAGGGATTATGATGCGGTAATTTTACAAACAGGGAGTTTTAGATGTATACATTCATAATATAATAAACACTGAAATTTAGATATTTTAAATTTTGATGACGTAAATAAACACATTTTTTGCGCTTATATTGCAAACGCTGGCTGAACCCTACGAGATAGATCAAAATAATGTACTACAGTAACACCTTAAAAAGGGCTACAAAAGAGTTCGCAATGGTATATGTCTATCTCTTAAGAATAACCCACAATTACCATTTTTTGATCCTTTACTTATTAAAATAAATAATGGCTAATTTCGAAGCGATTTTAAGCAATACAGCATATTTATCCTTATCCAATTAATACCTTAAATACATTGAAGTGAATTTAATATACTAAGATCAATATGGCCATATACCGCATGTTATTTAAATGAATATTTTCGAAGATGTTACAGATTATATAGCCCCAGGTAACGGCCTGCTTTACCCAAATTAACGCAAAGTTTGGTTCTTTTTACCAAAGTGACTTGGTCCGGTTTTGTCTGTACTATTCATTTTTATTTTGGGAGGGTATTTTTTATTGCAATTGCAGTATTGTACCCAACTGCAAGTACCTAAGAGTTTCTATATTATTTCAAAATTCTTTTCCCATAAGTACCTAAGCCATTCCTTTTTCATACCAAATATTTTTTTTAATGTTTATCAGTCTTGGTCTGATCCTGCCTGTAGGTGTTATTTTGTTACATTGCGCCCATTTATTATTTGTAACTTTTTAGCAGAGTTTCTTTTTTTTATAAAAATACAAATTATAACATGCCTCATGCATCAATATTCTTAGACATTATTCTAAGAATATTGGAAAAACGCTGACAACCTCTTAAAGGAAAAAAAAAACTTTTGTTCTACAGACGCCAAGCATCATAGCTAGGGCATGTAATATCGGATGATTTTCGATTCCGGAACTGAGTTACGATACTACTGGTGCGATTCCGGAATTCCGGAACCGGTTCCGGAATTAGAAAAAAGTATAGGAAATATAAAAAAAAAACAATAAATACGCATTAAATTGTTTCGGAAAATCAAATCTTTATTATAAAAACTAAATAAATTGTCAAAACTCTTGACTGAGATCAATTAAACAGCCTTCTATTAGGTTTTTCTTAGTAAATATAACAAAAAATAATCAACTTTTTAATAAAAGACATTATAGCAAATTCAACGTGTGCTAGCTATGTACAATTGCAATGTAGCTTATACTTTAGTAAAATTATGATGAATATAAGATTAAGCAGATTTGTACGACGATGAGCGTTATCGCGCTCCTAGCGTGCCGTGCGATTGGCGCATGTAAGTGTGAAGTATATTACAGTACAGTCTGCGTCTTGAAATCTTTAAATCAATTTATACTAAAAAGAAATATAAAGTATATATATGTGACAAGAATTACTTTTTCAAAAAAGATCGTTCTTCTTGATAATATGTTCTCAAGAGTATCAGAGCATCTAAAATTTTGTCTGAGTTGAGGTTGAGGTTCTTTGGCATTTTTGTATGCAATAAGTTCCCATTTTGACCATAACGCTGGCACCGTCGGTAGTGTGGCTAACGACATCTTCATCTAAAGTTACTTCAAATTAAGCCAAATGGTCATATTCAATACCGTAAGTGCCGGCATAGTTCCTGTTATTTGAACAAGGCCAAGAGATTTGAAGTTTAAACCGCCAAACCCACTGCGATGTAAATTTATATTCATATTTATTGTCCATTCTTCTAAGCTTTGAGTGAATCTATGTCCAGCTAGTTTAAGTTCTATGATTTTGTGTTTCATCTCTGATTTTCCTTTTTCGGCTTGTGTGACCACTATTTTTGCTATAGTTTTTAACGAAACACAGCCACTTTTCTTAAATAGCTGCTTTAAATCTTGGCAAGAAAGTACAAATATTCAAATTATATTATTGGTGGTAACTTATTTTGCAAATAATTATATGAGTATCGGATTGCGATATTTACTTCAGTTCCGGAATTGTAATATCGTAAAAAAATCATCCGAAATTCCGGAGTTACGAAATCTCGGAATTCCGGGATCCATGCCCTAATCATAGCAAACAACTTTAGTTCTATGACTTTTCTCGCCTGCTTGCCGCCGCTGCCGCCAGGTGAAACGCGACGGAGTCGCGTAGATACTTACGTTGTAATATTGTGCCTGTCGGAAACTACCTAGCTATTCACTCTGATATTAAAGACTTGACTGGAACGACCGAGAATGGAATGATGGATTCCAATCTGGGCCACTGCCATGACTGTAGTTCACTATAGTTCTGATTCTTGGTCAAAACAATCAGCATTTTGTATCAAGTAAAAAATGTTATGCTTTAATAAATCCTTAATTCTTCACACCATGTTTCACTGACTGTTGATCGAAAAATATACGAATAATACCAAGGAATTTAAAGTTTAGCCATAATATACTTTATTCTTTACTGCATGTTTATCTGATTCTTGGTCGAAATAAATACTATTTTATACCAATTACTTAGATTTGGAGTCACTGGAGTCTGATTCTTTTCCGAAGTAATAATTATTTTATGACAAGTAACATATGTTTTGCATTAATAAATTATTAATTATTTAATTATATTTAATGCACGTATATTTGAGTCTTGAACGAACTATTTTAGTATTTAGTATCAAGTAACATATTTCTTGCCGCAATAAAATCTTAATTCTTCACTATACGTTTAACTGATTCTTGGTCGAAACAATGGCTATTTTATACCAAGTAACTTGTATTTTGCCATAAAATTGTCCTAGGCCTTTAGTGTATGATTCACAGAATCTTGTGCCAAAATATTTATGTTTTATATCAAGTGGCATGTCTTTTGCTACAATATTTATTAATTCTTCATTGGAAATATAAACTAAGTATCTAGCCAAATATGTATCTTTTTCGACACAAGAGTTAATTCTCAAGTCAAAACTTCGAAGCTAAGAAAGTGTCGTTTTTAATATAAGAAACCAGTATGTTTTTATTCAACATATACATTTTGAAATAAGTAATAAAATTCTTATGTCAAGACATAAAATCTTGAAATTGTAGAATGTTTAATATTTGAAACGTTACTGAGATTATCTTACACCAATATATTTACATCTGTGATTAAGAAATATCAGTTGAAACATATTTGATTCTTGGCTCAAAAAAGTCTTTTTTCTGTGTATTTGTTCCATTTTAATCATACCTGCGTACTAAGTTTACCTCTATACTATTATGTAGTTACACTAAATCTGGCTTATTATTTCAAAAATATATAATGTAGTGTACCTACCTACATTAAAAATGAGTGAATTGGTAGATAAGCAAGTCGTTGACCAATAATGAGTAAAATTAGCTTACTTTGGGTTCCTAAATTATAATAATAAAGCTTATTGAGGTACTAAAGTTACTAAAACAATTGACCTATATTTTTATTTGAGTCCATAGCTTAATAAAATACAGTTTAGTCAGAAGTAAAATGTACTACAGTATCTCTTAAGTAGTTTTTATTTTTATAAGTAAGTACTTCAAATTAGCGCCATCTATGAGGTACTGCTAGAATTTGTTACAACAGAGACAAGCTAAACATGGTTCCTTGAAAAGGTTCCTTTTGTGTAAACACTTTTGTCTTCAGATGAAATTTAGGCTAATAGACATTACGAAAACTCAGAAGGAAGCAGTGATTAGTGTTTTTTATTATTATTTAGTTAAAGTTTGTTAGTTCTCCAGAGTATCTAGTAGAATAATAGTATTAAAGTGGGTAAACGTAAACCCATAATTTTTGGCTTTTAAGAGTTACTTATATTGAATAATAATTTTTTTTCACAACAATTACTTATATTATATAATGATGTTTTTTTTTATAGGATTGTGACTTAAGAAGCACGAAGCCCACCTGATGTTCGGTGCACTTAGGTACCTACTTCTGCCTTTAATACAACAGATGAATTTCTTGACGAGTGACGAATTGCTCTGCGCTCGTTATCCTGAGACATTCGGTTGTTAAATCTCATGTGCAAGGAGCTCCCTTCCTAAATCTGTGACACGGCGGCAGTCCACAGATATTGCTGCTCGGCCATCATTGCTTCAAAAGTTGGGTATGTGAAGTTTTTTTTACGACCAACAAAAAACGAAACAGGAAATAGAATTTACCTCACGCAATGGATCACACACCTTGCACAAATAAAATAACTTATTTATATAACAGCTTATGCCTTCATAATTATTATCTGTGCTATAGATTCATGTAGGTGCGATTAAGTTTGAATAAGTCCACTACTGAACACAGCCTCCTCCAATATGGGGAAGGGGGGGGGGTTAGCCATAATCCCCACGCTCGCAGTGATAGATATCAGTGCACAGAAACTGCTACAGCCCACTTTCTGGTGTGTTACCCCCAGACGGGGGGGGGGGGTTGACATTATAGGCCGGCACCCCTCGGGCAAAATGTTACTAAGGTTGATATGTAATTAGTAGAACATTATTTTCTCCTAGTCATATTAGAATTATTAAATTTATGATAATATTCCTTAGATTGAAATAGTGATTAATTTGTTTCGTGACTTGGCATAAATTTATGTTATTTACTTAGGATACCTACAGGGTATTATATATAGATGGCACTTGTTGTTTTCTCCCAAGGTTATTAGTAATTATTTTGTCGACTGAAATTGATGAATTATACATACTAAAAACCGGCCAAGTGATAGTGGGACTTCATAATTTTAAATTTTTTACAACATTCATAAATAAAACAATAAATATTATATAAAACTTGAAACTAGGATGCCGCCGGCAGCAGGGCAGGCAGGGCCCAATCATCCGGTGGTTAGGGTTGCAGAGAAAGGAACCTCCAGACAATGCGTGTAGTGTCAAGTATTACTGCCTTCTACATCCGACCCTTGATCCAACCATCTAGCGAGAGTCTCTTGAGGTGTTGGTCGAGGCTCTTAGGCTATTAGGCCGTTCGCCGAAATGACTATCGGGACAATGATCGTCGAGTCAACATCCCACATGGCGGTTACCTCGTGAGCCAAGTCTACTTGCTTGGGTAATTGCTGACTTTGTCCTTCTCGGCCACAGATTACCCCCGTAATCTGTGTTCTCGGCCTATTCATTATTATTATTATTTAGCAAATAAACGGCGAAAAACTCTTTTATTGTATGGGAGCCCCCTTAATTATCTATTTAATTTTATTTTAATTAATTATATTTATAGAAAACAGCAAACTAAATATTCTGTGAATAGTTAAAGCCCTGTCACCGTTATTAGTATATCGAGCAAGAAACGGTAAAAAAATACCCCCTTAAATATTTATTTTATTTTTGTTGTTATAACGGCCATAGAAATACATCAAATGTGAAAATTTAAACTGTCTAGCTATTACCGTTCTTGAGATACAGCCTGGTGACAGACGGACGGACTGGGAAGTCTCAGTAATAGAGTCCCGTTTTTACCTTTTGGGTACGGAAAAAGCAAATTTATGATTTAAATACACGGACGACAACGTCTCTCGGTAAGCCTTTTAGTCTCTACTAAAAGGCTTACCGAGAGACGTTGTCGTGTCAGCATAATAGTATAGTCTGTTTTTTTCAACAAACGAGTACTGAGTATATCTCTCGCACATTTCCGATATTGACAGAGTGAGATGGGTCATTGCCGTCATTGGTCAATGCCTTTGTTCTTGTTTTGAAATTGTTAAGGCACGTCCATATTGAATACCTAGGTACTTCTAAAATTTACTGTACAAAAATTAGGTTATTATTTTATAATTTAAGTTTGCATACTTAGTATATTCGTAACAAATTTTTTTATTCGCTTTCATGATATAAAACAAAATTGTAATAGTATATATATTATGCACTAGAACATATAAATCAAATAATTCTACTACAATTCTTGTAGTCTTAAAAATTATCGTCATACTTCTGATGAACTTTCTGCAGATACGTCAATAATAAATTTCTCTAATTTATCTTGTAGGTACATGATTGTCGACTCCGAACATTTTTGTTTCTGTCTAGGTTAGCACATGATTGAGACATTTTTATGTGTCCACTTTAGCTACTCCTTTTAACAAAAGAGTTCAGACATAATTTTTATTTTTTCCTGCCATAGCCCTTAACTTGAACCCAAACGAATTCAATTGGGTTGAGCTCACATTGATAGGTCGGCAAACGTATGACGAGGCGATTTTTTGACTTAGCTTCAACATTTTTTCAAAACGATCTTTGTTTTGCTTACCCTAATTCAAAGGTTGCAGTTAGTTTTGATTACAAGCAATATTTTTCAACGCGCAGGTAGTGGGTAGGCCATTTTGCGAATTCCCGCCTATTTAGTGACCACCATCCAGTAGAAAATCTGTCGCCAAGCACCAACTGTCCTTAAGAGCTAGTCATTCTAAGTTAGCCTTAAAAACTTCTTCATCCACATCATTATCTATCTTCAGGTGAGATAGTGGTCGAATGCTAGTCTATAAGCTATAAAAAAAATAACAAGACTAAAAAAACTCACTTTACAGAAGTCACAAATCCGTTTTGTTTCTGCATGCATAAGCTTAAAAATATAAGTAAACACTTCAGTACCCAATGTTCACACATAAGCACGTTAACATAACCTTTTAGATGTAAAAATCCAACAAACAGCGCACACTCGGATACACAGATAAACAGCTTAGTTCTTTGTCATGCAAATCCGACACTTCGCAAAATATCTAGCTCGGCTACACTGATGACACAGTAAAAAAAGGACAGTAGTAGATGTTGGTCCTGGCGATATTTTTTTTTTACCGACTTCGAAAAAGGAGGATGTTCTCAACGGGGCTGTTTTTTTGTTCGTTACCTCATAACTTTTAACATGGACTTATATCAAAGTCGGTTTTGTGATTGAAGTTCGTTTTTTTGTTAAAATTTTAATTCAGGATTTTGTATACAAAGATTTGTAGGAAAGATGAAG
Organism: Plagodis dolabraria; assembly: GCA_963854805.1. Taxonomy (NCBI): domain Eukaryota; kingdom Metazoa; phylum Arthropoda; class Insecta; order Lepidoptera; family Geometridae; genus Plagodis; species Plagodis dolabraria. The sequence continues at coordinate 1,621,926 of OY978459.1, read as the reverse complement.
CCCGTTTAATGAGACTTCGGTGTATGTCTGTCTGTTTGCCTGTCCGTTCGCCCCTCAGTTTATCACGAGTTCGTATACAGAACAAGTTACAAACTTGAAACTATGGTAATTTACGATATTCAAAAACGACTATTGGACTAGACATTAAGCTAATTTGAATTATTAAACAGGGTGCCGTATAATTGTCTATTTTAAATTGTTTTTGCTATCATAGACCCTATCACAAAACTCAACAAGCTAGAAATCTAAAACTTTGGAAGGTAATGTATAATTTCATATATGTATTTCGCATATTTGCACTACTTAAATATTGTAAATAATTATTCCTTGTTTAGGTTTTAAGCTGTCTCCAAAAGCAAAATATATTTTTTACTTCTACGAGCTGTTGCATCCTTAAAAATATTTAACGTAGTTTTATAAATTCCAAACCATTGTAGATAATACTTCGAAATTACTTTATTCCAAACTTGTACAATTTCAAGCTTGTACTTTTCGCTTCGAAGTCTCTTGCCAGGTTTTTTTTTTTTTTATGCCTGATAGGTTAGCCTTTGACCACTATCTCACCTGATGGTAAGTGATGATGTGGTCGAAGATGTTGTTCAGACTAACCTAGAATTACTGGCTCTCAAGGACAGCTGCCGGAACACACCGTTAGGTGCTTGGCGACAGATTTTCAACTTGAGGGTGGTAGCTAGCCAGGCGGGCATTTGCAAAGTGCCCTACCACCATGCTGTAACGACTGCTATCCTAAGACAACAACCGGGACCGACGGCTTAACGTGCCCTCCGAAGCACGGAAGCGCTCAGTAGTAATGCCCAACCAGCGGTCACCCATCCAAGTCATGACCGCGGCGGACGTTGCTTTACTTTGCTGATCGATTCAGAATGGCTAAGCAAACTTGGCTTCGAGCGCTTCAATTGGATTCAAGCGGATTACCATTCGACGGACTGACTGGTTTCTTCCTCGTGTATTTTTCCCTCCAAAATGCGATAGTGGTAAATCTTTTCTGATTGGTCGATCGAGCGCAACAGTGATTGGCCAATTTTGAATAACTGACCACGAGATTGTGTGTGTTGCCACTATTTAAAATACCGAAATATTGAATAAAATATTGGTTCAGATAAAATAATCTATAAATCCATTGAAAATCATGACATTAGGTACCCGACACTGCACTGTGCTTTTTTTATACCTGATAGGTCAGCCATTGACCACTGTCTCAGCTGATGGTATGTGATGATGTAGTCGAAGATGTTGTTCAGTAGCCTGAACCTAGTAGTAGTAGTGAAACCTAGAATTACTGGCTCTCAAGGGCAGCTGCCGGAACACACCATTAGGTGCTTGGCGACAGATTTTCTACTTGAGGGTGGTAGCTAGCCAGGCGGGCATTCGCAAAATGCCCTACCACCATGCTATAACAACTGCCATCCTAAGACAACAACCAGGACCGACGGCTTAACGTGCCCTCCGAAGCACGGAAGCGCTCAGTAGTAATGTCACCAGCGGTCACCCATCCAAATCATGACCGCGGCGGACGTTGCTTAACATTGCTGAGCGGTTTAGAACGGCTAATCAAACTCCGCTACGAGCGCTTGTCAAGCTAAGACGGTAGTTTTTATCCTCAGTCACCAATATAATTTGCTGTGGAGCCCTTCGCGCCAACACATAGCAGCGTTTATGCATCTTAATGTTTCTAGGAAGAATATAATAATTAAAAAGAAATTTCTAATTTTAGATAATCAAATACTAGCAAAGACAAAAAATAAACAATTTAGTGAATTGAGTGCGACTATATTTAACAGTAAAAAGTCGCATCAAAATTTGCACTTCTAAACATTGTACATTCTTGACGTTGTATAACTTTAAATTAGTTTAATTATCTGCAAAGATGTGTACAATATTTAGTATAACAAATTTACCATGTTCGTTTTAAATCAACAAACGTTCGGCGCTCGCTGCACAAATATAACGGTTAAAGAATATGCAGATGCGCGATACACTCCGGTAACATATCGTACGGTAGGCATATGAAGTATATGCCTACCGTACGAATTTGGAATGATTTTTCGATGGCGTCTGCCAAGTGAATAAAGTAACTACGATTTGGCTGAAAATCGATATCTAGGTTGTTCTAGACGTCCTTTTTCCGAATTTGGATATAATTTTTCAAAAACGTCTGCCAATTAAAATATGTTACTCCGATTTGGCTGAAAAATTGATTTCTGGAGGTCATTATTCTACATTTGGATTTAATTTTTCAACGACGTTTGCCAAGTAAAGATACATGCTAAAATATATCGGACAAGAGTAAGAAAATTATGATAATCAATCGTTTATGCAAATCTCCTTATAAATGAGGTGATCCTCAAAAATAGTAGATTGTTATACAAGGGTTGAAAGGAATCAATCCCCTTAAGAGGTATTTAAACATGAGAAGGAAGCATTTACTATGAGATTTTCCCGCCCTTAGGTGGGAAGCAGTCTTCCACCCGTTACTCGCATCAAACAAACACTACTTTCCGAGTACGAGATATGAATGATAATTTCTTGTAGGTCTAGGCAATAACAATATGGGCAATTTATCTAAAGCTATATTGTAAAGATTGGTTCCATTGTGAAAAGGTAACCGAGATACTTTCTCATTTATTAGGAGATTTCAATAATTGATTGATAAGTTATTATAATTTTCCTACTCTTATCCCACTGCGGCGTTAGGGAGCTGCTAAGCACCCCATGGCCAGCAGGTAGGTAGGTAAACTCAGGGAATAGGTTTGAAAAGTTTATTAGGCCTTATCAGGTTGCACAGCCGCACAGTTCTACTGAAGTTACATAGACCGGAGGGAGTCACTGGCCTGATAGTACTCGTGAACCAGGTCCCAGATGTGGCGGTCTTGGCGTCGGCCGATAGTTTTGGATCTCGGTAGCGAGTGCTCGAAACAACCGTCCTCCGGTTAAATCAGTGAAATGGAATCCTGACTCGAATCTTACCGTTTTCGAGATACGTCATCTATCTTCACTTGGCGACGTCATTGATAAATAAACTCCATATATAAAAATGTAGAATAATGACGTTCAGAACAATCAAGATGTCAATTTTTAGCCAAATTAGAGTAACATTTTCACTTGGCAGACGTCTTCGAAAAATTAATTCCGAATTCGGAATGAGGACGTCTAGAACAACCTACCTAGATACCTATCGATTTTCAGCCAAATTGGAGTAGGTAATTTCTTTTACTTGGAAGTCGTCATCGAAAAACAAGTATGCATTAATTAAAAATCAAAAAACCCGACTGCAAATTATTTATTTTCGTTAAGCGTTTTATCGTTCCATTTAAATTAAAACTGTAAATTTTATATATTTATGGAATCGTTTCTTAAAGCTCTTCATTTTGATACCCCACTCGATGGGATTGGAAGAAAAACATTTTTTTTTCTATCACTATATGGCGTCTAAAATCCGTCAGTTTATTTTTTTTTACTTCTTATGTACCCAGTGTCACCTGGGCTATTAAAACGAATCTAATGATATATTATACATTAAAATCGGTTGAACCGTTAAGAAGTTATGGTGGAAAAAAGAAACTCACAAACATACATACATGAACCCTGAAAACATAACTCTCCTTTTTTTGGGCAGTCGTGTAATTAATTCCAAATTAGGAAAAAAAGGCGTCCAGAAAAAGCAAGAAAGTATCGATTTGTAGCCAAATCGAAGTAACTTTTTCACTTGGCCGACGTCATTGTGAAATAAATTCTAAATTTGGAATTAAGACGCCTAGAACAACCTAGATATCGATTTTCAGCTAAATCAAAGTAACTTTTTTCACTTGGCAGACGTCATCGAAGAATACATTCCAAATTCGGAATAATGACGCACAGCACAACCTAGATATCGATTTTCAGCCAAATCGGACGAACTTTTTTCACTTGGCAGACGTCATCGAAAAATAAATTTCAAATTCGGAATAATGGCGCACACGCACAGCACAACCTAGATATCGATTTTCAGCTAAATCGGACTGGTTTTGATTTTTAGAATCTTGTATCCGCCAGTTTGGATTTATGACAACTGTCATTTGACTGTTCTCCCGATTCCCTGATATAATTGTTCAAATCTCCCTTACTGTAATTATAACAGCCAGATCGTCCATTGCTGAACACAGCCTCCCCTATTAAGGGGTATTTGCCATAATCCCCACGCTTGGCAGGCGTCTTGGGGATCGCATTGTAAGTTGGCAGTTCTTTAGAAGGCGCTGCTGCCCACCTTCCAGTAGTTTTCCCTTAGTCGCCTCTTACGACACCTACGGGATTATATGGGGAGGTGCAATTCTAACCCGGCACCCCAAGGGGCTTACCTATCTCTTACTATTTTCGAGTTATCCATCTTCACTTGGCAGATGTTATCTTTATGCAGTATTAATTAACCTATATCATCAACACCTAATTAACATTTATCAAAAAAGCTTAGAACTCCAAAAGATGTATGGGACTTCATACACACTCTTAATGTATAGAACCATTTTGTACCCTACAAAGTACTAAAGCCGGAAACTATTTACCATAATATAAAAAAAAATATTATCTTTAGTTTACCAGTTATGTCATGAGAGCGTTATAGACATTACTAATTAATTTTGTACATGTATTATGCACCTAATTAAAAAAAACTTTCATTGATCTTATTGATAAGGCCGCCCATTGTAAAGTACCTACAACATTGTCAATTTCAAGTTTTGATTCTTTTCATATGTGATAAATTTCATATAAAATTTGTTTACAAAGTACCAATAATAAAGCGTCCTATGTTATTAATTTTTTTTATCACTTTTTGTTTTGCCACAAACGTAATAGTACGGCTCAAATTATTTTTAACCGACTTCCAAAAAAGGAGGAGGTTCTCAGTTCGTCTGTTTTGTTTTTTTTTTTTTTTTTTTGTTACCTCAGATCTCTTGACTGGGTGAACCGATTTTGAAAATTCTTTTTTTGTTTGAAAGCTGATGCTTGTCGTTTGGTCCCATTTTAAATCGGTCAAGCCGTTTTTGAGTTACACTATAAAGATTGAAAAAAAAATTTTAACAAAAAATGGAACCGACTTCAACACCCAAAAGTGTGAAATAACTTGTCGAAGTCGGTACCATGCCCACAATATTGTGATAATAGGTACTTTTGAACCATCATGGTACCGACTTCAACAAGTTATTTCACACTTTTGGGTGTTAAAGGCGGTTCCATTTTTGTTAATTTTTTTTTTTTTAAATGAACCTTATTTGGCTCCTCACCTCGTCACCTCCACCTTAAATCGCGTATCATCACCCCGTGACCACGATCACTCCAAAGTGTTTGAAACGTCGGAACAAAAGTAGTGTTAAATATACGTTTTTCAAACCGTTGTAAGTTGTTTAATTACTATCTATGTGCAATAATCGTGACCTAAGACAACATTAATTTCCATACAATTCATTTCCAAAGAATCACTGCCTACACGATTTGACAGTTGACTTGTTCTACTGTTTCTTGACTATATCGTGCTCAAGACACAGTGAATTGCTGAAAAAGACTTCGTGCGATGCAAGGGGAATATTTATAAGCCAGATATTAGATTTTGAAGCGTTAGATTACGATTTTAAGGCCATTATGCGATGAATGCGCGGATTTTGTTTCGCTGAATCACACTGGTTGTGCCGGGTTGATGTGTTAAAAGTGTTTTATGAAGAGGCTTTTGTGGAGTCACCATTACCGATATTTTATTAAAAAGGAAAACAGTTTTATATACGAGTATACTTTCTGTTTTTTTAATAATACTTTAGCTTTTAAAATGTTAATATACCTTTAAAAATATTTAAACATATTTTTAGGAAAACATTAAATATTTATTTTAGAGTTACAATTAAAATATATAAAAAAATATCTAGTGACAATTCTGCCTAATTTAAATTGTACGCTTGAAGTATCAAGCCCGCCTGAGAATGCTTCGTGTAGAAGCGAAACGCGTTGCAAAGTCTTCCGGTATGGCTACGGGGCGTGTATGTCATCAAGTCGGCATAACAGGAAAATGCCACGTAGGATACTGGGTTAAAATGGTACCCCCCCATTTCTACCTGTGCATGTCGTTAGAGGTAACTTATTTTACTAGAAGTAATCATTATTTTATTTAAAAGATTGAGATACAACAAAGAGTACATACAGTTAAAGGATTACAAATGCAATTTCACTTATAAATATTATGTAGGTACTTATGTTCTAAATTCTAATTGGCAGCGGGCCCCAAACCAGGCTGGGCCTGTATCTTGGTGACCCATAAGATAGATATAAACATAGGATGTGACGCGCGCAAGGATAATATTTACTTATAATAAGTACATTAATAGCTATATACTAAGATGAACATAATGTGAATAATTCTGGTTATGATAAGAAGGAAATTGAATGAGGAGTGTGCTTTTGTATGTGAGTGGATTTGTGTGGGTGTGAATGTGTGTATATGTGTTGCTATGTTATGAAGGGTGTGTGTGTGTGTGTGTGTGTGTGTTTCGATTTGTCGTTTTTTTTATTTTTTGCTTATTTGCTGCTGGTAATTTGATCACCCTATACCTACTGCTTTTGCATAATATTTATTGTGTGCTGTTAAAAACCCTTACCAAAGCTTCTGCGCCAGAATATGTAAGAGACAAAAGCCATCGTTTCACCTTTGCCCTCGCTTTTCTGTGCGTACATGCTTTTAGATCACATCTGTTACACACAGAATTATATGTAAACAGATGCAAGTATGGCGGCAAGCGTCGGGCGAAATATTTCGTTTTGACTTTAGGTAAGATAATTTTAATAGGTCGTAAACTTCTTTGTGATCGTGATGTTTGTACTAGTAGCTTTGGCATATTTGAATGTGTTTTTTCTACCGCACGGAGCACGAAAAGTTTTCTTACTGACAAGACCTTTGCTTCTTCATATATGAGCTCAGTTGAGTATCAACGAGGTTTCCCGAGCATGGCCTTTATAACTGCTCGTTGAGCGCGCTCTGCTTCAATCATGAAGCAGTTCGCAGAGCCTCCCCACACTCCGATACAGTATTGAAATATAGATTGGCACAGAGCAGTGAACACCGTCTTCCTAGTTTCGAGTGTGGTTGCTGGTTTAAGTAGTTTCATAAGGTATATTATTTTGCGTGCTCTTTTAGAGAGAAGGGTTATATGCTGTTTGAAGGATAGGTTTTGATCAATCACAACGCCAAGATATTTAGCAAACTCTGCACGCTTAATTTTGCTGCACGGGCAGGCAAGAGAATGAGCAATAGGATCGTTAAATACAGCGCAATGGCTGGAATGTATGGTGAAATGTTCTATATTAGGCATGGTAGCTTTAGTGATATGGAAACCTATAAAATTTGTCTTCTTGATATTCAGAGTGAGAAGGTTATGTTCCAGCCATCGAGAAATGTGAGCCATACCTATTTCTGCAGCTGATAACGCACTTTTCCAGTCTGAACCGTGGAAGATCGCTAGTGTCGTCAGCATAGCATATCAGTCTAGATTTTGGTATGTTTAACTTGAAGATGTCGTCCATAAAAATTGTGAACAGGGTTGGTGAGAGAACGCTGCCCTGCGCAACTCCAAAACAGACTCCTTCCTCATCACTTACTGATTCACCACTATAACCCGCTGTCGTCTACTCATGAGATAACTGGAGAACCATGCGCGAGCAATTCCTCGGACGCCAAAGCATTCTAGTTTCTTTAAAAGAATTGGAATAGAGACTATATCTGGCGACTATATTTGGCGAGGTCGAGGAATACCCCTATACTCCTATCACGGTTATCCATCTGTGACGCAAGTGATTCTATTAGTACCTGGACGGCATCTTCGGTGGATTTACCCTGCCTGAAACCAAACTGAAAATCTGAGAGTAGCTTGTACTTTTTTAAAAAGGAAGTTAAGCGTCTGTTTACTATTTTCTCTATTATTTTTGACAGAATACAAAGCAGAGAGATGGAGCGGTAATTATCTGGATCCTTTTTGGTACCATTTTTGTGAATGGGCGTTATTAAAGCAGTCTTCCAGTAACTGGGAAATATCCCAGAGGCCATGCTTAGGTTAAATATATATATGAGGGGTTCTAGGATGGCATCTTTAATGTGTTTAAGTAGAATCGGCGCGAATGCGTCTACTCCTGGGGCGCTGTCGGTCTTAAGATTTGTGATTAGACTATTTACTTCGTATGAATCAGTCGGAATAAGATAAAACGAGTTTGAACAAAGGCGCTCTAGCTTTACATTGCTACTTAGGAAATCTTGGGTTGTGTTCAGTTTTTTTAATATTTCTGATGCAAGTTTTGAACCCACTGATGTAAAGTGACGGTTGAAGTTGTTTACAGCAGCCTGGGGGTTGATATTATTTTGTAGAAGTTCATTGGAATCATTGCTAGATTGGGTAATATAACAGATGTCTTTTACGGTCTTCCACAATTTTTTGGGGTTCTTTTGAGATAATGTCACTTGTTCACTGTTATAATTGTTCTTAACTTTGTGCAGAAGATTGTTATAGAAGTTGTTATGTCTGTTATACGTTAATTTTAAGAATTCGTTGTTTGGGTCTTGTCTTACTTGCAAGTGCAGTTTATCGCGGTGTCGGGAACATCGTAGTAAACCTGGTGTAATCCAAGGCTTAAGTCGAACCTTGGATCGGCTGATTTTTACGATTTGGGTGTGATGCGCTGTGCAATCAGCTATTATTTTATTAAATTCATATAAAGCGTGGTTAACACAATTGCTATGCATTACTTGCCCCCAGTTAATATTTTTGAGTTCATCAGCTATAGCGGAAAAGTCAGTTTTTCGTATCACTCTTCTCGTGTTGTCAGTTGATTTAGTCTTAGTTGAGTCTAGACCCTTCTTCTTATTATACTATTTTCTGTTACTGAGCATTGAGCGACCAGACCAAAGGCGTTTTTTTTCGATCTAGCAAATATATGATCGAGGCAAGTATTTAGTCTGGTAGGCAGTGTTATTGCTGGGTAAAAATTGTGTTCTGCCATGAGACACTGGTAAATTGTGCTAGAATTCTCGGGACTCATCTAATAAATTGATATTAATATCACCAGTAAAAATAACATGCTCTTGTTCCATTGTGGTCTGTAATACAGTGTCTAAGGAATCTACAAATCTATGGGTTTTATCAAAAGATGGTGAGCGATATACACCTACTATTGTGGTGCAGTTAGCGTCGTTAAATACTGGTTCTTCTGCAGTAGCAGACCAACATCCCTTAATGTAAACTGTGACACCCCCACATTTATTAATTATTTTGGTTGTGTGAAATGCATTGTACCCTGTAATTTGTGGGATGCTTGTGTTTTCTTGTAGCCAGCACTCGGTAAGCACTAATGCGTCAAATTCAGTATCTAGGCGCTTTAAAATAACAAGAAAGTCAGTGAAGTTTTTTCTTATGCTTCTTATGTTGAAGGTAAGGATTTTAAAATTATAAGATTTTATGAGGTCTTTACATTTTTCGAGCATGTTTACGGTGCGACACTCAATTTTTGGAGTTTCGTCTATGTCTGCGTGCACATCCGAGTTATCCATTATTAATAAAAATATAGAACAGGGAATAAGTATTCAATCTTGAGATATGTGACGCACCGTAATGATTTGTAAATGCAAGTGTTATTGACCTTAACTTAAGAGCTTTACAGCTGGGCTGTCGTATTAGGTTAGGGATTTGTTTGAGGTAATTTAAAGAGCGTGAGGTATTTTGATAAGTGTAGACGTTCTTCCTTGTTTTATAATCTGTGTGTGTATGATTGCAAATGTGTGATCTTTGTGGTGTGAAATGAGAATGAGAAAGTGTAAAACTTGGGTATACAACCATCATAATTATTGTTACAGCGGCTTTACTTATCTTTATATATATATATAGTATGTTAATACATAAGGAATACATCTAAACAATATAAAATAACGTGGCAGTAGAAAGGATTTCTTGTCCATGCAGTAGTTATTTAGCGGCCATGGCAGCGATTCGTTCCAGATCTGCTGGTCCACTGATTGTCGTTGCTGGCCTTCCCTCCGCTTTCCGGACTTTAATCCTGCCATTGCTGACCCAGCAATATTTGAAACCGTGTTCTTTAGCGCAGGCCCTAGCATCTCGAAATAACATGCGGTTCGGTTTCGTGAGGTGTTCATTAATATAAACCTTCCGGTTAGCTCCCGGGATTTAAATATCCGCGCATGTCAAATTACGCACTTTCCTGGCGGCTCTGAGCGTATCGTCCCTCTTAATTTTCCGTAAGAAGCAGAAGGTGGGCAGCAGTGCCTTTTGAGGAACTGATGCCCACCGCAGTTGAAGGCAACTGCGATCCCCAAGATGCCAGACAAGCGTGGGGATTATGGTAAACCCCCCTAAATGGAGGAGGCTGTGTTCAACAATGGACAATCCGGCTAGTCATGCTTTTTTGATAATAACGGGATCACACAGAAGCTTTCTACAAGTTTTGTTATGCGATCAACTTTAGCACGGTTTCTATTACGCCACCACCAGGCTGGAAGCAGCAGTGAAGCAGTGCTTGGGACGACAGCTCTGCTGCTACTGAGCATATAAGGAATTTATAAGGAAAGGACATATAAGGAATTTTTGTGGAGTAGGCGCGTTTTTTCCAGTTTCAGTTCCGTAGGTAATACTCACATATCTCAACAAGTAATCATACATACTATTTTACAAATTATTAGAGTACAAAATTTTATGCCCCGGGCGGGAATCAAACCGGCGTCCTCCCATTTTGCACCGGATGCCTAAACTACTTTTGGCCATCTGGTCACAACATTTGTAGCCTAAAAAAATTTAAACAAAATTAAAATAAAACTCTTGTTTCAGGTTTGTGTTGAACCTATTATTAAAACTCCGCTGTGGTCCCGGAGGAGACCAATACCTTCTCACACTAATGAGCGCTCACAAGCAATGGGATCATTGTGTACAAGCTTCCAAAGCATGAACAGTAAAAAAGAAGATGTAGAACTGTTAAAATTTGCTCTTTTGAAGGAAGAGTTGGAGAGCAAAAAGAAATTATTTGATTTACAAATACAGGCAGCAGCTAAAGATCTCATTATAAAGGATTTAGAAATTGAAATAAAAAAAGCAGTAATTGATAAAATCAAAGGTAATTTGAAATTGAAATTTTTAATATTAATTTTTCATTACAAATTTTTAAGTAAGATAATCATCATAAACACTTTTATTGTTTATATTCTTCAGTTCTTTAAGTAACATGCCCATATTAAGACAGTCCATTACATATTCTATTTGTTTTCTATACCGGTACTACTGTTAGATTTCTCACATATGTACTTATATCTAGTTACTCTGCACATAAATATTAGGAATAGCTAATTCAAATTTTCAAAATAGTTTGTTACTTGATTTCTTTGATACCCATAAAACGGATCATTGGATATCACTTGTGATGCAGGAATCTGTCCTTGATATATTAAATTTTCCAAATCAGGAACTAAACCATCATTAATAGGTTCTTGTTCTTTTCTTAAAATACAAATGTTGTGTAATACACAACATGCAATTATGACATTGATGGCATTTTGCATTTTGAGCCTCAAACCTAAAGCCAGAACTGGAAATCTTCGTTTAAGGACTCCATATTGACGTTCAACAACATTTCTTGTTTTGATATGGGCTTCATTGTATCTTCTTTGGCCAGCGGTTGCTGGGTTCAAGTATGGAGTTAGTAAATGACTCTGAAAATATTAAAAGTTTGTCAAATGCTTGTGTAATTCAATATTAATTTAATTATTTTAATTTCAGGTGGTTCATCAACAACAAAATTACAAGATAACTTTTAATTCCATTTCTTTGTATATACCTGCATGTTTTAATTGTTTAATAAATATATGTTCAGTAATAGTTGTTCAGTTTATTATATACCTTCAATGGATAACCGCTATCTCCCAATAAATAAGAACCCTGATAGCGTCCCCCATCAAATCTTGCATAACGTCTACTGTTTTGGTAAATAGTAGAGTCATGTGTAGAACCTGGCCATCGGGCGACAACATCCAATATCAATAAGTTTGGTGAGGAAATTGTCTGCATATTTATTGACATATACCCTTTTCTGTTTCGAAATAGTTCAGCATCGTCTCCCCCTAAGAAATAAGCAAATATATATTAAAAAAATAAGATTATTTTAAAAGTATGTTTAGCTAATGAGTAACTCTATGAATAAGAATGGTACCTGGTGATTGTATTTTTATGTGTGTACAATCTATGCAACCTAAAACATTAGGAAAATGTGCAATTTTGTAAAATCCTGCTTTTATAGAGTGGTGTTCTTGTTCAGACTCTGGAAATGTTATATATTCTCTTTGTAGGCCTGAAATCGCTTCTGAAACTCTCTGAATAATGCGGCTGCATGTAGAAACACTAATGCCTCCCATGTCTGCTACAGTCTGCAAGTGGCTACCAGTGGCATAAAATCTTAGCGCACACAACAATTGTTTGAACGGTGGCACCGACTTGTTCCTGTAAAAATTTAAACATTTTATTGGGTAATTACCTATTTAGGTGTAGGTTGATATAAAGGCTCTTTGTTAGGTAAGTAGGTAAATTACAGATTTATTATTGAAAATTATCTGTAGGTGTATTTTTTTTTTCTCCATTGCAGTAGGTACATAACACCTACAGTTAAAAGCTAAGATTTTTTACCTGTATTGCAACTCTCTGGTTAAAAGTATAATTACTTACTGCTTCCAGTGAAGAGTCAAAAATATAGATACGTAGGTATTTTATAAGCAAGATACATTAGATTACTCACTTATTATCAGGAAATTCCAATTTTCGTTCAATTTTTTCAAGTAAATATAAAGCACTTTCTTTGGATAACCTATATCTAGTAACAAAATCGTGATCATCATATTTTGCCAAGAAGTCTGGTCTTTCACGATACAGGCGAGGTCGCGTGAACAATCTAGGATTTGTTATTAACTCAATTGTCGCTAAGGCGTCAATATTTTCCAAAAAATCGCTTAATACACCCTCCATTTCACAAATTTTGCTAAACTATAATTGTCGAAACACACTGTCACCTAGGTAGGGACCCGCTAAGACGCCGACATTCGGGCTCCTAAAGTTAAGGGACACCCTTAGTGTTTAGGTGTCCCTTAAACGTTGGTGAAAACGAAATCATTCATAAGTATCACCTAAATTGCCTTAAGTGTCCCCTAAATTTTAGGGATTGTTGGTGAAAATGGGCATTAGTGTATTACTTTAACCGGTATAGAGGACGGCGCGGAATAACCGCAAGGTACTAACCGGGCCTGGATGCTTCGGTGAGTACCTGCACCGGATTGCGAGATGGGAGATAACCTCCACCTGTCATGAGGGCGGTGCACCCGTGGATACGGCGCGTCATACCGTGGAGGAGTGTGCCGCGTGGGAATCCCAAAGGCGCGCTCTGACAGTTATAGAGGTCGGTAATGACTTTCGCTGCCGAGCCTGGTAAATGCCATGCTCGACAGCGAGCGGTGATGGGCAGCTATGGCCTCCTTTTGTGAATACATCATATCATAAAAAGAGGCTGCGGAGCGGATCAGGGAGGAGAATGTACTCGCTGACCCGATCTGAAAAAAGAGACCGGGGTGGAGAAGGCGTCGCTATGCGAGCCTTCTTTCGTTACCCTGGATGAATTTCCCTATGGTGGGTCTGGGGAAGCACCAAAAACGGGCCAAGATTGTGGGCCTCGTAGGGCTAAGATGGGTAGCGTCGGTACAGTTATGGTATAATGTTCAAGCGAACCCGCGCCGCCCACACAGACGCCAAGAGCTCATCGCTGGGTTTTTAGTGGGTATACAGGGCAACTTTCCTGCGAAGTCCTACATAACCACGCCCCCTCAAGAAGCCGCGTGGTACGCGTAAGGCGTTTTTCTAGGGATATAAAATGGGCTTGTTACTCAATAACATAATAAATATTAAAATTTTAATAAAAAAGAACCGACTTCAAATAAAAAATACGCATTATTAGGGATAACTCAAATACTACTCGTCAGATCTCACTCAAATTTAAATGGGACCACGAGACAAGCACCAGCTATTGATTATAAAATAAAACATCAATATCGGTTTACTCTGTAGAGAGCTATGGGGTAACAATACAAAAAAATACGATCAAATTGTGAACTTCCCAAAACCTTCCAGTAACCAATTTCAAAAAAAGAATTTAAATCGGTAAAAAAATACAGAATTGATGAAAAAGCTGCGGCGTAACAAGTGCCTTTTGTTTAAAAGCATAGTTAGGCTTCCACTAAGAACCAAGTAACGAATATAAAAATAACAGTTCATTTTGCATTCGTTACTCGGCTCTTAGTAGAAGTATAACAATGCAATGCTTCCATTTATATATATTTGTTTTTAGTAGTGATTGTACGTGGTCTACTTCTTTGTTGTTTTGAATGATACGATACGATAACTCTTTCATCAACACCATCATCATTAATTTCAGCCGCAAGAAGTCCACTGCTGGATATATGCCTCACCTTTTCGACAGGAAAATACAAAGAAACAATAACAATAGTTAGGTACAAAGGGCGGCCTTATTGCCAAAAGCGATCTCTTCCAGACAACCTTTGCATGGACAGAGAATAATTTTTTGAGCAGGGAGGGTGGTGCAAGTTTCATATACAAACGTAAAATAAATATAAATAGCTGTAAAACTGTATATATAAACTACATAAATATTACCATAATATATTATTTATAGTTTAATATATAGATAGATATATATTGATAGATAAACTCTTTATTGTAACACCAAGCTTAATTATCATAAAAACTTATAACTGAAGATATAACTTAAATAAGTGATACAATGGGCGGTCTTATCGCTTAAAGCGATCTCTTCCAGACTACATATATATACATATATATATATTGTATTAGATATACACATTAGATATATACATATATAGTAAAATACATACACAATAAACATACAAACATTTAGCAATAGAGAGAGAAAAAAAAAGTTCTATAAAAAATGATTAAAAAAGTAGAAACGTCAGAGATCAAGTATTAATTAAGAGCGGAGAGGTAGAAATTGGTGACCTGAACATGTCTTGGTTAGCAAATATGATATGACTATAAAATACTGGCAGCTTGTAGCAGTCATTATAAACCTCATCGAGATGTGGCTACAATGAAACCAGAAGTCGTAGCGACGCTTGCCTAGTTGTTCCTAACCGATCAACTAGGTTAACAACTTCTCTGTGGTCATCAGTTGGATAGGTGACTGCTAGTGGCAATACTACCTAGCTCTTCCGTGCTTTGGAAGGCAAATTAAATATTCGGTCCTGGTTGTTGTTTAGGTATTTTTTTTTGATTTTCCTGGTTTTTGTTGTCGTCTTATCTTTATAACATGTTGGTAGGGCATTTTCGAGCACCCGTCAAACTTTTTTCGAGTCTCTAGTTACCTTTAAGTAGAAATTCTGTGGCCAAGCACCTAAAGAAGTGCCAGGAGCTGCCTTGAAAGCCAGTAATTTTAGCATGAACAACATCACTTATCATGAGGTGAGATGGTGGTCAAAGGCTAACCTATCATGAAATAACTATGAAACAAAATATACAAAATCTAACGAAAAATTCCGAATGTGTTTCTCATTATCATAGACGAGAGGAGACCTGTCGAGCAGTCAAGACTATTTTATGTTGTCAGCGCCTCGGTAAAATCTAGTCAAGAAATCAATCAATTGCATTATATCATGTTGCCTTGGTAGGATTGATCTGAAGATTTCAATGGAGTTCTGCTGTGTATGCTTACACAATGGTAACATTTTGGCCGTAAAAATGGTAGTATTACCTAACACCAAACTAAACTTAGGTACATGTTGGTACAAGTTATTGCTTTATTACCAGTTGCCTAGTTATATATTTTCTTAGAAATAAAGTCAGATTTTATTCATAAGAAGATATAAAAAAATCGGAACTGACTTCCAACACTGTAAAGTATGAAGTCGGTACTTACCATGCTGATTCAAAACATTCACATTAACGTGGTCTGACTTCAGCAAGTTATTTCAAAAATGTTAATGTTGACACTCGGTTCCGAAATATGTTTTACATAGATTTCAGCTATGCATACTGTTTAGAATATCATTTCACTCGCCAACTGTTTACTATTGTTGTCTGTCGTGAACAGTATTTTTAGAGTTGCAATTACCAATAAATAATTAAATCGTCCAGGTATGCAAATATATATTATAATATATTTCAGTTATTCAACTATAACTTAAGAACTATTTACCTGATTATGATGGAATTTAACAAGAACGTCATCTGCTCAGTTCTTACTAAACTGTAATATGGAATATCTATTGGGTCTCAAAGCAATTTCAGGACCAGAGCTACTTACTGAAGTAATTCATCAATAAACCGATAGAGGTCGTAAATACTAAACACAACAAAAAGTCTATGAAAGGTGTGTAGTAAGTATCATTTGCTCACCTGTCATCCTAAACAATGAACGTCAAAAATATCACCACGGGTCATTGCACTTTCTTTCTACCAGACGTTTGTTGTAGTATTAAGAGTTTTGATTGCCTCTGACCCTCGCTACGGATGCTGCTGCCAAGCATTACCTTATATAGTAACGTTTTGGCCTAGGAACATCCGGTGGAGGCTTTGAGTTTAAAACAGTAGAAGCCAGCTTGAATAGTTACGAGACCACCCATAGCTGAACAACTAAAATTAACTTCAAACAAAGTGATAAGACAGTAATAGATCTCCTTAATATTTAATCTAAACTCAATTGTGTTTTCTAATAATCCCGATCTAGGAGTTCCAGTAAGAGGCTATACCTTCCAGTACGAGGTTGCACGCCAGTACCTAACTACCTCTAGGAGAACTCCTGCACCGACCGCTGCCATTTTAAAGTCGCATCTGCGTACCGTCTCTACAGCGACTAAGCTGGGACAATCTACCGTCGCGGTCCCCTGGGCTGAAGACACTGAGCTGACCGCACCGCAGCACCTGCTGCTGAGAATCACCTCCCTGCTAGCGGAATGGAGATAAGTCTTACAACAAGGAAGCTTAGCTTTGCCCTACCTTCTGAAATCCACGACACTTCTCTTGATTATACTTCTACATATGTCTTTATCTTCTTTATTTTATACTCCTAACTACCCCTGCTAGGCAGGTAAGGTGACACATCTATCAATTGACAGGGTTTCGTTTGTTTATTTACTTAATTCGCCACAAATTCCGTGACAATAAAGTTTGAGTAAGGGTGTGAGCTAAATATTTAGTAGGCACTTCACAAGACGGAAGTAACATTAAATATTAATAACTTTTGATTGAAGGTTGTCGCTTAACACCTTAAGGGTGTGTATTTATGCATGGATAGTTTTATGGGTCAAAACAAATGTGTTTGTTATCAGATATTGTACATTATATATCTAAGAACTGAGGAGCATTCTGTCAAATGGGAAGCTATTTCATGTGACGGAATAATCCCTTGTTATAAGTGACCATATATAATTGATTATAATGCTTAACTGATTGTATAAATAAAAGTATATTACTTTTATGTATAAGTACAATAACTTTTTTTTTTGAGGAAACAAGCTCGAAGCCCTGCTTGTGTTAAGCGAACTAACCTCTGCCTATAACAGATTTATTTCGTCACAAGTCAGGCATTGCACTGTGCCCGTCACCTTGAGACATAGTTATTAAGTCTCATGTGCCTGTAATTTTACTGACTCTCACGGACTGCTGCCGGAACACACCGTTTGTTGCTTGGCGACAGATTTTCTACTTGAGGGTGGTCGCTAGCCCGGCGAGCATTCGGAAAACGCCCTTCTACCATGCGGTGAAGCCCAAGCCAGCGGCGGGATTCAATAAAAAAAAATTGAACGTTTGTCTTGTGTGTTTGTTACTCGATTATTGATTTTGATGATTCCTTACCTTTAATTATATTTTAAGGATTATTTTTTTGTGCACCCGGTTTTCTGCAAGATTACAGATGTTATCGGACGCTTTAATATATTATAGGAAAGCAAAAGCTGTGATCAATCTCTAAAAATTCTTCCATCTTTTGTTAACTAGTGAACACGTCACATCGAATGAATATTTAAAACACAAAATTGTGTATTGGAATGATAAAGCCAGATTTCTAACAATTATACCTAAACCTCTTTTTAAGTCATGCAACATACTTCTTCCACCTTGCATGTATATATAAAGAAACTTGTATGTTTAGTTCTCATTTTTGTTGGCTACGAGTGGGTAACATGAAAACATAAAAAAAGTTTTACCAAAAAATAAACCGACTTCAACGCCCAATAGTGTGATATAACTTGTTGAAGTCGGTATGATAGTTTAAACGTACCTATTATCACAATATTGTGCGCATGGTACCGACTTCGACAAGTTATTTCACACTTTTAGTTGTTGAAGTTGGTTCCATTTTTTGGATAAAAATATTTTTTCACTTCTATTAGTGTCTACTTACGTAATCGATCATCATTCATTGTCAACGACTATATCATCAAGATAGGGAAATATTTTTCAGTTATTCGAGTGTTACTCAAAAACGGCTTAACCGATTTTAATGAAATTCAAATGGGACGAAAAATTTAAACAATAAAATATTATCCAAATCGGTTCACCTAATCAAAAGTTCTGAGGTAACAAACATAAAAAAGGCGATTTCAGAACCTCCTCCTTTTTTGAACTAGGTTAAAAATGGTTCTTTGTTCTATTCGGAACTATAAGAGTAAAAATAGAAAGGGCAGTGAATTGACGTTTAATTAATGCAAAGGAGTCGTAGAAGCCGAAGAATGGCTTCGCTATTGTGGACCTAAAACAACTACTAAATATGGTATGTAATGTAAAATTTGTTTGGTTTTATAGCGTAGTTAATTGGTTTTTACTTCCGATATTGTAATCATCTTGCGTTCTTTGAAGCTAAACTGCACACCAAAATACAGATAACTGCATGTTTTTTCGGCACAGAAAAGAATTATTTCATTACATTACGTCTTGGTGGAGGGCAGCGGCATCAGGCAGGTTGTGGCGTCTAGGATGGTGGCGGAGGAGCCCAAGCCAACGTTGGCATCCTAAGCCCCACGTAAAGCACAAAAGAAAATCCGAATGTAGAGAATGTCAGGACGTACCCCCGAAGAGACGTGAGATAAAATAAGTAAAAAGAAACCTTAAGTAAGACGATTTTACTGAAAATAAATACACACTACTCATCAATCTAGGGTCTTGATCGGACAAAAAAATTAAAGCATGGGACACGTTTAATTTCTATCAATATTCAACTACTGATATCTATGCTTGCGTCATTATCCTCAAAGTTGTAGGTCGTGATACCCCTTGGAACATATTTCTTGACAATTTTTGGTCACTTGCTGACTGGGTTTTCGCGTGGTGGAAAGGAATTATGCGAATGCCCTCCTGCTAGCTACAGCATTTCAGTGGAAAATCTACAGCAGTCCTTGAGAGCCTAATTAAAATTACAGGCACATGAGACAAGTGTATGTCTCAGTGTGACAGTCGCAGTGCAATTTTTACTTTTGACGAAATGCAGCTGTTATTGGCAGAGGTTAGTCCAATTAACATCAGCCTCGCGCTGGTTCAGTAAAAAAAAAGTACATTAAAAATATGCTTGTAAAAATTATTTCAGAAGATGATCAAAAAAAAAATACTTTTAGTACATTATTTATTTTCTAAAACCGTCCAACTAAAATTTTTTTCTCGTAG
Source organism: Plagodis dolabraria (assembly GCA_963854805.1). Taxonomy (NCBI): domain Eukaryota; kingdom Metazoa; phylum Arthropoda; class Insecta; order Lepidoptera; family Geometridae; genus Plagodis; species Plagodis dolabraria. Next base: position 1,602,172 of record OY978459.1, on the reverse strand, counting down.
TTATTTTATTCATTTAATGAAAAGATTGACCAATTTTCTCGTCGTAAATAGCTGCATTTTAACTAACAAGCCAGCGAAGGGTGAACTCTCAGAACTTCTAGATTAACTCTCAACCAGATTACTTCCACAGCGAGCTTCTTCGTTATTCAAAGTTTTAAAAACTGTCTAAGATATTAAGTATTGTGGACATCTGCACTTTAGGTGGTTGTATGCCTGATTTAAGTTTGAGCTTCTCAACATTTTAAAAGCTTACTTTGCTTAGAATGGTTTTTCATAATAGCCTTTGGTATTTTTCTTACTTGCATAAATAAATAGAGTTCATGGATGGATGTCGTATAGGGCAACTTTTTTATGTTATGATGTGATGCGACGGGCCTATGTATTTCTTATGGTATATATACGAGTATATATGTATATATAGGCTTGTCCATTACAGATACAGTGTCACCATCCCCGTTCTGTATCCGTGTTCAGTTTACACTGCACTCATCAAGTCGAGTCTTTAGTTCTAGTGTCTCGTTTGTTGATTAATTTCACTAGGTAGGTACCGTGTGTTGCGCCCACTGTGTGCAAGCACTACTGTGTATGGGTGTGAAGGGTTATAGGGCAGTCAGATATTTTGCCTCGAGGCACTTCTGCAATGAGGTATTCACCAAGACGGACTCTTGCTAAAGAGACCCACCTCCTGGTATATTATTAAGGTCCTCTAAAACGCTCCTAATAATTGTCATACTACCTGCAGTGATGTCGCAATGTGAGTGTGGCTCCAGGGTAGGGATAATAGCAGCAGCAATGATAACGGTAATGAAAACAAACTGCAATGACCACTGGGCTTGCTTTTTCAACGCTTTTATATATAAACTAAAAATCAAAAAAGTGAGGAACTTCTTCTTTATGACACCACTGCAATTTATTTAGTGTATATGATATTAATTTTTATTAGAATAATTTTATTTAGTGAAATTATGTTTTCTTTAATAAGTAAGTGAATGACAATCTAAAATCATAATGTAAACTGGTAAATAAGTTGTTGTTGTTTGTTAATCTGTTCATTTAGACAAACGGGTTTTGTTTTAATAAATATGTATTATTTGAGTGCGGAATGTTTTTTTTACACGTGTGAAACGTCACCTCCTTATACTAACAGAAGATCAGCGCTGGTTGCCACCATTAAATTTTTTGGCTGAATTAGAATAGGGTTGCGACAAACAATTTGGTTAGGTTTATATATTTTATCATTGTATATAGTGATTGTCAACGATAAAGTCATTATTTCCTTCATTCATTCATTGAAACTAAAAGTTATAATAAACGAGTAGGTACATACGTTTTGACCCAGTAAGTGCCATTAAAATAATATTCCTAAATCTCCCCATTGTAATGAATTACGATACAACTTCGTTACAGATATGGCCCACATCTACTAATACCTTCACAACTATTAACTTTCAAAGTTTCGGGGACTTTTTGACATTTAACACGGTCACTGTTATATATACTGTGACAAAACAACCCCGAGTTGTATTCAGCTGGGATATAAATGTAAAGTGTTGTCGTAAGTTTTGTGGATGTATTATTTATAGAACACTTTCTTCTGCCCGCGTTGACGTTTGTGGGGAATTAACTTATATATGGGCTCTATGCAGATTGTCTCCATACATATATAGTTATATAGAATCCTTATTTGTATTAGGTATGGTTAGCTTGGAGACGCTGGAACTCAGACGGCATATGCGTACTGTCATTAATTACTGTATGATACTGCACGGTAAGATAGTCGACTCAACTGTATTAAGCGCTATTAAATTATTCGTTCCCGACACCTATGTCCTTTTTTTTTTTTTTTTTTTTTTTTTTTATGCGTGATAGATTAGCCTTTGACCACTATCTCACCTGATGGTAAGTGATGATGTGATCGAGGATGTTGTTCAGACTAACCTAGAGTTACTGGCTCTCAAGGACAGCTGCCGGAACACGCCGTTAGGTGCTTGGCGACAGATTTTCAACTTGAGGGTGGTAGCTAGCCAGGCGGGCATTTGCAAAGTGCCCTACCACCATGCTGTAACGACTGCTATCCTAAGACAACAACCGGGACCGACGGCTTAACGTGCCCTCCGAAGCACGGAAGCGCTCAGTAGTAATGCCCAACCAGCGGTCACCCATCATGACCGCGGCGGACGTTGCTTAACTTTGCTGATCGATTCAGAATGGCTAAGCAAACTTGGCTACGAGCGCTTCAACTGTGTTTCTGTGTTTGTCCGCTCTGGTGAACGCCGCGCCGTAGGCATAATTTGTTTATTTGTCCTGTCTCAAGAACGAGCTATGCCAGGAATGCGCCAACACAACGCGCCTTGGCTCTTCTTAATGCTACCACGCAGATCCAGGATGTGGATGTGTTTTTTGACTCAATACGGACCATCGCAAATATGTTTAAGGCTCAAGTTTATAAATCTAAAATAGTTAGCACTTTGGTGTAATACTGTAAGTTAGCTATTGTTATTAATTAATAAATAAATAAATAGAGGTACTAAAATCTAACAAAGTTCTTTTAATACCGAAAATGTGTAGTTTTTGAAGCAATGATGGCCGAATAGTATAGCTATGGATTACCGTGCCGCAGATACATGGTTACAGTCGCCACCGCTGGTTTGAGCTTCACCGTATGGTAGGGCATTTTGCGAATGCCCGCCTTGCTAGCTCCCGCTGCCACCCTTAAATAGAAAATCTGTCGCCAAGCAGTTATCAGTGTGTTCCGGCAGCAGTTCTTGAGATCCAGTACAATTGCAGGCACATGAGACTTAACAACTGCATGGTCACGGGCGTAATTCATCACTTGTGACGAAATGCATCTGTCATAGGCAGAGGTTAGTCCACTTAACATCAGGTGGCTCTCGTGCTTGTACCGTCACTTTAATATAAAAATAAAATGTACGCAATAAGTCTGTTCACTCGAAATTAACTAGTCAAAAGGCAAAAATGGAACTTGCTTCTCTATTTCCCTATAGATGTAATCGATGATTATTCAAGTACTAAGTAGGTAATATGTCTTCTAGGCAGACATTAGCGTTGACAACGCCCAAGACGGACAGACGGATGGACAGCCTAGTAATAAGTTGCCGTAGGTATACGAAACTGTAAAATTTTATGACACGTATTATTCTAAGAACAAATTTGCCAACGCAATGTAAGTACCAAATTTTGTTAAAATTTTATATACAATTTCAATAACGTAATTTAATTTCTAGTCCAATAGTTGTCTTTTGGTACGTCGTCGTCTAGTACAGATATTTAACATAAAATATACAAATATCAAGTTTGTAACTCCTTCAATTTAAATTAGAGAACCGCGACATACGGACAGATAGACAGCCAAGTCTATAAAGGGTCTCATTTTGCCGTTTCGGTACGGAACCATTAAAATGTCGTTTTAACCGATTAACTGTTTTATGCAGTGTTCACTACTGGTATTACCTAGATGGGTGATCGCTAGTCTTTTTTTTTCTATGGTTGATAGGCATATCTCACCTGATGGAAAGTGATGATGTGGTCGAAGATGTTGTTCAGGCTAGCCTAGAATTACTGGCCCTCAAGGACAGCTGCTGGAACACGCCGTCAGGTGCTTGGTGACAGATTTTCTACTTGAGGGTGGTAGCTAGCCAGACGGACACTCACGCCCTACCATCATGCTTTAACGACTGCCATCCTAAGACAACAACCGGGACCGACGGCTTAACGTGCCCTCCGATGCACGGAAGCGCTCGGTAGTAATGTTACGGTGGACGTTGCTTAACTTTGCTGATCAATTCAGAATGGCTAAGCAAACTTCGCTACGAGCGCTTCAAAACGTCATCTATTGTTGATACTTAACACAAAATACCTATACAAATTTTAAGCTTGTAACTCGTTCCTTACAAATAGAGAGCTGTGACATACGAGCAGATAGACAGCCAAGTCTATAAAGGGTCTCATTTTGCCGTTTCGGTACGGAACCATTAAAATGTCGTTTAACTGTTTTACAATGTTCACTACTACCATTACTTGGATGGGCGATATATATTGAGATAATATGATAGATACTGAGCGTACTTTTAATATATGTGCTGTGCTGAGTCGTTCGAGTCCATGTTCGGAGGGCACGTTAAGCTACGTCGGTTGTTGTCCTACAGGATATGGAATACATAGATTACTTAGACAAATAGAAATGGTCCATAGCTAAGCCCAAGTGCCAAATCCAAAGAGCATTTAGTTCCGATAGACCTTACACCCGATACCCTATTAATTCCCAAGTTTTCAATAACCGCGACACTATCTCGTAAGACTAAGTGACCCAAATATAACTTGTAGGAGTTCTCAACGTTCCTCAACAAAGGGCCTTAAATTAAACTCTATCGGACACTTCATTCTATATATATAAGCACACATTGCTAGATCTATATACAATATCATTGTGTTTGACCCTTGGGATAATCTATAGTAATGAAAACCGAGAATGTTAAAATATTATGATCGTGATACGAGTGACATTGAATATGGAATTATCAAACTTTTTTTCAAAGGATTCTAATTTTATGGCACTAGTTTCCGCCCGTGACTTCAAACGTTTGAGTACAAACGTGGTTTCGTTATACCGTATGAATAAATTAATTCTTTATTCGAGATAGCTGCATGTAATTTACTTTGGATTAAGAACTATGCTTGTATATTGCCTCATTTCTGTAATATAATGTATATTCAAAATAAATGACTTAAATTGTTTTGTATGGATATTATTGCTTAAACCCTTTCAAAGTTACTTGTTTGTAGAGTACGACATGCAAAATAACTTAGCTGCTGAGTGAAACACACAATTTTTACCCCACTCCAGCGAAGTAATTGCTAGGTAAACCGTGAATAATTGTAGTTAAATCAGTATTAATTCACTTTAAAAGTTTTAAGTACTATCACTACAATTGGATACGTTGGATTATTTTTTTATTTTGGAACTATATCATAATGGTCAAATTAAAAAAAAAAACGTTAAAATTATAAGGGATTTTCATATAAAAACACATTTCAATATGAAAACCGGGCCTGCATACAATACGCTTAAGAGCTGTTTTTTTTATCCATAAACGTTCAGCAGTTACAGGATGAACTCAAAATATACCTATAAAAATAGGCCAAGTGCGAGTCGGACTCGCGCACAAAGTGTTCCGTACCATTAGCTATACAACATTAGACTTCATATTTTAAACTTTTTTTGTTTTAACGTGTACGAGTCCGACTGGTACTTGGCTATTTTTTTGTATTTGTTGTTATAGAGGCAACAGAAAAACATCATCTGTGAAAATTTCAACTGTCTAGCTATCACCGTTCTTGAGATACAGCATGGTGACTGACGGACGGACAGACGGACAGCGAAGTCTCAGTAATAGCCCATGTAGCATTGGGGGTTCTATATGGGTTGACTATTGGTACACATTAATTCTGCCTAAGTAAGCTGTATAAAAGCTCTATAGCACGTTATACAGCCCTTATACTACCGGTTTGGGCACAATTTATTCAGCCTTAAGCTTACAAAAGGTACACAGTAGCTGAATAGCAGCACTTTAACGGCAGTTTAATAAAGAACAACTGGTCTTAAAGTTTATCACCGGCACTATATATGATTCCGTGTGGTTCTTCATACAGAAAAGAGAATTATAAGAAGTAAAGAGTGAACAAATACACAGCCTCTATCTCGTATTAAGCTCACAAGAGTGCCCTAAAACTATAAGCGGTTGCTTTTTCTCCTAATTATCACTTGATATAGCTTCATTTTGTAATTATAATATTGTCAATCTCTTGAGTGTATAACCTAAACAGACATGTTTTTTGTGATATTAATTATCACTGGTGTGGACTTCTGCGTTTATAACATTTTATTGTGTTAAAGTTATGGCCAATTTAAATTTATTGTTTTTCACCTACCTACCTAGCAGGGGTAGTAGGGAGCATAAAATAAAAAAGGAAGAACAGATTTAGAAGTATATTAGAAAGAAAGGGGTCGTGGATTTCAGACAGGTGGCGTGTGGTAGGCTTCCTTGTTCAAGCACAAATGATTTGAGGTCACTATTTAGTAGAATTTTTTAGTTCTAAGAATTGAGATGCTTGTCCTCTGCAGTTCACGTTCAAAGTGAGTACGCACTGGCTCGATTTGAAGCACCCAAGCTTGAACGGATGTTCGACAGACGAAACGTTACCATATAAGGCAATGTTTCGCCGCCGAATCGGTGGTGAGGGTCAGAACCAATGAAAACATTCTATTATAAAGTTTTCTTCCTAATAAACGTCCGGTAAAACGGAAGTGCAACAAAGGTAATTTTAACCGTGGTAATTTTATCTGACGTTCAATCATATTAGCAGTGACAGATCAAGCAGATGTCACTACGTACAGTATTTGGACTTCATCGATTTATTGATCAATTACTAAGATAAGTACCTACTACAGTAACATGTGGAGAATGTGTGCTTTTGCGCACTAACGGATATGCTATAATTTAGTTTACAAGAGGTTGAAAAGATGGCGTTGCTCTTGTAATTGTTTGATCAAATTTAATTTTATTTGTACCTGGCTTGAGCCAGGTTACATATTAAGTATATACATATTCATATATAAAATTTTCATTCGCCTCAGAAAGAATGCCGTTTTATTTCAAAATACTTTCAAGATAAGCAAGGATGAACGATATTTTTTTATGTTTGTATTTTTATGGCATGAAAATTACTTTTATGATTTTGTATTTGGACATTTACGACGAAATTAATCATGAAAACTCCGTAGTATGTGATAAAGTCATAACTAATTTAGTAATATTTTAGTTTTTGTATGAATAAAATGGTGAACATTGTCTGTAGACAATGTTCACCATTTTATTACTGCTAATGTGGTCGAAGAAGTTGTTGAGGCTAATTACTAGTTTTCAAGGACAGCTGCCGGAACACACCATTAGGTGCTTGGCGGCAGATATTCTACTTAAGGGTGGTAGCTAGTCAGGCGGCATTAACAAAATGCTCCACCAACATCCAAATGCAGATCACAATGAACTTACTCTGTATCAAATGATAATCTAGAATTTTAACAAAATATTGTTATAGATAATAATATACGCCTTTTCCATCAGGGATATATCCTTAAGTGTGATGTTAAATAGTTATTAATAAAATAGCGTTAGAATACTTTCGCATCTGACGGTATGGGACGATGCGATTGAAAATGTATTTACCTAGTATTATTACGGACTGCCAACAGCTGCTGGAACACACCGTCAGGTGCTTGACGACATATTTTCTGCCTGAGGATGGTAGCTAAGCAGGCGCGCATTTGCAAATTTCCTTAGCACCGTGTTATATGGCTATGTAGTATGCTAGTAGCAGTTTACAACTCATTGTTCAGTTTGGTTCGAACTACTTTTTGTTATGATACAACACTATGTGACCCAACTATAACTTGTAAGGCGTCTCAAAACCCTATAAGAATGGACTTTAAATGGAACTTCATTGGACACTCGAAGTTTAAACAGTTTAAGCCCTGTGTAATCACTTTGGGATTATCCATACTGATAAGACCGAACTTACGCCATTCGGTCCGGCCCAATTCTTTTTTGAAACAGACTACTCGGCACAATACAAAATGTACTGCTCTTCTCAAATATGCTCGGTTCTGCCCGGTATGGACGACTGACCAGCAAGTTTAATTTTTTTTAGTTATTGTGACGAAACAAGCATAACAGATGCATTTCGTCACAAGTCACGAATTGCACTGCTCTCATGTGCCTGTAACTTCACTGGCTCTCAAGTACTACTGCCGAAACACACCGTTAGGTGCTTGGCGACATATTTTCGGCATTCGCTAAATGCCCCTTCACCATGCGGTGAAGCTCAATCCCGCGGCGGGATTCGAACCCTGCACCTGCCGCGCGGCAGTCCATAGCCAATGCCACTGAGTCATCACTGCTTCAAATGCTACCAGCCGGCGTGACCAGTGCCCAAAAAAGTTAGCATTAGGGACTCGCTATTTACCAACGCTATCCATTGCCACACAGTTCAGTCCTGTTGCTTTGACGTAAACGTTTTCTTAACTTTGTGACTTTGTGAATGGCGATCATTTCTTTCAGTTTTGTCACAATTTAAATTGAAGTGTTGGAGACGGATTTTTTAAAATATTCTAAATATAATTGTATCCATTAGTATTATATAAATATTAATGGTTAAAAGTGTGCACTGATAACCTTAATGTTTTCCTAAATACAAGGTATATTTATACATATTAAATTTGTAAACATACCTAGAGTATAGAAAGATATTTGTTTTAGCTTTAAATGAATATAACAGTTGATATAAATTCACTTTGTATTGCAAGACTTTTCTCCGGTGGCGGTTGGCTCACAACAGGAATGAAAATTAAGAGTTGGTTGAACGGGTGGATTTCATTCGGCATCCCGGTTACAATTATATCATGTTAGATAAAGAATTAGCCTAGAAATGTAAGCCTGCTGAAACCGAAGATGTTAATCCAGTGCGATCTTCGTTGGGATCACTTTTGAATGAATTATTTAAATTATTTTACTATTAAAAAATTGACAATCATAAAATTAACAGTACGTATACTAATACAAAAATATATAAATAATTTAACTATATCTACTTATGACCTAAAATATTACACTTAAAAATTCTGAGCTCTGTTTTCTACCAGGAGGCAATCATAAGTAGAAAACAGAACTCAGGTCACTGTCCACGGGTAGAGTGCCTAAAAGGCTGGCAGCATTACCCCGTTGTATGGCAAGACTAATTCTCTGGCCGAGGTAAGCGCCAGCCCTTTGGTCGTTTGTCTTTTCTATCAGCCGCTTTGATAAATCTTTATATAAAGTCCATGCGCTTGGACCCCACGGACCTAATGTTTCTACTCCAAAAGGCAGAAATATATAACTATCGCCGAGACTCTCGTATTTTCGCCCTTTTTTTTTTGTATTTTTTTTTTATTATATTTTTTTTTACTATTATAATTTTCAGTGTCGCTTGATAAAAGGTACACAACAAAGCTCAACAGAATGAATGGATTTGAACCAGCATATAATACGCCCTTGGACTGGGATATTTTCTTACAATTTTGAACTACCGGGGTAATGATTCATAGCTCAAATTCATCCTTTCGTTTTCATTTTGAAAATGTTTTAACTTTTCTATATATATACTATTTTGAAATACGTTTGTATTTTTGTTCAGAAAATTGAAGCAATTTTTCGCATTTCATGAAAATGGGATCACGCATAGATATTATTGAAATTATGATTAAAAAGGCTTAATCTTACGTCGTCGGTCTTAGCCAATGAGGTAGGCAATGTTTGTTGTTTACCTCGGTCATTACTTAGATGCGTGCCGCTGCGGTCGTGTGTTTCCGTGTATCGAAGGACATATTAAGCTAGCGGTTCTGGTTGTATTAAAAGGGCAGTTGTTATAGTATGATTTTAGAAGATTTCACCACTGCCACCACTTGCCACATGTCCACTTGGCTAGCTGCCACCCTTAAATAGATTTATCACTAAATACCTTATGGTCCGTTTCAACAGCTGTCTTTGAGAGCCAGTTCCCAGTCTTGGTAGCCAGGATATGTAGTAGTGTGTCCAACGTAAGTGACTGAAAGGTTCGGTTTCGATCCGTACCAAAACAAAAATTCTATCTAATATTATGAACTTCAAAATATATACTTACATTCTTCGAAGAAAAAAAATGTATTGCTTACATTTCGCCATGCCAAGATTTCCAAGTTTCACAGCGAGTTTGATCTTATATGTCGCTACTATTAACTTTTTCATTAAGAACTTTTTGTGTTACTTTCTTCTTTGACTTTATTATGTTAAGCCGTCTGTTCGGTGAATTTTCGTGTTTGTTTTCGTTTGAGCTGGTATTAACAAAAATTTAATAGATACATTCCAAATTTAGTTGTACTATGGTTTATATTTCTTTACCTTCTTTCTAAAGTATACAGTGAATGCGTTGAAAACACGCATAAGGAATTGAAAACAAAAAGAGTGGTGATGAATTGCGAGTGGGGAAATTCATAACAAAAAATACTTCTGTTAGATTTTAGGGTTCGTTTTTAGAAAATTGGAGACTATATCTAAACCACAGCATATCCGTCAATCCATCCGTACGCCCCTTCATTATTGATAGACAATCCGCTTTATTAAAACATATTCTGTGAAAATTAAAACTAGCCACCTATTAATAATATACACTATGTAAAGTACCTACTATGTAAAATTACGGCAGATATCTTAAAAATATATAGCTAAGTATTAATAGGTAGCTAGATTACTGTTCGGTCCTGGTAAGTGATTTGGAGGGTAGATGGAAAAAAGCTCCATCAATTCTTTATAATCTACTACCGTCGAACGGTGGTAGACACTGTCATTGGGACCCGCGCCGAGTACACCTTGTGCTCAAACCTGCCGCGTTTCCTGTGATTAAAGTATTATAACTCTTACTGTGCTGTGCCACTGGAATCGCTTTCCATATCTAGATAATAATACCTAGTGTTAAGTGCTGCAAGAAGAACAGACTGTTTGGATTCGGTGATACCGACTGCGCGGAAAAGCTGTGCCTAATCTGCGATGGATGCTGCTGTCCTCGGCGGGGTTGGTATTATGGAGTCTCCATATTACCCTCTTTAGCTTGCAGGGATCGAAGATTCCTCACCTATACACAGTACTCACCTCATACAGTCCAATATCATTACCTCCTCAAGAGTTGTGTGAAGATCGCACAAGTACATTATTACAAAATATATTTGACCGAGCGAGAACTTAGTTCAAGCGAAGCATCTCTGCTTCAATTTAGACAAAAATGCTTATATCTATGGTATGGCCGGTTGTTCTCCTCTACATGACGCATTTCTCAACCGATTCTCACGAAATTTTGTGAGCTGTTAAGTCTATAATTCTTCACTTACGATTCAGTTTATGGATTTTTTTCAAAATGACGGAGATATACAACAATTATAAGGTGTTGAAAGTATGGACGCCTGCGCTTGATGCGTATCAGGATATTGCCATTAAGGCAATATCCTGATACGCACGTCTGTGATAGTTTTCTGAAAGTAATAGACTCTCTCTCTCTCTCTCTCTCATATAATCAATTCATTATCGTACATGTTTTTGTAGCCCGTATATTAATTCGAGATAATTACAATACCAAGTATGTAAAAATATTGTATTTTTACTACTTACCTTCCTATTTCTGATACCTTCGCTGGGGCCCGCGTGTCATTGACTTTCTTGAACATAAGTCAAAAATAATTTATTATTTACATTACATATCTAGATTTTTGAATTTCTTGACCCATTCTCCCATTAGCATGCGCCACTGCGCAATTGAATAAAGGTTCACTAACCTTTATTCAATTCTAAGCTATGCAAGGGCAGAATCGCGAGGTCTACAGCTCTGAGAGCCACTAGTTTAGCATAGCCGATTGTCTATCTATATAAAAGGAAAACATAAAATGTGTAATTTTCAAAACGGAACCCTATTAATGAAGTGAAAACACAGTCTGTCCATCTGTCCGCATGTCACAGGTCATTTGCTTATAAACGGAACCAGTTATCAATAACTATAGAGTTATATAAAAAATATATCTCTATTAAAACAAATCAGGAACACAAAATTAAGGCTCCAAAGGGCAAGCTCAGGTTGCTCAGGCATCCGGCGCAAAATCAAAGGACGCGGGTTCGATTCCCGCCCGGGGCATACAATTTTGTGTTCCAATAATTTGTAAAATACAAAACGAATCAGCTAATGTAATATCAATAATTGAATGCCAGCCCAACGGTAGGTATCAATTTTACCTAATACAGAAGCAATTCCATAGCTCTTTGTAAAAGCGTATATCTAGCGGAATTATTCGAAACAATAAAAAAAATCGTATGTCAAAACTTTATCCGCTCAAAAGAGGTCTATACAAACAAACAAGTTTTAGAAACACGCACTGTACATTTAATTGAATTTACGTGTCAGGTTCAATTGGTCCGCCCCCTTTTTACTTGCGCGTATATGTACAGATGCATTTTACTAGCCAATGAAAACAAAAAACCAATAAACTTACAAATTATTGGAGTAAATTATTTATGATTTTCGCTTAGTACGCGGTAGTGCTTGTAATCATAATATTTAGTAATACAAAAAACCAAGTTTTTGTTTTTACCATAGACAAAAGTTACGTGTGTTTCGGAAAAAAACACTTACAGTAGTGCCTTTAGACTGCACTACACTAGACAGCCACTGCAAGACATAAATATTTTAAAAGGTATGTTTTGTTTACCCATTAATGTTTCTCCCTATATCTATTGCTTTGTGGCAAAATAACTAACGCAGCAATAGTACCAACCATGTCTGAAACACCTGGTGAAATATCATAACTACCAACCGAATGTTAAAAAAAAGCAATGAATATAGATAACAATGGAATAAGTAAATAATAGATATAATGGCCAGAATAACAATAGAATCAGTAAATACTGCGAACTAATAACTCTTAGGTCGAGCGTAAGTCTTGTAACTCGAGCTACCTGCGAGGGAGATGCCAACAAACTTCGCCGAAATACGATATCATAATAAAGTTTCTTTCGATGATCTTGTATGTTTAATAATTTATAGGTACCTTATAAAATTGTGACTTAAATATATGAACAACATTTCTTTGCGTTTTTCAATCGAAGTAAATATTAGATATGTAACGCTCTTGTGCTATTACCATAGAGAAAGGATAAGTCTTTTCTCTATACTATTACAGACTTCTTTATGTACAAGTACGCAATACGCATGCATAACTCCCCACAGGATTGATTTTTAAGATTCGTTGGATGTAGTTGAGCATGCTGCAGAGGTATAAAATAATAAGTTGGTATCATTTAATATCGATAAAATTTTCAGTTTTTCAGAAATACCTGAAATGTCAAAACGCCTCAATTAAATTGTATCATTTCCGTATGTCTAAATAATGTATTATTAGTAGTGTACAATTATGTTGCAGATTTTGGAAGCGCTTTCTTCCAAAATGTACAGTGTTCACCTAAAGAGCTCTTATTTTGCTTCGTTATTGCTATGCGCTGTATATTAGACGTTAGTATGGCTGTATGTAGCCAAGTTTTGTACCATTAATCATCATGGTGGTGCTGTGATAAATTAGGACAGAATTGGTTTAGTAGCGGCGTGAGGTTGAGTGAAAAATTATCTTGGACATTGCTAGTGAATGTAGTTATTGTATTTTTTATAAAGAATGAATCACGCACTTTGTCCAGGATGGTAGAAAGACATTCTTCATCCACACCCGTTTGTTGACAATACAATGAAAATACTACACAGTGCAATGATTGTAAAAACTAGATTTCGGTACTTTACCGACTACGTGACCGACGCTAGCTCTCTTAGAGAATGCTCTCATTGGGAACTGCCAAGCTACCGTTGACGGATGGTAAATATGGTTTATGTAACTTATCAACAGAGAGAACGTGCATTAAAACTTTCCTTAACTTGTCAAACCAGTGTAGAAATGAAGAGATTTTAAACCAAATTGTGAGATGTTTCAAAAAGTAGATATCAATGATATACTACCACTGTTTACACGCTTTGGTCCATTTTTTTATTTTTTTTTATGCCTGATAGGTTAGCAGTTGTTAGCCCACTATCTCACCTGATGGTAAGTGATGATGTGGTCGAAGGTGTTGTTCAGGCTAACCTAGAATTACTGGTTCTCAGGGACAACTGCCGGAACACACCGTTAGGTGCTTGATTTTCAACTTGAGGGTGGTAGCTAGCGAGCTAGCCATTTTTTCCACGAAAAAAAAATGTCATATCCTTTTTTTGTTTATATTCTTTATAACTTGATACAGAACAAAATGCCTTCCTACAGACTATGTACACCAGTTCCACATAGTCTTAGCTGAAAGTGGTTGAAAAGATCTTCGTATAAGATTTATACGAATTATATATAAAGAATATAAACAAAAAACAGATCTGTCATTTTTTTCCGTGGCAAAATAGACCAAAGCGTGGAAAAAGTGGTAGTATATCATTGATATCTACTTATGGCAGAAGATTTCTGGCAGAAATGTATAGTAATTAAAGGTAGACGCTATGATTATACTACTAGGAAATTTATGTGAGTTATATCACCGTACCTTCATAAACAGATTTGTACATACATATTATGTGGCACCTATCTTGACAATCCTTCAATCATCAAGAGACAAGCTTTTAAATGTTTTGACAATGCAGTCAAGTTATTTTATTTAAAAAATAAGCCAATCTAATGAATATTCAATGTAAGAGTTCGACGGGCAATCTAGAATTTAGATTTTTATTTATTTTGTGGCTAGGTACAGTAACTGTTTGTTCTTAGTTATATCATTTACTATACTTGGATATCATATAATCTACTATTTATTTAATGATAGCTTTCAAAATCTCTCCTTCCTCTCTGAGAACATGCGGGCTCAGTACTATTTGTATTAGTGTTATTTTGTAACAGTAACTTCTTTTTAATTAAAACAGGCCAAGTACGAGCCGGGCTTTGGTATTTACAGTTCCACATTACAACAAACCGTTAATTATCGTTCAGAGTTAAATAGATAATAGTAAATAATAACCATATATCAGATTCTTACATAGTTCAGTTCTTGAGAAAGACCTGTAATATGATCTAAATTGATATTGTTCTTCATTCATTTACGTACACTGAGCTGTATTCCGCATACTAGGTTACAAGATTATTTTTCGTCCAACTGTACCTGTTTCGGGGCACCTATAAACAAACAACATTATTCCATTACCAATAATCATTTTACATTTTGCTGTTTCCTATATATTTTCCTGAAGAGCACCCAAGTCGTCACGTAGCAATGAAACTGCCAAGAAATAGCCAGTAAATATATATTTTTATTATTTTTTCCTTCTATTCTCTCGTGTCTTCAGGTAGGTAAATGAAATTTTTAGCAAAACTCTAAGATAGATAGATAGATAGAAAACTCTTTATTGTTACACCACTTTAGAAATATAAAAGTTTACACATTAAATTATAATAACATAGTGTTACAATGGGCGGCCTTATCACTAAAAGTGATCTCTACCAGTCAACCTTAGGATGGAGTTGAACGAATAAAACAATAGAGGCGAGTGTAGTCCAAATACATGATCAAATTTCATAAAAACATTTTAAAATAAAACGTATTTTAGTGTAATTTCTAAACAAATATATAAAAAAATAGCATACATATAGGTTTTATAATAATTAAACAGATACAATTATAAACATATATACATATATATAAACATATACATAGCAACATACATAAATAGATAATGAATAAATAAGAATAAATTGTAATATTTTTGTAACTCAAGGAAAAAATATTGACGGTATGTTATAGTCTGGGTTATACAAAACTGACGAAACTAACTCGTATATTTTCTTGGTTTTTGTCTACTTATATATATACTATTAGACATACATATTATATACATGCATGTTCAATATTGAAAGTTATTTTTATATCAATACATAGAAAGATTTCAGCAGTGATTTAATTAACAATAACAGTATTTTGAAACCAAGTATCGAAAATATCCAAGATTTGTTTGATTGAATTATCTAAGCCATTTTCTTCCACACAAAGTATGAATACCAAAGCTGAGTTAACTGACTGGTTAATACTATACGTAAAAAAACATAGCAAAATAGAGCTTAACTTAATTTTTTCAAGCTTTCACATCAATGAAACAAAGTCACGAGGGTTAGCAAATTTCAGTTAAACTACACAAGTAAAACCAGTCAATATAGATTAAGGAGATTAAACAACTAATAACAAAATGTCATCAAACAAATTTCCCTAGAGTAAAAAATATATAATTGAAAATTACTTTGTTTTATCAAGTAATCTAAATGTCCATTCATGGGTTCAATTTCAGTTAAATGTTATTTCTTATTATAGTTTGAAATTTTCAACAAAGCAGTTATGAGTACGGATACGATGAATTGTTTATCAAATTTAATTGTTGTAGAAAATTTATTTTGCATAAATCGCTCGTATCTTATCGACAATGGAAAAATGAGAATGATTGGAAATTCGATCTTCTTTATAACATCAATAATATTGATAGGGATCTGTGTAAATTATATGTTAACGGAAAATGTTAGCTTGGCATCTCAAATGTTTTTAGGATTTTTAGCAGTTGATTTGATGGATCTAGTTATCACAGCTAGAGTTAGAAGATTTTCCTTTGATGCCTTAAAAAGGCTCGATGCGAAATGTGGTGTTAACGATGGCTACTTATCAATGTTATCTATGAATGCAACTAAATACACATTTCTTACATGTTTCTCTGCAGTCGTGGATCTTATTGGTTTGAAAATAATTAATACAAATTTAAGTGAAGTTTTGATATATTGGGTAATATATTCTGCTCAAGATGCTGAGTTAATTTTCTTTAGTATGATTGTGGAAGCTATTAATTTGAGATTAGCAAAATTAAAGGACATTTCGCCGGTTCTTGGATCAAAAGTGTACAGACATGTGCTGGTTACTACTGCTCTTTTGAATGAAGAGTTTACACCAAGGGTAAGTTGCGTAATGGTTAAGGTAATATTGGTTTTTGAATGTGAGATATGTAAATTGGTTTAATAATGCTTATTCAACGAAAGTATAAAGCATATTTACATACCGGTCATGATATATCAACCCGAAGATTAGAACAAGTGGAAAACAGCAATCTGTAAAACTATTGACAATTCTTGAAAGTGAATGAGAGAACTATTGAAGTAAGAACTCTATGGCACCAAAATAATTCAAAGATGTATCAAAAGCCATTCAGTAAAAACAATTATAAAAGAAGCAATATCCGGTAAATATTACGCGAGTCCTAGCCGGTTACTAAATAATAATAATAAAAGAAGTGAGATGGAGTGAAAAAATCCTTCTCCCATGATTGTTTAAATGTAAAGGTATTATGTTTGCACTACATTATATTTCTTGTCATATATGCACTCACACCTTAGATCGAGAATGTACGGGAGTTAATAGGTCAATGTATTTTTTTCAGTTATTGCTTTTGCTAGCTGTCATTTTGGGAACTACAGTCATATATTCCAGCGTGGTTATGCTATCTCTCACAGATACAGTAAGATGTTTTTGATATTTTAAAATTGTTAAAATTGAACTAGTTGTTCACTTCTCCATACAAATGTCGAAGGTTCCTTACTCTTTCATTTGAGATTTTAAGTACAACACTAACTATGATATCGATTTCTCTCTTCATTATTTAGGCTTGTATTGTAGCACAATTTAAAAAGATAATTATTTTAAGAGTTGGTACCATCGAAATATTTTCATATACATCGTCATATTATCTTTTTAAAAGTTTGTAGCCTAAAATCCTACACAATGGAGAGATCAATCGATATAATGCTGAGTTCTGGACGTAAAACCACAAATAAGGGTGTAATCACCCTTCCGTTCATCTGGAACAGAGTCAGACCAGTACTCTGTTAAATTTAGGTTGTCCACTTTTATATGTAGTGATGAAACAGACAGTAAATCTCATTTGATTAGTAATTTTACAGGATACAGTGCCCTTCAAACCTAAATAGTATAATATCAATTGTTTTATTGCTTGCTTAGAAACATAATATTGACCACTTAAAC
Source organism: Plagodis dolabraria (assembly GCA_963854805.1). Classification (NCBI taxonomy): domain Eukaryota; kingdom Metazoa; phylum Arthropoda; class Insecta; order Lepidoptera; family Geometridae; genus Plagodis; species Plagodis dolabraria. The sequence goes on along the minus strand of OY978459.1, from coordinate 1,584,458 downwards.
AATTTCCGCTGACAAAATCTGATACTGAGATTTTGTTAATTGTATTAATCAGAAAACAGTTAAATTCGTTTGAAGTTTCAGTTCACTGTACTGATATATGATCTCATATGTAAGGAGAGTCTATGAAAATTTCATAAAAAATATATATATAATGATACTATGTCGACAGGGTGTATATCTGCTAGTGTATCTGCTGTGGCGGGAATCCAAGGTGTTTTTTTGCCTCTGGAGGGTCTGCTACGCTTCATCGAAGTGCGAGAGAATCTGTCAGCAGCTGGTCTTTCAACTAGCAAAGACAATGGCTCTAGATCCTAGCTTCGATAAAGGTAATAGGTGCTTTTTGTTTGTTCAATCCATATCACCACTATCTCACCTACCTACTGGTTACATATTACATCTTTTTCCATCCGAATTAAAACCGTTTAATGTTCAGACTTATAACAACCCAGCATCTTCGTCGAGCTCAGAAACTATTTAAACAATTGTGGAAATTATCGCAAGTCATCAATCATTTTAAGTAAGTTTAATATGTTCTGCAATAGACATTCCTTCTTCTGTAGTTCAATAAACTTGTCGTTTTGTGCGAAATATTTGATAATCCCATCGTCTATTAAAACTGTGGAAACCAGATGATAACGGGATATTCAACGAATCTCTTAGATTTTAATCACTCTCATATTCGACAACCACTCTCCTAGTTGACGTTTTAGGTCTGACACTAAGCATGATTTCGATTTATATCTTCGTTATCGATACTTGTAATCACATTGTTACACATTTGTAAAAGTGTTTAACCATTTTAAAACTGTAAGCATAGAAAATTTTTTGAAAGAAATATTTCATTTGAATAAGATATATTGAGTTTTAGTGTTCCAATATTTCTTGATATTTAATTAAGGTATATATGACATTGATATTTATGGAAGATAAATACGCAGTAAATACTTAGTACTATCAAGTGTTTAATTGTGATGATGGTATGGCGTGTTTGGGGAGTTTTTTCATTCATCACATCAACCGGAACGTCCACCGATGAACAAGGTCTCCCCATTTGCTATAATCCCCATGCTTGGCAGACGTCTTGGATATTTGGAGGGAGAGATAACGAATGTAAATTCAAAGCTGTTGAAAATAAGGTGCCAATTTTTATAACCAAAGTGTACAGAGATACTACAGTTAAGGATATTTCGGACTATATATATCGAAAAACTAAGGAAATGGTAACTTTGGAAAAAATCACGTTCAAACTAGAAAAAGACTATAACGCCTACACATTTTTTGTATCAGAGAACAAATTATCGACGTTTCTGGATGACAAACTATGGCCACAGTTTTATACATTTTAAGCCAAAGAAAGTGAACAGTGATATGACAACCACCGTAGCCGGTCCTAAGAAACTTAAATGATGACTACATGTAAACTAGTAAGTTTCAACTGCAAAAGTGTAAAAACGTTCCGTGGAAATTGTGAGACAATTGTGAGGTATATCTGACATAATTATGTCAGATATACCATTACAGGAAACCTGGTTACTGCCAGACGACATCAATCATCTGAGATGCATTCATGATGATTATGCTAGTACGGGAACATCGAGCTGACTGCCGGTATGCTACGAGGACGTCTGTTTGGGGGAGTGGCACTGCTTTGGCGAAAGAGTGTTTTTCCGAATGTATCGGTTGTGCAATGTGACAACGAGCGCGTGTGTGCCGTTAAGATTATTTTAGAACAAATATCTTTTCTAGTGTTCAGTATATGCCTACTGACAAAAAAGAGAACCTAATGGGATTCACTGATTGTCTCAGTGTGGTGAGTGCAATTATAAATAGTGAGGATGTCGAATCCGCTTATGTACTTGGTGATTTTAACGCTCATCCAAGTGCACCTTTTTATAGAGAATTAGAATGTGTTTGTTTTGATTTACAGTGGACTTGTGCAGATGTTGAGGTATATAGTTACATAAGTGAAGCCAATGGATCTAGAAGCTGGTTAGATCATTGTGCTGTGACGAAGTCCGTTTTGCAAACTATTGTAAATATACAGGTGAAGCAGGACTACCTAAGTATTCATGACAACCAATTTGGTTTTAAAGCAGGTTTATCAACTGAAACAGCTATTTTGTGTCTGAAACAAACTTTAAAGTGTTATATTTCTAAATATTATGATTAGAAGCACTACCACGTACTAAGCGAAAATCATAAATTTACAAATTGTTGCACCGCGCACCGTCCCCTATGACGGTTTAAGAAATACGATTGGAGCACAAAATTTCGGCGACCCAGCCGACCCCCGGTAGCTTAGAAGATAAAGCATCCGGCGCGAAATCGGAAGGTCGCGGGTTCAATTCCCGCCCGGGGCAAAACATTTTGTGCTCCAATAATTTGTAAATTTAAAGGGTTATGCTTGTCGAAAAACGCCTATTTACGCCTGCTATCTTCACTTGGCGAAGTCTTTTGATCTGGTGTACTATGATATTCTTTGGCAAAAACTGGAAAACATTTCAATGCCACCCGAAATTGTACAAATTTTCAAATATTGGCACAAACACCAGGTCAATGTCGTTAGATGGTCGACTGCATATTCAGGCCCATACAGGTTGGAGTGCGGGGTGAGGCAAGGAGGGTTGACATCACCGAAGCTCTTCAACCTGTAAGTGAACGCGTTAATAGAGGTGCTTAGCAGCACACATGTCGGCTGTCATATTGACGGAGTCAGTATCAATAACATAAGCAATGAGGCTCAGCTGCACTTGTCCGATATGTCATTAGCTTCACTGTCACTGTACAGCCCTACACCGCACATAACAGTGACAGTGACAGTGAAGCCAATGACATATCGGACAATTTGACAAGTGCAGCTGAGCCGGGAAAGACAGCGCCATCGTTACGTCAGTTACGTGCTGAAGCCCACGCTCGCCGCTTCGCGCAACCGTGACTCCCAGACGAAGGGCTACAATATAGCCCGAAACTGGTCGGAATCTATACGGTAAATATTACGTCCCAGTCGGGTGCCTATTTAGATAATTTATTGTACTAACAAATCATGAAATCTGCAATACTAACAGTTGAAGCCATAATATTTAACATAAGCCTCCATTGAAGTCGCAGTGCTTGGGAAGGTTTGACCAAACATTTACTCGTATAAGCAGCGTTCAAGAGTCAGTACTTTCGCACAAGTAATTTGCAAGTTTTGCGTCAAAGTTCAGGCTTTGTGCATTATTCCTAGACCTTTTATGGATAGTGTTCAGAACTTGTCGCTAGATGTTAATTAATTTGTAGTTAGTCGTTATATTTATGAGCATAAGTTTGCGGCTGTTCATAAATGCCTGATATTTTTTTTTCTTTAATTATTTATTACAATACTGAGGTATTGTAATGTATAAATGTATAGTACATTTTCGCACCTGTTATATCTGTATTCTTTTAAAGGTGCATAAAAACGTGTTTTTATCTACATTAATGCTTGTTAACATTTTTTAAATATGAAATAATAACTATACTTAAATTTAGTTTGATTACTTTGGGGCGTGTAGTTGAGCTTTAATTGGAAGTCAAAATTCTAATGATATAGAGTAAATGAGGATGAAGTGACAAAAATCGAGAAAGTTATGTTAAGATGGTTTGGACAACTGATAATTAATATATGTCTTCTAAACCGTCTGCCCCACAGGCAAGAATCCCCAAGGCTACAAGGCTGTGCATCGCTGGTACTCCACAATCCTTGTTGAGAAGCCTCGTTTTGTCAGCGGTTCCATCCTATCTATTGGACTTAGTGTGCCCTTACATCTGCTAGATTTGAGCGTCAACTACGTACTGATCATTGTTCAGGTACGCAATTGTATTCAAACCGAAGCCAAGTAATACCCTTTCCGTTAAATAATAGTATGTTATGATAAAAGTGAGCTAAGTTGCTCGTTATACACGAGGCTGTAGGTTGCAGATACATACGCACTTTTTCAACACCCTTGCGAGGAAAAAAAATATTGCACAAATGTGATACAAACAACATACGAAAATTATGGAAAATAGCGCGCAAGTTTTTTTTTTTGCGCGCGGCACATTTGTAGTTATTGATAACATATAAACCTCTTTGTTGTTACAAATCTGTATTACCCTGTTAAATGGAAAATGCTCTCTTTACTCGCATATAATTTGTAGTTAGTAACTAACTTAACTTTGCAGGGATAAATTACCCGGTTAAATTGAAAATGCTCTGTTTACTCGCATATAATTTGCAGTTAGGTACTAACTTAACGCTGTAGGGATAATTATAATACACACTAGTGTATAATATTATTATGCACGAGGGTGTTATAGTTCGGTATATGGCCCTAAGAATGATATAATAAAGTTTGCGTTACGAACAAGGGTGTTGAAAAGCATATTTACGCTCGTATTTATAATTTTAAACTAACAATTTTGTTGTTGTTATTGATTCATGTGAATAAGCATCCTTCTCATTAGTTTTGTCCCATTTGGTATTCTACCCAGTACATTTACGAGGTGTGGCATGAAGACGGTTGAACGAGGAGGTTTGAAGTAGTAATACCTCATGAGTACTTGCCTGTGAGGTGCTGGGCTAGTTACTCCCCTCCCAATCCCCCCAACAGCTCTGTATCCATCCTGTCTGAGTCGTAACTGCCATCTTACACTGCGACGCCTAAGACACCTGCCACAAGAGCTCATTATCAAAAAAAAACTGTGAAATATGTGAAAAATAATATAGCTTGCCCTGTGGGTTGCCGGGTCAGAATTGCACATTCCCATATCAACCCATGGGTGTCGTAAGAGGCGACTAAAGGAAAAATACTGGAAGGTGGGCAGCAGCGCCTTCTAAAGAACTGCCAACATACACTGCGATCCCCAAGACGCATGCTAAGCGTGTGGATTATGGCAAATACCCCCTTGATAGGGGAAGCTGTGTTCAGCAGTGGACCATCCGGCTGTTACAGTACAGATCTCAATGTAAAGCCGACCATAAACAAGAATAGCGATATCTTCGCCCACACCATCACTTTTTAAAATAGAGTATATAAGAAGTATTTAAAATAGAGTTTAAAATATAGCATATCAGCAGTAAAAATACTTAAATAGTATATGCTTATTTTCAGTTTTATGTTGCGTATAACTGAGAAGTTGAAGAAAACAAAGTAAATAGTTTATAAAATATAGGAGTGCACTCAGACACGTCAGCATATTATTTCAAAGCACGCATATTGCATCAAGAGCCAGCTACAATGATGTCATTTATTCGCGGGTGTTGTGGATAACAATGATGCTGAAACGATGAATACGAGATGATGGCAAGAGGTTTTCAACGCACCTGTTCGCTGTCAAGATGGAGTCTTCTGTAGATATACGCATGCTTTTTACTGGGTGATTTTAGCCTTTATTTCATTCAGTAGTAATCAATAAGACCACTTAGCATAAATTACATTTACTTATGGCTTTAATTGGCGCTGCCTTTGCCTGTGAATCTTCTCTCAGGGTTATATATTGCCTGGTAAAACATCGTATGAAAATATGTTTGATAAAGTAATATTATATTCTGTTTTGAGTGCTAATGTTGTTTCTATCACTTTCAGCACATGAAATCCCATTGTAGTGCAAACTTGGCGAATACAGTATGGGAATATGGTACTGTACCTACATATTGCTTCATTTTCAATTTGAATATCTATTTAGGTATAAATGGTTATCAAGAAGGAAAAGTGTACTATTTGATTAGCGGGTTATCTATAAAGATCTTTCTTTTCAGTTAACCAATTTTGATGATGAGTTATCCAAAAAGAAAAAAATACTGATTGATTTCCAGGTTATCAATAAGGAGCGATTCCTTTCTCTAAACTGAGTAGATTTTCTTTATACTAAACTGAGTAGAAATTCAAATTCAAATTATTTTTATTGCATTAACACAGGTTATATACAAAAAATGGTCTTATAAATTGGGTGAGCGCTGTGGTATACCATTAAGGTGTGCAACATATCATATTTTTGACTATAGTAAATTATATTATACAATATTAACTTCAATCATATTTTATGGAAATTACAATAATTAAATGAAATAAAAGGATATTGATATTGTGTCAGTGAAATATAAATAGAAAATAATAATAATAATATGTCAAAATGTATCATTTAAAAAGTCATTTATTGTGTAGTAGCATTTTGCAGTCAGTATATTTTTCAATGTCCTTTTAAATAAATTATGATTCATATCTATACTTATAATAAAACTGTAACAGATCCAATTCTGTACATAGCAGATATTTTGAAAAAAAAAAATGTACAGTACTCTGTAGCTGATACTGATGCCGAAACTATATTTTTTTTTATTTTTGTCTGTCTGTCTGTCTGTCTGTCTGTCTGTCTGTATCCCGGCCGCGTATCACTCCAAAACTACTGAATGGATTTCAATGAAACTTAGCATGATTGGAGTTCATACTACAAGGTAGGATAATTTAGCTTTTTATCCCGAAATTCAGCATGGTTCCCTTGGGAGAGGGGATGAAAGTCAAAATATACACTTAGTTGTAATTTATTAACGCGTAGTCCGATTTCAGACGTTCTTTTTAGGGTTCCGTACCCAAAGGGTAAAAACGGTCTGTCCCGCTGTCCGTCCGTCCGTCTGTCCGTCCATCCGTCCGTCCGTCTGTCACCAGACTGTATCTCAAGAACGGTGATAGCTAGACAGTTGAAATTTTCACAGATGATGTATTTCTGTTGCCGCTATAACAACAAATACAAAAAGTTAGCCAAGTGCGAGTTGGACTCGATCACGTTAAAACAAAAAAAGGTTAAAATATGAAGTCTAGCGATGTATAGCTAATGGTACGGAACCCTTCGTGCGCGAGTCCGACTCTCACTTGGCCGATTTTTTTATTAGAATAGTGGTACTTTAAAATTTATTCCGTAAATATTTCAAAGTCATCGGATTTGAAGTTCGTATAGGTATAATAGATAGGTCTGTAGTCGGACCTCTCCAAAAGACTGATTTTTCAAACGATAAAACACAGTTTTTTTATTACGATAAGCACAACTTCCCTACGTATATTTTTCATAACATGCAATGCTCTAATCAGTCTAATCTATACCTATAACAGGTTGCAGAAGGCGGGTAGGGAAGCGTGAGGGGTAAGACGCTTACATTTATCTATTTATACTTATAATAAAACTGTAACAGGTCCAATTCTGTACATTGCAGATATTTTGAAAATATGTTTTGAGAGCAATCTGAAGCTGATACTGATTTCATACGTTCTTTTCAGGGTTCCGTACCCAAAGCGTAAAAACGCGACCCTATTACTGAGATTTCGCTGTCCGTCCGTCCATCCGTCCGTCCGTCTATCACCAGGCTGTATCTCAAGAACGGTGATAGCTAGACAGTTGAAATTTTCAAAGATGAAGTGCGAGTCGGACTCGCGCACGTTAAAACAAAAAAACCGACCAAATGCGAATGGGACTCGCGCACGAAGGGTTCCGTACCATTATCTGAAATTTTATTGCATGGGTGCCCCCTTAATTATTTATTCTAATTTAATTAATTATATTTAAAGAAAACATAAAACTAAATATTCTGTGAATAGTTAAAGCGTCACAGTATTGAGCAAGAAACGGTAAAAAAATCAAGGTTGTTGTATGGGGGTACCTTAAATATTTATTTTATTGTTAGTATTGTTGTTATAACGGCTATAAAAATACATCATCTGTGAAAATTTCAACTGTCTAGCTATCACCGTTCTTGAGATACAGCCTGGTGACAGGCGGATGGACGGACGGACGGACGGACAGCGAAGTCTTAGTAATAGGGTCCCGCTATTACCCTTTGGGTACGGAACCCTAAAAAGGTTAAAATATGAAGTCTAATGTTGTATAGCTAATGGTACGGAACCCTTCGTGCGCGAGTCCGACTCGCACTTGGCCGATTTTTTTAATTAGAATAGTGGTGCTTTAAAATTATCACGTAAATATTTCAAAGTCATCGGATTTGAAGTTCAGAAATTACAGACATCACAACCTAAATATTACGTTCCAAATAACTTGACACCCCGAATGTATAGGAACCTTTGAACGTATGGCTCATCTTAAGCTGGCGTTTGCACTTTATCGTATAGGTATAATAGATAGGTCTGTAGTCGGACCTCTCCAAAGGACTGATTTTTCAAACGATAAAACACGGTTTTTTTATTACGATAAGCACAACTTCCCTACGTATATTTTTCATAACATGCAATGCTCTAATCAGTCTAATCTATACCTATAACAGTTTGCAGAAGGCGGGTAGGGAAGCGCGAAGGGTAAGACGCTTAAATTTATCTATTTATACTTATAATAAAACTGTAACAGGTCCAATTCTGTACATTGCAGATATTTTGAAAATATGTTTTGAGAGCAATCTGATGCAAAAACTGTTTTTTTTTTCTGGCTGTCTGTTTGTATCCCGGCCTCGCATCACTCCAAAACTACTGAATGGATTTGGATGAAACTTAGCACGATTCGAGTTCATACTACGAATACTTTTATCAAGAAATTCAGTACGGTTCTATTGGGAAAGGGGATGAAAGTCAAAATGTACATTTAGTTGTAATTTATTAACGCGTTTTCCGAGTTCAATCATTCTTTTTTTGTTACAATAGTGGTTATTTAATTATTTTCCCGTAAATATTTCAAAGTCCTCAGTTTTGCAGTTCAGAAATTACAGATATCACAAACTAAATATTTCGTTTTAAATAACTTGGACCGCGGAACGTTGAGAAATCCTTGAACGTACGGCTCATCTTAAGCCCACAGGCAGCCCGGAACCCCACGGGAAGCCTGACACCCCACGGACAGACCGGCTCCCCACGGGCAGCCCGGCGCCCTACGGGCAGCACGGCACCCTTATTTAGTTTTGCAAGCTTGCTACGATAAAACTCTAAAATGTGGTACATTCACCACAATCAGTTTTTTAAACAACATATCTTTCTTTTGACGGATACATTTCGGAGACTGCGCAATGAAAGTGCACAATGTTGTCTTAGGTTTTCGCGATTGTTACACTTAGTAATTAAACAACTTTAAACGGTTTAAATCGCATATATTTATCATTATTTTTGTCCCGACGTTTCAAACACTTTGTAGTGATCGTGGTGACGGGGTGACTGTCGGGACAAAAATAATGACAAATATACGTGATTTAATCCGTTTAAAGTTGGAAGTGCACAACTTTAGTAGACGGTTATACAAGGGTCGAAAGGAATTGGTAACTTTCAGCCGCGGTCAGCTCTCTACTTTTCATATCGAATTTAAAGAAAGTAAATAAAGTAGCTTTTCTAAAAATTATTCATTGATAAAATAAGATACTTACTAAAAATTTATTGAGAGGTTTGAACTATTTGTGAAATTTTACGTAAAATTTTGTTTGGAATATTTTCGGGCGGCTATAGCCCGAATAAGAATCTCTCTGCTTTTCACTACTAATATAAGGAATAACGATATAAATATATTATGTTTTTTTATATTAATTATTTTGATTTCAATAACATGAGCAGTATATTTTTAAAATTAATGCGGCTATAGTCCAAGTAGGAATCGATGACTTACATCCGTGTTAAACACTCTACTTTTCATTTAAAATATGAGGAGGGTAAAAAATTTTAGTTTTTCTAAATATTTACTAAAAATAATAAACATGAGTAGAAGATACAAAGATACACTAGGAGTTAGAACAATGAAATTTAGGGAAAGGTTTAATTTTTTTTTAACCTACACTTTTTACCTTATATTTAGTTACTACCCTGCCAAACATATTTGTTGTTGTTATTAATTGTTTTACAACAACAGAATAATTTACAACGAAAAAATCTTACACATATAACTTTGTTTACACCATTGTTTTTCCCGGCCTTAGGTGGGAAAGAGCGTCTCCCACCCGCTACTCAGATCAAACAAACACTACTTTCCGAGAATGAGAAATAAAAAAAAACTATCTACCGTCAAACAAACAGCCGTTTTAAAATCGAAATTCTAAAGAAACGCACAAGGTACTTTGCTTCAACATTTATTGTGCGAACCGGGAAAGAACTCTCTGAGTTACACTGTCTTCTGGAAAATACAACCCGGGAGTTTTGAAATCCAAAGTAGAAAGCTCCATTCTGAGCTATGGTTTACTATAAGAGTGCTTCACCGCAGACCACAGTGTTGCTTAATATGAGATAAACAGTGCACAAATGTGAATAATTAGTGTGCAGGTACGGCAATCGCGAACGAAGTCGCGGGTACAGCTAGTCTCTAATATATTTTGGTACTTTATTATAAATATTAGGTGCCATTCCTAATATCCCTTTGCGCAACATCTTGCTTTTGCCTGGATATATAGACAATTTTAAATTATCTCGTCTATTACGCGTGACGGCATCTGATTCTTTTAAGAATAAATCAGGATTGGTTCTTACAAACATTGCTACTTCAAAAATGTAAAGTGACGGAAGTGTCAGAATTTTATATTTTTTAAAATATGGTTGACAGCTATCAATTGTTTTTAAGCCGAACATGGATCGTACGCAACGCTTCTGTGCCTTAAATACTAACTCATTATCAGTAAAGTTGCCCCAAAATACCATACCTCAGCACAGAACCCGCTAAACCGTGATAAGCTGTAAGCAAAGCAGTTTCATCGACTGTTGGAGCTAATTTAAATAGAGCATATGCCGAACTACTTATTTTTCTGCAGAGTGCTTCTATATGTGCCTTCCAGTTAAGTCGTTTGTCAATGGTCATCCCTAAAAACTTAGCAGTGTCAACTTCACATATTGTGTCATCTTTGTTTTTTACCAAAATGTCAGTTTTTTCTGGCGGCCTTTGATTAAAATGAATTATTTGAGTCTTATTTAAATTAATCTTCAAGTTATTAATGTCAAGCCATGAAATTATTAAAGATAAAGATTTATTTATGTCAGATTCGTACAGTTATTTTATTTTACAGTCAATTATTACAGTGCTATCATCAGCAAATAGCGTCATTGGATAGTTAATAGCTTTGGGAAGGTGTAACCTGGCTAAGGCCAGGTACAATAAATTATACAAATTATTAGAATAAAATTACTTAGAATTGAAGAGCAGCGCCATCTGCTCAAGCCGCAACGCACTAAATGATAGGAATGACTGTTAGCTATCACACTGTCTGCACACCTCACTGTAGTACCGATCGTGACTAAAATCATTTAGTACTTCACTAAACCTATAGAGGTCGCAATAATAAGTACGTACCGTCACCAACTTCAAGTTGAGCGAACTTCAGACTAAAGCCAGAGGACAAAACTTCCGGTTGTTTAGCAAAAATTTCAAAGTAATAAAGCCTCCCATTGGCTCTGATCATCATAAACGATTTAGCAGCGAAGCATTACCTTATTTGGTAATGCTTTGAGGACCAAACTTCCGGTAGACTCAAGGTGGCTTCAATGAGAGAGTGCTTCGTCACTTGTTACGAGCCAACCGGACAGTGAAGAGCTAAAGAAATAGTTACTAAATTCTCTTTACTATAATTTAATACAAAAGCTTTCAAAGTTTCTGCCCCGTTCTAGGGTGAGTGGTAGCTTTAAGACGTGTATTCTGTGATCTAGCCAATTAATACTTTGATATTCTAACCTAACTTTTTGCAACATAGTTGTGTAAATTAACAGTGCTAAATACTTCTATATCTGTTCTTATTAGTGTCTGTTTGTAACCTTATTTCATTTACCATGTGCTTGAATTAATCAGTGAGTAAGCTCTTAAAGCCGCCACAATGTATGAACATGTGTAAACTGGATTGCAAATACTTCTGGTATGTAACCTAATTTTAACAACCAGTGCACTCAACCATGTGACAACTATATGCTAGGAATGCTCTTCAAGCTCCTAATGCATTGTAACCTTTTTGTACCTAACCTTTTCTCTTTTTTATCCGTTCATATTATCTTCAACTTTTGTAATTTTGTAATGTCATTGTGTTTTTATATCTAGCCCTTCAGGCAACCTAGCCCTTCAGGCAACCTCATGTTTGCTGGCGAGCCACATCCAAAGGCTCTCTGCTCGTCCCCAAATGCTCAGTGGCAGGGACAGTGGACCCACCAGCTCAACGTCACACTGGACCTATTTTAACCGGAGCCACATGGCTCCGGTTAAAATAGGTCCAGGATTCCAGGGTTCCAGTAGGAGGCAGATCTCCTGGCTTCACCTCTAACCCGCTAGCTTCTGCAAGCTACAAGGACCAGCAATTTCTCTACCAACCGCTGCCACTCTAAGGTCCCACGGACCCGTCTCTACAGCATCTGGCTGGGACGACCTACCGGCGCGGCTCACAGGCTGACCTTGAGCGGAGTGCATCACAGCGCCTGCTGCTGAGCACGTGCTTCTCTACAACTACCGGAGATAAGTCCTTCAACAAGGAAGTCTACCACACGCCACCTGTCTGTAATCCACGACCCTTTCTCAATACTATTATCTTCAATATATCTCTAAATCTGTTCTCTCTTTCTTTTCTTTATGCCCCCTACTACCCACTGCTAGGTAGGAAGGTGACAAAGGTCATTGATAAATATTAAAAACAATAAAGGCCCTAATACACTGCCTTGTGGAACCCCGCATGCAATTGATCGTACATCGGACCTATAGGACTCTACAAACTTAGTTTTTAAATTGACTCTACTAATTTCTGTAACTTGATTTCTTTTTTCAAGGTAAGATTTTATTAATTCCAAAACGTTGCCTCTTATACCATATGACTCTAACTTACAGATTATTATTTTTGATTGACATAGTCAAATGCTTGCGTCATATCACACAAGATAGCACATACAGGTGATGTTTTGTCTACATTTGTGACAACCGCTTTGTAAAAGTCATAAATTGCCATATTTATAGTTTTATTTTCTCTAAAACCTTTTTGCTCTCTACATAAGATCTCATTGCGCTCGAAATACCTGTTAAGTTTTAGGTATATATACTTTTCAAATATTTTGGAAAATATAGGAATGAGCGCAGTTGGTCGGTAATTTTGCATTTGGTCTCTATTTTCTTTTTTATACACTGGCTTTACGATTGATGTTTTTAAGGTACTTTCATCAACTGAGCTGAATGATCGGATAAGCCCAATTCTAACACTTCTGTCTTACACGGTTTCTTAAAATCATGTGCAAAGTTATCGATACAAGTCTTACTTACAAACCTGGTCATTTCTTTTATAGATAAATTCATGTTATAATTCAAAAGTATGCATTCAAATTCTGAAGTGATCTTATTCTGTTTTAAAATATTTATATTGAAATCACCCGCTATTATAATGTTATTATAATTCCTTCTTTTTAGCAATTCCAGGACTTTATCTAGTTTATAAAAATATATATTCAAGTATTTTGTTTTTTGATTAGATTTTGGGACTCTATAAATACATACAATAACAATTTTATACGCAACTAACTCTACTGCACAACACTCAAATATATTGGTAATTGGTAATGGAAATAGTCTTTATTTCAGGTAACTCCCTAAATTGATGTTCTTTTTTCACAAGGATACAAGCCCCTCCTCTTTTGATATTATTCCTGCTGAAACTAGCTGCTAAGCAGTAGTGAGGTAGATTTAAATATGTTTCATAACCTGCCATCATTAGGTGCTCAGTTATACATAAAATCTCCACATTAATATTATCATTTAAAAGCTCTTCAAGACTAACCATCAACAATTCCGATTTATTTATAAGTCCAGCTATGTTTTGATGTAATACATAAACATAGTTATTCAAGAAAAAGCTGCTGTACGCTATTGTCGCTGTCTTCTTTGTGCAAAGGTCTGTTATCGTCACCTTGTAATCCAATGTAATTGTGGTGATCAATTTCTAAAATAAGATAAGTCAAGTTTTCAAAAATAATCCGCAGTCCATAATTATTAATTCTACCAGAATGTCTTCGAAACATGGTATAGTCATAAGTCAATTTTTTATTTGTATCATATAAGTAAGCATGTTTATGAGTCAGCGTATCCAAATAGAGCAGATTATTAAAGTTTTGTACTTTTAAGTTATATATTTCGCTCTTTAATCCAATTTTAAAAGTCGGCGTGCAAAGTATAATATTTGTATGTTTAAATGTCCTGAAGAATTTTCCTAATATTAAAAATCAATGCGAAGCAATCTTTTGAAGTTACAAAGTCTTCCTCTCCAATCATTATTATACAGTAATCATGCATTGTAAACGACTTTAGTTTCTCATTTATACCACTGAGTAGTTGCTTTGTGCTACTGTTAGTAGTTAAATAATGGCATATCTCCGAGCTTTTGCCAACAGTGTCTTCAGCAGTAGAAATAATATTATTGTAGTTATTTGTACTTAATATGCATACTTTTTTCCGAGGCAGAGCGTGCTGCGTACCGTTAGGCGTTACTGACGATTGTTGTGTTTGTACGGGAGTAATTTGAGTGGGCTTAGCTAAATTTTGTATCGAATTGGTCTTATTATCATCATTCTGTGAATGATGTTGTGATACTGATATTTGTTTACATTTTTGTGGGCCTTTTTTAGATTTAGGGGTTAAATTTCGTTTCACAGGGGTGCAAGTACTTTTTGACAACAAGTCATTTTTACGTTTAAGGTCCACATTTTCTAATTTGAGAGTGCTATTTTCTAAAGATAGTGCTTCTATTTCACTATATGCACTTTTCAGGTTAATTTCAAGTATTTCTATGCGTTCTCTTAACTGGCAACTCATATCCAAATTGTCATCAGATAAATCAGGTGTGCCATCTAGTGTGTCCGTAACGTCATTTGTATTTTTCATTGAAGGTAAGTTACTGCGCTCACGGCGAAACGTTATGTTCTCAATAAAATTCATGTCGTTAAGTAGTTCACAACAAATCAAACAGATGTCATCAAAGTCAAAGTAGTAACAGTTTGCTTCGTTTGCTTCTCGGTTTCTACTTGTCTATGATTGAAATGTCGTTATTCTTTGTAAGATGTAAACAAACGAACCTGTTTCAATAATTACTAGTTTGCTGTTTCATGAAGTTTAGTCATATAAAGGTTATTTAACGGGCACCAGTTTATAATAATGTGGATTAATACATAATTTTTTTTTCGTCCTGGTGTAAAGTTTAGCACTGCTTTCAATAGATTTATGTTTCCTGTATAATCATGAAATCTACAACTTCTTTTGCACCACAAACACTTGCACACACGAATCACACAATTCTGGTCATTTTACGCTCGTATTTAGCCTTTAACTTGTTTATTTATTTTAATATTTTTACTTTGAACAATTATTACCCACTTGACAGCCAGTGTTGCCAGTTGCGCATTCAAGTAGATATTGAACATTGTGTTACAAATATAGGTAATTAGTGTGTTGTATTGTATTTTCGTACATTTTGCCTTCATGATGCAGGTTCTACTGATATTAAGTTATATATAATTAAGTCACCGCATTTTTTTATGAATGACCTTGCATCATTTTTTGTTGGATTATCAGTCTGATCAATTATTTTGTTTGGTACAGTAGGTATACCCTTAATTTGGGTATCATATACAGGGTTATTGGTAAAATGCTAACAACCTCTTATGCTTGCCTTCTGCTAGTGCTAATGAGAAATATTTTTTATTTTTGAAAATAAATAAATTGGATCTTTTTTCTGTTTTAAAGCAAACAAAAGTCAAGAATGCTTGCCCGGACAACACTGGACCGCGGTGTGCTCCATTTGTATAGAGTTGTGAATGTATACTTCAATCGAGCAAAGTAATAAAAAATATGAAAAAATACATTACAGGCACAAGAGACTTTTAACATCAGGTGGTCCTCGTGCTTATTCCGTCAAAAAAAAACTCAAACTGTTTGTAAGGACTAGCAAAAGTCAACCCTAAGAGGTTGTTATCATTTTTCCAATAACCCTGTATAGTCAAGAAATCAAGAAGTCAGCTTTTGCTAAAAGACCATTGGTATAACAGCATTTGCTTTTCCTATAAAGCAATACCTACATTTCAACAATGTCATATTGTCATTTTCTTTTTAAAATAGGAACATAAATATTTTTCCTTACAAAATAAGGTAATAATATTTCTTATCTTTTTGACTCACTGAAAATTATTCGAATAAGTATAAATTTTATGTCAAATAAAGCATTGGTAATATCAAAGGCCCGAAGTCTGTCATTTGCGTAACAACTCCCCCGAGGCCAATTTGACCGTTTAAATTATCCTTTAGTTTATCTGAGTTATATTCTGATAGGAAATGGGGAAATTACGTATCTATAATAATATCGCATTGTCAGAAGAAGTATTAAAATGTTTAATGAATAGATTCAGGCGTTACTTTGCGGAAATCCATATTTAATAATAAATACTTTTAAAAGTATCCTAAAAAACATTAAATAATATTTAAATAAAACACTTAAAAAAGCATAAAATTATATATCTAGTGACAATTCCGCCTAATTTTCCTGTCATCTACGTGACGTCACACGTAGTTGACTCACCGAGCGCACGATCGAGAAATCTCGATCGTGCGCCTGAAGATGCTTCGTTTAGAAGCGAAACTAGTCGGGTATTCTTCCGGTTAGGCTGCGTGATGTTTGTGACGTCACGTAGATGACAGGAAAATTAGGCGGAATTGTCACTAGATATATAATTTTATGCTTTTTTAAGTGTTTTATTTAAATATTATTTAATATTTTTTAGGATACTTTTAAAAGTATTTATTATTAAAATGTTTATTGGATTTTAAATTTTATATAAACATGTCGCAGAATCAGATCTATTTTCTTATTTATTATTTACCAATACTACACAATTTATTGTAAACAGCACTCAGTGGCTCTATATATTCTTATTGCTGCAGTACCTGCTCATAAACTGATATTCACAAGAGCATCGTAGATGTGATTTGTTTTATGGGATAGGAGGGAAAACGAGCAGGTGGGTCGCCTGGTGGTAAGCGATCACCGTCGCTCTCAAATATCTGCAACACCAGAGGTCTTGAGGATGCGTTGTTGGCCTTTAAAACTTGACTTTGTTACTATGCTTAATGCAAATGTGTGTTCTATATATTAGAGGAAAAAGTCACTAGCTGGCCATCTAAATAACACTAAAGTTATTATTTAGTAACCGGCTAGGACTCGCGTAATATTTACCGGATATTGCTCCGACCAGTTTCGAACTTCTTTGAAGTTCTTCGTCTGGGAGTCACGATTGTGCACAGCGTCGAGCGCGGGCCTCAGCACGTAACTGGCGTTGAGACGGTTGCGCCGCAGCTGTCAAAGTCCGAATTCCTCCGTCCGAACTGTCACTTCTGTCACTATCACTGTGATTGTCACTGTCGTCTTGGTAGGCAAGAGAATGTTGACACACTACACTTGTACTATCCTCTTCGCGGTTCCACCCCGATGCCGTATCACAAATGTTAAGGACTGGTATCCAGGCCGGCGGAATGTTCCACCCACGATCCCGATTAAAATTAGGGTGGCGTCTAATTTCGATGGCCTCTCGTACTTTACGCGGAACGAAAAACTTCTCTCGCGCTAGTACGGCCGTCTTATCAAAACGGAGATAGTGTGCGCCTGGGATTTGGGAATGCTCTGCCATTGCCGACCTCACGGTATCCAAGTTTTTGACACTTCTAATATGCTCTGTCACTCTAGTGGAAACATTGCGTCGAGTCTCGCCTATATACGAATTGCCGCAATCGCATGGGATCTTGTACACTCCAGGGCAGTTCAAAGTATCTTTGTCCTTAGGAGACCGGAGAAGTTGTCGCAGCTGTCCGGGTGGACGGAATACAGCCTTCATGTCAAACTTCCGTTTTAGGTAGTGCCCGATTTGGTCAGTCACCCCCTTCACGAAAGGCAAGTAAATAGGAGACCGTTCCACTTTTTGCTGCCGCTGACGTTGACTTGTACTTGCCCATTGAGTACATCTTTTCCAGTTAAAGCCGTTACTCTCTAGGACGCTCTTGACATGATAAAGTTCAGCCTCGACGTGTTGAGGGTCACCGATATGCAAGGCTCTATTTATAAGCGTTCGTGACACGGACGCCAGCTGTGACGGGTGATGGTGCGATTCTGCCTGTAGGTACCTATCCGTGTGTGTCGGCTTCCGATAAACAGTGTGAGCCAACCTGCCATTTGGCTCCCTAATGACATGAACGTCCAGAAAAGGCAGACTACCGTTTTGTTCTTCCTCAAACGTGAACGCGCTCGACGCTGTGCACAATCGTGACTCCCAGACGAAGAACTTCAAATAAGTTCGAAACTGGTCGGAGCAATATCCAGTAAATATTACGCGAGTCCTAGCCGGGTACTAAATAATAATTATGGACAAAACTCGCGACAGTTTTTTAGCTCAAATTGCTAACCGCTACGGCGCGGTAATGGTAAATAAAGTGAAGGAGTTCGTGCGGCTCAGAGTCAAACGCAAAAAACTCGAATGTGGTTTGAAATACGTAGTTCAGTGTCGTGATTGCAGTGTGATACCTACATTTACACGTATTAAACCAGTGCAGTGTATTCGGGATTGCAGTGAATTCTTCCGTGTCGCCACCTGACTAGCTGTCAACAAGTCAGGTGAGGATTCATAAAATTCTGATAAGCTTCTTTGATTCTCAACCTCGTGGTAGGAATTAAACCATAGACCCCTTACGCAACAGTCCATTACTACTGCCACTGGACTATCGTTAATTCAAAACTCCTTGAAGAAGAAGGATTTATACGCAAGAGTAGCGACCCGCCCCGGCTTCACACGGGTGGAATGCTGATATATAACATTATGTAGTATAATATTATATTATATATTGTATATTTAGTATACAACGTTTTTCAGGAGGATTTTGACCTCATTCAGTTGATATACAACGTTCACAGCTTTTTTGTCATAATTTTTTTTTATGCCTTATAGGTTAGTCTTTGACCACTATCTCACCTGATGGTAAGTGATGATGTGGTCGAAGATGTTGTTCAGGCTAACCTAGAATGACTGGATCTCAAGGACAGCTGCCGGAATACACCGTTAGATGCTTGGCGACAGATTTTCTTCTTGAAGGTGGAGCTAGCCAAGCAGGCATTCGCAAAATGCCCTACCCCCATGCAAAAGATAATAAAAATTATAATACTAATGCTTTGTATAACATCCAAAGTTATATGGTAAATATTTCTATTATATTCTATTCAAAAATGTTTTCTTTAGAGGTTACTCTCGAACTCTTTAAAGTTTATATTCTGATTGATTGATATATTCCCATTTCCTATCAGAATATAATCTTGACTTCACAATAGAAACCTCTAAAATTATCAGTGTTTGTCTAGAATATTATGCATATAATAAGGTAAAGGCACCTTATTCCGATGTATTTCGAAAAACGGTGATAATATGATGCTTATAAATTTATTTTTGCTGCAAGACCCTGTATCTATTAAATAATATATCTTTGCGTAGTAGAGTCATCAAAAGAGCGCTGTTCTGTGGAAACATTTTGAAATAAACGGTAAATATTGCGTTAGCGGCTGACCCAAACGCACGCTCCATACATTTTGGACATTAAGCACGGGAGTATCATGTTTATTTAAATAGTCTTTTATTCGTTAATTTTGTACAGTGCATTTATTTCTTTAATAGAAATATTTCATAAAATATGTCTTCAATCGAAAATAGTTAACTTCTGTGAGTTTTTCGTAGTAAAATGTAATGTGCCAAATATTAAACTCAGTTCTTTATTCCGATGTATGCCACGGAATAGCGATTTCACAGAGTCGGTTTATTTTTTTTATTTTTATATTATAAATATTTATAATATATTGAAATCTATTTACGAGTTACAATAAAACTTCGCATTACCTAACTACAACCTGTTGAAAGTGGTATATTTAGGTATTTTGTTAATTCGTTCTATGGGATATTTTAATGAGAAAATGAAAGTTTATACACAATCTATCCTAATTGTTATCAGGCATTATATATATTTAAGATAACATTGCAATTAATATTTTGTCTGTTTCTATACTATGCAAAAATCTTGTATATTTTAATACTCGGAATTAGGAAACTTTATTTTTTTGTATAAAACGTTATTCCGATGTACAGTGGGGCGCAATAAGATTCTAAATGCACCATAATACGAGGCATAAGCACAAGTAATATACATAGTGTTCACAATTGTATGCAAATTGTTACGCAGTTTATGATAATGCAAATATTAAAAATATCACTATCTGACTTTTATAATAATTACCAACTTATATTACAAACTTTATGCCTAATCCTCAAATAATGAACGTATACGAAATCATAGGCGAGCCTCTTATGGGCCTGGGTTCGATTTATTTGCCCTCATTTGATACATGGGTGGAGGATTAGATTTTTGTTACTTAATTACGCCATACCTAATGTACGGGTTGAACTTTAATTTGGTTTAAGTAGTATATGTAAGGCAACAGCATTTTTTTTATTATAATACCACGCCTTTTGATGAAGTAAAAATTTATTATAGGCAGTCCTTTTTACATAAAGTGAGAAAGCATTGCATTTTGAACACACGGAATTAGGAACCAAATACATCGGAATAAGGATTTTTGCATCGGATCAAGGTGCCTTGGACTTATTTCATATTTAGTTTAATTTTGAACACAATTTCAGACTTAATTAAACATATTTAGTATAGTATAAAAGTAAAAACAATAACACACGTGATAAAAACATTCAAACCTGCAGAAATGTACAGGAATTGCTTATTTTTTGATGTTATTTCGAGTTTTGTTGAAAATACCTCGGAAATAGGTGCCTTTACCTTATACATATAAACCATGCTCTTGAATTACTCTATTAGTTTAAAAACTGTATCAAAATCCATTACGTAGTTATAAAGATCTAAGCATACAAAGGGATAGACAGACAGTGAGAAGCGATTTTGTTTAATACTTTGTAGTGATTTACTAATTCAATACTAACAAGATTTGTTGCCAGGATAAATAACAGTAAAACATAACTTATATCAAAATATATCTTACCATATTTTGTCTTTACCATAATAAAATTACCCATAAAAATATTCCGTTATATTTGTCTGAGAACCCATCGTCTCGGGCGGGCGGCATTAAAGGCTTATTTTGAGCATTTTTCTTCATTTTCCGTAATATATTATTATGGTGACGTCAGTGGCTACCATTTGTCATATCGGGTTATGTCGGATCGGAGATGGGAATTCCCTGTTACACATATACTTAAGTTGGTAATGCTATGTGATTTTCGGTGGGTTGTGTTTTGGTCCTTCATGCTTACATCTAATAGACATTAGCCTCGGAGTTTGCGCGAGGGAGCAGCTAGTTAATTCAGCACTTATGTTTTATATACTGATATTTTATTTGCTTATATATATTATCAGATCGCCCATCTGTCCGGGGCGTGATCCCTGACTCATGATAAATAAATTTTCAGTAGCTGTCTGCAACTGTGCCCGGTAGATGGCAGTAAACTCGATTATTACATACAGTTCAATAAATATAAGACTGTTTTAAAGATATCTCTGTCTATACGAGTATTTTAGCCATGATGTCCACCGTTGAACAAAACCAATTGAGGAGGCTGCCACAATCTCCCCGATTGGCAGGCGTCTTGGGGATCACTGTGCAAGATGGCTGTTCTTCAGAAGCCACTGCTGCCCACTTCCTGGTAATATTTCCTTCTTCAGCTCTTACAACGCTCTCAGGAAAATATGCGGGGTTCTAGCTCGGCACCCCAAGGGACATTGTCAATTAGCCCCGTATTAATTTTATGTATGTTTAAGTCTAGCATCCGGAATAAACTAATAATAAATAACATGTTATTTTCCAAAACTTATTACTCTTATTAGAGCGTTTAGTCAACGCGAGGAGGATTAAAATGCTGACAATGCCAGATACTAACTGCTGAAGTATTTGTACTGCCTGTGGGCCTGCATGTTGCCTTTTTTTAGGTTGCTTAATTGCTTGCGTTGTAGTAGCTGTAGTGTTATATGTAGTTCATGGTGTGTTTTTATTCCAGGTATAAAAAACGAATACAAGCTTATTGTGTAAATTCTTGGGGCATATTATGAACTGGCTTTCCGAGCGTGGCTCCGCCCGCGCGTATGTCGGTTATCGCGCAAAAACATTAACCTCTTTTTGCGCAGTCGGATAAAAACTATCCTATATTTTTTCCCGGGTCTCAAACTATCTCTATACCAAATTTCATTCAAATTGGTCCAGTAGTTTTGGCGTGGAAGCGTAACAGGCAGACAGATAGACAGACAGAGTTACTTTCGCATTTATAATACTAGCTTTCCGGGCGCGGCTCCGCCCGCGCGTATGTCGGTTATCGCGCGAATACATTAACCTCTTTTTGCGCAGTCGGATAAAAACTATCCTATATTTTTTCCCGGGTCTCAAACTATCTCTATACCAAATTTCATTCAAATTGGTCCAGTAGTTTGGGCGTGAAAGCGTAACAGACAGACAGACAGACAGAGTTACTTTCGCATTTATAATACTAGCTTTCCGGGCGCGGCTCCGCCCGCGCGTATGTCGGTTATCGCGCGAATACATTAACCTCTTTTTGCGCAGTCGGATAAAAACTATCCTATATTTTTTCCCGGGTCTCAAACTATCTCTATACCAAATTTCATTCAAATTGGTCCAGTAGTTTGGGCGTGAAAGCGTAACAGACAGACAGACAGACAGAGTTACTTTCGCATTTATAATATTAGTACTGACTAGTACTGAAGTACTGATAGAAACGCGGAGCTACTATTAATGTTATTACTACGCGGTCCCTACGGCTATAACCGGCCTCGTTGTTTACCAAACACGAAAACTTTGACGAATGAATGGAGCGCCCAATAAATCTAACATTTATTTTATGAATGGGATCGAAGGAAATATTGGCTTGGTAAAATCTTGAATAATGGGAGGTTCAGTTTCGGAGATCGAATTTTGTGAAACATGCAAAAGTTTGAGCTCGGTTCGGGACTTCTAAGCCAATTGATAAATGCAAAGATAATTTGGCCGCTACATAAACTCTCTAACGACGGCTCAAAGAGGCCATGTACTGGTACGTATGACCCTTTAGATTGGGGGTTGTACTTTTTAAGTATTGCTCTTTTACATTTATTAGATCCAATTTTTTTTTATTTTAATACCTAGAAATACATACCTACATAAAATCACGCCTCTTCCCGTAGGGGTAGGCAGAGACCACAGATTTACACTTGCTACGATCCTTACATATCCCTTTAGCTTCATATATACTCATCAATCCTTTCATACATAAGCGTCGGTTTAGGGTACTCCTGACCTGGCCTTTTTTCAGAACATCTTCAATCTGATTTCGGAACGTTCGCCTAGGTGTTCCCCTTCCAACACTTCCGTTCACTTGTCCCACGTATACCTGTTTAGTCAATCTCATGTCATTCATTCTCTCTAAATGTCCAAACCATCTTAACATACCTTTCGATTTTTGTCACTACATCCTCATTCACACCACATCATTCCCTTATTCTTATCCTGTCACTCCGTTAAGTTTTATTAACTAAATACTACAAACTATATACAACACTACATCTATTATATTGAAAGCATTTAGACAACTTGAAAACAAGGAGTGCCTATCAGTATAAAATATTTGAATAGTACTAGTAAAATATCAGTAGGTACTGTATTTCGTATACCAGCCCAAGTAGTTACATATCGGTACAAATACTTAAATGGGATTAGTAAATTATCAGCACTCAAATATGAATAGCGGAATAATTTCTGTTTATATTTTAGAGTTGTCATCAATGACCTTCTATACACAGAAGGTCATTGGTTGTCATATATCATTCAACTGTTATTTTATATATTAAGTATGTGGGGCGAGCGGGCATGCGGCAGCGGGTGAATGAAGAAGCGGGGAGGGCCGACGCACGTTGCGAAATGTTGAATCTGTTCAATCAAACGCTAGTTTGATATTCTTTTGATTTTTACCGACAAGTGCATGACGCAAAAATTTAAATAAAATAACTATAGAGTCCCCCGTGGGGTGCCTGGTTAGAATTACACCTCCCCATTTCTTCCCATGTGGGTGTCGTAAAAGTCGACTAAGGGAAAAATACTATTAGGTGGGCAGCAGCGCCTTTTAAGAACTATGCTATCTGAAACTGCGATCCCCAAGTCGCCTGCCAAGCGTGGGGATGATTCAAGTAGAAAGTCTGTCGCCAAGCATCTAACGGTGTGTTCCGGCAGCTGTCCTTGGGAGCCAGTAATTCTAGGTTAGCCTGAACAACATCTTCGACTTGTCAAGCAAAAAAAAAGAAAACAAAAAATATACCTAATGTTTTTGTCGAGTAATAATATCATCTTCTTCAACACCTGTCAAATAGTGAATTGGCAATAACGACAACGCAGTTTTTTTTTACAACACCTTAGTCATTCTCGAGCTCACAATAAGGCTACGTTTGAAATATAAAAATCGATCGTTCAACCAAAATTTTGCTACAAATAAATGTTGTAACACATAATTTTTTTTTATATTTTGGGACTAAGAAGTAACTTTTTGTTACTGTTCCAAGCATTAATAAACGCTGATATTGAATACACTACAACTATTTTACATTAATATTCTATAATTTAAGTAATCCTAATTTAAAAAGGGGCATGGAGATGCCCCACTCGTTTAATGATGCAATTAATAATACCGCGTGTAAAGGAGTGTCAACGCATGAAATATAAGTGTTTGCACCGAGCTGGCTTCGAAGCAGAATATCTGACACTGCAGCATATTACTCACGAAAGACTCTTGTCCTATCTACGTTCTCTGGCATTAGAAGTATTATGATATCTCACGTTTGAAACGGTAGAATGAATTTCGGTAACATTTCTTAAGTCCTGGATTAGGACAAAACTCTCATCACAATAATATTTTTTTATGTTATTGTGACTGAGCAAGCTCGAGGCCCACCTGATGTTAAGCGGACTAACCTCTGCCTAAAACAGATGCATTATGCCACAAGTCACGAATTGCGCTGCGCTCGTCACCTTGAAATATAGTTTTTAAGTCTCATGTGCCTGTAATTTCACTGGCTCTCAAGGACTGCTGTTAGCATCGTTAGAAGCTTGACGACAGACTTTCTACTTGATAGTCGTCACTAGCCAGGCGGGCATTCTCAAAATGCCCTTCCACCATGCGGTGAAGCTCAAGCCCGCAGCGGTATTCGAACCTTGGACCTGCGCGGCAGTCCATAGCCAATGTTACTGAGCCATCACTGCTCCAGAATACTGACGATAATCCACAGGAGTGTAATAGAACCAATATTTACCCATACAAAGCCGTAGGTGGAAGCTAGTTAAATTTATCAGTCATTGGCTGTTAGGCATAAATATTAACTAAAACGTCATGTTTAAAAAGGGTTTGTGTTACGATGGCTCCATTGAATTTCGGTTTGGAAGTAAAGAGAGGATCTGTGTAATGGAAGAACTTTAATATCGACGAACTGCGTCAGCGGCCGGAAGGAATTCCAAAATGGGTAATCTATCACTTGAAGTAGCGTAAGGGTGAACAGCAAACAAATCTATAGAATTTTGTCAAGTAAACCTGATAGAGCCATTCGCTAACTTACGGTTGGGTACAAGATGTCGTATTGCACGTCACTGCTAGTGTAGTAGGTACTGTATATGATCAACTCGGTCACCATGGTTCTCCTGCTCTCGAAGTACTGGTCGAATATCGTTCGCGGGATTTTTACTAACTCCAATGTTGCAATTATTCTCGAATCGAGTGTTCTAATGCGTGAAAATGGTAAAAGACTGTATGGATCCGGTTTCATGAAACTTAGGACAGCCCTTAGTGTGAGACGCTACGTGCGTTGACACTTTAGCCACGGTAATGTTATCTATACAGTATTTCAAATTCATAGAAACGGACGAAACGCGAGGTATGCCTACGCGCCTCGATCTCGGCCCGCGCTCGGTACGCAGACAGTCGCGTCTGTGCCGCAGTGACGAATGGACGGTGTGTTATTTTTTTAACAATAAACGCGCGATATTTTCACTCAAAATAAGTTTATGTACATATTACATATTTAATATGACGAATACGATATATTGTGCTGTTTTTGGTTGCATGAATTTGTCAAAAACGCATCCAGAAATAACTTTTTTTAGATAACCTGGAAACTGCAAGGTAATACTATAAAATAATTTTACTTACTAGTAAGTAAAATTATTTTATAGTTTACATAGTTGACGGTACATAATGTGTGTCATTTTAATTGACAAGTATTTCCTTTAATCCCCAGAAAAAAAAGATGTCTCGTTTAATAAATAAACGGTCAAATGCGTGTCGAGTCACGCACAATGTAGGGTTCCGTAGAAGCCCGTTATCATAATAAAGAACGATTATGTAGCTCTTTATTCTCCTCCACTTTCTTCCTGTTAAATCTAAGAAATAAGAGTACGATTGCCGCCAAGTTATTATTAAATAAAATTCGTTTGTGAATTTTATAGGTATAGGCCTCGTATGAAAACGTAACTATAGCGCGATTCAGAATCCGTTGGTACATTGTCAGAATTTGAATGTCAAAATTTTATTTGCTGTAGCCTAAATAATTACTCTATTATAAAATAGTTGATATTATATATGAAAGAAAAATTAAAAGTATACACCGATATATACAAGTAAGCTTATAAATGGGCTATTATACTATATAACTAGTCTGGCCATAAATACTGTAACATATAACCTTTTCAGCTTTAGAATTATTTAGAATTTGGAACGCTTTTATTACTTTAAAGTTTTCAGCAAAGTATTTGCCTTGTGCAAAGTAGGTATTGAGCCGTCGCGTCAGTCATATTCCAGACACTTCAAAAGCTTGGTATCAGCCGTAGGTATGTTAGTATATCGTAATATCAACAGATACAACAACACTTCCTCTGTCGAAGACCATAAAAGATCAGGGCAGCCGCGTGTCTTAGAACTACAAATTAATGCTGTTAAAGCCAGAATTGGTCGAAAACTTATTAGGAAGTAAAAATATTATGATAACTCAACAATAATCTTATTGCGAGAAATTAAGATTCCCATCAAGAAAATGTCGCGTATTATAAAACAAGACCTGAGGCTCGGTGCGCGAGTATCGTCGATATACAGTACATGCCCTAAATCAATCTTTACAATTAAATAGAGTGCCTTCCGTTGCGATACGCAAGTGAAGGGAACAGAAATATTCTCTTTACCGATGAAAAAAATTACAATATTATATATATAGAGCACTACAATCAGCAAATTGATGATGTGTGAAATGAAGTGATCGATGACCTTGGTACGACAGGTACAGACAGCAAATACTTCTAGTGTACGGCGAAGATGGGGTTCAAAAAGTACTTTATACCTATATAAGTCAAATCTTTTACTGTCATATCTAAATCTATACTAATGGAAATAGTTTGAGACCCGGGAAAGGACATAGGATAGTTTTTATCCAACTGCGCAAAAAGGGGTTAATGGTTTTGGCGATAATGAAGCGCTCGTAGCGAAGTTTGCTTAGCCATTCTGAACCGATCAGCAAAGTTAAGCAACGTCCGCCGCGGTCATGAGTTGGATGGTCGGAGGGCACGTTAAGCCGTCGGTCCCGGTTGTTGTCTTAGGATAGCAGTCGTTATAGCATGGTGGTAGGGCATTTTGCGAATGCCCGCCTGGCTAGCTACCACCCTCAAGTAGAAAATCTGTCGCCAAGCACCTAACGGTGTGTTCCGGCAGCTGTCCTTAAGAGCCAGTAATTCTAGGTTAGCCTGAACAACATCTCCAACCACATCATCACTTACCATCAGGTGAGATAGTGGTCAAAGGCTAACCTATCAAAAAAAAAAAAAAAAAAAAAAGATAACCGCAATACGCGCGGGTGGAGGCGGCGGCTGGAAGGCTAGTCTATTATGTATGACATAGGGCATAGTTATAGTTTTAAGATATTTTTTTTTATTTTAATTTTTTATTTAAGTTTTTAATGCCAGTCTTACCCTTTATAAACCACCAACTACTTCATCTTAGTCACTTAAAAGGATTTATTCTATAGATTTTATATTTGGTACAAAATTATCCAACACCTAAGTTCAACGACTATTACTGCTAAACTAATAAAGTAATCTCGACCCCTATACTTTTCCTTTAAAGTTCATAAAACTCACTATCAGCTTGAATTTTTCAGATTTTTCAAGCCAGCAGTTAAGCTTTTAGAGGGGGGGGGGGACGCCCTGCTGGAACAAAAATTTGCACTTTAGAGTTTAATATTTCGTAAATAGAGCATTCAATCGAAAAACAGTATTAGCAACTCCTAAGTCATTTTAAAATACCTATTCAACCATACCACACACGAAGAGAAAAAAAATTTCATCCTCACATCACATGTATGGGAAATACTCTCAAAAAAAAATATTTTTCAAAATTTTATTTTACCACTTTGTCGGCGTAATTGATTTACATATCTATACGAAATGGCAGCTTCCTAGTACTAACAGTCTCTAAGCAAAACCTCGGATAGACGGAGAGACAGACGGACATGACGAAACTATAAGGGTTCCTTGACAGGACTACGGAACCCTAAAAAGAGAATAGAGTAAAGGAAAGTGATTGACACGAGTGAAATAGGTAGTTATAAGCTATACATTCGAATGCGGATTTTTTATACTTTAAAATTTAATAATAAAGCATTTCGTACGTCATAAATATTTTTCGGTCGCAATTTTTTAAGACTGATTTTTTATTCAAATATAAACATGGTTTTTTAATTTAATCTACCTACTAGTCAAAAAACAACACAAATTTTTAGTGAACACTTCCTGTTCATTTCACAATGAATGTTATTTGTTTATATATAAAAGTATATTTACAATCATAAAACTAAATGGAAACACAAAGTAGACAAATGTAATTAAAATACTGGAGGCGAGTAGCCCTATCGCATATTTACATACAGCGCGGTGGTAGGTAGTTATTTCAACTACAGATGGATAACATTACCGTGCTTTAGCGCCGTAACATCTTTCTCAAACAAACGTGAGGGGTGGCACCGCAGCTACTTATGCGGAGCAACTCTAGCTGGTTAGATATTTGAGCCGTTTGGCATCTTATTTTCCAAAACATATCCGAGCGCATGATTGATGCGACACGTAATCATAATAATGGCACTTGTTGCAAAATGCTGGCATTTCAATCCAACGGTGCAATGCTGCCAGCATGCTGGGAACGGGTAGATGGCTGGAGCATTTGTGCATTTGTAGGCTTGCAAAGACTTGAGTTGTTAAAGTGTTTGTTGTATTTTGTGAATAAAGACCCCAGCTATAAAAAAAAAGAAATTTAATGAAACATCCTGCACAATTGACCTATTTCAGGACACATCTTATTTGAAAGACACTACGTAAGTACGAGTATATAGTATAATTCATAACTGTATTAAACAAAGTAAATTAATTCATTTGTTTGAATTTTAACGCAAGAAACCGTTTTACGAGTGTATATATATCTAAAGTACGACCCACATTTCACGATTTTATTTTCAATTCCACGAAATATAATACGAATAGCCTTTCAGCTTAATTACTAGGCACAGTTCATTTCCCCGGATCGCTAAGGATTTTTACAGAAATAACTAATAACACTAAAATTTTAGGCTCTGCGGTATTTAGTTCGAGATATTTTAGACAATGACAATAGATTTTTCATTCCGCATAGTTGACCACATTTGAATGTAATTATTTTAAGTATAACACTTTGACAGTACATAACGAGTTCGAAATTGGACCGAACCACTTTCTGTATGACTTTAGACTTAATACCAACATAAAAAAAACACACAGTTCGTTTATGACCCAGCTTGGATACGCCATTTTGATCCCCAACACTGATACTTTTTTCTTAATTTTTGTGGCTAAGCTTTGACCACCATCTCACCTGGATGGACAGTGATGATGTGGTCGAAGATTTTCTTCATGCTAACCGACTAATGGCTCTCAAAGACAGCTGCCGAAACACATCGTGAGGTGCTTGGCGATAGATTTTCCACTTGTTATAAGTAGGTAGGCTACAACCACTTAATGTTGCAGCAAACAAGCACCCATCCTACTCTTGTCTATTTGAAATCATTAAAATAGAGATATTTATCCATCACGCCAAGCAAAAGGTATTTATGTAATCAAATTATAAATATAACTATTTTTAATACATTCAAAATATAAATAATTTATTGTAATTAACTATTATGAATTATGAAATAAATAATAAAAATAATATGATTAATTAAAATTAGTAAATTATAAAACTTATGTTCAAAGAAGTATGTAGAATGTAGTATGTCAAGTAGCCATTTTGTCACGCATGATTTGAAAACCGTGGTGGAGCTGCGTCCCTTTTTATTGAGTTAGATAGCCAAAGGTAAACAGGAAAATATGTGATTTTTATACAAGTTTATGATAAAGGTGTAGTAATACTGAAACCGCTTTGAAAACAATCCCTTCTACACATTAAAGGTATTTTTGAATCAATGCATCTTGTTGAATCTTTGTTCTTAAAACAAGTGCAAACACGATAACTGCAAATTATATATTTAATTGTGATAAGTGTAAAAATAATATGATTATAAAATTTTAATCAATTATTTAGATGGACATAATTAGAATTTAATATTTTTAAGTAGTATAAATATGTATTAAATGTACCTTGAACTTGCCTGTAAAAAATTACCAAAGGGCTAATAAAACTTCTTTATATCTTTATACCGCTCAAACAGAATCGTTTACAGATATCATCAATGTCTAGTGCATTGCAGAATTCTATTGTGACTGTTATATATAAAGGTGTTTTTTATTACATTATATTGTTTATGTTAGTCTGTAAGGTATATATTTCTATGGGTCAGTGTTTACACAATTTAACCTGAAATAAAAAAATATTATTATTATTCAAAATTCTAGTTGTTATTAAAAACCTACCATAATTTCAAGAGAGTTTGGAGACTAGGGTAAAGCATGGGTGGAGCTGGAGCGGTCAGCGCCCCGCAAACGCTACCTCACAAATTATACGAGTAGATAAATTTAGTTCTAATTTGTATGGGAAAACAGTTTGCTGTTGAACATTTGAAATTTTGCTGGGATGCCCAAGCAAATCTTTTAGTATTATAACTCGTTTATGCTACACGTTTTATATCTAAATACGGATTTTCCGATTAGCACAGCGTTTGCATTGGAGTAACGAGGACATAATCGAACCTCTTACTTTGAAGGGTGAGGTTTCAGTTTTTGCGGTATTTTAAGTGAAAACAGGGAGTGGATTTATAATTTTCCAGGGGAGGGGCGTGATTTTTAGCTCTTCATCAGACACACCTAGAACTCACCTAAAGGCGCGCATGGCTCATTTCTGACATCCGCGGCACGCACCCACAGCTCCACACCGTAGGGTTGTAACATTGTAGTACCTCTCTGAGGGAACGGTGCCAGTGACACGTCGTTGCAGACCGAAATATTTACGGCGTAACTTGTAGCACAAATCTTCTTTAAAAGTCGCCACTTACACAAAAATTACTATTATTTTACATTATGCTATCTTAGGTTTTCGCGATTACTACGCCTATGGTAATTAAACAACTTTAAACGGTTTAAATCGCGTAGATTTATCATAATTTTTGTCCCGACAAAAATTAAACACTTTGCAGTGATCGTGGTCACGGGGCGCCTTGTTGGTTTTATTTTTCCCAAAAGTTATTAAGAATTTTTTTTTACTACCGTCAGAAATTTTATTTTAATCATTACATTCACGCAGTATTCTCTCACAGTGTCCAGAAGTCTTGCAGATGTGTGTGGGATTTAATTAATTTGATAACAGGATCCCAAGCAAGTGGTACTTGCCAACCATCATCTCTATAAAAATTCGGGTACTTTTTGATTTCACATGCCTCGCCTAAAAATTTTGGCAATCACCGAGTCTCTCTGGCGTGGATTTGTGGGTTATCGAACCGAATGTACCCAATACCCAACCACTACATTTGGTTCTATAATCCACAAATTCTCGCCATTACTTTACAAGGTTATGATTTTTTGTTATTCAGTTATAGGAACTGACCGTACCTAGTAAATTTGAGTCACAAGTCAAAATATAAACGTCTGTAAAACAATTATTATAAAATAACACGTTTTACACCCACGTACATTAAACAGAAAGCTTTTAAACCTTTAAACGTTCTAACAGTCGTCCAAATATAAAACAAATGAAGCGCAGATGTTTCAACAATTAAATCCAACATTTTTATTGCGGCCCATAAAAAATAATGATCTCAAGGCTTGACCCAAACAAATCTGCATTTGGAAGGGAAGTAGCTCGTTATCAGGCTCCAAGTATAGTGGATAGTTGAGTCAGTGACTTAACTCTTAGTATTCAACTTGTGGAAGCGTTTAACTTTATTTAGCTCATTCTAATGAATTACATTACAACGGCGTCTACAACGCTGAATTTGTTTTATTTGCGAACGATAGCTGCCTTATAGTCACTGTAGATAGCCTCAAAAACCTGAAAACAAAGGTAAGCAGTGTAGTTGTCAGGTTTCACAGTGGTTAAGCTCAAACGGAATGGCCTTCAATGCCGAGAAAACGCGCATAATTCATTTTAATATTTGTGGAACACATACTGAAAACTTGAACATTACATATAACGGAATGAGTGTTCCACATGTACAATATATAAAATATTTGGGATTTATAATAGATCAAGGGTTGACATGGGGTCCCCATATTGAAACAACCTATGGACGGCTCTCATCGGCGTGTTTTGCGCTTTTCTGAATGACTGGGTCTCCATATTGACAACACCAAGAAGACATATTTTGGGTATTTCCACACAATAATCCTGTACGATTTTTTTTTTTATGTGATGGAGTGGCAAACAAGCAGACGGCCCATCTGATGGTAAGCGGTTACCGTCGCCTATGGACATTTGCACCACCAAGGGCGTTACCAATGCGTTGCCGACCCTGTAAGACTCTTTTAACACCCTTTTTGAAGGAATCCATATTGTAGCTCCGCGGGAAAACGCTAGCTGGAAGATCATTCCACATTTTGCAAGTATGCGGTAAGAAGGAACGCATAAATCGAGCTGTGTGAGACTTCCAGGACTCGATTATGTGTGGATGAGCTTTCAAACGGTGACGCGAGGTACGATGATAGAATCGCGAAGCCGGGAAGCGAATTTTGGGGGGTATCAGCCGACTGGGAAAGAATATTCAAAGCTCAAAAGGGCATGTCTCACGTCCGAATCATGTCTAGCACTGAGTGGGATCACCCCGCGAAGGAACTGTTCATTCAATTACCTTGCCAGTTCATACTGCAAGCAGTAACATTCGTAAGAAAAAATCAGGAGCAGTTCTCCACGGGTGCTGGTCTCCATGACTATCAAAAGAGACGGCGGCACTAGCTCAGGCTGCCGACGGGTCGCCGACTCAAAAAGTCAAGAAATATGTTAGACTATGTGGGTGTAAACCTATATAACAAACTTGCGAAGATAATTAATGACGCACGTACCACAAGCGCATTTACTACAAAACTTAAATCGCTGCTGCTCGCCAAAGCTTACTATTCAGTGAAAGAATTTCGCACAGACCAATCGATCATTGATTCATAAAATTATACAATTCGACTTATTAAAATTATATTATTATTACTTACACAGTATAATATAAAATGACCTGTAAGAAATCTTATTAATAAATCATTCTAATTCGTTATCTGAGAAATGTGTGCCGCCCGAGCGTCACAACACAATCAAACCCCACCTGACCCAGCTGGCGTATCTTAAATCTTAACATTGTTTGATCATTATCACTTTCGAAAAACGTTTTCAAAAATAGAACTGACTTCCGATACCGAAAAGTGTGAAATAATTTGTAGATGTCAGTACCATGCTGATTCAAAACACCATCCTCACCAGCATGATCAGACTACCACATGTTATTTCATACTTATAGTGATTAAGACTGCTTACAAGATCATTCACTCGCTTCAAATAGATTTCATCGTCAAAAACAGCAAATATCATTAAATCATCTACGTAAGCGAATACATTTTTTACCGACTTTCAAAAAAGGAGGACGTTCTCAATTCGTCTGTTTTTTTATGTTTGTTACTTCAGAACTCTTGACTGGGTGAATCGATTTAAAAAAATCCTTTTTCGTTTGAAAGTTGATGCTTGTCGTTTGGTTTCATTTTAAATTTCATCAAAATCGGCCATGCCGTTTTTGAGTTAAAATGTATGACAATCGATCCCGTAAGTAGCAAAGGTCATTAAAAAGTATAAAAATAAATGTTTACTAAAAATGGAACCAACTTCAACACCCAAAAGTGTGAAATAACTTGTCGAAGTCGGTACCATGCGCACAATATTGTGATAATAGGTACTTTTGAACTACCATGGTACTGTTTTTAACAAATTATTTCACACTTTTGGTGTTGAAGTCGGTTCCATTTTTGGTTATTTTTTTATCAGTTAAGTGACTATAACTTATAAACTCCTCAACTGATTTTGTTGAAAATTTGATGAGAGCTTTTTAGCCCATTCCTATGAAAACAGAATTATCAAAAGGTAAAGTTATATAAAACATATATAAGTATAAGCATGGAATTGAGAACCGCTAACCTTGCTGCTAACCTTTTGGAGGCTATTCTTGCATCTTCGACATCGTCTACCACATCATCACTTATCATCATATGAGATAGTGGTCAAAGGTAGGCATATAAAATAATATATATTTTTTATGCCTGATAAGTTGGTATTTGACCACTATCAAAACATATATTTTTTGAAGTCTGATAAGTTGGTATTTGACCACTATCTCACCTGATGGTAAGTGATGATGAGGTCGAAGATTTTGTTCAGACTCACCTAGAATTAGAACAAATGCCAAACATAAACTTTTTCTTTCTTATAAGAGAGAAGGATAAGAATTATGGGTAAGATTGTTAAAAGACCTGATATGCAATTCGGTATTTGGCAATATTGTTTTACGGCCTTGTATCGCAGTGGTAATAGGTATTCCTTAATCTTATTTTGCAGCATGCAGCCTTCACCGGGGGAACTGTTTGGATTTTTGATCTTGAATTGATAATGTTGTCAGTTTTCAATTTGAATATCCCTTGAATGGTATATGGTGGATACACCATACAGTAGTACGTCTTCTCTCGGACTCTCCGCGTCTGACTCCGAATAATTTAGTGCGACATATTATTGACCTGTTAAAACTATCGTAACTATTTTTATGCTATCTTTAAAAAACAATCTCGAGGCCTACGAAGTTTTAAGAGGTTACCTCTATCTATAACAGATGTCAGTCAGCCAGTCTTCGTCACAAGTGGCGATTACAATACGCACATCACCATCAGTATCAGTCAGTACTAATATTATAAATGCGAAAGTAACTATGTCTGTCTGTCTGTTACGCTTTCACGCCAAAACTACTGGACCGATTTGAATGAAATTTGGTATGGAAAAAGTTTGAGACCCGGGAAAAAACAAAGGATAGTTGTTATCCAACTGCGCAAAAAGAGGTTAATGTTTTTGCGCGATAACCGGAATACGCGCGGGCGGAGCCGCGCCCGGAAAGCTAGTGAGACATATACCTTGAGTCTCATTTACCTGTTATTTAACCGCACCCATACTCTTCAAACCGGAACACAGTAAGGCGAACATTACTGCTTGGTAAAATTAGGCACGGTGACAGTACGTCCCGGACGAACTAGCACAAAGAGTTCTCCTGCTACTACATACTTTATTTGTAGGTAGAAAAGGAACTAGCTCGATGAAAAACAAAATGTTTTATGTTTATAGGCCCGCCTTCGACCATAAGCTTACCTGATGATAATCGATGACGTTATCAAGAAGGTAAACAGCCGTAACCTAGAATGGGATCTAGCTCTCATGAACACCTGTTGAGAATCTTGGCGACACATTTTCTATAATAATAATATTTATTTATTCATTTTAAGATACAGTCACATAATTCTCTAATTACTAAACTAGGCTGATTGGCCTGTATTATAGTATTTAGTACTCCCCTGTTCTATTTTACATCTTGGATCTAATTAAATTACAAATACAATATTATAAATTAATAATTACTTACAAATCTTACAAGGTTATTATTTAAATTCGATTGAGATATAGTATACAATACAAATAATAATAATAATAAAATTAAATAAAAATAAGCTCATTATTTCATATAAAATAAATAAATTCCATATACATTATTACAATTTCCAATTTATAAACATATTTATGAATATATATCCTAACAATAATTATTTAAAATATTACGTTATCATCTATTGAGGATGGTACTCGTAGTTTGCAAGATGCCCTACATTATGTCTGGAGTTAGGTAACTGTTTCTTGGTGTATGTTTATAGGGGTTCTATCTCAATGGCTGAGAGGAGTAGAGTGACGAAACAGTGAATATTAACCCTTGATTGCTCTCGCTGAAAAACGGACGAAATAATAGTATTGATATGATTTCATACATTTATTTCATACCTCAATTATTTAACATGACGATGCAGTGCTGGGCTAATGATTGTATGTGCCAACGTACTGGTTAAGAAATTTCTGTCAAAATGTATACTTTTAATGATTTCTAAGTAACGTGCTAGATATGGTACGTCAGAGTGAACCTTACTTCACTTATACGAAATTCGGAGACACACGCTCGTATTGTACACGAAGTAGGGGAAAATCTTTGTCCCGAACGCTAACCAAACCTGGCCAGTTTTTTTTTATGTTATTGTATCGGAACAAGCTCAAGGTCCACCTGATGTTAAGCGGTTACCGCGGCCTATAACAGATGCATTTCGTCACAAGTGACGAATTGCACTGCACCTGTCATGTGAGACATAGTTGTTAACTCTCATGTGCCTGTAATTTCACTGGCTCTCAAGGACTCTTGCCGGAACACACCGTTAGGTGCTTGGCGACAGATTTTCTACTTGACGGTGGTCGCTAGCCAGGCTGGCATTCGCAAAATGCCCTTCCATCATGCGGTGAAGCTCAAGCCCGCGGCGGGATTCGAACCATGGACCTGCTGCACGGAAGTTCATAGCCAATGCCACTGAGCCATCACTGCTTCAAAAGTTGGCCCATGTCATGGGCCCCACCGTTTTTAACGGGATGCGGCGGACGTTGCTGAACTTAGCTGATCGATTAAGAACGGCTAAGCAAACTTCGCTACGAGCGCTTCAAAATACAGAAATATGAATAGATTCAGGCGTTACTTTGCGGAAATCTATATAAAATAATAATAAATATTTTTTAAGTATTTTGAGAAAACATCTAATTGACAGTTTAGATAAAAAACTTAAAAAATATAAAACAATTATTGTAATGACAATTCCGCCTAATTTTTCTGCTTCTACAAGAAGCATCCACAGGAGATCTTGACGAAAAAAATCAGGCGGAATCGTCACTACAAATATTTTGAAAGTATTTTTCAGATTTATTTTTATTATACAGACCGAAAATGGACGGTGTCATTTCATTAAAGTGACTAACATTTTTCTTTCTAAGCGTATCCACATTATTCATTCGTCACCCATTAGGTCTATTTTTTCATTTTGTAAAATAAATGAGAGTTTAATGGCGACTCTTTGTTTTCATCACCCTCCGCCTACCTGCAAATTGTATCTACTGTTGATTTGACAGAGCTAACATTTTAAATAAATATATTGTATTACAATAATAATAAATAAACAATAAAACACTGATACTGTTTCTTCATCTTCAATAATAATTTAAATTGTATGTATGTTTTCATAAAGCATTCAAATATTATGTTTAAAACATCTTTACACCTAAGGGCACCTATAATATAAATAGTTAAATAAATAAATGTGATACTAGAGTAAAAAATGATCTTAGAGAAAATGTCTATGTGTAATATCCAACAAAAGCTTTTAAATTAAATTATATATATTTAAACACACTGTACCAGGTGACACTGCTGAATATAGCCGACCCTCATTAAGGTGGAGTTTGCCATAATTCCCACGTTTGGCAGGCGTCGTGGGAATTGCAGTGTACAATAGCAATTCCTCAAAAGGCGCTGCTGGGTACTTTCCAGTATTTTACCAACAGACCCATCTTTATTTTTAAAATATTAACATTAAATAATCCCGATTTGCTAATACATTTTCAGTTTTTTAATTGACTATAACTTTAAAACTACACAACTGATTTTGATTTAATTTAAATAGTTTGGAGTTATTAAATACTTTGGAGGCATATAACCTAAAATAATACTTTTTTTTATTCTTGATAGGTAAGCCTTTGACCACTATCTCACCTGATGGTAAGTGATGATGTGGTCGAAGATGTTGTTCAGGCTAACCTAGAATTACTGGCTCTCAAGGATAGCTACCGGAACACACCGTTAGGTGCTTGGGTACAGATTTCCACCTTAGGTTGGTAGCTAGCCAGGCGGGAATTTGCAAAATGCCCTACCACCATGCTATAACGACGGCTTAACGTGCCCTCCGAAGTACGGAAGCACTCAGTAGTAATGTCACCAGCGGTCACCCATCCAACTCCTGACCACAGCGGACGTTGCTTAACTTAGCTGATCGATTAAGAACGGCAAAGAACGACAAGCAAACTTCGCTACGAGCGCTTCAAACCTAACGGTGAGTTTCGGCAACAGTCTTTGAGAGCCAGTGAAATGTCTCCAGGTGACGCATGCCGGGTGCAGTGCAATTCGTGACTTGTGACGAAATTCGCATTTGTTATAGGCAGAAGTTAGTCCGCTTAATATCAGGTGGGCCTCTAGCTTGTTCCGTCATAAAAACATAAAAAATATAAATAGTTTTTGTTACCTATGTAATAGTCTAGATATAAATGGAAAAGGAATATATGTGGCTTTTTTTGTACGCCCACGTTATGTGCGCAGGCCATTTAAATCTGATATCAAGAAGCTATCTTCGACAAGTATATAAACGCTTTGACTTAATATCCTTTCTCCTTTTTTGAAGTCACTTTAATTTACTGTGTAAGTTATGCGATGATATATTAACAATGCAAATGAATATTTGTCGGTGACAAGGTTGAATCATGAGCAGGTAAGTATGACAGATTGCGGGATAGCTCCGTCGTTTATTTCAGCACCCGTCGGGCAAAACCGGCCCGCTTGCTCCCGGCTTGTGATATTGCATCAACGTGGGTAGTTTTCTAGTATTATGACTAAAGAATAGTTATTAGACCAACATTATCAATATTAAATATCAACCTACAAGATTTATTTATTTTATTATTCATCGTGCATGTCGCATTCTTGTGCACTGTACTTGTACACCTTACTATAAATGTATATGTACTATTTTTATTTTAACGATACGGTCATAATCAAGCCAGTAGATATATTAAGTTTCTGTGAATGTACACAAGAGATCCATCGGAACATCAGCCTTGGTTTTCAACCAGGATACGCTGAGATGGATCACATTTTTGACAGCTTAGCATTGGGTTGACATTTAATTTTTATTTCATTTTACTACTAGCTTTATTCGTTTGTGTAACATATTGTTTAAATTAAGTTTGTCGCACTTAATTGTTTTATTCAAATTAATGTTACGCACTGTCTTAAAAAAAATACTTTCATTTCATTTCATTTGCTAGGCAAGGTAGCAAAGATGTTTTTTGACACAAGTGCCTTTATTGAAACCGAAACGCTCGTAGCGAAGTTTGCTAAGCCGTTCTGATCCGATCAGCAAAGTTAACCAACAACGTCCGCCGCGGTCATGAGTTGGATGGGTAACCGCTGGTGATATTACTACTGAGCGCTTCCGTGCTTCGGAGGGCACGCTAAGCCGTGGGTCCCGGTTGTTATCTAACATGGCAGTCGTTACAGCATGGTGGTTGGGCTTTTGCGAATGCCAGCCTGCTTAGCTACTACCCTCAAGTAGAAATATTGTCGCCAAGCGCCTAACGGTGTGTTCCGGCAGCTGTCCTTGAGAGCCAGTAATTCTAGGTTAGCCTGAACAACATCTTCGACCACATCATTTCCCATCAAGTGAGATAGTGGTCAAAGGCTAACCTATCGAGCATTAAAAAAAAAACCGAGCTGACCGAATATATAGAGGGTACGAATCGCAAAATAACTTATCTCCACGTTGGATATTTTACCCAACGTTTCACATTAAGCCAGCGATAAAAATGGCAACAGCAAGAAAAACAGCTTAACATTATAGTAAATTAGTGTTTATTTATATTAAAAATTGAAAGGATTAATACTAAATTGGGTAAAAAGTTGTTTTCATTAATGTTGGATAAACAAAGCCGCCTTGAGAACCTTGTGAAATTAAAAAAGTATTTTCACCTACAGCAGCAGATAGAAAGGCGTTGTATACTATAGATATATAAAATACTACTTTTCTTTGTTGTATACCATTCGAAATTAGAGTGGAAAAGTGCTTTATATCCGCTAGCGCGGAAAAAGCTTTTGAAATTCGTACTTTTAGTAATATTGATTGTAGTTTTTTAATTTTATTTTTAAATCTATATAAATCAACACTTATTCACCATTTTTTTTTCTTTTCTGAATCATTTTTCTACATATGATTATAAGCACTTTCGCGTGCTGAGCGAAAATCACATTACCAAAAGCAGTACAAAATATTTTGTTCCGGACGGGAATCGAATACGCGTCCTCCGATTTCGCGCCGGATGCCTATTGCATTCGGCCACCGTCCGGTTCGATAACTGAAAATTTGTGCTCCAATTGTATAACTTTAACAGACATAGGGGACGGTGCGCGATGATCAACCAAGCTACTAGACTTCATCTGATCGAATGAGGTGCTTTTTTTGCACACTTAACTTTTGCAATGATGTCGCTACCCTTCTATATTTCTTAATATGATTAGAAGCACTACCGCGTGCTGAGCGAAAATCATATTTACAAATTATTGGAGAAAGTGGACTCTATTATTGAAGTAGATTTATTGCACTTTAAAAATAATACTAGTTATGAGACATATTAAAATAACTTAAAAATAGTACAATCGGCGGCCATATTGCTGGGCAGCAATTAGAGTACCAACTCCAATAAATTGTATATGTGACTTATTAACCCTATTATTTGAACTGTTTTCTTGCTGCAGTAAGGTGAAAAAAAAATAAAGTTGATTTGCATGTCTACCTTTGGAACCTTTTTTTTATGCCTTATAGATTAGCCTTTGACTAATATCTCTTCTGATGGTAAGTGATGATGTGGTCGAAGATGTTGTTCAGGCTAACCTAGAATTACTGGCCCTCAAGGACAGTTGCCGGAATACACCGTTAGGTGCTTGTCGACAGATTTTCTACTTGAGGGTGGTAGCTAGCCAGGCGGGCATTTGCAAAATGCCCTACCACCATGCTATAACGACTGCCATACAAAGACAACAACCGCGACCGACGGTTTAACATGCCCTCCGAAGCACGGAAGCGCTTAGTAGTAATGTCACCAGCGGTCACCCATCCAACTCATGACCGAGGCGGACGTTGCTTAGCTTTGCTGATCGGTTCAGAATGGCTAAGCAAACTTCACTAGGAGTGCTTCAACCACGGGAAGCGAAGGATTCTACGAAGAATACAAGTATTCACGCCAAAGAACAACTTTTCAACCTTGCATAACATATTACTATTTATTTTAATGTTAGTCTAATCGGACGGTGGTAACTGATGGTAAGTCCAGATGGTAGTTCCAGTGTCACCTTTCTCGTTCTGTTTGACACTGTACTGTGATCATCACCTGGAGAAGTTACTACATCGCGTTCGCCAAATCATTTCACGTGCTTTCGTGGCCTTCACGCCTACATACAGCAGCGTTTGCAGATTACTGATTCGAGGCAGAGTATCTGATGGACTCTTGCTAAAGAATCAGGGGGGCATTCACAAAATGCCCTTACATCATGCGGTGAAGCTCAAGCCCGGGGCGGGATTTGAACCATGCCTGACCTGCTGCGCGGCAGTCCATAGTCAACACCACTGAGCCCTCATTGCTTCTCTGAGCCATCAATGATATCGATAGGTCTTTGTAACGAATATATTTTTTTGTTCATATCTCACACACACTAAGTTTTAATTATATTTAAATATAGGGAACGTTCAACGAAAGATAATGTTAAAACTAAGTTTTCGGTAACCGGTTCAATAAGTATATTCTAGGCATGTCTGATTCAGCACCAACGCTTTCCACCAGGTGAAACTATGGTTATTGTTTTTGATGTAGATAAGGAACAAGCGCGACTCTCACCTGATATTTAGTGGACTAACCTCTGCCTATAATAATGAAGCATTTCATCACTTATGAGGAATTGCACTGCACCCGTCACACTGAGACATACAGTTGTCAAGTCTCATGTGCTTGTAATTTTCCTGGCTGTAAAGGACTGCTGCCAGAACTTACTGTTGGGTGCTTGGTGACAGATTTTCTACTTGAGAGTAGTAGCTAGCCAGGCGAGCATCCGTAAAATGCCCTTCCTCCATGCGGTGAAACTCAAGCCGGCGGCGAGGAACGAACCAAGGACCTGCGACGACAATCCATAGTTAGTACCGCTTTGCTTCCTTTAAATTATAAAAACATTGAATAAAACAACATGGACTTTCAAATGTTTTTATTAAATTGTTTCCTTAGTATTTAATTAAGAACATATGCTAAAAAAGAATTCAACGTATGCGATGTCAGTCAGGTTCACCTAGTATAACATCTCATAAATACTTTTAACAACTAACATTATTTATAATTAAATTTAGTGGTTGTTAAAATGATGCCGTATGTACTTACAATTTTTTCATGACACAATTAATGAATCAGTGTCTATTAGACGCATGTTTTGATTATGTGAAAAACATATACAGAAAATATGATCTTTTTAATAATAAGATGTAGAATAAAATTTAATAGCCGTCCTGTAGGGGGAGGCTTTATTCAGCAACGGACTTCTTCTGGCTGATGATGATACGATTGTAAACAATATTAAATATATTCCAGGTACCATTTTCCAAATATATTTTCAAATTAGACGTTTTGCAATGAATAGACTAGTAGAAAGATCTTTCCCTTTGTCCCTTACCAGCTTGTCCGCCACTGATTGACAGTGACACATTTTTGACAAAGTGTGTTATTTTGGTGGTCAGCCACATATCTTTATTCCCGTAGTACATCACTGGAGGACAAACACATTCATTTGAATAGCTTCAAAATAAAGTTAAATTTAGGCATCAAAATATAAATATCGTGCTTCTTCACGACACTTCGTGACGTTAATATTTTATACGTTTGCATTTTTCTTCGTAAGCGTACTTGTTAATTGAATATTTTTTTCTAACAATATACTTTTCTTTTAAATATATTTTAACTTTACATAAACGTCTCTAAAGTTATTGGAAAAATCTTTCCCAAAAATGTTGCATTGTTTTTCCTGCGTAAAATTTTTTTTGGTCATCATTTAAACAATCTCGTTATTTGACAAGATCCTTTACTTTATAAATAATGTACTATAATATATAGATGTATCTTTGTTAATAATTTAAAAACATGATTTAAAACATAAATTCACGACTCTTTCCAGGTAGAGAAATACATTTCCACTTTATAATGAAAATGCAAATATTCACATTTATTAAAATTGACTTACCAACTTAATTACTTTGGTGGAGTTAAATTAATGATCTATAAGGTATATTTATTTTAGTTTTAAATATAATAATATATACAGTAGAAATTAAATCTTACATTGATCACAATTATTAAATTTAATTTGTCGATGTTTCATTTTTATTTTCTATATTATATATATCCTATACTATATTCATAACTTATATAATACAATGCATTTTATATTTTACTTACATAAAAAGGAATCATTTAACTTAATAGTCTTAAAGTTACTAGACATTTATGGTTGCTTATTTAAAATACTTTCTTTTTACATTGTAGCATTACAATGATCATTTATTATTTAATTTTAAATATTATGGCATTAAATAAAGTACAAGTACGTAAACTAATATATTTAAAAAAAAAGTTTCAATGTGAATGACATACGCGTTAAATCGTAATAACAAAGTATTTATATAAATTTATTAAATTATATTTCCAAATATTATAAATTGAAATACAATTTCTAGTTAAAACACCATTATATTAATTATTTATACAATCCAAGCTACTGCATAAGGCAAATAAATACAGCCACAAGTATGTTACAGTTATTTAGTTATAAATTTGGCTCAGTTCAATTCAAAAATGAATCATGGAGGTTGTAACCAGAAAAGGAATAATTGGGTACCGGTATCAATGCTCGCTAAAACATGGCGGCTACGACAAATCGTACTAGTACA
Source organism: Plagodis dolabraria (assembly GCA_963854805.1). Lineage (NCBI taxonomy): Eukaryota > Metazoa > Arthropoda > Insecta > Lepidoptera > Geometridae > Plagodis > Plagodis dolabraria. The sequence goes on along the minus strand of OY978459.1, from coordinate 1,540,078 downwards.
TTCACAAAATTTTGAGATAATATTCTTACATAAATGGTATAAACTCTATATAAAACTCTCTCTAGTATACATTCCAAATATTTTAACACTGGTCAAATTTCAATTAGAGATCTGTGCTTAAAATATATTTGATTGGGGAAGGCTTCTAACAAATATGTATTATAAAAACAGATTTACTTTAGACATTTTCAAAAGTACAAATTCAACAGATAGAAGATAATCTTCAACATGCGTTTGTTACTAAAATGTCCACATATAATGTATATAATACTTATTTATCATACAAAGCTGCGAAGGTATTTTTTGACGCAAGTGGTTGTATTGAACCATGAGCGAAGTGAGTGATCCAAGTATTGAATCCTGAGGGAAGCGAGTTTCAAGGTACGAGACGCAATATAACTTTGCTGCTGAAACACAATCATTTCATCTCACTCCAGCGGGGTTAATACTAAGTGCTACACAGTAAATAGGTATTAATTTATATTGAAAGACTTACTCCTATGTCCGTTGGCCTACAGTTGCAGTTTAAAAACACGTCTGACGAGCGGTCACCATTGGTGAAAAAGATATATTTTGTTTTTGGCAGAGAACGTGTTAATAGTAAAATTACTCTTGTTATTAAAATTAAAGGTAAATTTATTTTACTGCAGCTTTTATAAAGGTTTAATTTTAAAAACCTTGTCCACGCTTGCGGGTAAAAAGCTTTTCTAGGTAGTTTTCGAATGATATACAATACCTTTCCGAGATTTGGAGGTGAATAATATATTTCTCGCTGTCAAATAATAATCCGCTGAGAAGTAGCTCCCCTCCAAAATGACCCCAAATTAGGGATCAGGAGTTTAATCGGCATCATCTGACCCTCGCTGCTCGCTGTATTTTGGCATGGAATGGTGCACTAGGCTAAGAACATCGACTTACACTTGTGAGTGTGTAGTCACCATAAGACTAGCTAAGAAATGTTTGCCATACGTGCTATTCAGTTTATAATACAGTAAGGTACAGAGCAAAACTCAATAAACACAGGGAAGATGGAATTTTCTATGCAAGGGTTTTCTGATCACAATATGTAATGGTTCATCAAAGAAAGAAAGATGTATAACGTATCAAACTAAGAACCACTTACTTGCCTCCAAAGATATCTGCCAGAACCAACTTTTAGGTCCATAGGTGACGTCTTGGTGACTGTTACTTTAAAACTTTTTGCTGAGAATATTGCTTTTAATGACAATCCCACCCGATGAGTGACGATAGTATACTTACGCTATGATGACAGCACTCTCAAGACAGCTGCCTGAACTCGTCGTTAGGTGCTGGGCGACATATTTTCTACTTGAGAATAACAGCCAGCCAGGAAAGCATTTGCAAACCTTCATGCATTTCTAGTTATTATTTTTTTGTGTTGAGGTTTTAAAGAGTCTCAATGTAACAGTCGGCGAATCAAAAACCAAGTAACAATAAAACACACATCGCTTCAACTACTTTTCCCAAATGGAAAGTACATAAAACAATCGAATGTTTTTATTACATTTCGTCGCCACGTGCAAAACTTGTTGTCATTACGTATATAAACAGTTGAATTGAGCAAATTGTATTGAACAAGTCCAACCTCAATTGAATATTTCAACGCGTCTCATTAGAGTCGACGATTATTATAATAAGCAGAGTTTCCAGACGACACAAGTTAAAATGCACCAACCTACAATTTCAGTAGATCAAATTCGTACAAACCCGAAAACTGACTGAGTCGACTTCAAATCGGGCCTTGTTTACAGTGAGTCGGGCCTTACTCTTTTATAGACCCTAAAAGAGTAAGGCCCGACTCACTGTAAATAGAAGAACCTTAAGAAGTTTTTTTTTTATGTGATTGTGACGCAAGAAGCTCGAGGCTCACCTTATGTTAAGCGGATTAACCTCTGCCTATAACAGATGCATTTTGTCATGTGACGAATTGCATTGCGCCCGTCACATTGAGACATAACGTTGTAGAGCCTCATGGGCCTGTAATTTTTCGGGCTGACGAGGACTGCTGTCGGAACACACTGTTAAGTGGTTGGTTGGGAACCTCAAAGTATTCGATGAGAGGACTGGACATCAACAATTTTTTTTTATTACAAAGAATTTTCAATAGCAGTTTGGTAACTAGATCTGTGCCCTTAAGGGCTCACCTCTTATAAAATTTGACCAAAACATGGTTGAGGAAATTCAGGTGTATGATATGTATCTACACCTATGTGTAATACAGGCGCGCCTGTTACGAGTGACATTATGCTACCTATGTAGGGAAGATAGGGAGAATGGGAACCACTTAAGGAATAAGTCCAGTTGCTTTTGCAATTGAAAATTATTTCTTCACATTGAATACTAATAAACCATAAATTGTCATCATCGAAAACCAAACAAAAACATTACTTATGATAGTATAATCATAATTTAATAAAAAACAACGAGAAACCCAGATAATGTGATACATATACACCAGCCCGTCGCAACTCTACTTGCAGCTGCGTCGTACTGCTCTGCGCTCATCACACCGATGTGTAACCCGAATGGAAAGGTAAAACATAAATACGATATGAACTGTCAATGTCAGATATAATTCAGCTGTCAGATATAAATCAGGCTTCAACCTTTCTATTGTACTTCCTAACGAAGTAGAAAATATTCTATTTAAAGCCACGTTTAGGACATGGTTTTCCAAATCTTATTTGATAAGCTCTTTGTACATGCCAGATTTACCAACGTTTCTGTTTCATCATTGTTTACTGTTTATTCTGCACTTTAGCGTTAAATCTGAATGCTTGTGCAGCCACAGTCGTGCCCAATTAACCATGACTGGTTTGGGATTCACCAATGGATATTAAACAGATTATGATCACAACAAAAATCTAAAAGTGTAATATACAATATGTGCGTATCTACATACTATTTATGAAATATTTAAATAAAAAATATATCGCAAGAATTAGGTAACAACTTCCGTTATCGGATAGTTAATAGCGATTCATAATTTTCTTAAATACGCTCTTAGCTGAGCTGAAGCTTTTGTAGCTGAATTTAAAAACACTCATAGCGCAGCTTCTCCAATATTTCATCAACTATGACATTTCATCAAGAAACGTCCCCTGCGTTCAATACTTCGATAGGTGACCTATAGTAGCAATACCGTGCATACGGTGTGTTCCGGCAGCTGTCCTTGAGAGCCAGTAATTCTAGGTTAAGCCAGTTAACACCTTAGACCACATCATCACTTATCATCACGTGAGATTGTGGTCAAAGGCTTACCTATCAGCAATAAAAAAAAAAAAAAAAAAAAAAAAAAACGAGCGTGCTCGTGTTTTGAAGGGCATGTTAAGCCGTTCATCCCGGTTGTCTTTGGATAGCAGTCGTGATATCATGGTGGTAAAGCATTTTGCGAATGCCCACATGGCTAGAAAATAATATCCAAACACCTAACGTTGTGTTCCAGCAGCTGTAATAAGCACCAAAAAACAAAGAAAAACACTACACAAATAAACTTTTATTAAAATATATCATAATAACTATGTGTATCCAAGAAGTGAAACAACGGTCATTAAAATCCCTTCATTTCGATTTTTATTTTTTCATTTTGATTCGTGCTTAAAAACTGCTATTCAGCAGATTTCACTGTCGACGTTGCCCATTTTAAAAGCACCTTCATTGTTTTCAATCCTATAGTCTAAATATATACTTATTTAACTAGAAGTTTTTTTTTATTCTAAATGTGTTCGCGTTTGACCACACCTTGCCAAATGTTAAGCATTGATATGGTCTAAGATGAAGCACGTTTGCCTAGAAGAAACCTATTTACTCTCGATTTGAAGACACCCATGTTGTATTCAACGGGAAAAACTGACAACGGTAAGGAGTTTCACTCTTTCGCAGTACGCACGAGAAAACTATACTTATAATATTATGTGCCGTTACAATAATTTACGAAAGTTTACTTATTACACCCTTGCTTTTTAAATGGTTACTAAAACTATGCACGTATAATTGGAAAAATACTTGAGCTAATTTAGGTATAAATATTTCAATATCCCATCGTTACCTAAATATTGGGCCTCAAATAATATAATACATAAAATATTATGAAAATAGGAACAACAAAATAGGAGCATTTGAAATAAACGTTTGCATTTTTGACACAGACAGCGGAACTCTCAATGAAAATATAATCTTCTAATGTGTGTTAGCATGTTTTAAAATAATTAGCCAGACATGTTGTCCAACTGATAGTAAGCAGCCACGCTTATCTATTACAGAACAAATGTAACCATCCCCGTTTTGCGTGACACTGCACTGCGCTTCTCGTTAGTTTTACGTTACTTTTTAAGTCCCGTTTGAACAGTAATTTCACTTGCTAAAATACCTTTCATACTTAAATCTGCAAAGACCTGTATAAATGAAAATATATTTCGAATGAAACTCAAAGCCATGTCAAGGATAAAAACCAGATCTTCAATTATAACTTTTATGACAAAACTTTGTTCATTTTTCCTGGCTTCTTCAAAATGTGCTTCACCAATAATCAAGTTATTGATGAAGCACATTTTACGAACATTCAAATTTAGTTTTCTATCCATATTGAAACGACTGCTATGGAAAACATAGAGGTAGGTAAATTGACCCATAGAAGAATGTGGGTATTGTTATATGTCCATACAGCTCTGAGGAAGTAGCCTTAACCGTTAATTCAATTTTTTATGATCGCAGAACATTTTGCCGTATTCCCGCCTGGGTAGGCATCATGTTCAAGTGGAGAATCTGTTATCAAGCATCTAATAGCTTGTTCTGACAGCTGTGCTTGTCAGAAAGTAGCTGAACTAGGTTATGCTTGAAGACCACCGTCGTCGACCACATACCTTGTCAATTACGATCAGGTGAGAGTGTGGTCAGTATATTAGGGCAGCAGTAAAAATAACCAGTGTTCAAGTAGGTTATATCGCGCTCTCTCAAGAATAACATAATATATGGAGATAAAAAGTATTTATATCAATCCAAGATCTACTGAATATTATATGTTCCAAGTTCCAGAGCAAATCATTCATTCTTTTCGGAGATAGGTGTTAAAACATACGTATACATATACACAGATACAAACACATATTTTGAATTTATATTATGAGTGTATAGTTTTATCACTACTTATAATATAAATGCTAAAGTAACTCTCTCTGTCTGTTACGCTTTAACGCCAAAACTACAAGACTGATTTGAATGAAATTTGGTATGGAGATAGTTTGAGACCCGGGAAAAAACATAGGATAGTTTTTATCCAACTACGCAAAAAGAGGTTAATGTTTTTGCGCGATAACCGACATACGCGTGGGCGGAGCCACGCCCGGAAAGCTAGTTACAAATACATATTTATCCTATCTTATCTTATTACTTTTCTAGCTGTATTAGTGATTTTGAGCCGATATCAACTAATGTCAGCGTTTTGCGATTCACTACTCTAACTATCTTTGTGACGATTTGCCGTGTGACGATTGTCAGTTAGAAATTTGTATATATCATTTATAATTAGTTCTATTTTTTGGACCTGCAGTTATTCTTAAACGTTCCATATTAACACGAAAATGCTTTAACCAAGATTTGAAACTGCATTCGTAACTTTGAAATAGTTTGATTGCAACCAAATAATTTTCTGAAACATAATTAAGTTCACTAAATATCCTCTATTAATAAGCCTACGCTGGACTTGCTGTTACAAAATTATTATTGTTCCTAAAGGCTGGCTTAAACCGTAGACATCACACGCAACTTACATCGGGCCCTTATTGATGAAATTCAATTGAGGCAATATTAATGGTTAAAGAAATTATTCATAGAAAATTAGTCAAGATGAGGTCATTATAATATTAAATTTTGTTCCAGGACGACGTTAAAAAATGTTGCCTTCATTTTCGGGCTTTACTAATGTCCAGTGCACGAGTAAATAGGTCGATGTTTCTATTGCAGTTGGGGCACGGTTGCTACCTAGCGTTGACAGAACGAAGCTTTTAACCAAACATTGTTACTTTCAAATTGCATGATACCTACAATGGTCTATTCATTTATATAATACAATTTATCTAATTTCATCATAACCTATCTACTTATTTATAATACTTATAGGTGTACTTTATCAATAATTTACTTAAAATTACTCTCACAATATCTTATATGCAGCTTTCTCGAACTTTCCTCGCTGTAGTGACGACTTCGGGCCGCGATCGGCCGATGTCAGCGCTGCGCGCTAGCACTCCGCGGTTAACTACGCTTATACTTACTGACGACTGTGGAAGGGCAGAAAAATAATATATATTATTATATTTACAAACTAAGTATACAATTTTATACTTTCGGAGAACTGTTTTGTGTGTAAGCAAGAGATTATTAATGCAGAGGTGCCCCTCTTAAGGCTTTAGCTGCAAAAAAAATCATAATGCAAAAATAGTGTCTTTTTATGCTTGATGGGTTAGACTTTGACCACAATCTCACCTGATGCTAACCTAGAATTACTGGCTCACAAGGATAGCTGCTGGATCACACCGTCAGGTGCTTGGCGACAGATTTCATCTTTTAGCAACTGTCCTTGATATACATTTTGGGTCTGCTAATACCTTTAACAACATTATCTTTTATCAAAGGGTAACAACAACGACCTGTTAAGTTATAAAGAAAAATATAATAACTATTTCAGGTTTTTTTATAATGGTGTCTCATGAAACTGTGGAACACTATGGACCTTATGAAGATCTTGAAATCCTTTGCTGAATTATGTGAAACAGTAATTGTGATTTTTTGAAATTGACATTTTCAGTATGAATTCAAAATTTGAAACTGAGCTAGATGGCAATAGCTTCGTGCTATATATCAGGGGCATTAAATATATCTGTTAAACGGTAATGTTATAGACACTTCTTCGTTCTCATCATCATAATCATGCAATCAACCAGAATGTTCACCGTTGAACAAGGTCTCCCCTATTAGGAGGATTTGATATAATCCCCACGCTTGGCAGGCGTTTGGGGAATCGTACTCGAACTTGTCAGTTCTTCAGAAGGCACTGCTTCATACCTTCTAGTATTTTTCCCTTAGCCACCTTTTACGATAACCCCGGGATGAAATGGGGAGGTAATATTCTAACCAGGCACCCCACGGAGAACTTTTCATAATACTAAATAAAATATACAGACGAGGCCAATATGTTTATACTTACATAATATATCAACTTGTTTACTATGGATACAATATTTCTTCTACATTGCTAAAGAATGTATTAATGTATAATATAATTTATTTTAGGGTAAGTCTTTCCAAAGCGTTTGACACTGAATTTTTATTTATTGGTTTGAGTTTTTATTTATTGGTTTGAATTTTTATTTATTGGTTTGAACTTTTATTTATTGGTGTTAGGTACTTACAGCACTTGAGGGCAGGCTTTGCCTGTCGCAGTGTATCCTGTGTGGATCGTTGTCCACGCCAGGAGTAGGGGTTTTGAAGTCACTTAATGATTTTTTATCTGGAACAAGATACAAAAATGTATGTGTTGTGTTGAATTAGAACTACCTGTAACTAATAACGTTCGAGCTTACAAAAGCTGTTGCCACTAGACTTGATGAGCATCTGATATGCTAGAAAACTGAGTTTTACGTATTTGATCCCTAACGTGAGGTCTTTCCGGCTAGAGTTACATTTTTTAATTGCATTGTGGCGGTACAAGCACGATACCCGCCTGATGTTAGGTAGACATGTCGGCCTATAACAGATACATTTCGTCACAAGTGATGAATTCCACAGCGTCACTCTGTGACGTACAGTTGTTAAGTCTCATGTGCCTGTTATTTCTATGGCTCTCAAGGGCTGCTGCTAGAACATACTGTTAGGTACTTGGCGACAAATTTTCTACTTGAGGGTGGTCGCTAGCCAGGCGATCATTCGCAAAATGGTATAGAGTATTGTAACGAAAAACAATGTATGTCAACAGAGAGTTGTATTTCATATGCATCTTAGATTAAGGTTACTTACATTTTTATCGCACAAATGTGACATACATTTATAAAAGCTCAGTACAGACCTTGTCACCTACAGAAGCACGCCCGACCACTGAATATTAGGTATCAGCATTTCTACGCGTAGGCTTAGAGTATCTGCATCGTCATAGTGTGGATGTTAAATGCTAATGGTACATAATGGTAAAAAATAAAAATAAAATATCGCTGCACTCCATTCCATAACGTAATTTGATAATGAATACAAAAATATACATATGTGAAATGGCACCAACTCGAAAAAAGTTTTTAAAATAATAAACGCGTTCTAGATTCGAAATAATTTAAAAATGGGATAAAAGAAAAGTTTTTATCTAACAGTATTTATGGCCAGACTAGTTACATGCAGGCACATGAATGAAGAATTCATGTGATACAGCCACAATACTGGTCTCACCGGCAATGGAGTTGCAATTACCATGTAGGCATATACAATTTTCAGTCAATTGAATACATAAAACTACTTACCCGATGATAGTGAAATTTAAATAAAACCAAGGAGGTATATTCTATTTAACTAAAAAGAATCATCAAGATTGAATAATACATAAAAATATGCTTCAATATACATCTAAATTAAATGTAAAAAAATACACGAGTCGTCTTGAGAACCTTCCTAATTTTAGTTAACTTACTCCTCTAACGATTATTTATTAGCTATTCTCGAACCGAATGGTCTGATCCGTTACGATGGTAAAATACCCGACGGCATGACTCTGGTTCCATGGAAGTTAGGACGGCCCTTAGTGTGGGACGCTACTTGCGTAGACAATTTAGCGCATTTAGTCATATCTTTCTGAAACCAACGTGAGGGCTGGCGCTGCGGCTACTTCGGTGGAGCAACTCAAGCAGCGCAAGTATGCTAACCTCGGTATGGGTAACATATTTAAGCCGATTAGTGTAGAGACGTTGGGTCCGTGGGGACCGGGAGCTCATCGTATTTACGTAACTTATCTGAGCGCTTGGTCGATGCGACGTGAGTCCAAAATTCTGGTACCTATTGGCTCAACAAATAAGCATTGCAATGCAACGAGGCAATGCTGCCAGCATGCTGGGCACGCTGCCAACTAGTAGTGGGCTGGAGCATTTAGGCTGTCGTGAGTCTGCTATGGCTTATAGGTTGTCTAAATACTAATATTGTAGTAGCTGTAGTGTTGTATATAGTTCGTAGTATTTTGTTAAATTAACTCACGATTCAATCAGTTGACTTTTGACATATTCAATAGACAGAGCAAAATCAAAATAAGTGGAGAGCGTTCTGGTAATATTAAACTAGACATGTATTATGTAAGATGAAACGATTACGAACAGTGATCGGATCGAAGAAATACCCTTTCAACGGCCGTTATATGTCGGCCTTTACATACCTTTAGTTAACTATCTCCAAAGCAATTCGATATAATATCGACACACAGATATTTGTTTTATCACCGGCCAGAACATTAACCCGCGAAACAACCGTGTTCTATAGCCGTTCGATAAGGGCCAGGGATTCGGTAATGGCTTACGTGACTGCTATTGTTCCACTAAATACGCCTCGTTGTTGCCCTTTAAACATCTACGTGGGGCCGCCTTTGCAATTTCAAAGTCGCTTCAAATTGCTCGTGTTGTTAGATTGAATTTGAATCTTATCTGATATTAAACTGTTTTCTTTCAAAAGGTTTTATATTTTTAACTTACTTCAACAACGAAGGAGGTTCATTTCATTTTTCAGCGGCTACAGCGGTGCGTGTTTGGGTGCATAACTTGTTTAATCCAGCTCAGTAAGCGGGCAGTATTTATAGCTTTCATTTTATTTCTTTAAATAACATTAGATTCATCTGCGTTTGTTATACTGGGCAATATTCAAAATTTTACAATATTAAAAATCAGTTAGTTAAGATAGATGTCAAAAATAATTAATGTATAAATTTAGTATAACAAAGAGGTCAACAACAAAAAATTTCAACATTTTGTCATTACAACTAGTTGCCAGAGCAGAAACGGCATGCTGTTTATTCTTCGCATTTTTCCCTAGCTCATATTCGCCGGTCTATTGGAACTTTGAAGAGGATAATATCGTAAACTCCTACAGAGTATAATAAAAACTCGAAATATAATTCTAAAGTATCGCAGGATACGTTAATATTTCATTTAAAAATGTTGAGGGTGCAAAATTTTCACCTCCGGTGTACAAACCACCTTTCCGAGGTCATACGGTGCATAAAAAAATACATTATAGATATACGTAGGTATATCTATAATGTATTACGTATAACTTGTTTATGGGATTGTGACAGACCTCGTTCCAGGCCTGAAGTTAAGCGGTAGCCTTTGCTAGTCTAATGTGTTGTACCTGTAATTTTACTGGCTCTCAAGAGCTGCTGCCAGAACACACGATGCCTGGCGACAAAGTTTGTACTTTAGAATGGTAGTTATCCAGGCGAGCATTTACAAAATGCTAAACCAGTATGCTGTGAAACTCAAGCCGGCGTGGTGGGGAGCGAACCACGGAACTACGCCACGGCAGCAAATAGGTATTACCGCTCGGCTATCATTGTTTCAAAATACGTTTACTAAAAAGTTTTTGTTTTACCATAATGACAAGGAATGATGTCAGGATCCGTGTCTTCATTGTCCAACTTGATTTCATATTGACTGCAGTAGTCGAGCTTCGGCGACGCGCAGTAGGTGTTCAAGTTGTCTTGTTTCGTGAGAGAGTCCACGCTTTGCTGTATGTACAGGGCGTTTCTGTTGGAAATATCTCGAATCACAAACCAGTTCTTATAAAATCTATAGTAAAGACTTATTTAATTTCTATCAACTAACTTACAATCCATGACAAATAGGCTTTTAGACCTCCTAAAAGCAAACAAAGCCAAACAACTGCCATCCTAAGACAACAACGGGGACTGACGGCTTAATTTACCCTTTGGAGCACGAAAGCACTCAGCTGTAAATGAAACTAAAGAACATTAATTCATGTAGTGACCACTGAGAACGCTGCTTTTTTTTACTACAACTTATTACTGCTATAACCAATTCAATCGAATTATCTGCATTACTATTGTTAGTAGAATTGGTAGTAACAAAACGCAGCTTTATATTTTAAAAACATTTTTTGAAAATGTTAAATTAATGTTTTAGAAAAATACAATGTATAAAGATATATCTAGTAACAATTCCGCCTAATTTTCCTGCCAAGCCGACCTGACTTCATAAACACCACACCACACGTAGACAAACCGGAAGAATTTTCGACGCGTTTAGCAGTCTTAGGAGGACTCTTCGAGCGCACGATCGAGATTTTAGATTCATTTCTAGATCGTGCGTTCGATGAGTCGAGAGCTCCGGAGGATAACGCCTGAATCTATTCATTATTCAGCTTTATTGTTGATCCATTAAGAAAGTTTATACAGGCCCCGCTACGACTGTTTAATTTTTTTTGGAATTCTGTTATTATATTGATAACATTACGATGTAGCCGCATCTTCAAATATAAATTATGCAAAGTCCGTACTCACGTAGAAGGCGGATGTTTGTCCAAGTGATGTCTTCTCGCTGCGTGTCTTCTGTACAGAGCCGTTAGAACTCCACACACGCCGGTACAGAGCAGCGCGGCCACTGAGAGTAACGCCACGAGCATTGGGGACAGAGGGATGGATGTACTCATACCTGCAGATATATTAAATCTTAGCAAGGATCATCTTGATAATAAATATTAAATACCATATTATGTTGATCATTACTGATATATATGTATACATTGCTAATGGATGACACTATTTTTTTCCCCTTTTGTCAAAATAAAGCTAACTATTTCAAATAAAATAATGAACATGCTCTTTTGAGTCATACTAAAGTAGAGCTACCAAACTGCGAGGGTAAGAATATCATATTCTACATATTATTGGAGCACAAAATGTTCAACCGAGGAGGTTAAGGCATCCGACGCAAATCAGAGGACACGGGTTCGATTCCCAGCCGGGCATACAATTTTGTGCTCCAATAATTTGCAAAATGTAATTTTCACTTAGCAAGCGAAATAGTGCATATAATCATATTTAGAAAGGCGATAAGAATATTTTCGAATTTATTTCCATGTTTTTCTTATACGGCTAAAGGCCTGTTTATACTAAACACAAGAGGTAAACATTATTTGACACTATTCACACTAAACTGCTTTTTTAACAGAGCCACTAAACACTAAACAGAGATATTAAACACTAATCAAAATGTAACAGCCTTTATGACAGCGTGTAAATCAGTTTCGTATTTTACTCCATCACTAGCAATTTTACAACAAAAAACTTGAGATTTGTATTAAACCAAATAACATCCTTGAAATCACAAAAATCTTTTTCATATGTTATCTATCCTACATGACCTAATTTTGATACTTTAAAATTGCAACCCCTTATAGCAACTTAACCTGTTATGTTAGTAATGCTTTTAAACTAATGTAATTAATTTTAATGACGCTATTCATAAGATTCTTTATATGAACATGAATATATAACTATACATTTTGTATTTAGAACATGACATAAATAAATATATTTGTACGGAAAGCGCTGCATAAAAAGTATGCTTTAAATATAACTAAGAAATTAGTTGAGAATAATTGAAAAAAAGATGAAACATTAAATCTGTATTTATTCATTTATTATATATACTGACCCGTATACTTATCTGGAGAACGTATACCAACAGTATACAGAGAGACTTCTTCACTCCTTCCCTTCGCGTTGGCTGCGTAGAGTATGAGTGTGTAGCTGGAGTGGCTGTCCAGATTCTGAACCTCGAAGCTCGGAGTGTGATTGGAAGAGACATTAGCTCTTACCTAAGAATATATGGAACTGTTGCTTATGTGATTGCAAAAGAATGTTCAGCCTTCTCCCCTAATGACGAGGGTTCGAATCCCGCACATGAATATAATTTTTTCTCATGTAAATTTGTAATTTCGTAACTTCTCCCTTAAGTTTGGAGCACATGGATATACTTCGTTATTTAATACAAAACAAATCCAAAAGGAAATGGTACAAGGAGCGTAACGGTTCAAAATCCTTTAACTTTGTTTTAATATCAGTCAATAGTTTAAGTATATTGTAAGAATTATTATTGCAGTTGTATTCAAATGTATTTTTATTATTTCTGTATTAAAAACTGATAATTAGATTTTATATACAAATATATACATGGGTGTAGCAAATGTAAACGTGTAAGTATTTGTATGGCAATAAACAACTTGAGTTTAAATATGTGTTATAAATATGACTGCAAATTCAAATTCAAATACCGATATCCTTCATAATATTATCGAGGTTTGGCATCAGATCAAGACGATCTTACTAGGTAAAGCTCAGTTGTTCAAGTTCTAGATAAAATAAAACATAGAACAAACTGAAAGTACTGCCCTCCTGACATTAGGCTCGCCCGGCATATTAGTCAATAATTTAAAAATCAGTGAATGTTCAAATAACAACTTACAATCATAGACGGAACTTCCAGTACTTCCATATAAAACACCTGCGTGATACCACCATCAAATCCTTCAATGCATTCCACTTGAAGACCAGATGAGCTTTGATTCACCACAGAGCAGTTTTGAAGAGCCATTGGATGACCTACGAAACCATATTTCTGTGTTATATTGTTTTATTACTCTTAAAATACAGATTTTAGGGATTTCAATGTTTTTGCGTTCGAACGCCAGTGTTTATATAAGGTGACTATTAATTCATCAACAATACTGCGGGGGATGGTGTAGAATCGATAACTGAATGTGATCCACTCATAATTAATTTTCACATAAACAAAATTAATACTAACTATTGCCTAAGCTGTGGCGCGTTGACTTTGAGAATGATAGCGACGACAACACTCGCGGCCGCCGTGGACTAGACTCACTCTTATACACACGTTCTAAGTATTCTAACGCATTGCGAGGGCAATGAACTCGGTAGGTATACCTACGCATTGCGAGGGCAATGAACTCGGTAGGTATACTTACGCATTGCGAGGGCAATGAACTCGGTAGGTATACCTACCGAGTTCATTGCCCTCGCAATGCGTTAGAATACCTAGAACGCGTGTGTATGTGTGAGTCTTGTCCACGGCGGCCGCGAGTGTTGTCGTCGCTATCATTCTCAAAGTCAACGCGCCACAGCTTAGGCAATAGTTAGTATTAATTTTGTTTATGTGAAAATTAATTATGAGTGGATCACATTCAGTTATCGATTCTACACCATCCCCCGCAGTATTGTTGATGAATTAATAGTCACCTTATATATTGACTGATGACTTAAAAACTACTTAAGGGATTAAATGGGATCAACTTGAAAGTATACCCTACCCAACTAAAAACAGAATTATTAATATAATTTCATAAACTCGGCGAGTGAAGGCGCTACAGAAATAAAAAAAGCAAATACAGTTAATTCAAATCCTTTTCAGCACTATATAATACTCTCTCATGACAGACAAGACCTACTTCCTCGCACTCATAGACAAACCAATAATTGTTTTTCGAATATGAGGGATGAAATAGTATATTATGATACAAGTGAGCTACGTAAGCAAGTTGCTCACAAGTTTCATACGCACCTTTTCAACACCCTTGCGAGGACAAAAAATATTGCACAAATGCGATACTAACAACATACGAAAATTATGGAAAATAGCGCGCAAGTTTTTTTTTGCGCGTGGCAAATGTATTGTTTGATTTCATATACTTAGTCTTAGAACCTACTTCAAAATTATAATTTTAGTGAAAAAATGCAAATATTTTATTACAAATTATTGTGGATTATAAATAATTTGATGAATGTAATTATATTATATATTATATTAATTTAACGATTAATGTATAATAATAATATGTTCGTCTTAATTAAGGACACATTTATGGATTCTAAAAATATAAGTGGATCCTTAGCAGTATAAAACCTCTTTGGTGTTACAAATCTGTTTTACCCGGTTAAATTGAAAATTCTCTGTTTACTCGCATATAATTTGCAGTTAGGTACTAGCTTAACTTTGTGGGGATAATTTTATTACGCACTAGTGCATAATATTATTATGCATTGATTTATGCACAATTTTACTAGACACGTTCGACACGAAGAAGAAGAACCAGACACGTTTTGTTTTGAAGCCTAGCATTCACAATTTTCCAGACACGTTTCGGTTTGGTGTCTTAACATTCGCAATTTCATCTCGCTTTCATATCGACACTCGACTCACTATAACTAACGTAACAATTTTCTTCCACACGCATGTCGCAATAATCCTTGCACCAAGTACCTAAGCACCATGCCACTACTATCATTGACATATAAGTAAAATTATGAGTAAGTACATAATTATATTTTCTTGTGCTGGACAGGGTCTATTGCCATTATTTTCGCGTTTTTACTAGCCGATCGTAGAAGGTAAAATCCCGAAGTAAGTTTTGACTGCAGGAAAGTATCCGGCCTCATAACCAAAGGGAATATTAAGTTGTTATTGTGTAGCCCTTGAAAATTCAATATATAAATAATTTCCATTATAATAAAGACCATAGGCAAAATAACTGCAAATAGTGACAGTGTAAGCGTTAGCTAATTAGTTTCCATGGTATAACAAAAACTTTATGCTTCAACAATGAAATTCGATTATGTTCAAAGTAAATTATACAAATAATATAATTTTTTGGCTAAGGGTAACTTACATACTTCCCGTGGGGTGCCGGGCTAGAATGTCACCCCCCCCATCTCTTCCCGTGGGTGTCGTAAAAGGCGACTAAGGGAAAAATACCGGAAGGTGGGCCGCAGCGCCTTCTGAGAAATTCACACCAATAACTGCGATCCCCAAGACGCCTGCCAAGCGTGGGGATTATGGCAATACCCCCTATGAATAGCACAATAAACAATTCGGCCCCCAGTCCCCGGCAGCTCTATTATTCCTGGCCTTGGTAGCGGGCCAGGTAACGGTGGAGCAGGGGGTGCAAAGAATCACCGACAGATGCCCGGCTACCAACCTCATAAACGACGACCCTTGGCCCTGGCAACACACAACATACGTACGCTCAGGGAGGACTACAAGATTGTCGAGCTGGAGGAAGAATTGAACAAGTTACGCTGGGATGTCATTGGGTTATTGGAAGTCCGAAGACAGGAACAGGACACCGTTATCCTAGACTCAGGTAACTTGTTATTCTACCGGGAAGGTCACCAAAAGTCTCAGGGTGGGTTTCTCGTCCGGAGGTCCCTTGTTAACAATGTTGTAAAAGTCGAAAGTGTGTCGAGCAGGGTAGCGTACCTTATACTCAGAATCACCAAACGGTATTCGCTGAAGGTCATACAGGTTTACGCACCGACCTCGACACGCTCAGATGATGAAGTACAGGCAATGTATGAGGAGATATCTGAAGCCATAAATTCCTCCGAAACATACTTCACCGTTGTTATGGGGGACTTCAACGCTAAGTTAGGCACACGAAATGGCGATGAGTTGAGAGTGGGGCCATTTGGATATGGGCAGCGGAACCAGAGGGGCCAGCGGCTGGTCGATTTCATGGAGAAGAAGGTACTCTTTGCGATGAACTCCTTCTTCGAGAAGCGCCCATCCAAGAAGTGGACGTGGATAAGCCCCGATGGTTCAACAAAAAATGAGATCGAGTTTATCATGACGACCAGGAAGCAAATATTCAATGATGTCTCTGTGATCCATAAGGTAAAAACCGGTAGCGATCACCGTATCGTTAGAGGCACATTGAATATCAATGTAAAGCTTGAGAGGTCCCGTCTGATAAACTCCACGTTCCGTCCTAGCGTTGCACAAATCCAAAACCCCGAGAGCTTTCAACTCGAACTACATAACCGCTTCCAGTGCCTAGCTGAATGCGAAACATTGGGTGAGATAAACAACGGGTTGGTGGAAGCTGTCCAAGCGGTGGGGTCTCAGTTCCTTAAGACCCCCCGCCGAAATAAACCGAAGAAACTCTCAGAAGAAACCATCAAGTTGATGGAAGACCGGAGTGAGATGAGACTGCAATCTTCAGCTGATATGTCGAACTACGGCAAGCTCAATAGACGAATTTCGAAGGCACTGCGACACGATTTGCGCGCCTTCAATACAAATCGTATTAAGGTCACAATCGAGCGTAACCAAGGCTCCAAAGTGTTCGCAAAAAATTCGTCTATAGGACAAAGCCAAATGACCAAGCTGAAGATCGACGATGGCAGAATCATCTCATCAAAACCGGAGATTCTGAGAGAGCTTGAGAGGTTTTATGGACAGTTATACACCTCGACACGAGAACCCGTTGTCAGTACAGCTCAGGACATGAGAGCTAAACTGACCCGACACTATACCGTAGACATACCGGACATCAGCCTATACGACATTAGAATGGCTCTCAAACAGCTTAAGAACAACAAGGCGCCAGGTGATGACGGAATCACGACAGAACTTCTGAGAGCGGGTGGAAAACCGGTACTCTCAGTCTTTATTTAATTCCCTCATCCTTGAAGGTAAAACGCCAGAAGCATGGAGCAGAAGTGTAGTGGTACTGTTATTCAAAAAAGGTGACAAGACCTTGTTGAAGAACTTCAGGCCCATTTCACTTCTGAGCCATGTTTATAAGCTGTTCTCGAGAGTCATTACGAATCGTCTTGCTCGTAGGTTTGATGACTTCCAGCCTCCCGAACAAGCCGGGTTCCGAAAAGGCTTTAGTACCATAGACCACATACATACGTTCCGCCAGATAATACAGAAGACTGAAGAGTATAATCGGCCATTATGTTTAGCGTTTGTGGACTATGAAAAAGTCTTCGATTCAATCGAAACCTGGGCCGTACTGCAGTCTCTTCAGCGATGCCAAATTGACTATGGGTACATCGAGTGTTTGTATAGAAACGCCACCATGTCGATTCGACTACAGGACAAGAGCACAGAACCAATCCAACTGCAGCGAGGCGTGAGACAGGGTGACGTTATTTCTCCGAAACTTTTCACGAATGCGTTGGAGGACGTTTTCAAGCTCTTGAACTGGAAAGAATTCGGCATCAACATTTATGGCGAATACATCACTCACCTTCGTTTCGCCGATGACATAGTCATAATGGCAGAGTCGCTTGAGGAACTCAGTACAATGCTCAGCGACCTCAGTAGAGATTCCCAGCAGGTGGGTCTTAAAATGAACATGGACAAGACGAAAATTATGTCTTATGTCCATGTTGCACCCGTACCAGTAGTTGTTGGGAACGATACGCTCGAAGTTGTTGACCACTACATTTACCTGAGACAGACTGTCCAGTTAGGTAAGTCCAACTTCGACAAAGAAGTCGCCCGAAGAATCCAACTCGGATGGGCAGCGTTCGGGAAGTTACGCGACATCTTCTCGTCGAAGATCCCGCAGAGCCTGAAGACCAAAGTCTTCAACCAGTGTGTGTTGCCAGTGATGACTTATGGCACTGAGACGTGGACCTTAACTGTGGCCCTCATGGACAAGCTCAGAGTCGCTCAACGAGCTATGGAGAGAGCTATGCTCGGAGTTTTTTTGCGCGATAAAATCCGGAATGTGGATATTCGCCAAAGAACCAAAGTCACTGACATAGCTCTCAGAATTTGCAAGCTAAAGTGGCAATGGGCGGGCCACATTGCTCGACGAACCGATAACCGTTGGGGAAGAAAGGTTCTCGAGTGGTTACCACACTACATCGGAAGACGTAGAGTTGGTAGGCCCCCCACTTGGTGGACTGACGACATCGTGAAAGTCGCTGGTAGCCAATGGTTACAAGCGGCTAATAGCCGTTCTTTGTGGCGCTCTATGGGGGAGGCTTTGTTCAACAGTGGACGTCTTCCGGCTGATGATGATGATGATGATGATGAACTTACATCCAAAAGACAAACTGTTCTAATTCAGTGTCACACAATATTCTAAAACAAACCTTAATATCAGTTTAATAAAGCATATCTACTGTTGACTTTACGAAATAATTTCTGGCTAGTTGAAGAGCGTTAACCTGATCCCATAAAGTATATAATCCAAGAAGAAAATAATATAAAAATAGTGTTTATTTTGCTGTGCTTCGGATCACAAGACCTATGTAGCCAGTAAAATATTTTCTTTTATGATATATATTTTTAGGAGTCTATTTCATAATGTTCTATTAAAGTCTTGGGTTGATAACCAACACATCAATTAACTGGATGATAAAAGTATCGGTTAGCGGTACAGCGCATAAATTTAGCGATTACATTTCTAACAAATTTATCCACCAAATTAATATTTAATAAATTCTTCGAAGATTGAGCTGGCAACACCGCATACGGTTATGGTACCTCATTAATATTAGTTCAACAATGTTTTTCCAAAAATTAACTTCAAAGTATGTTTTATGTAGGTACAATATCTTCTACATTATATTATTTGATATTGTTGATATTTACAGCTACTGTTTGATATCTGTTAAACATTACGTTGTTTCATAATTTAATAAAATTCCATGCTATTTTGTGTATAAGGAAACGCCGCCACTGCTGGTGTCAGTCAGCCGACGTGACTTTGGTTTGAAATTTGCCACATCACAAAACAAAGCACCTACCATTCAAGCAGGTTACCTTCTTTTCTAGGCCTGCGTTTTAGCAACACCCTTTTCACACCTATGTGAGAAGTGACATGCAAGTAATTTGTCAACGTTATTTTTCGTCTCCGCTACGGTTCTGCCAGGGGGCCAACTCCCACCTTTTACGAAACCATCATAAAAAAGTAGCGCTTTGTTTCATGCTTAAAATAATTATTCGTAGACACGAACTATCATCGACCCACAATTGCGTCAAGCAATATTTATTTGATCCTACTAAAGGAACGAATGAAATATGTATCACAGATGTGCAAGCGAGATGTTTATAATATAGCGTCATCCCGCTTGCACTGTTCCGAACTACGATGATATGGAACGGTTTTGCCATAGTTTTACATACATTTTTTGTATGCTTCACAAAAACTATCTTTAACTTTTTATAGTTTCACTCATCAAATAATTTTACTGCGTTTATTTTAAAGAATAATAGAAATAAAAACATTGCACGTAATTTACACATTAATTAAACCCATTTTTGTGGTACAACTATCAAAATCAAATTTAAATCCGCTGCTAGAAAGTAACTTTTTTAAGATGGACAAACATGACGGATTTGTCGTTGAATCAGTAATACTTCGTATTAAATGTCACGTCAGAGTTCGCGAAATGAGTGAACTATTTGTTGTCACGTCATCAAAGCGCCAAGCGATTCCTTAACAGATTGCAAGCCTGCTTAATTGACGTGGAGGTATAAAGTTTAGCAATTAGTAGTTTAGTAATTTGAAAATCATTAATATATATTTGATTGATTGTTGAAAGATGTCATTTTCATTGGCTTTTCTTTTTCAATGAGATTTGGTGAGATGCTGATGAACCACATTCAAACCAAATACATTCAAATCCTACACAAAAATTCACAGACTTTCTTTGATTGATGCACTTATCCATCAAATAACTGCTCCCTTTCCTTGCCATTTCACGTGAGAAATAAATTGTAAGCAGCTTTAACCAATGGGTAGGCTGAATCGATGACTGAAACGCAAAAATAGTGTTTATTCAACAAATAAGTCCTGGGTAGTATAACTGGAATTTACTCGAATATTCTGAAACAGGTCAGAAGTCTTTCCGATAGAATATAATAAAATAAACGGAAAGGTACCAAGCATAGCCTCAAGCAAGGTATTATTGGAAAATATGTTTCTTCAGACTGATTACCCCGATATCAATGTTAGAAATAACAAAGATGAATTTATATTTTATTTACTCGTGTTTGAAAAGGTACCATTTCCGACCAAATATTTCCTTCGTCGCATTTTCTTTTGCGATTAATACTTTTTTTATAATAAAAATCGAGCCAGTGCGTGGGAAGGGTTCCGTTCGTTTAATCCTTGCGTTGCCATACTTAATGATGACAATTGATTTGATTCATAAATACCTCATTTCCGGAGCGTGTGATGCTAACAAATAATTCGTTTCACAACTTTTTTTTTCTGCTTCATTTTAATACAAGTAAACTTTTGCTCAGTAGTATAGGTAATAAGATAGCCACGTTTTTTCTTATTTCCTATACTGAGGGCATGCTCAATTTTCATGTAATTTTTTTTGTGATATTGGTCTAAATTAATCTAGTACATCACATCCCATCAACAGCCGAAGGTCGGCTATATTATATAACAAAGCCCTCCTACTCCCGGGGGGAGAATTTTCAATAATCACTACGCTTGGCAGGCGTCTTGAAGATCGCAGGGTAAGATAGCAATTCTTCATAATGCTGCCTACCTTCTGATATTTTTTCCAATCGTCACCTCTTACGACCTTCAAGGGAAAATTTTATATGAGAGAAGATTGATCGGCGCAATTCTAACTTGGTACCTTCACACGGTCATATATAAGTATATAAATTATTTCAAAACTTGACAAAAATATTTTTGATGTACTCATAAATTATAAAACATTAAGAGTTCGTTTCAGAATGTCATAATAAATTTTCGGGTTGCTAAACAACATATAAAATAACTGAAGATAAAAATGACAGATAACATGCAGCGCGTTTCAATCTTTAACCGATTGATAGGCTAAATCGATGGGTGTGAAATGCAAAGATAGTGTTTATTTCATAAATTAGTTCTGGGTAGTATAACCGGCACTTACTCAAACATTCTGAAACAGGCCTTAAATGTGATCACATCGATATACTGTCATTTATAGATAAGGTCACCTTCTCAGCAAATTATAAATTTGGTTCTGTGTGCCATACATTTCAAGCTAATTGTGATCGATTACAGTTTGGACAAGGCTGTGACAGACAGTCAGACACGCAAATGATTTTTAAAGTCTTCTGATCTTAACTCGAATGAACGGAACCCTAAAATATTGTATAATTCCACATAGCAAATCTTCAAAAGGAAATCATTTAATGAGGTTTATCCTTTTTATGTGCAAAGACGGATTCAGGAAAACGTTGATCGTCTAAGCAATTACATCAGACAGCTATAATTTGATACGTTAAGGATAAAGCACCTGAAAATTTGCATGGTGATAGGATATCTTGCAAACGCGGCTAACCACCATCAAGTAGAAATTGGTAGATTTAAATTTGTATTTCCAGCTATTTTTAGATATGTACATGTAGTTGAAGACGTATAAGACTAATATTCAAGATGCCGGCTGGGGGAACATTTGGCTGTTAGCCGTATATCCTAAACTGTCAAGCGCACAGTTGTGATTATTTTTAGAGCTGGCTAATTTATCATACATACATATATGTAGACAATATAACATATTATATTTTTACAATTTTATAATGATTGCGTAATTCTCCCAATGACTATACTCTCTACTAGTGAATATAATTATATTCACTCTCACACAATATATTTTTTACTTTGGTGGTAAAGATGAATTTAATATATTAACAAAATAACATAAAAATTAAACAACTTTGTGACCGATTCTATTTCCGTTAAATCAGTCGAATAGCTCGATCTCGAACGGTTTCGCGTCCTTTTCAGAATAAGTGAAATCGCTTTCAAAATTGTTTAATTGTGTACTACTTACGAAGGTTTTAACATCATAATTGACTCAATCGGCATAGAAACATAGAGAAGAGATTGAACGAAACTGCTAGACAGCTTGCTCAGTGGTTTTGTGAGACTGGGCTAGTTCTAAATCTGACGAAAACACACTTTGTTTACGTATACCTCTGCGGCCACTTCTATCGTCGTCTCAATTTTTCAATTGACAAGGATTGACCAAGTCAACAAAAGTACCTTTATAGATATATCTTTATAGATATAGAGATGGACAGTGGCCTTACATGGGAGTCTCACGTACACAAATTGTGTGGAAAGTTGGGTGGTGCGTGCTTTGCACTTAGCCGTATATCACGACTGCTTCTGAGAAAGGTGGTGAAGTCTTGCTGTTTTGCCACTGTCCATTCCTAATTCCAGTACGGTGCAGAGCTTTGGGTTCGAGCTGCAGACTGGGAGAGGGCATTCCGGCTCCAAAAACATGCGGTTAGAGCTATTATAAGAATTCCCCGAGATACCACCGTCAGACCATATATCAAGGAAATGGGAATCCTTACACTACCATCAATAGTGATTTTCCAAGTGGCGGTATTCGTGAGGCAGAATATAGATAGGTACGTAA
This sequence comes from Plagodis dolabraria, assembly GCA_963854805.1. NCBI lineage: Eukaryota > Metazoa > Arthropoda > Insecta > Lepidoptera > Geometridae > Plagodis > Plagodis dolabraria. Next base: position 1,516,821 of record OY978459.1, on the reverse strand, counting down.
AACTAGGCGATCCTCACTCTTATTGTACGGGAAATAGGGGAGTGTTGGCTAGCAAGTCCTGCTCCCTAGTTAAGTCTGGCAAGTTAACGCACGTCATGGGTCCGGCAGTATATAATCAAATCTCAAATGATGTCAAACTAGCGGTAAGTTTGAATGTGTTCAAAATGAGCCTCAAACGCTGGCTACTTAGTCAATCATTCTACAGCTATAATGAATTCTTGACATTTCAAAATAATAATTGTAATGTTTGATATATTAATTATACTTTTCACTTATAAACTCATTGACATTTGTAAACAATTGATTTAATGACATACCTACAATATTGAATGTATATGTCACATGATTTTTGTAATATTATTCTTTAATATTATTTAATTTTATTAGTATTATAATTTCTTTTATCGTACTTTTTTAATATGTATTTCATGCTAAACAAGTTGAAAACGTTCTTTTTGTACAAAAATTTATTATTGACGTGTATTGATATATGATTAAATAACTATAAACTATTAAAATATAATAATACTATCGGTAAAGACGAATTCAATTTTTTTTTTATACCTTGACCACTATCTCACCTGATGGTAAGTGATGATGTGGTCGAAGATGTTGTTCAGACTAACCTAGAATTACTGGCTCTCAAAAAAAATTATTTGCAAAACCGCTGATCAATCATTGCTTGCTCATCAAACAACTTGCGAACAAATAAGCCGTCACTGCAAACAATTTAAACTTTTTTCAACTCTATTCCGTGGGCGACTAGGCCACGGCTAGACTAGGTACGCGACAACTGGTGTAAATATTAATTGATTAATTATTTTTTTTGTTATAATTACTCCGTAGGTAAACACGAACTCAATATATATACAAAATAACAGTTAAAACTCTGCCGGTAAATACTTTAGCAATATATTTGCAAAATATATATAACTGTCTCAGTAGGTAAAAACGCACCGACACACACTTCTAATTTTTACTTAATTTCAACTCTATTCCATAATAATTAGACAATTTACTTTACTAACAATGTAAATTAATGTAAACTAGTTGATTTTATTAAAAACAAAACAACAGTCAGTCGGCTCTAAAATTTTATAACGTGGTATGCGATAATGGTTGTAAATTTCAGTAGGTATATTAAGTAGGTATTTCAAGAATGATACACAATAAACTTCCGACCTACCCTTATCCCACCCGTTTGAAATCGGCACAATGTATCTTCTAGTAGGTGCCTACCACACGAATATGTTAAAAGCATGTTTTCGCTAACAACATACAGTAACATAAGGATGTAGCTACTCGTAAAATAATATTGTGTAATAAGTTTTGGCTTTGGTTTTATAACCGTTTGCCTGCAGCGCGGGGAGGCAATGCATTTTTGCTGACTGATTGACCAGGATCAGGTTCTCACTGCCATCGACGTGGTTGGTGATATGCTGCTCATTAGGTGCATTTTTTAGCTTCGTAGCATTTTACGGTATACTTATCACATGAGGATATGGAAATGTCAACTCAGTTAAAAAGCAGGTCCATTCTTCTATATAGCTATTCCCCTACACAGCTATCAGATTATAATACAGCTATATTATAGAACAATTAAATAACAACAAACAACATAAATAAAGTGTCTATGTGCTTATTATAAATATAAAAACGTATTAATGTTTGTAGTATAATTAATCATTATACATATAATAATTTCAAATACCTGTTATCTTTATATATAAAAATTACGTATCACGTTGTTTGTCCGCGATGGACTCCTAAACTACTCAACCAATTTTAAATTTGATTAGCAAACCGTATGCAATTTGATCCAAATTGAAAGATAGAATACTTACATCTCAAATTATAGTCGTAATTGCCCGTGCAAAGCCGAGGGGCCGCTAGTAAAAATATATATCAGTACATAGTTTAATCATTTTTTCTCATTTAACGGTTATTTCCATCTCTAGTTATTTTAAAGCGTGTGTTACATGTATACACTTTCCGTGTAATGTTTGTGAATTCGAAAAAATAATACAGATGGCACGAAAAAAAAATAACAATAAAATAAGTTTCAAACAGGTAAGTACTTCAAATAGATTGCTTATAATTATACTTATACAAAATACTTATAAATTTTCAAAAAAATAACATATATGGTAGAATACTTGTGTGATAAGTCCATATTACTGAGACATGATATATACAATGCTTACTGGTTCATAGATTAGCACTACACTACAAACTTACCAGCAGCAACAAGTTTGTACAGGCATGGAGTCTCCATCCTCCCAACAGAATTCCTGGCAGAGCACAGAACCGTACCAAAATCCATGTCAGAAGTAGGGGTATACCGCAAAGTCGACGAAAATCCAGAGCTCGTGAAGGAACTGAAACAAAATTGTGGCTGTTTTATAATAACAAATCTAATGGGATGGCATTCAGCCAGTTGGATAGGAAACAACTTTATTGCCAGCAATAAAGCCAAGGAAAAGATCTTTAACAACGGGGTAGTATTCATTTATATGCTATCGCTTCAGACTTTAGTGATTAAAATGATAATCAGATGGGGTTTGGGTCTTAAAGAATGGCTACAAACTTGAATAAGAAAAGTTATGACCCGATAGTAGTAGCATTTTTCATCTGTGACCGCAGTATACTTGATAAGAAATGTAATGTTGCTTCAAACTTGTGATCTTGATTGGTAAATACTTCACCAAGTTCCTATCCTTATCGCACTTATAAAAAGTCGGTATGATGCGTCTTTTCTAACAATATAAAAGACGAAGCAACAACAATGTATAAAGCGATAGCTTCGGTTTTATAGTCAGCCGTCTGCTGATGCCAACTCATTTTGCAAATGTGCTCGTAGATAATGCACCGCCATCTATATATTTTTAATTTTACTAAAACAATATTTTGGCTATGCAGTATAGATCCAAAATATTATTGCAAAGGAAGTCGTCTGTGAAAGAACTGTTGATGGAAACAATGCGCCGTATGAGCAGCATCCCATGTGTTGATAGAGTGGAATGTTGCTGCGTAAAAGGCAATGTTTTTTACCATATTAATAACATAACTATCAAATGTAGTATTTATAATAATGCTAAACTAAAGATAAACATTCTTATTAATTTGGCCATTAAACGAATCAAAAGATTATTTATTTAGTAAGAAATTGTTTTGGGTTAATAGAAAAAAATAAAAAGTTATATAATGTACGAAGTAATATGTTGTTCTACGAAGTCATTATTTTGAATTCCGAGCGAAGCGTGGTATTCTAAAGTAGAGTTCAATATAGGCCTCCCTAGAACAAATATTTTGGCCCCGAGTGAACCACACTATTTTTCATGAACTATGAGAAAAACAAAGCACTCGAAGCTCGTATCTTTAGATTACATAGAATTATATACTCGTAAGTATAAAAAATATACCTAACTGAAGGTTATCTAGGGGTGTGGTTCAATTTGTGCAATTGTAACCAATAGCACACTCATAGCTAGTCCGATCATTACGAAGGGCACTAAACGTTTGCAAGGCGGATAGTTGTGATGTCATGACTGGCGTTAGCGTTAACAGTACTCGCTGCCCCGCGGATGGACACCGTGAATACTCTGTGCCAAAAAATTTAGTGCATTTTGGTCCAAGCATTAGGTAGGTCTGAACACCTTTCGAATCTGTGTCATATCTGTGACATAAAATGAACAGTCAAAAGTCAAAAATTCAAGACCTTCTACAGTTGTTTTACAGCTCGTAATTCTGTATCTTACTCTAACTTACTGTACAACAATTAAAATCCGCTATCTTTTTGAGAAGGTAGGGGGGTTAAGTTATTTATTTGTGTTTATAGATAGATAACATATGCACGTTTTTGCTAGATCCGAAATGATCGTAATACAAACGGCCATAAGCGTGCATATGTAAATCGGTCCAATCGTTAGTACTGTGTGAATTGTATAACTCACGTAAATAAATCAGCTAGCTCCAACTATTGTTTCGATCACATCTAGTGATCTTTTTGTTTTTTTTTAGCTGAGTGCACCATTAGTACTCAGTAGAAAAAGATCATCAGATATGACTATAGTTGGAGCTATCGGAATTATTTACGTGAGTTATTCCATATTATTAAATGAGTGAAATCCACGTTTGTTTTTATAATAAACCGGTAGTACTAATGGCGCATTTTGGACTGTACCCTAGGTTGTCTACCTAAAGCACGAACGCAAACCAATAAGAACAGAGAAAACTTAAACTCTCAAAAGAACAAAATTTGAATTTTGTTCCCGCTTGCCTCGTCGTTTGTTCGAATAATCTTTTAAAAAAATATTTTTTGACGAGGTATATCTTGAGTTGTACCTTATCCGTAGTGTTTAAGAAGACGTTTAATAACGTCATATTATCCTAAGTTTTCCAATCTTGAATTTATTTTAAACAAACAAAATTCCGCTCTTCTTATATTGGTTGTATATACATTTATTAATATGAATTATCTATATATCTAATTATTGCAACGCCGTTCCTTAGCGGAATAGCGTCCACTGCATAATGTACAAACATGGTTTCTTACTTCAAAGCATCATACACAACATTTTCATTGCATGGGGGGTCAAATACTCTGTAATAGCACACATACCTGGAGTCCAAGTCTGTCTGTTCTCCAGAACTGTTAAAGATCCAGCTAAAACTGGACGGAGGTGGACTGGAGTCTACTGCACAGTGTAACACGATGGTTTCCTGCTTCAACGCTCCGTATACTTCACCTTCGCTGTAAGTCTTGCAAAGTGGTGCATCTGCCAGAAGATGATATGCATTAGATTGTGCTTATCAAGCCCGCGGCGGGATTAGAACCATGGATTTTTTGTATTGTGATAGAGCACTAGGTCCACCTGGTGATGAACTGTGTCGCTTTACTCTGAGTATTAAAATTGAAAGCCAAAAAAACAATTCAGGATTTACACACGCGCGCCGCGATCACCGATCATTTCCCGTATGTTTGAGCTCAATTTGAGCAATAGGTTTTAAAATACAAACAACCTATTAGAATCTACACATTTAGAAATTCATCTTAGGAGTACCACATCCCATACATTGCAAAAAAAACAAAGTTAAATCTGCAACTTTTCATATATATCAAAAGTTTTGTCTTCGGTAGCCCGACTAGGCAATAATATTACGCGCGTTTCATAAAATTTATTTACACCCGTCGGCAAAAAACTATTTATGCTTCATTTTAACAGTAGATTTTCGGCCGAAATACCCACCCTAAGGTGGACCCACCACCCTTTAAACTGGAACTCAGTAATGCGAACATTACTATTTGGAATAAGTCAGGTGACATTACTTCCTTGGACGAAAGAGTTCTACGCTACTAAAGGTAAATTAAATTAAGGGCTAAATAATCTAGCTACAAAGAGTTTGTCACAAAGTTATCAAAGGCTAAATAAGAAATAGAGGCTCAGACTTCATTAAATAGAACTTGTATACTTAATCACTTCTCAGACAGAAATATAAAGTTAAACAGGAACGTGGGAATTAGGTATTATATAGATTAATTACCGTGTTGCTAACAACAATGCCTGACTATAATAAGCTCAATATAATTCTCCAAATTTAAATAAGTTACTGTTGCTAAAGCACACCCTAATATTGACTTATTGCAATTACATGGTGGTTGGGCATTTTGTGGTAGCTTGCCTGACTGACGGTATGGAAACCTATTGCTCATCACACAACGCGAGTCCACAAGATCCTTTTTTTATAAGATAGGTACAAGCAGACGGTCCACCTAATAATAAGTGGTCACCGCCGCCTATGGACACCCACATCCGTAGCAATACTGGTGTGTTGCCCGCCAGCCAAAGCGTAAACCTATTTATAAACTCAACTTGTTATTTAAAAAAAAATTCGCATGCATATTATTAGAGCTATCATATCCGGTTTGAATCCTTTTTTTCCGACTAATAATTACAAAGTTTAATATATAGCGTTTAGTATACATCACTCGTTTTTAGAAGTTTGAGCGCGTTATTCGAGCGTATTTCGTAGTTCCAGATTTAATAAAAAAATATAGAACACATGTATAAATAACTTCCCATTATAGAAAGTTCATTATATTCCCCATATTTGTGGTGCAATAGAAATATTAAAAACATGCTTATTTTTCTTGAAAGAGGTGCTTATGGTTGGGTCTTTCTTTTATCTAAAATTATGATTTTTATTCGCTATTATTAAAATGAGATTGGAATTGCTTTTGTATGGGGGCGTTCGTCTAAATATACCCTTAAGAGGAATGATCTCTATACACGCCTCTTTTGAAACGGTTCAGATTGTAGATATAAGAAATAACTTCAGGTGTAAAATAACAAATCGAGTAGAATGAGACTTCGACGTATCTGTAAAGGTCGGGTGGCCTATCTGTCAAATTGTCACTTGTGACAAAATGCATATGTTATAGGCAGAGGTTATCGCTTAACATAAGCAGGCCTCGTATTTTGTCCGTCACAACCTCATAAAAGATATAAAATTTTATTCATGGTTGAACGCGATTACATTCGCATGTAGGTTTGTTCACTCGATTCAAATAAATCAGTTTTCAATAAACCTTGGTTAAACCCGTCGCTTCATTTAACATCACATCATATTTCACTGTCAGGATGCCGTACATAAATGAAACCATCGATTGTTTCTATTTATGCGTGATGACTAATAAACACTGATACCTACATCATTTATCTAAAAATAATACTTGAATCCTATAGTTTTACATGCAAGTTTGCTAGGCATCTTGGAATTTCGTTAGCTGTATTCTTGGAATTTGTAGCTCTCGTAGTTTCTTATTTTGTTGAACACCCTTTACCTACCTACTAGGTATACAATTTCAAAAGAATATTTTCTAATATACTTACATCTGACTTGCAAAGACACAGGGTTGCTAGTTGCACTGCCTTCGCTGTTGTAAGCGAGACAACTATAGTCACCTGCAGCTGCCCTGCTCACACTCTGGAGCACGAGGCTTTGGTCACTGAGGATGATTCCTAGGCTGGCGTTGTGTTGGATTTCCCTGGTCTAGAAAATGTTGTTAGTGTTAGTAATACCTACATATTGAATTTTTCATATAAAAAACGCATTATGCTTTCTAAGAGATATGCTGTATCAGCCGAATTTTCCACCGCTGAACACAGCCTACCCCGTTTAAGGGGGCCTTTTTCATAATCCCCACGCTTAGCAGGCGTCTTGGGGCCCGCAGTTTAAGGTATTAGTTCCTGAGAAGGCGCTGCTGTCCACCTTACTTACCTTTAGTCGCCTCTTACGACACCCACAGGTTGCAATGGGAGGGTTACATTCTAGTCCGGCACCCCACGAGCTTTAAGAGTTATGCCAGGATTTATTCTAAGATTGTTCTCAACGTCATTGTCAGAGAACTGCGTGTGGTGATACTCTCAAGAATAGTTTGGACTCTACTTCAACGGAGTCAAACTCGATGTTTATAATACTCAGTAAAGGCCATAAAGATATAGATAGTACTTATTGTTTTATTAAATTTATAATAGAACACCAAATCTCATTAGATTGAAAAGTATTTTTTTATGAGGCATCTCAATAAAATATCAGTCTATTTTATCAATAAAGGCTAATAAGTGACTCCCCTATAATTGTTATAGTAATAAAATAAGAGCATAATTATCATTCGTATCTGTCCGGGCAGTCTCAAAGGCTGAGCGGTAAAGGTGCCCGGTGCAAAAAGCTGGGGACGCAGGTTTATATCTCGCTCAAGACAAAAAGTATTCATTTACTATATTTATAGTTAGTGTATTATGAACCCAAATAGGGTAATAATTTATATATAGTATCTTCGATATTGAAAGGAATTATTAAAATTTAAAAACAGTCAGAAATACTCAAACAAACGGGGACATCTTAAATGTTTTTGTTTTGTATGTTCAATATGTTCTGAAACGATCAAAAAGTTAAGCTTCGGAGGGCACGTTAAGCCGTCGGTCCCGGTTGTTGTCTTAGGATGAAGTCGTTATAGCATGGTAGTAGGGCATTTTGCAAATGCCCGCCTGGCTAGCTACCACCCTTAAGTAGAAAATCTGTCGCCAAGGACCTAACGGTGTGTTCTGACAGCTGTCCTTGAGAGCCAGTAATTCTAGGTTAGCCTGAACAACATCTTCGACCACATCATCACTTACCATCAGATGAGATAGTGGTCAAAGGCTAACCTATCAGGCATTAAAAATATATATATATATATCCCGACCAGCACTACACCGAGATAACGCCAATTATGAGTTAAATTTTGTGTACTTATAGCTTTGCTTAGGAAATATCTCCCCAAAATAGTTATAGATTGTATCCTTACCCCTTTGTACCAGGTCAACTTGTGCGTCTTCGGGTTGGCTTTCACACTGCACTCGAAATACACGTCGTCGCCTTCCTTGATGTGGCCAGGGTTGAGGCTGGAGCCCAGTTTCAGTGTCACTATCGGTAGATCTGTACAAAAACAACGCATTTGTATGAATACTTTTAGTATTTTCTTTTTTTTTTAACAAACGACACCCCTTTTGCGTATCTGCCAGATGCATTATGGATCACAGGTTAAAAGTTACAAAGCTGAAATTTTGGAATTTGAATTTTGGAATTGATACATGGGATTGATATATATGTGACGTGCGTTACATTATTTACTTATCATTTCTTCTTCATTTATTTACGATTGAAGCAAAAAAAGACATTTATCAGAAAGGGAACTAAATAAAACAAACATTACAACTTTTGTACGTATCCTTTAATTCGGTGTATTCCACTCCGATCCCACGAAGAGATACCACATGGTATCAGTTATATTTTCTATTAGGTTTTTATACCGTTCAGATCCCACCTACTCTTTATAAATTTAGGCACTTAATCACGTACGGTTCGCAAGATAAATATACGATATAACATTAAAAAAAAACTAACTTATATTCAAAGTATCAGGAAGGCAGAAGTTTTAAGAAGTCATATATACTACAAATCTATTTTATCTAAAGTTTTTATGTTAAAACCCTTAAAAGGATTTGTACCGACAAACATTACGAACAACAACAGAGAATCAAATAATTTCCGATTAAAACGTGGTCATACTCTACACAGTGCAATATGCGCAGTATCCGAAGTAAATCCCTACATAACTAATGCAGTGAGCAATGTGCACGTCACCGCGAGCCATCAGTATTTCAGACACGCAGTAATTTACGCTATCTGACCTGAGTGCAATCCGTAATAGGTATATATCACTCGAGTTTCAGCTAACCTTAAGCTTGTTTAGGGTTTAAATGTTAGTATAAGTTAATAAGCTTACAACATAGTTACAGTAATTATGTTTTCCAATAAAACGGAACTCACTTCAACATTGAATAATATAAAATAACTAGTCGGTGCCATGCTGTGTCAAATCGATTAATCAATCATTCATTTGTAAAATACAATACGTTCACAATTATTACAATAAGACATTATATTCGTATAGACAATTTTATTCTGCCTGCAAGCGTGCAAATATTAGGTAAGTTACAGAAATCAGATTTTTTTGATTGAATAACTGTGTTCGTAAGGATGGTAATATAACAATGTAGTTTCAACAGTCTGCCCATTGCGTTCAATAATTAATAGTAGGTACCAACTACTACATTTAGTTAAACTTAACTAGGAAATAAAAATCTAGGGTAGGTACAATAGTATAAAATAAAATAATATGTTTCTTATTGTCATAATTAATTAACTAGAATTGCACGATTTACAGTTGCACCGGGAGAAATCGTTGAAATATTCTTTCATAAATCATAATACACTTTTGATGTAAGCCATGCTTTTAATTTGTATTTAAATGTGTTATTTTTTAATATTTTTATTTCATTGGGTAGTCTATTGTACACATATAGAATCATTACATATGGGCTATTGCGAAACATGCTGTAATTAATTTGTGTCATACATATAATAATGTCAAGTCAACTTTTCACATATTCAGACACAGTATAAAATTTCCCTGCAGAGTTTTATCTCATTTGGTATTTTTTATATGTTATGTATTATTTTTTATACACATGCTGTAAACATTCTTTATATATATACCATTTTATGACACGAAGGATGATACAATAGGTTCTCATATATAGCCTTTTACTGTCGTTTGAAGACCTCACTACGTTTTTTGAAATGAGAAGAATGTGTACGTATTTTTTATACAAAACATTGTAGTGTAAGGATTTTAGACTGTTTTAAATAATGTTACAAGTGTCGAAAAACCTTGACCTTATTAAACCTACTACACATGATCATGGTCCTACTTACACAAGTTATTTCATACTTTTCAGCGTTGAAAGTCTGTTTTTTTTTAATACATATTTTTTTTCCATCTTTTTAGTGATGCATACCTTTGGACCAGCGACATATCATCGTGTTTGCGAGGTGGTTTCTGGCCTGTTCACATATTCGTAATTTTCGTTAACTCGTTATATATTTTTTATTTTTACAGCAAATGTGTTAAATAACATAATGTAATAAAGATAATTTTGGAAAATAATGCGGGAAAACTTATGTGATTAAGTCACACAGTTCTAATTATAGGTTTGGCCATATCCTGTGGTCTTCAAGGAGAACTTGGGACCCCCGCATTCACATCTCGTTTTGCACTCAGACTTGCAGAGTGTCTTTCACGTAAGTTATCTCTTAATAATGAGAATTTACAAATCTAGTTTAATATTTATATTAAACTAGATTTGTAAATTCACATAAGTTGAGATTGATCTAAGATGCACATTTGGTCGGAAAATTACGTGGTTGGAGTCTCAAGCGTAAGCTTGTAACAAGCAATCACAGATTGTATCCAGTTTACTATTGAACCATACTTGAGTATAAATTTAGTAGAGTATTATCAAAACCAAATCAACCGCCAGCCATTCGTCACGTATGCCTGAGCAACTAGAATTTCTATATTGTAACACAATCTGCCAGTAACAATACCCGAACTACACACGAGTATCGGAATTCATGTCTGGCAATATTCTAGCAGGGATATCGATATCATCTAATAGAAATGTTTGCCGCCGGGCGTGGAGTACAAAATCTTGGAGTACAGGTAGGATTAATAATTTTTAACCCTTTTTTCGGGTATTCTTAGTTTTGAATCGTTCGTAGCTGAGCTTGCCTTATCGTTCTTAACTCGGTTGAACAAAGATTAGTAACCTCTAGTGCCATTTACTAGAGCGCTTCCGTGCTTCGGAGGGCAAGTTCAGCCGTCGATCCTTACTGTTGTCTTAGAATGGCAGTGGATTTAGCATGGTTATAGAGCATTTTCCAAATGCCTATCTGGCTACCTACCGCCCTCAAGTAGAAAATCTGTCCCCAAGTACCAAACTGTGTGTTCCGGTAACTGTCCTTGAGACCAGTAATTTAAGGTTAGCTTGGACAATACCTTCGAGCCTCCATGCTTAGCATCAGAAGAGGTATCGGATCACTAGAGTGATCCAACGCTAGTCTTTTAGCTTTGTAAAAGAAAAAAACAGCTGCTCGTAAGCACATATGTATATATTATTACAACAAGATGGAAAAAAGTACGCACATTAGTTTTTGGGTGAAGTCTTATTTAGTGTTTTTTTTTATTGCTTATAGGCTAGCCTTTGACCACTATCTCACCTGATGGTAAGTGATGATGTGGTCGAAGATGTTTTTCAGGCTAGCCTAGAATGACTGGCTCTCAAGGATAGCTGCTGGAACACACCGGTAGGTGCTTGGCGACAGATTTTCAACTTGAGGGTGGTAGCTAGCCAGGCGGGCATTCGCAAAATGCCCTACCACCATGCTATAACGACTGCCATCCTAAGACAACAACCGGGACCGACGGCTTAACGTGCCCTCCGAAGCACGGAAGCGCTCAGTAGTATGTCACCACCGGTCACCCATCCAACTCCTGACCGAGGCGGACGTTGCTTAATTTTGCTGATCGATTCAGAACGGCTAAGCAAACTTCGCTACGAGCGCATCAAAAGTGTTAAGTGTTAAACTATAATTGATTCTAAATAGAATTATTTCTGCGAATACAGACAGGGCTATTTGTAAAATGCTAACAACCTCTTAGGGTTTCTAGGTTAAGCCTGTTAACACCTTCGACCACATCATCACTTACCATCAGGTGAGATTGTGGTCAAAGGCTTACCTACCAGCAATAAAAAAAAAAGGGTTGACTCTCTAAATGTTTGTTAGGACTAGCAGAAGCTAGTCCTAACAAACATTTTGAGATACTGTTATTTTGTTATGAGTTTTTTTTTATTGTGTATTGTGTATATTGTTTGTAAATATTTTATACTATAATTTATAATGTATCAATCAAGTCAAAGAATTTAGTAATATTATTTGTATTATGGATACCTGAAATAAATGACATTATTATTAATAATACAACATCTGATAGTTTCACATATTAATAATAATGTGTAAAACCACAATCACACAGATAGGTACAAATACGTATAATATACACGTCTTCTTGCAGACTGGGATTTACAACTGTCATACCTTTGACGCGGTTTTTTTAACGCGGTGATGAATCACATGCTAATGGAAGGGTGTTTTGCGAATGCTGGCTAGCTAAACTGCCGTTGAAAGAACCCATCACTATAAAGCATAATATTTGTACATATATGTATGTATAGTATAAGTATATAGTTAAAGCTGTATCTGACCAATGAAGCTGGAAACTGTAAATACAAAAAAGGTGGCAAATGTCAATGTTACCGATGTTGTGTGCTATCGAAAAAGTTCCAAAGTCTAGAGGCTAAAAGTTGGAGGTAAGATACCGAGACACGTTGTTGAGAAATGTAAATTTCCATTGGAAATTATTACTGGTCTATTCATGCACTGCTTATTTAAATTATAACTTATAGAGAAACAGATAGATCGAGATAAATATAATAATTGGATATTATTTACTTCGCAAATAGACCCCTTGTGTGTGTGACATTCGGATGGCTAGGAAGTATTAGATGGTAAAGACCTCTACTTGCACTAAAGATTCACTACCAACACTAAGGATTCTTTACCAGGTGAAGAGGAGAGGAATCATCATATGTTTTTGGGATTAAATATAATGACCACCATAAAATGCTTTGATACCCTTAGTTATTTTACCAAAAATTGTAATCGAACACCAAATGTAGGGAATGTATATCTGGACATAAGCCAATGCTTTTTATTCTCGTACTAGCGTCCCGCCCCAACTTCGCACGGGTAATTACGACTATAAATTGACTATCCTATCTATCATATTGTACACGGTGTGCGAATCACATTTAAAATTGGTTCAGTAGCTTAGGAGACCATCGCGGACAAACAACGTGACACGTAATTTTTATATATAATGCTAAGTTTTTGTGACTCACAGTGTACGTTCAACCGCCATCGATCTTCAATAGTAGAGTCAGGCACTCTCGGGTTCTCTGCTCTGCAGACCAGGAACTTTTCGTGATCCTCTGCCATGGGGACAAAACTCAGGACACTCAGGGTTGAGTTGGCTTCGGAGAACTGCATGAAGAAAAAGTACAGATTACAAAATGAAGGCATGACCATAGGAAAATAAAATGTATCCATCCATAGTATTAGTTTTTTTTTTTTTTTTATTGCTGATAGGTAAGCCTTTGACCACAATCTCACGTGATGGTAAGTGGTGATGTGGTCGAAGGTGTTAACAGGCTTAACCTAGAATGACTGGCTCTCAAGGACAGCTGCTGGAACACACCGTTAGGTGCTTGGCGACAGATTTTCAACTTGAGGGTGGTCGCTAGCCAGGCGGGCATTCGCAAAAATGCCCTTCCACCATGCGGTGAAGCTCAAGCCCCCGGCGGGATTCGAACCATGGACCTGCTGCGCGGCAGTCCATAGCCAAAGCCACTGAGCTATCACTGCTTCAAAATTAGTGCACCAAAACACATGACTTATAAAATGTTTACGTAACAATATAATGCGGGTTCCAGCCGGTAATGGTTTAGTTCAGGTCCATACAAAAAAAAACTCTATCGGCCAGAATTACTACAAAGCTGAACAAAGTTTCGCCTATTAAGGGGATAACTGCAATAACTTCCCCACTTGGCAGTTCTATAAAAGGTGCTGCTGCCCACCTTCTAGTATTTTTCTCTTAGTCGCCTCTTACGACACTTACGGGAAGACATAGGGGGTGAATTCTATTCAGGTACCCCACGATACTTTTAAAAAAAGTTGTAATAAGAAAAGTGAACAGGTTAACAGCGTAAATCTAGAATAACTAAGTACCTCTCAAGCACAGTTTACGGCACGCATTGTTACAAAACTTACACTTCAGAATAATTAGTAATCTTTCGCAAAATCCCCACCATTTTTATGTAATGAAAATTACTTGTTTAAACTTACATAATTTACGACAATGATTCAACTAGTAAAGGATTCTATCAAACGTAACTTCTCAACTTTCTACTATTTTTATTAACCATACCCGTCGCAGGTTCGATTGGCTTACCGTATATCCGTATATTAGATGTGGATATGGAACAGATGGAGATAATACGTTCGGACCCCGATTCGGGACTGACCGTGGATCAGGTTGTTATAATGTCAATCGTAAAACTGTTCCTAAAATGTCCACAACTTGTTTAGTAGTTTTGCAATAAACGTAAGATAACGACCACTACAGTCATTGTACGAAATACGTCGGAAGTCTATTCTTCAATGCAATAGAAATAGATTACAACTTCAGAAATTTTTGAAAAATATATCCAGCCAAGTGGGGGGCTTAGTGACTTCTGTTGCGTGGAGGGACACATTGTTGGTGGCTGGTGGAGAAGACAGACTAACGCATCACTTCTCTTCTGAGGCTTGTATGTAGTTGTCTTCTTCTAAGATAGGGACCCAGATTAATTTATACCAAAACAATAATTATTTCTTTTGTATTTTTTTTAGTTTAATAGTAATTAAAATATGTTTTAATTCAATAATCTTTTAAATATGTTCTGTTGTCGTCCTTTATGTTGATATCTATAGAAAACACGTTGCACCGATCGACACTATAAAATTTCCGTAAATCTACTTTGTATTTAACGAACTTATTCGAAAATAACAAAGTATTTTACAAAGTTCCACGAATCACAATGAATGTGAGATTCATCAATTCGTTATCGATAAAATTTTGCATAAAACTTAAATGAAAAGGATATTCTGATTGCATATTATTACATTCCGATTTATTTGCTTGTTTTTAGTGAATTGCATTAATAAGTCCTTATTGCTATCAAATTTAAAAAAAATCACAGTATATTTATTAATATGTATCTACATACATGCTAATAGAATTCTCACAAAAAGATGAATATTTTGTTTTCATTGTTCAATAAAATTGTTTGCACTGATATCGATGTAATAAAGATTTCACGATTTTTGATGGGTTATCATTTCAGCACATTTTCACTAGATATTAAATCAAATGTGTTAACAGGCTTAACCTAAAGTTACTGGAAAAAAATATGTTTTTCCTCGATTTTAGAACTCCCTTCAAGAGGAACTTTAAGACATTCGCGACTTGAAACGCATAGTTAATACGAGTAAGTATTTTCATGGGTTTCAAGGTGATAAATTAATATAACTCAGTATTTTCTAGCGTTTCCGACATTCTACCAACGGAGATGAATAAATGTGACAGAACGAAAGAGACTCGCGAAAGTTGAAAGTTTTGTACAAATACTTCTCTGTCAAGAGCTCATAAGCTCGTCTTAAAAGAACATTCACACATTACTCTCCACTGCTGAAACCTAACGGCTCACTAGCGCACACTGCCGAAGAGAAAGCAAATTTATTTGCCTCTCTGTTTGCTGAGTCTTCACGTTTAGATGCTGGCAATGCTGTTCCTTCTAGCCTGCCAAACTGCGGGACGTCAATGTCAGAAATCCGCATTCGACAGTCTGAAGTACGCAAAGCGTTGCGCGATCTGGACGTGAACAAAGCTAGTGGTCCAGACGGTATACCAGCTATAGTCTTGAGGATGTGTGCGCCTGAGTTGACTCCAATATTGACTCGCCTCTTTCGCTTGTCTATGACGACTGGTCAAGTGCCTAAGTCCTGGAAGCTTGCAAACGTGCAGCCCGTGCCCAAAAAGGGTAGTCGCGCAGACCCTGCCAATTACAGGCCTATTTCAGTCACTTCCATACTCTGTAAGACGATGGAACGTGTACTGAACACAGGCTCCTGGCATACCTAGAAGTGAATGATCTCCTCAGTGACCGACAATACGGGTTTCGCCGAAACCGGTCTACTGGGGATCTTCTAGTGTATGCCACTCACATCTGGAGCGAAGCCATCGAGAACCACGGAGAGGCGCTTGCTGTCTCTCTCGATATCTCGAAGGCTTTCAACAGGGTTTGGCACGATAGCCTTATAAGCAAGCTTCCTTCATACGGCCTTCCCACTGGTTTATGTGTTTGGATTTCAGATTTCTTGAGGGATCGGTCGATTCGAGTGGTCATCGATGGCTGTTCTTCCGACCAATTGGCTATAAACGCCGGAGTCCCTCAAGGATCAGTACTCTCTGCAACGCTTTTTCTGCTGCATATTAATGATCTGATTAAGCCCGGTATTTTTGGGTACGCAGACGACAGCACCGTTGTGGAGAGTTATACATCTAACGCACGAACCAGTGCATTACAAATCCAGTCTCATAGGGAAGCGATGGTTCAGCGCTTGAACTTTTCTCTGAAGGCAGTCTCCGATTGGGGCGATGCCAATCTGCTTAAGTTCAATGCAGTTAAAACCCAGGCGTGTCTTTTCTCCGCCAAACGGAGCCCTTTTCAGCTGGCTCCTACTTTCAGGGATGTGTCCGTGCCGATAAGTAACCATCTCGAGCTTCTTGGCATCTCATTAACACCGACTCTCAATTTCGGCTCCTATATTGAGTCTAAAGCCCAGCTAGCCTCAAAAAAGCTTGGTGTTTTGGCTAAGGTGGGACAATACTTCACACCGGAACAGTTGCTGAATCTTTATCAAGCGCAAGTCCGGTCATGTATGGAGTACTGTTCTCACCTTTGGGATGGTTCTGCCAAATACCAGCTGGAGACACTGGAAGCTATTAGAGTGGAGACACTGGAAGATAGAGGAGAGCCAAGAGACTCATTAACGACGACGAACTTGTAAGCAAGAGACTCCAAAGTCTCGAGCATCGCCGCAAAGTCGCTTGCTTATCGGTTTTTTATCGGATACATTTCGGGGAGTGTGCCACAGAACTACATGATTTGATTCCGCCATCCCCATTCTTTAACCGGACATCCAGGGATACTCCAAAGCGCCACCGCTATATGGTAGATATTCCATTTACCCGAACAAAGCGATTTGCTTCTTCGTTCATTATACGAACCGCTAGGGAATGGAATACCCTGCCTGAGTCTGTGTTTCCGGTTAAGTACAATATGGGGGTCTTCAAAACGCGAGTGAACAGGTATCTTCTGGGTAAGCGCGCTCCATCATCGACCGCATCATCACTTAATATCAGGTGAGATAGTGGTCAAGTGCTACACAGTTCAGTATAAAAAAAAATTACGACATACAAACTTGTATCTTCACGCTTTCATATTCCCGAAGGATATGTGTTATTACGATTTAGTACCGTGTAATATGAGTCATTGCAATTGTATTGTAATCTTGCGAATAAACTATTGATTTCTTTTGATTAACCATTTGATTGATAACTTTTATTTGGACTGCTATTGCAAAAGTTTTTGTCAAAAAACAAATAACTATCCAACCCCAGGGGTACATTCAATAAGTACGCACTCGGTGTAAAAGTCCGGACGAATGTTGCTCGGTCATCCACGCACTGGCAGCCCTATGGACTCGTATATATAAATATGGGGAACGGCTGTGAGCGTTCGCCCAGATAAGTTTCAAGTTCAACCTGACAACTGACTTAAACGTATTGATTCTTTCATATTATTTTTTCACTTTCGAAATGAAAATATTAACCTCTATAATGACGTAAAACCATGAAAATATTTTATAAATTGAATTTCAAACAAATATATACGCCAGAATCATAACTGAACGGTTTTGTGTGATCGTACGGACGGGCCAACTGACTTTATGAACGTCTAAAATGCGTTCGGCGCGTGATCGAGCGATGTAATTCAACGCACTCCTGGATCAAACCTAGGACCGCAATATTATACGACAAACATTTGTTTGCCAAAAGTTTTTGTCGAACTTAGACAAAAATATTTGTACACGCTGTATCATCTTGCACTATGTCAATGACAACTCTCACGCGGCCATACAATTACATTTTAGGAGAAAAAAGGCTTATGGGCTATCCTGCACACAGTCCCGCGGTGACACTTTGTGACATCTGTGTCCATAAATAAAGAATCAATTGTGTCAACATCAAAAACATGTTTCCCTTGGTCACCACAGGGAAGTGGCATAAGTGTTTTTAAAATTAGTGAAGCAGTTATAGCCAAGCGATAATAGTTATGGGCTGCCGCATGGTAAAGGGCATTTTGCGAATGTTCGCAAACTACCATCATCAAGAAGAAAATAACACCAAGCACTTAACAGTCCGTTCCGGTAGCAGTCCTTGAGAGGCCAGTTATTAATTTCAAGCACATGAGATTTAACAATTGTATATCTCAGGGTGATGGGCGCAGTGCAGTTCGTCACTCGTGTCGTCGTGCATCTGTTATAGGCACAGGTTACCGCTTAGCATCAAGTGAGACTCGTGTGGGTTCGTGCGTATTTGTATGAAAAAGTGCACTAAAGCTCACGGATAATATTTTGAATTGAAATAAAGTAATTTCTGACCATTAAAGTATTTTTTCCATTCTCATTCCGGATTTTTGTGCGCCACATGTGTCATTTTCCATTTTTTCTGAGATCAAGTTTACTTAACTTTGAAAACTATCGCGAGTTTTCTCCTGTATCATATAGTCTTTCCGGTAAATATAACGCGGCTCCTAGCCGTTTCCTAATAAGTTAAGTCATCTTTTGTTGTTGTAAAAACGAAGTATTATTATATGTTCTATGTTGTAAACAACTTTTTTTTTACATGGACTTTACTTGAACTTTTTACGACATTTAAGCGTTACCACATTAACTTTATTCATGTTTTCGCTTTTTAATTACCTTAGTAATCTTAGATTATTACGACAGGTGGATCCATTTTGAAATCCACTATATTTATCCCAAAAAAATATTGAAAATTAGGTCACTTGCACAAATAATTGTTGCATATGCCATCTGACGCCAAATACAAGAAACTCTAAGTTTTGGTTTCCCGCCAAAACATACTCACTTAAATAATACTCCATCTGACGTATATAAACTGCCGACGCAAATAGACAGCTGTCAAAGTATGATTACAAATTACCGTAAACTTTTAATTCATTTGTTTTAACAACGGCACGTTAACGGATGATGGAGTGATATACAAACAAAACTGGTTTATTGATTTCTTAATTAACAACATCGTTTATTTGTTTTGTTTATTTTTCTCAAACATCGACAGTAATGGATTGGATTAGTTTATTGTTTACATTTCGTTGTGTAAATATTATTGGTATTCGAGTTTGTTACCTAAGACAACAGTACCTAGTCGCCAAGCACCTAACGATATGTTCTGGCAGCTGTCCTTGAGAGCCAGTAATTCTAGGTTAGCCTGAATAACATCTTCGACCACATCATCATTTACCATGAGGTGAGATAGTGGTCAAAGGCTAGACAATCAGCTATAAAAATAAACAACACTGGACATAGTTTAGTATGAACGATTTGCACATCTAGTGCATATATATGCAGTAGTTTATGGATTTATTATACCTATATAATTTTATTTTGGCGTAAATGAAAAGGAACCATGTTACTTTTGCATGGTGGAAGGGCTTTTTGCGAATGCCCTTCTGGCTTGCGACCACTCTCAAGTTGAAATCTGTCGCCAAGCACCTAACGGTGTGTTCCGGCAGCAGTCCTTGAGAGCCGGTGAAATTACAGGCACATGAGACTTAACAACTATGTCTCAAGGTGATGGGCGCAGTGCAATTCGTCACTTGTGATGTAATTCATCTGTTGTAGGCAGAGGTAACCGCTTAACATCAGGTGGGCTTCGAGCTTGTTCCGTCACAATAACATTAAAAAAAAAAATACTGTTCCTACTATTACGAAATCAAACTTTCTTCATTCTTACATTGTAATTTTTACTCTATTGCCTGCTAAGCGAATAAGCTTGCAAAATTAATAATTATAGTTTTTTTTTTACCACGAGCGTATTTGTTTGTACCCTTGACCTCGGACCCGGGTCTTGGGACATGCTCTAGATCTTGTGTCGCAGGTTCGAATCTTGCCTGTGGTTCAACTGTCTATTAGTTGCTATTTTGCAAAATTTAATTTAGTTTAGTCTTGTGACCTCTTAGTTACCGCTGTGGAGGATGAAGAATGGACGATTCCATTTCTATTTTTATAATTATCTACGATGCACGTGGGCTACATAAAATAAATTTACATCACATTTTTGGGCTCCTTATGCCTGCTCACAAACAGATTATGTCGACGTCTATGAGCATGCTCCATAAATGTAAAATATTGTATGGTCTGTTCGCCAGTCGAAAATACACACATCAAAAGTGCCTAGGGATCATATATTTTGAACTATAACTGACTGGTTTGGCAGAGAAACGAAAGTGATTAGGATTTTTGCTATGTTTATTGTAAAATTATATTAATTAATAATCTGTGTTTCAACCATTTCCACTAATCACACAAGCACAGCGATTTGGCATGCTTAAAATCAGTTCATCAAAATCAGTTTGAGGAAAGGCCGCCCACGTTCTTTGTAACAAGTCATAAAGCTATTTTGGGGTATGCTCGGCATCTAGACTCGGCAGAGCTCTTCTTTGTAGCGTATTCCATGCAAGTTCAATGGGGTTGAAGTCTGGCAACTAAGCAGGCCACGGCAGAACGTTGACGCGAGCATCGGCAAGAGTGCGAGTTACGACTCAAGCCGTGTGTGGACGTGCATTAGACGAAACGAATTACCCAAGAAGCTTCGCAAAGAGATGATCACTTCTGAAACAATACTCTCCGTTTAAATCTGAGCATTGAGGTTGCCCCTGATCCAAATGAGGTCTGTTTGAAACTTACTTAATTTACTCGAAAACGCACTTGATCCTTAAGCACCTTTGATGTGTGTTATATTTGTCAAGATTGATTTGATTATAATTATTCTTTTAAATAACCTTTTTGTTTCATTTTTATTTGATACTCTCGTTATGCTACTTAAAGATAGCGCTTTTTGAAGGTAGGAAGGTTAGGTTTGGCTTACACTTAGTGAGCTCGCTGCCAAAATTTAAATATGTTTATTTCGTGTGGCAGAAATTATATTGTACCGTAAAAAAATTCAAGGAACGCGTCTGCTCCTATGAAATTAAAACGTTACATTTAACAATGTGTTAGATACTATATTATACAATATTACATAGGTGACAGTCGATAGGTTGGCATAGACCTCTCCCCCTCGTATGATAAGCTAATGAATAAAATGTGGCCATTGCTAGGCTAGTTTATTTTCCACAGTATCATGTCGCATGGTGTATTAGTGCGGGGAGCTACTGCTGAGATACAGACAATTTTTATCTTACAAAAGTGCGCAATTCGATCCATTTATGTTAGATTAAAATATATAATTTATGAATATCTGAGGGCTCTGTATTATAGAAATTTATATTTCAAATTTACCTAGTCTGTATTAGAATATATGTCTTATGTATGTTTGTAAAAAGGTGTACATTTAAATTGAACAGTGACAATTACGATTATAACACTAGGAATAATAAAAATAAAATAGCGGATGTTTTAGATTAGCAAAGACATATAGAAACTTTGGGGAATTATATTTGATTTTATGTGTATAATGTTCCAAAACAATCTTGTTTATAACCTATCATCATTGTCTATGGGAATGACACAGCGGATCGCAACTAGCAACTGCTTTTGAAGCAGTGATGGCTCAGTGGCTTTGGCTATGGACTGCCGCGCAGCAGGTCCATGGTTCGAATCCCGCCGCGGGCTTGAGCTTCACCGCATGGTGGAATGGCATTTTTGCGAATGCCCGCCTGGCTAGCGACCACCCTCAAGTTGAAAATCTGTCGCCAAGCACCTAACGGTGTGTTCCGGCAGCTGTCCTTGAGAGCCAGTCATTCTAGATAAAGCCTGTTAACACCTTCGACCACATCATCACTTACCATCACGTGAGATTGTGGTCAAAGGCTAACTATCACCAATAAAAAAAAAAAAAAAACACCCTATAATTTTGCGGGTAGGTACATTTTTCTGGAGCATACTCAATCAATCCCAAAGAGCCTTTATCTCAATAACTTCGTAAACATTTTTCTCCTCATTGTCATTGGCACGAGAATGCCAAGAGGACATTTCAGTTTATTGTTTTCGTTTTATTGTTTTTGGGGTCTATTGTGGCGACATACTAGACGTCAGCGATGAATAATTGGGGAACCAGTGATGGAGAAGATATTTAGTCATAAAATTGTCTATCTATTTTACTGCGCATTCATTACGTTTTGCTTTCATAAGTTAGTATAAGATGCTTTAAACTGCTTTCCCACTCAGTATAATTTATACGAGATCTTCTGTGTTCAAAATAAGTCTCATGTAAGAGGGATCGAGTCTATTGCCATCTACTGATCACAGGTTCAGACTCCGCTGACTCTAGTTTTAGGAGAAAGATATTTCGGATTTTTAGGCAAGTTTTGAGTATTATTATCTAGGGTCTACAAGTAATTGAAAAGTCCAGCTAAATGTCGATAAAACATACCTTTTTTTATGATACTAATATGTAATTTTGGTGCTCGGATTATCTCGGAATTCGGGTGAGGCATTTCATGATTTGTTGTGATGAATCCTGTTTCAGCAGATTGTTCACTGCTGAACAGAGCCTCCCCCAGGACGAATTTGCGTTAATCCCTGGATTCGCAGGCAGCTTGGAGATTGCGGTGTAAAAAGGCGCTGCTGTCCACCTTCGAGTATTATTTTAGTCGCTTACTTCACCAAAGAGAAGATATGGCGGGGTTCAATTGTAGTCCAGCACCCACGGGAACGGTTGTGATAAATAAAATCTACAAAATGCAAGTCGGCCACGTACACTGAATACCCCCTACTAACTAAAAAATATTTTGTTACTTGTTTTTTTTTTAAGTATCGTAATGTTCAATCACATCTCTTTGAAGATAAGATGGACTGCATGACGGATGGACAGCATAGGCTGAGTATTCGACTCCTGTTTCGATGAAAAATATTTAAATGACAAGACAGACAAATTTAGGTACTAAGCCTTTTATAAACACATTCTGTTGGTGCCCGGTTTCTAAAGCTTTTGGAGCGCTCGGAGGATAATTTACCTAGTCGTTCTTCTGATCACCTAGGTGTTAGCTGTTTTTAATACTTGGATGGTTGACCGCGAATGGCATTGACTACAAAGCAAGCTTGTGCGTCAGAGGGCTCATTAAGCATTAGATTGTCGTATGTTTTCTTAGGATGGCAGTCGTTAAGCTATGTCCAAACCCTTCGGATTGCCTGAAATACTCCAACACTTTTATGTGGGCAGAGCATTTCACTAATGTTTACCTGCCTACCTATCATCCTCAAGTAAAAAATCTATCATCAGCTTTTAACAGAATGTTCAGGCAGCTGTCCCTGAGCGTCAGTTTTCAATCTTGTTGCCTGTTTCACTAATAACAAATATTTTAAAAATATTTTGAGAAAACATAAAATTAATATTTTAACAAAACACTTAAAAATATATCTAGTGACAATTCCACTTAATTTTCCTGCTAAGCCAACGTGATGTCACAAACACCACGCAAGCAAACCGGAAGTATTTTCAACGCGTTCGCTTCTACACGAAGCATACTATGGAGATCTTGACTCTTTGAGTCAGGAAAATTAGGCTTATGACTCTTTGAGTCAAGATCTCCTGAGGATGCTTTGTGTAGGAGCGACACGCGGCAAAAACTCTTCCGGTTTGGCTGCGTGGTGTTTTTGACGTCACGTCGGCTTAACAGGAAAATAAGGCGGAAATGTATCTAACATTTCTATAGTTTTTAAGTGTTTTATTAAAATATTAATTTTTTGTTTCCTTAAAATATTTGTTATTATTAAATACGGATTTCCGCCTGAATCTATTCATTGCCTGTTTAACTGTTTCTTTAGAGGTGTTCCCTTATCTAACTTTCTAATTTCGTGCCACCCTATTAGTTTTAAGCCTGCACCGAGGCAGCGATACGTAATTGTGGTTCGTTTGATCCCTAGCTGTATCTTTATTTTTTAATTCGAAATAAACCCGTCGTATGGCATAAATACTTAACGGAGAGTCATCCGTATTTGAAAAATAAAGAAAACAACATGTTTTCTATAACGTATACACATTGCATTTTTCAAATAGGTATTTGTTTTTACTATACGAAGAAAATACTCAAATTCACGCATGTTCCGCCCATTTTACTCCCCTTTGATAATTCTTCGGCCGTCGGACGGGGACGGATGCAGTTGGCAATTGGCATGCCTTACTTACGCACACATACGCGGCACGCCTAAAATGCTCGGTGCGCCCTTAATACTTGCTAATACTGCAATAAGTATTTTGATGTGTCAAGATAGAAATATGTTTGGCAACATCAAAACAGTTTTCTTTTCGATTATGTAAATAAAATTTATGGGTTGTTTCATTTCAATTACTATGACACATTTTATTTTCTTTTTTACTTACAAGTTCCCATTTGTCTCTAAGTATTTTTGTACCCACTGAACCAAACTCAATCACGCCTATTAAAATAAAACGATTACTAGAGATGAACTTCGAATTTGAAGCCCGCAGACCAAAAAACTATAAAGGTGAGTGAAGCAATTGTTTTCCATTGTATTTTCTTTGAGTCTTTCAAACTAATTGCTACTCACTTTGAGTGGTAATTTGAGATATTTGTCCTAAAGCTGTCTACAGAATATCGATTACGTAGGACAAATACTAGTCAATGTTTTTAAGTTTGTGATTGTGAGAGCTTAAGAGTTGAAGCTTTATTTTTCATTTATTTTAATATATATACTTTGAAGCAATCTAGGGTTATCCAAGATTTCACCGGATATCAAAAAACCTTGTTAGGTTCTCGAAAAAGGTTATATATGGATTTAAAATCTCTTATATTCTTTGTATAAAAGTACAAATTTATGAGGGGAAAATTATAGTCATGTGCGGGATTCGAACCCGCGCAATCCACTCCTATGGCCAGTGTATGCTCAGACCGAATGAGCTAACCTGACAATTAATCATGTGTCCTCTCGTTCTCTAACCATCGAATGGGGATGGAGCGACATCTATAGTTCAACTTACGTTGTACTACAAACAAAACTAATTTTGCTTTAAACTTGTAAAATGCTCTTTTATTTTATTTTAAAATTTAAAATATGTTTTTATACAAAAAAGAAAAAATAATACAGCGGCAAAATTTTTAGAACATGGTTACGAAGAGGAAAATTTTAGTTTTGTTGAGTAATAATATTTTTATTAAACTATATAGGTATATACATAATAAATCAAAGTTAAAAAGACTACATTGTATTTCATTTTAAAATTAACTGTCTCTGTAAGTTTTGTAACGTCATGTCTCGACTTATAAATTCGACATTCTACTGTACGATTAGAAAAATAACAGAGCCACTGCGAGAAGAACGGGCATTAAACTCTTGGCCATACCTTATAAACGTCTTTTAATCATAAAATATTATTTACAAGAATTGTTTGTATTATGTAGGTGACAGGAGATATCTTCACAGAGGCGGAATTGTCCAAGTATTTTTTGTCGTTTAAGTTATCACAAACTGTGTTAAGCTTTCTTTATCGTTTTTTAATGCTTTTTTTATGAAAAAAAAGGTTATTTAATATTTCTAAATATTATGATTACAAGCACTATCGCGTGCTAAGCGAACATCATATTTTTACAAATTATTGGCGTACAAAATTTTATGCCCAAGGCGGAAATCGAACCCGCGTCCTAAACCGTGCACCGTACAAAATTTCGGCTAGAAATGCCAAGTCCAAGTAGCCGAGTGGTATAGGCGAAGTCGAAGGACGCGGGTTCGATTCCCGCCTTGAGCATAAAAAAATTTGTACTCTAATATGTGTAATTTGTAAAAATAAAAGAAAATTCAAGTTACACGTGTAATATGTTTTGAAACTAGATAAGTGCCGCCGCCAAGCAGTGATGTTGTTGTGTTGTTGTGATGGCAATGGAGATATTTAACAACAGGACAACAGCTGAAATCTTAGGTGAAGTAGGAATAGCTAAATAATGGTGAGCAGTTTTATTAAATCATTGATTTAAAACTTATAAGTATATTTATTAATAACGAGACTATGTGTCTATCACTTGCATATGATTTAAATTATTTCTTAGGTAACTACTTACAAAATCTCAAAATCCGTTTAGATGTTTAAGACATACGTAGTAGCGTATTCACATTTTTTTAATCATAACGGGAACAGATTTTCTCTTTAAGATACTAGCTTAACATCAAAGAAATGGCAATACAAAATGTAATCTACCTTTAACACATCAAAGGGCGAGTTAAGGTGACACGTCAAAGCGTCTACACTCTATGACTAGCGAGCGTGACAGCCGGATATGCAACTTAAATTTTAGTATACAAGGCCATGGAAACAACGTAAAAAATTTTTTACCGATAATCGATGTCAACACTCAAAAGTGTGAAATAACTTGTTATTTCACAAATTTTACGTTGTTTCCATGGCCTTGTATACTAAAATTTAAAAAACAAGTTTCACAACGTTATTTCACACTGTTGTGTTGAAGTCGGTTCCATTTTTCGGTATAATATTTTTTTCTCCCTTTTTTCCTCCCTAGCTACTTACGGAATCGATTGTCATTAATTGGCAATGACTATATCATTAAGATAGGAAAGTATTTATCGGTTATCGGAGTGTAACTCAAAAACGGCGTGACCAATTTTGATGAAATTTAAATGGAACCACAGAAAAAAGCATTAGCTTTCAAATCGAAAGAACAATTATCAAAATCAGTTTACACAGTAAAAAGTTCTAAGGTAACAAACAAAAAAAAAACAAAAGAATTGAGAGAATTCTCCTTTTTTGAAATAGGTAAAATAAAAAAGATTTTTGAAATAGGTTAAATTTACGTCAAGCTTCTAAAATAAAGGCAACGGCATTATTTTGCCTCTCTAAACAAAAAAATATGTTTTATATTGTGATACTTATATATATTCGTTAATGCGCATTCGTTTATGTCTTACTGATATGCTATGTTTTAACTGTAACAAAACAGTATTTTAGAGATGTATGACACTTTATATTTAAGAACAAGGCAAAGGAACAACAAAATAACATAAACACAGTCAAATTCAACATCATTTATTCAATTTAGGCGTCAACGACGCTCTTATGAATTTCTATTTAAAAATGTTGATATTGAAATATTCTAATACGAACTGCCACGTTCAGCAAAAAATGTATAGAGCCACTGCGAGAAGAACGGTCAAGAAACTCGGGGCCGTTCTTTTCAAATTATTTTTAACAATGTGTGACTTTGAATGAAACTCAAAAAAAGCAAGGCCTTGCACTTGGCGTTTTCTTTACTTAGTTAGTTAAATCATTATTTTCATGTCTTCTAACTGCTCTGTGAAAATGTTTAACAAGTTGATTCTTCAAAGCTATTACTAAAACTTTAACGTTTCCACCATTTTTAAGACATTTCATTCTGAAGTTCCTAATCTACTCATCGTATAATGTCTTGATAGCGCGATTTTTACTATAGATACCCATCTTTACTAGGATTCATATCAGTTTGCCATATTGACAAACAATTCTTCAGTCCTACAGATAAAGTCAGAAAGAACACGAGAGTTGCCGAAATATAGTATATCCGTGGCTTCCACAGAATTTAAACATTTCGTCTTATATCGTGCAACGCTACGCTTACAAGCGAGTATTTTAGTGGCCCTCATTTGAGAGCCCCAGCCGGCGTTCCTTCAGAGCCACTTGTCGGTAATTTCACAAAGAGACGTGACGAGTTACGTGATAGCTGTCAACGAAATTGCCAACTCAACGTATAGCACAACGTTTCTAATAAAAAAAATATGGGATAAAATTATGTTTTTTCAGTTGACTTGAAATTAATCCCTTATACAAACATTGTTTTGGAATAGCTAAATCACAGATATCGTACTTTATTATTATACAGTATTATGTACTGTATTATTATACAATAACTTTTTATTGACACCAAAACAGGAAATTACAAAAAAACAATAACAATAGTTAAGCACAAAGGGCGGTCTTATCGCTTAAAGAGATCTCTTCCAGTCAACCCTTGGATGAAAAGATAATAAATGTATTGAGCAGGTAGGGTGATGCAAGTCTCTCATTACATAAACAAGTATAATACAAATATTAATTGCTGTATTACAATATAAATAAACTAAATAAATTTCTTACATAAATATCAAATTAATATACGATGTATAGTCAGTACTAATATTATAAATGCGAAAGTAACTCTGTCTGTCTGTCTGTCTGTTACGCTTTCACGCCAAAACTACTGGACCGATTTGAATGAAATTCAGTATGGAAATAGTTTGAGACCCCGGAAAGAACATAGGATAGTTTTTATCCAACTGCGCAAAAAGAGGTTAATGTTTTTGCGCGATAACCGACATACGCGCGGGCTATATATACTTACATACACAATAAACATATAAACATAGAACGAAAGCAAAACAATTATAATAATTAAGAAATAATCAAGTGAAAAAAGAAATAAGAAGTAATCGTATAATAATAATGTCAGTAGTATAATAAAATATTCCTTATTATACTACTTAATTTTGATTATTATAATAATATGCTAGGACAAGGAATGCTTTAACCGCTAAATCACCATGACATAATATGACTCATGACTTTAATTTGTCTTTTCGTTATTAACGTATGGGGATGGAGCGAAAAGGTAACTTTTTACACTATCTACGTCAATAGGTGGACATAATATTCTCGATGCAATTTAGTTATAATTTTGAATTAAGTCAGAATTTACCTACGATGAATATTACTTTATTAAAACGTTGAGGTTAGTCAGATGAATCCAAAGTGACCCACGACGAATATAAGTTGATCAAAATGTCAAAACTATTATATTACTAAGTATATACAGAATATTCTGCCGTCGTGGAAACTTTTATGAATTCATAAGAAAGGGGTGTAGAAGGGACGTACGAGTAGGTACGAAACGCTTACCTAGATTTCTTCTGTTTGCTGGTTCATAAATCCACCACAGGTCACAAAGTGATTATATAAAAAGTTTATACATTTGAGTATTTGACCGGTATTAGCTCAGCACACAGTAGTATATTATTTATCACAATCACAGAGACATAAGATGTTTTTGGGCGGCTTTCAATTGAAGAATGTGAGTATGCGAGCGAAAGCAAGAATGGTTTCTTGAATGCTATTTCACTCAATGTTATTTCAAAGTTCATTCATGTGACGTCATCTTTGCTTTTTTTATTATTTTCCTTATAGATAAAACAGTACTTGCAAAATGTATACCTATTAGGTGGGCACAAAGTACCGATGGCGTAACCATGCCGTGACCTACATTAATAATCATCATTTATTTACATATATAATCACAAAATAATGTAGAAAAAAAGGAAAATACAAGAATAACAATTAAGAAAACATATTTGAAAGGAGGAAAATAATGTAAGTAACATGGGTTATAACTTTATTAAAACGTCATCAAGATTAGTTAGAATTATATATTAATTCAACACAACAATATGATTAAAACAACAAGTTTAGTCTAAAAAACACCTTAGATTTGGTTTACGAAAGATTGGGTTTACAACAGATTCTGCTTAACACAAATATCCTTAGATTTTGTTTAGGCAAGAGACGCATGAATTAATTTAATAATTAAAAAAAAACCCGACAGCAAGTTATTTATTTACGTTAAACATTTTATGATTTAAATTAAAACCATTGAAATTAAAACTGTAAATTTAACATATTATATGGCATCGTTTCTTAAAGTCTTTCAGTTTGATACCCCACTCGATGTGTTTGGGAGAAAATTAATGTTATCTCACAATATGGTGTTACTTCCGTCAATTGGTTTTCTATTTGTTTATGTACCTAGTGTCACTTACGCTGTCAAGACAAATGTAACGATGTCTCATACATAATTTAATTCAGTTAAGCTATTTAGAAGTTATGGTGGAATAAAGGAATTCACAAACATGAAAACATGGGCAGTCGTGTA
Source organism: Plagodis dolabraria (assembly GCA_963854805.1). Classification (NCBI taxonomy): domain Eukaryota; kingdom Metazoa; phylum Arthropoda; class Insecta; order Lepidoptera; family Geometridae; genus Plagodis; species Plagodis dolabraria. The sequence goes on along the minus strand of OY978459.1, from coordinate 1,486,438 downwards.
AAAAACTATTTTGAATACACAGAAAATCGTCTAGACCTTCAAATTGATTTAGCTGAATTAAAACTTTCAGTTTAATCAGGATAACACAGTGACCAACGATGAGTACAACTTAATTAAAACGTCTAGTTTAATCCAATCTTGATAATGGATACTAGTTGATCAAATCTGTAAGTTATGGTCATCTTCTGCACCAACGATTGATCATAATTTCGAGGTAACTCCGTAAAACGACTCAGTAACGAGGTAAATTTGTGTGCTAACAAACTCGATATGAATTCATTTTCGTAACTTTAAAATCTTCTTAGAACTATGTCTCATTATTTTCAGCTTAGCAATGCTTTAGCTCACCAAATTATATGCACGAGATTATGTGGTGGAACTGTTGGAGATGTTGCTGAGGTTTGGGTTCTTGATTATAGGTTTAGGCCGGAGGTTTGGAACTGTGCTCATTATATAGAAATAGTAATTATTACTATTACTTTTGTAAGTATATATATTTAAACACTTAGCTTACATTGGAATTTTGGACTACAATAGCTTGCTTGTCACTAACACTGAAGTTAAAATACCTTAGGTAGCGTATGGACCCTTTCGTTTTCTAAAGCCAAATTGAGTCATATCTAAAATCTTTTACTATTTTCCACTCTAGTCTATGCTTTACCAGTCTACCAGTTTACCAGTCCTGGTATAAGCCAGAACAGAGGATAATATGAAGGGTATTTTACCATTTAGATCTTTACCTGGTTTTAAAATAAGAATTACAATCTGAGTTTTCCAAGGCTCGGGGATAACCCTAAAATCAAAAAGTGACACTTGATGATTTGCATACGTCAAGTCGGTATATAAACATAAGTATAGTAACTAACGTTTTAATCAATCAATATATTAAAAAAAACAATACGAATGACATAAATTCACAACAGCAAAGACATAATTAAATATGATACATACACGTACATAAAACTAATATAGTCTTCACAGACTACAGCTCCAAAATGATTAAAAAACAGAATATTTTTATTTATCACGTGGAACGAGATCGACGTATAGTACTGAACAGTGAGACAATGTCAAGCAGTACTCCGTAATTACACAAAGTGGTGTTACTCGTGACATGCTCTGTGTCAATTGATGACTTGCACGTGCGCGATTTAATTCAATAATCAACATCACTTTATCGTGCCTGTAGATTCAAGGGTAGAAAAAAACTTAAGGCCTACGTTTTGACATATCACAGTTTAGTATTATTATATGTTTTATGTCCCAGTATAAAAATATAACGGATGTTCTATTTTCTATTCTTAGATATCGTAAAATTGTACTTTAGAAATTAATACGCTGAATAAGCTGTACTCCAATACTCAAGTCTACTTCGTTAGGGTGTTGTTGGACGGCATTAGGGGTACAAAAGATTATCTTAGTAAGTAATACAAGATGAAGCGTTCAGATTAACGTCCTATTATCAGATAAGTAGTGGGTATTCTACCAACTAGACCATTCCGAAGAAAGTCGTTTGGCAGGCGGCCGGCCATAACACTGTAGTCTAAACATTCTTTAAGTTTCTTGGATTTTATTAAAAGTTAAATTTTTTCGATCTCGCATATTATGTGTTGTGAGATAAAGATGGGTGAGCTTTTTGATAGTGAAATTCAATTCCTACAAGTCCATTATACGTAAAAGATAATTACAAAATTATAACTTAAAATGTTGGATACCAGTGGCTCATAGTAGCACATCGTAGGGTAATATATGGGAAAAATATGTCTAGCAGTGGACGACTTTCGGCTGATAATGATGAACGTAAAACCCTAAAACATTTTTATGCAAACGCTGTTAGTGGTCTCGAGAAAACCGGGCATTTTCTGTTATTGAGATAGTGGTATGTGATTATCTACACCTCTAAATGCATTCGACGTATTGATTTGGTACGATGTGAACCGTCAAGCACAGTCGTAATTACACAAAGCAGCTTGACTCACGACACGGCGCTTGTCAATTGATGACCTGCAAGTGTCACGTGGCTGAATTAATCACGCAAATGTGGAACAAATTTGAATCTACTACTAATCAAAATTTTGTTTGGAAGTTTTATTATAGATATCACTTCTTCTACATATTTCTGTGGGCTATGTTTAGCAACATCTTCGAATATCTGTTTTGCCTTAATTTGGATTATCTGAGTGCAACTAGTTCCGGTTTGTTGGGTTTGAACAGCCCTATTTAAATCAAGCAAAATATTTCTTTTGCCGTGTTCATATATCAAAATATTTATTTTTTTACTAGACAACACCCTTATATTTTTAAGAAACGATGGGATGTTTTTACAGGCCTCTGTTTACCTTAGGACTTTAAATTAGTGGATGATAATAAATTAAATTTTTACATTACTCACTGTTCTTACTAACATTTATATAGTGATAAACATGTAATATTTACTGTATCATCGAAATGCACACGTGTTTGCAGACTTTACCCGTGAGGTGCCGGTTTAGAACGTCAACCCTCCATGTCTTTCTGTAAGAAAGTCGTAAAATGTGACTAAACTTAACATACCGGAAGATGTTTTTAGTTTTGCTATAACGCATGCTCTGCGGATTACATTATATATTTATGAGCGGAAAAAATATAGTCTTATGCAAGATTCAAACCCAACGCATCCACCCCAATGGCTGGAGTATGTCTGACCGAATAACCTGAGATGACTCACAACTCCTCTCGTTCTTTAATCATCGTATGGGGATAGAGCGACACTTATGGGCAGTATTATTATATATTCTATGCCTATGGTTAAACTTACGTTGTAATATAAACAATACTATTTTTGCAATTAGGGCCTCACTATAGGAGTGGACGACATGGGTTCAAATCCCGCACATAACTATGATTTATCCTAGTTAGAAAACTATCCAACTTCAGAGCATTTCCAATTAAGTTTTCAAACAAAACAAAAATAACTAAGACACTTACGTTTTTAGCACTCCTCTTGATTTGCCGACTGCCCTTCCACCACGAGACCTGAGCGTCAGGTCTGGATCCCACCGTTCTGCATTCTACATCGTACGTGCGATCTGCTGACAGTTGGCCTCGCTTATTTAGTATCTGGACGCTGAGAGGCCTTACTGTAACAAAGAAGGTTATTTATGTATTTCAACCAACTAGTGCTATCATGCACTGGCTAGCTTCAATCAGCCAGCAGTTTATCAGGTAGCAAAATAGTAGCTAAATACTTTCTAATGTATCTTCTGTGGGAGTTGTAAAAAGAGATTAAGTGGAAAATACCAGAAGAATGCCCAAGCCGGTTGCCAAGCGTGGGGATTATGACAACATCTCCTCTCTCTTAATGAGGAATGTGCTAAGTAGTGACCGATTCGGCTTATACAGTACATTTCATAAATTCGTATAGTCATGCTTGCATTCCCCCTGGTGTATATGTTCTATGCCCTAGGGGTGCACAGAGATTCGGATATCTCAGATGGAGCTGTCTAAAAATTTGTGGAACATGTTTTGATCTCATAGAAATGAGCGCGAACTTAGCTGTAACTGTAACTAACTGTTTCCAGTATTTCAGACTCTGGATTGCAACTAAAAATTCATCTGTCAAAAAACCCAAATACGTATCTATCCTTTTATCTCAAGAAGGAAGAAGACTCAAGATTAACTTCATTTGCGGTGTGACTTTTAAGCACCAACGAGGCAGTCAATGTAAGATACTCACAATTAATATCCAATATCAAGAGCTTGGTTTCAGGGGGTGCCAGGTTGGTGTTAGAGGCTTGGCACACCAGCCTCGCGTTCAGGTGCTGCCGGCCAACGCTGGGGAAGGTCAGGGTGTTGACCGTGACGCCATCTGGTCGCTGCTCGAAGGAATCATCGATGACGGTGTTTTCGAGGTACCATGTCAGACGTGGTCGAGGGTCACCTGATGAAATTTCCGGATTTATTTTAATTTGTTTACATTGTGCAGTTTATAAGGTTTCGTACTCCTAGGGCAAGAAGGAGCCCTATTATTGGGACTCCGCTGTCTGTCTGTTTGTCAGTCAATCTATCCGTATATGACAGTTTTCGTAAGCGGGATGGCTTACAAACCTGAAATTTAAATGTTTAATGTAGAACGCGGAACCGAAGAAGCTATTGGCACCTATATAGCTCAACAAATAAGCATTACAATCCAAAGGGGCAACGCTACCAACTGGTAGTGGGCTGGAGCATTTTGACTGCCTTCGAGTCTGCAAATGACTTATAAGTTGTCTAAATGCTTTCATGGCAGTGTCGTTTATAGTTAAAAATTGTTTAAAAAGCTGTTCCTAGACTACATTTTCCGCGATTGAGATGAAAATTGGGAGTTTCGAACGGCATCAGAGTTATTTAGCGTCTCATATATTTGTACCCTTTTAAGCTCCAGACTCTATATTTGGACCACTTTCTTCGGTCATAGTTCATTCTCAGAATTCTTCGTTTTCTTGGGTTTCAATAAAAGTACTTTCGCCTAATAAGTCTGCAGTCTTGCATAGTAAATAACTATTGTTGGCTTTACGTTGACTACTATGGTATTCATGTCCATTGATGCTAAATAGCTTTTTAAGATAATTACGAGGAATAAGTTTCCAATACCGCATTTTCCGCGATCACTTAAAACTATTGGCCAACCTAGCGACAGAAGCGAATAAAACTGTTTAAGGGTATATTTTAGACGAACGCCCCCATACAAAACGCAGCTTCAATCTCATTTTAGTAATAGCGAATAAAACTCAATGATTTTTTACCTACGTAATCACTACCCTAATATCTAGGTTTGTGGTGCATCAAATTTTCATAATATTATATAGTTTTGAAATTACACTAGCTCAAAAACTCGTAATTTTAGTTAAAAGAAAGACCCCATCTCTTTCAAGAAAAATAAGCATGTTTTTAATATTTCTATTGCACCACAAACATGGGGAATATAATGAACTTTCTATAATGGGAAGTTATTTATACATGTGTACTATACTTTTTAAATAAATCTGGAGTTACGAATAACTGGCTCAAACTCCTAAAAACGAGTGCTATATACTAAACACTATATAATAAAAAATTTAATTATAGTCCAAAAGAAAAAGGATTTAAGCCAGAAACGATAGGTCTAATAATACACTATATTTACATGCGAGTTTTTTTTAATAACATGTTGAGTTTATATGAAAGTTCACACTTTGGCTGGCGGGTATATCGATGGTCTAGAAGACAAATGTGCTAATTACAAATTTTTGATATTTTAACATTTTAATGCCAAATGTATTAAATGAACATGTCCTATCGTTTGCATTTATCTAAATAGCATAATTCCGTCTCTTTCTGTCTTAACTGTATTTGTACACTCATAGCAAGTGATATCATTTTAAAGCCAAAAATATTAATGTCTGTTATTTACCATCAGTTTAAACTACAAAAAACGTATATAATTATAACATTACGCTTGCGTTTACAACGATTGACAAATAAGCTAAATATTTTTAATACTTTGTCATTTTATAACTTTTGATTGCTAATTATATTAAAGGATGTTAATATTTTTAAGACAAATGGTTTAAGTGATCTTAGTACTACTGAACACTCATCCGCAAATAGTAAAAAAGATATTAATGCTTTAAATACTCTGCCCGTACAATGGAAAACGACGAATCAAGTATTAAGTTTAAGAATTTATTTTAATTTAGATTATCATAATTTAAGAACGTAATAATATGATCAATCAATAGGTATATGTTAATGTAGGTGTCGTGTTAATGAAAGAAGCTAGTAGGTACTTTAAAACCGAGTATCCTGGTAAGTTAACGCTGAAGGTAATTAATAATAATAACCGTTTGTATACCAAATTTTCCTGCGTAGGTAAGGTATGACATCAAAATTATATATTGTGCATATAATAACTAAATTCAATATTATGATTTTTTAATTTAAGCAAGTTTATAGTTATAGATATTTTTCACTAGAAACAATACCTACATTGACATTTATCGTAAGTGCACTTTTTACTTTTATTTATATAATTGTATGTGCTTTTATAGGTTCAGTTATCACGAATGTAATTTAAAAGCCATTCATAAATTACTACATCATCAATATTTTTTGTCAGTTTCTAACGAAAAAATTAATTTTATTTAAGACAAAATGTGCCTATTAACTTACTTACGCATATATTTATTTACGGGCAAATGGGGTGTGCTAAAATGGAGAAGTAAAATGCAAAGAAATCTCGAAAAAGAAACAGAAGCCTGGAAATACAAAATGATGACCTTAAAAAGGATGAAATGAGAAGTTTTGATTCACGGATCGAATCACATACTAGAAATACTCAACATAGAAAATCTTTTTTTATCTTTAGCACCGCTTCTGAACCACAAATTAACACTTCACCTTTTTCTTTGCGAAGACCATGCACTTCTAGACAGTCAACACTTCCTAGGACATCGAATAGTAATAATAATATAGAACAACTAATTCTAGATCTTCAGTTGCCTGACTCTGATGATTTCCTTTACGTAGTTTCTGAATCGTCTTACCATCCAAATATAATTCATAGTATGATGAAATCCAAAATATCCCAAAAAGAGGTAACAAGAGTGGAAGAGAAATTTAGCAAAAAATAAACGTGTTCAGTCTTAACAGAAAGTGATTAACAGACACTGTTGACGAAGAAAACTGTTTTCCTGCAGATTACAGTAAATGTTGCATTTAGAGTTTGTAACGGAACAGACCTTGAGTAGGAAGTTCCGTCACTAAATATGAATAATGTAATTGAATATGGTAGATAATCTAAAGATCAAAAATAAATTATTCATCCTAAGTAAGAAATTTTTATAGTCAGCATTTGTGTATGCTAACCTTTTTGATGTCTTAAATCTGGAATGAGATTGTGACCTCATTTTATGTTTAAAAAGAAAGAGGCATAGAATAGTTTGAAAATGTTGAGAGGATCTGTCAAGAATACAAAATGACAAGAAAAATTAAAATCCTCATAGTATTTTTTAACGTAATTTTCACTTAAATCTAAAATATAAGAAATATATTAAAAAAATGGAAAACCTACTATAAGGAGATATGTGTAGAACACAAAAATCATGTGGAGAAAAGTTATGTACGTAAGTTTACATTGAATTATTTGAGTATTATAAAATTTACGGGATTGATACACTACTAAACTAGTATAAACTCTTATTCTTGGGTGTATCAGTTCTAATCTACTGAAATAGTAAATTATATTGATTATGTGATTGTGTATTGATGTCTTCTGAATATTGTTCTAGAAAAAAAATATTTTGTCTAAGTATTCATGTATGATAAACGTGTATGATGATTCTACTCAAGTATTTAAGTTGATATAAAGAATGCTTTAAGTTTGTTCAACTAATATGGACTGACACTCTTACGACAACATTGAGGCATGTAAGTCCTCGTATATATGTATACAACAATACGAAATATAAATTCTATTCAACCATGATGATTCATTGTTGAATATTGGTGCAAATGCGACCACACGACCACACCTTCAATAAGTCTTTCTGCTGTAAGGATGAAAGATGTTATATTCGACATGAGAAAATCAGAGGGAATATAAATAACTCCTCTAAACTTTATATATTCATATTTGAGTACTTGAGTCAGAGTATAAATATAATTCACTTTTGATATCACAAACACGTGATTTTACAAAACTTAGGCAAAGTAAGTCCTAAAATATATAACCAAATTTTTCATTGAAATTAAATAATAATATGGATTGTACCATAATACTTTAAATAACATTCTATTTCAAACCGAAAGGTATCATATCAATGATATTAACTAACTAGACATGATGTCATGTACGAAATATGTAAAAGTAAATTGAGAAATAATCAATCAATGACACTCATTATATGGATATTATGAATTATTCAATAATGTGTTCAAATTAGGAAGTTAAGCAGTATTTGATTTAAGGAGAAGGCTTTACCTAAGTGAACCGATGAGCATTGGCGTCGTGCGCAGTAAAGAAGGCCTTCTGAAACGTACTCCAGGGGTTGCAAGTCCCTGGCACTTCAGCATTTGAACTTTTCCTTAAAACTGCTAACTAATATACGATGGATCCATCTAAATATCAAAGTTGTGACTTATCAAATAATCAAATTTTATAATAACAATATATTATAAAATGCCTATTTGCCAGTTTACTTCCAATAAACGTTAAACTTTCAAAATTTAATAGTGTCGAAGTCAGAGTCAAAATAAACTATGAACTATCAGTCTAGTCCATTCTCCTACTCTTTTAATTAGACCAATTTTAGAATAATTCAATTAACTTAATCAAATTTCATCAAACAATTTTGTGCAATACTTTATCTTATATTAATATCCATTTTACTGTACGACGTTGTGAAACTTTTGAATATAAGTTGAGGAAGTAAATGGTCAATTTGTATTTTAGAATACAATATTCAATATCTCATAGTTTCCTTTATATTTCCGATAGATATAAGTTCGTTTAGAAAAACATAATACGGATTTTGTAGTATATAATTTAAATTAATTTTAGTCTCTCCTTTCCTATTTAGATCTTCAAAATGATTGAAGTCGCTTAAAATATAATGTGATTACGAAATTCATTGATTATCCATTTTTAGTATATTTCCTTTATCAGTCTCTCACAAAACATAATAAAATATAGTTTAGTCTTAGTTTCCTAGAGGTCTAGGTTACTATGTTAGGTACTTTAGAGAAAATATCTTCTAATATAATTCACTTACTATACTAGATAAGCAGTTATGGATTTTAGGTTCTTATTGTTAAGCTTTAATATGTTTTGCAATTTTTGAGGAAATTTTAGGAAGTCTTAGGAGTCATGACCATATATTATTATGAGTACAAAAATTCAAGTAAATTCTAGTTTCATATTGTTTTCCTTACAATAGCCAATACATACCTAATTTATAGTTATTTATACTCATGCTATTTTAAGCCAAATTCTATATTACTTATTTTATCTAGATTTCATGTCAGGTTTTCTCGGTAACTATTTTTAATTTGAAACTCTACAATAATAATTTATATACGTGGTATTAGATTTGGGTTCTGTACAAATTACTTTAGGATTCATATATCTGCTTTTATCTATTTGTAAAATATATTCATTGTTTTTCAATTTAATTTCCCGAAATTTTTATTTTGTTCTAAGAAACAATTATTTGCTCCCATACAAAGATTATTTAGTCATTTAATGATTTAATACCCTAACGATTTCATTAATTTTTAACAACTCAATACCCTAATGATACTTCGCTTATAATTGCTTTACCTTGAATTATGCTCTAGAAATATATACATATATCTCCGTAACAACTCTGACAATGATTTACCTAGTTTTAGATTTCAGTTTCCCTAATAATTTGCTATTGGTCTTAGATACCTTATTTCAATATTTTATGAGGTGTTATTCTATGTTCACTTATTCAGAATATCTACATTATTCTAATAATACATTCAAATTCTATTCCTTTACATCATCAAATGAACAAATAATATTCTAAATTATATTAGATTGAATTGCAATTATTTTACTATAAAAATACTATAGTATAAAAACTAGTATAATAGGTTCATATAGATATCTTTAGGATTCTCATTTTATTAATATACATTTTAATTTGATAGATTAAAATTTTAGGTTAAGGAGATACTATTCAGGAGTATTATCTGTTAGGTTAGACAAGTTCTTTCTTAATTACCTTAAAAGAAAATGGATTACTACAATAGGTCACTTCTTAAGGTCCTACCACTATACTAGACGATTCACATGCCATATTTCAAATCACAATAATTTTAGATTAAAGAAAACTATTTTACACATTCCGACCTGTGCCGCCACGCCGTGCACACCTGTCTACAGCTCCGCCAGTATCTCCCAGTGAGACCGCAATAGTCCCCGCACTATTGCCGTCTCACTCGGGTCATCGTTCCGACGCTAGTTGCAGACCAGTGCCTTGGAATACGCAGTCCTGACGAAGTTTTGTTTTCTGTGCAGAAGCTGAGCAGCCACCGACCGCCGAGCAACGTGAGCTACGAGCTCGCCGTGCCGGCGCGCAGAGGCGCTCTAAGACGTCAGGCATTACCACCTACCCAAGTCCCTTGTTTCGGACGAACAACATCATATCGGGCTGGTGGTCTTGTTTTGACCGCACTTTTCGGCGCGCATTTCACCACTTTACTACCCGACACAACATAGTAACAGTCGCGTAACAACACACTTTGTGCTGTTAAGCGACGTCGTTCAGGCGTGGGGTAGCGTCAGCCAAACCCGTCTGAACGATCAAATCCGCCATTTGCTGCGGTCGCAGTGTGACACCCTACGGTGACAACGGCCACTGTTGTTGTTTTGGTTTAACCTTGCACCGTGGCCTTTCCCGCTTCACGGGTCAGCCGAAGCAAGCTGGGCTCCGGGATTACTGGCCTTGGGGTCGCCCCTAGTCAACCCCGGAGTAGCGCTTAGGAGCACCCCTCTCCGCCGAGAAAAAAGCTCGGAGAGGGTACACAACTAGGGCACACCATAGGTACTCACTCCCTCTCACACAAGTGAGCTCACGAGTTGCGAGAGGGAGACAGAACCCGTTAGGCCATCCTGAGTATTCCCCTCAGGATGCAACGTCCCTCTAACGGTGAGGTGGAGGTCCTTCAGACCTTCGCCCTCCGCTACCCCGAACTCTACGCTGATCATCAGCAATCACTTAACGATGCAGAGAGTGCCCGCCTCACGGACACTCTCATCGCTCCCTCCGGAACTCCAATTCCGGAGGCCATCGTCCCTCCTCTGACCCGGTCCTTCTCAGAGGACAGCCCGACTTCGCCCGCTCCGGGCCCTGACAACAGACGCACGGTGGCAGCCCCTCCCCGTGAGAGGTCTCGCTCGCGCTCACCGATCGGGAGGCCAGCGAGCACCCGTCCCTCCATCGCCGTTGTCGAGCCCACTTCGGACTCCGAAGCGGAGATGGATGTAGATCCGAGTCGTGCCTTACGCACTGACTCGGACTCCGATAACGACGGCTATACCGTCGTAGACAGAAAACGCAAGCGTGCTCCTAAAGCCGCTAGTTGCGCAACTTCCGCCCCTCCCGCCAAGGCACCCGCTAAGGCCCCCGCCTCCGGCAAGAAGCCGACCCCCGCCCCGCGCCCCGCGTCTCCTCCCTCCGCTCCGGCCACCACTGCCGCGTCCCCTCAGGACGCGAGCGCGCGCCGCGAAAAACCGCCTCCGCCCCTGTTCATTCAGGACAAAACCAAATGGGACATGCTGTCCCGTTTAGTTTCGGATCGTGGGATCCACTACACTAATGCCCGCTCCACGCAGCAGGGCATTAAAGTTCAAGTGTCCACCATTAGCGACCACAGAGCGCTAACAAAGCTCCTCCGTAAAGAGAGCATAAGTTTTCACACTTATGCGCTCGAAGAGGAGAAAGTCCTCCGAGTGGTCATCCGCGGTGTGCCCAAGGAGGTACATACCGATTCGGTATGTGCCGACCTGAAGGCACAAGACTTCCCCGTACATGCAGTTCACCGCATGTACAGCGGGAAGGACCGCAGTCCCTACGATCTAGTACTCGTAGTACTAGATCGTACACCTGAAGGCAAGGCCATTTTTAATTTAAAAAAGGTCTGTGGCCTCTCAGGACTCGATGTCCAAGCCCCATACAAAAATGGGAGTCCCTCGCAGTGCCATAACTGCCAACTATACGGGCACGCCTCCCGTTTCTGCTTCGCTCGCGCTAGGTGCGTTAAGTGCCTAGGCGATCACGCGACAGCAGCGTGCACTCGCACCCGGGATTCACCGGACCCACCCAGCTGTGTTTTATGCGGTGCTCAAGGGCATACCGCGAATTACCGTGGTTGCCCTAAAGCACCACGAGTGAACCACAGGGTGGCAAGGCATAGGCCGACCCGTCCCTCTTACGACCGTTACCAACGGGTAAGCCCTAAACTAACGGTAGTACCTGCCTCACAGGTAATACCCGCGCCGCTCCCAGCCCGTAACGCATGGTCTAAACCACCCAGTATGGTTAAGACCGTCGCTACCGCCCGCGCCCCGGCCCGCGCGCCCGCACCCGCGCCCGCACCCGCACCCGCCCGCGCCACGGCCCCTGCCCGCGCACCGGCCCCGGCTCGCCCCGCGCTCCCGGCACCCGTCGCCAACACCATTCGCGCGCCTCCCCGCGCCGCTTCCCGGCCACAAGCTCCACCTATGCCATTGATGGCTGCCCCTCTTCAAGAGGCAATCAACCTAGTCAGCGATCTGGCTATGTCGGTTGACATCAATGAGGTACAAGAGCTATTCCACAAGATGCAATACGCTCAATCCCCAGCAGACGTGATCCAATACACATTGGAACACGCGAATTTACTTAGCGCCCTTAAGCGCTTCGTTCCCCAGGCCCCTCCCCAGTACAACCACTATGGGTAGTACAACCGAACGCACGAAACCGTACTCAGTTTCGTTAGCGTCATTTAACGCTGACGGCCTCTTCAGACAACGTGACCTCGTCCACGACTTTTGTTGTACCCACCTTATCGATATCATATGCGTGCAGGAAACCTTTCTAAAACCGGGGAAGGCGAACCCTAGGTTTGCCAATTACAGAACGGTACGTGATGATAGAGTGAACTCCCGTGGGGGAGGCACTCTTATCTATTACAAAAGGTCCCTGCACTGCATTCCCCTACCTACCCCGACTCTTGTTAATATGGAAGCATCTTGTTGCCTCCTAGCTATGACTGGTCATCAACCTATAGTCATAGCATCCTGTTACCAAGCTTGCAAAAAGCCGATCGTCCGAGCTGACTTAGAAGCCCTATTCTCATTAGGAAGCGCCGTCATTCTGATTGGCGACTTCAACAGTAAGCACATCCTATGGAATTGTAACGTCAACAATCCCAGAGGTATTGCACTTGAAAACCTAATCGCAGAACTTAACTTTGACATAATTGCGCCCACTGAGCCCACTCACTACCCTTATATGGAAGACCACCGATCTGACTTGCTTGACATGGCACTATTCAGAGGCGTAACACTCCGGTTACGCTCCATAGAAGTGGTTCACGAGCTTCACTCTGACCACCGACCCATTATACTGCGACTAGGTCCCGACCCAACGACTGACCTCCCCCGCCCCACTAAGACGATAGTGAACTGGAAGCAAGTAGGCGATGCCCTAAAGGCTATCAGTTCACCGGACCTAGACAAGATCCCTGACGACATCCTGACAAAAGATGACGTAACCCTTGCGATCGATTCGTTCACCAATCACCTCTCCACCGTAGTAGGTGCATCCGCAAAGGAGGTCATAGTGCCGGACGACCGGCGCCTTGTCATTCCAGCGGATGTGAGACGATTGGTGACGGAGAGTAAAGCAGTGACCCGACATTACGACTCTTACCCCAGTAAAGAGAACAAAACTAAGAAACGCCACTTTGAACGCATGGTTCAAAGTCGCATGTCTGAGTTGCGTGATCAACAATGGGGCGATAAACTTTCAAACCTCGTGCCAAGCCACCATGCTTACTGGGACTTGGCGCGAGGCTTGAAAGGAAGTAACCATAACGACATGCCTCCCTTATACAGACCAGTCCCACTAGTCCCAGCGTTCTTTGACGAAGACAAAGCTGAGTGCCTAGCTGATAGCCTAGAGGCTCAGTGTTCCCCTAACGTAGATCACGTTGACCAAGCTCACCTCGATTCGGTGGATGCTGAAGTCGAACGTAAAAGCTCTGTGGTCACCTCTGAACTCCCACCAATCACCTTAACGACTTACGCTGAGGTGGAGAGACTGATCAAGGCCCTCCGACCGCGCAAATCCCCCGGTGCCGATGGCATCTCCAACAGGGTTCTTAAAACCCTCTCTCCTCCTCTCATCCATCTCTTAGTCAGCATCTTCAATGCTGCTATGAGCCACTGCTTATTCCCAGACACCTGGAAATGTGCAAATGTCATTGGCATTCACAAACCAGGCAAAAGCTCATCTGACCCCACCAGTTACCGCCCCATCAGCCTCCTCAGTGCCTTAGGCAAACTTTACGAGCGGTTACTTGCAAACCGTCTCCAGTCCCATGCTAAGGAACACCACCTTATCCCAGATGAGCAGTTTGGCTTCAGACCCGGACACTCATGCGTCCAACAGGTGCACCGCCTCACGGAGCACATCATTGAGGGCTTCAATAAGTACCCCAAACCCCAGACTACGCTAGCAGTCTTCCTCGACGTAGCGAAAGCTTTTGACAAAGTCTGGCACAACGGCTTGATCTACAAGCTATACCAATTTGGCGTGCCAGAACGTCTTGTGCTCATCCTACAAGACTTCCTTAAAGCCAGAAGCTTTCGCTATCGCGTGGAAGGCACCCTCTCCTCCCCCCACCCAGTCAGAGCCGGAGTCCCTCAGGGCTCCGTGCTATCACCTATTCTCTTTGCACTGTATACCAGTGACATCCCACGCTCTCAGCCCAAAGTATTCCTAGCCCAATATGCGGATGATACCGCCATTTACACCACTGGGTGGCATATCAACAGACAGTCCTATTTCGTCATGCAACGGGCCATCACCGAGATCGGTGACTGGTTCCGAAAATGGCGCATCGCGGTCAACCCAGCTAAAAGCACAGCTATGTGCTTTACTGAGAAGACACGCTCCCCTTACCCGAAACCGCTTATTTTGTTCGACGAACCCATTCCCTGGGTTCCTAGAACAAAATACCTCGGAGTCACCCTTGATCGTCATCTCACCTTTAACGATCACATAACAACCGTCCGTAACAGAGCGGCCTTCATAATGGGTCGCCTTGGTCCCCTACTTCGCAAAGAGAGTAAAATGTCTCTTAGTAATAAGAAGACACTTTACACTGCCTGCATCCGCCCCATCATGACTTACGCATCAGTAGTGTTTAGTCATGCTAGTGAGGCCCACCTTCATAAACTTCAAGTCATCCAAAACCGTTTTCTTCGTAATGCAACCGGCGCCCCGTGGTATATCCGGAACACCGAGTTGCATTGCGACTTAAACCTTCCCTCTCTAGCGCAGTTCAATAAGGACTGCGCCCGCCGATACTTTGATCGAGCGCCCCACCACCCGAACCCATTGGTTGTCCAGGCATCGAACTACTCGACTGCCTCTTCTATCCCATTTTTCAAACCCCCCCGTCGCCGACCACGGCAGGTATTAGACGACCCGGATGACCCCATCGCAGCCATTACGTTGGCAGCTTTAGCGTTATCCGCAAGTCGTCGAGGTAAAATCCCCAGGTGTGAGGTAATCAGAGGTCACACAATCAAACACCGAGCTCGCCGGCGAGCTCGAGGCAAAAACAAGGTCACGATAAATTGCTCTCCAAATAGTCAAAGAGTATTATTCAGTAGGGCCCAATTGTGCAACACTGCAGTTGCACAGAGGCATTTTGCTCCGATCCCCCCCATGTCTCTCGACAGCGAGACAAGCCGAGGTCCGAACCACAGTGGTGCCCTTGAGCTCGCTGTCAACCCCTCCTATAGTAGCGGTACGTTTTCGGCGTCCGCAGGAGACGGAGGTAGAAAGCGCTTTTCGCCTTCTACGCCCGTCTCGGGAGAAGTGCCTTCGGCACTTCTCCCTCCCGGGCTATTGTAGGGCCAGGCCCTCGCCCAAAACCCGGTGGAGCTGGACGACCGCACAGGCGGTAGCCAGCATCTATGTCCTCCCTAAAAAACAACAACTATTTTACATGTTACTATAGGCTTCTTTAGTTATTTGAAAATTTGGGATCAGAATTTTTAGTCAAGCACGATCGTTAAGTTTAATAAAAATAGGATCAGTTTAGGATCAGTTTCAGATTTTGGGGATCAGTTTTCAGTTCAGTGTAAGTTAGGTGGTTGTTTTAGTTTTAAGTTTTAATGTTTCTTTATTAATTATTATTTAATTTAAAATGTATTAATTTGGTGATTCAAATATAGTTATTTATTTAAAAAAAATTGTATAGGATCCTGGGGCCGTTACAAGTTGTAGCAACAAATGTAATGGACATTTTCCTGAAAGTATTGGAGGTGATCTCTGTCACAATTTAAGGAAACTTGGAGGAACCAAACATCAAATAAAAAATTGTTCATGTTTGCTTTGATTATTACACTCATATTCCTTCTATTGGCGCAGAATATATTATAAACGATTATTTAGATTTAGAGTTGAATGTCTGAACTTAGAAATTTATACTTACTACGAGTATTAATGTTTGATTTGTGTACTGGACTGTAACAGCCGGGTCGTCCACTGCTGAACACAGCCACCCCTATCAAGGGGGTATTTGCCATAATGCCCACGCTTGGCAGGCGTCTTGGGGATCGCAGTGTAAGTTGGCAGTTATTTAAAGGCGCTCCTGCCCACCTTCCAGTATTTTTCCCTTAGTCGCCTCTAACGACACCCACGGGATGATATGGAGAGGTGCAATTCTAACCCGGCACCCCACGTGATTTGCGTAATATCAAAGAAATAAAAAAAAAAGTTTTTTTAATACATCAGCAGTTACTTCTCAAAAAACCTTGGTTATTATAAAATACACGAAAGTGTTAAGTGAATAATAAATATTTATAGTCGGTGTACAAGTATAGTAAGTGATGCCTTTTTTTAGTATTTTTGTAGTATTTTTTTTATAAAATATTTTGAATACCGATGTTCAAATTTATAATAAATAACTTTAAAGATTAATACTCTAGCTAAGTAAACGCAGTATATACATGATTCCTATGTACAGTTTTAAGTTATAGTATCCACAACTTTTGAATTAATAAAAACAGTGCTGCTGAAAAATTGTAACGTTTGTAGTTAGCGTGTTTGTCTTCTAGACCATCGATATGTCCTTAAATTTGGAATTTTTCGCCACACGCCTTATTTACCACCTAAGGCGAGTAAACAGAGCAGTGAGGAGAAACTCCCCCAAAATGAATTCTCACCCACCATTATGGGATAATCATTTGTTTACTTTAGGAAAAGGAAGCAATTCTATTTTTAGGCTCATCCCTCCGCATTCTCTTTTAAAAATACATCCGTTAAGACGCGGTCACGGCTGAGATATTCAATCTTATATCATGTGATCATGACATTTCAACTGCCATTTTGTATTTCAATCTGGAAACAGCCGTGCAGATGTTAATGCTTTATGGTTGAATTAATTTGCAAGACGGTGAATACAATATTTTGAAACCGTGACGGCCATGTTGATTTTTTACGTTTGTAACTATAAGTTCTATATCTGGAAATTTAAAAAATTATAAGAAATTCTTTTAGAGCTTTTTCTTTAATTATTTAATTCATTACTATAATAATATATAAACAATATGTAAAGTTATTAATTTTGTTTTTTAGTACCTTTTTATGTTTTTTTATGACTATATAACATTTTAATGTCATTTTATAAATTTCAAGAGATATAAAATAATCAATAGTAATTGCTAAACAAGTTTTATTTCGTTAGAACTGTCATTGTTGCTTTAAGCCTTACCAAAATATTAGTTCAATGTTGATTATAATCGTAAAAATATTTAACGGTTCTTAATGTATTCAATTGCCATAGAGCAATGACAAAAGACTCCCGTGCAGGAGTTCCATGGTTCAGATCTCAAATTGGGCTTAAACCTTCTGGCTCGCTAGCACCTTCATGTAGAAAATCTGACGCCAAGCACTTTATCGTGTGATTTAGTAGCTGTCTATTAGAGCCATCCAATATAATTTTTTTATCATCTATTTCATATTCATTTTACATCAATTGCTAATTTCGTTCAAATTGTAACTTACCATCAAGCGAGGAAAGTAAATACTTGGAAAAGCATTAATAGCCGATTGGTAATAGCAATGGACTGCCGTGCCACAGGTCCATGGTTCGATTCCAACTGGTGGCTTTGGCTTTACCGCATGATGGAAGAACATTTTTCGAATACTGGCTTGGCTATCTATAACCCATATGTAGAAAGTCTGTCTCTTAGCACCTAACAGTGTGTTCCGTAAGTATTCCTTGAAAGCCAATAAAATTACAGGCACATGAGACTTAACAACTGTATGTTTCGGGGTGATGGGCGCAGTGCAGTTCGTCCCTTGTGATGAATTGCATATGTTAGAAGCATTAACATCAGGTGGGCTTCGTGCTTGTTCCGCCAAAACGCCATGAAAAAACAAAACACTATTTTAATGTCTGCCGATGCCACATCGAAACTGTGCGATTCATACATGTCAATTTTGACTGAACAGTCACAAATGTCACAATGTTCTAGTATTGTACTTGAATGTCCTTGATAATTAGTTTTGCATATTATTTAATCTTTTATGAGACTCTAAAGTAAGTACGTACTGTGAGCTCTAGCAAATGGCTCCATAGGGAACACTATAATATTTAAACGGTGCCATAACAGAGTCATAATGGAAATATTTTGATGACCTACGTCGTCTTTTCAAGTAGACCTTATTTGAAATGACGACTTAGTTTAATTGACTTACTAATGTCGGTAGTAGTTACATATCTGAGTTGTTGGGTGAGCAGAGACATTTAATGTACTGTGACTGTTAGTTTATACTTATTGCTATATTTACCCTTGTTGATCGACCCGTGACCAAATGGAACTTTCACTTATTTGGCTCGTCAATCGAGAATCGCAATTTAACAGGTAACGTTTCCTGCGCACTGCTAAAAGGCTGATGTCCAGGACATGGGGTTTTGCAATACGGAATCTAAAAAGTGAATCTGGAGTTGAAGTGTAATGTTTTGATCGAAAATAACGTTATTTGGAAGTATTTTCCAAGAATGCTTTGTTGTTGTCGTTATAGAACATTATTTGGAACCTTTTGTAATATATACAGCAAGCATTTTTTACCTGGTAAAAAGGTACTATACTGTAGACGTTGGTAAATTGCCTAGAAGGATAAACCTATATATTTGTAATTGACCTTCATAAGAGCGTCGTAGACGCCTAAATTGAATAAATTATTTAGACTTTTCTCAATTTTATCGCTCATCTATTCGCTCAATTTTGAGGACTCTGACAAGATTATATATGGGAAAATAGAGAGATTGGCAGTATCTTTCATAAACCTGTCATAAGAAAAACGTTGCATACGTTTTTATTGCAATAAAAACCAGGTCAAATGTTTTGTTCTTTTGCGTCTGGTTATTCTTTGAAAGAACTTTAATAGAGTAAAAAAGTTGAATGAATGAACCGCACGTTTTTCAAAATTAAGCCGCTTAAATACAAGCTGACAACTTTGCTTCAAGGCTCTGGAGTGTCTCCTTTATTAACATATCGTTGCCAAATGAACTTTTCTGTTAGAAATTATGTTCAGAGTTTCAAGCTTGTATTTAATCCAGCCAACTTAGAAATGGCAGCAGTATTCCATACAATACCAATTTTAGTGGGTACAAGTTAAGAAACTGTCCTAAATTAAAATACCACCGCACTTTCCCCAAACTCCAGTTTTTCCGCAGCTACTTTTGCCCTGTACTTAATGCGTAACCCGAAATTGAATTGTAATGTCAACATAACACTTAGCAATTTGGCTTTTGCTTCAAGTTGGTTCGTTATAGGAACAGCTGGTATATCCCGGACAGTAGAAATTAAGAAATTATATCCAAGTTACCCTGCTCAGTGCTGAATAACATACAAAAACTGCCTGTGGGAACAAATTTAGTAAATTTAAAGGGTTAATTCACTCAAACATTGCCTTTTTATTTGACAAGATTGGTAATGCATTAAAAATGTAAGTAAGTATGATCAATGACCTTGCCAGCTGCAACCTTCCAGAAGAGAGTCTGATAAAAAGTATGTTTACAGAGCCAGCTCCTGTTTTAGGTCTGTTTTGCAACGATCTTTGACCAATCAGAGTCATTTGGCTACAGTTAAAGTGGTGCTGATAAGTCATGAAATGAAATGACAAGTTAAAGCACTGGCAGTTGAAATAGCCTACTTGTCCTTAAACAATAAACTAGGTTTCGCAGTTCCCGGTCATTATTTGGATAAGTTACTGATAGTGGCATTAATTACTGAGCGGTTCCTTGCTTCGGCAACACATATTGACCAGTTAAATAAGCACTTCTCTTCTTCAGTCAACTTTGATAAAACTGTGAAATCCGCTACTCTTAATTATCTGTCTTCATTGCCAACTCCTGACCACTCTCCTTTCATTTGTAGTGAAATAGCTGATTGTGACGTTAAGAGAGCCATTTCTTCTATTTCGTCAAATGCAAGTGGTAGTGATAACATAAGTCGTAAGATGATTTTACCCATACTGGATGAAATCGTTCCAGTAATCTGTTACATTTTTAACTTTTCCATAATTAATGGCGACTTTTCTTCAGTATGGAAGGCAGCTCAAATAAACCCCCTGCCCAAAATAGTCAATCCTTCTTGTTTCTCAGAATTCCGGCCAATCTCCATCTCTCTTCTTCCCTTTCTTTCAAAAGTATTTGAGCGCCTTGTATACCAACAACTTTCTTCTTTCCTTAACAAGAATTCTCTTTTGAATCCCTTTCAATCTGGCTTCCGGTATAGTATGAGTAACGGGCAACTGACTGTGCTTTCACTACTTGACTTCAGTAATGCTTTTAATAGTGTTGATTTTGACGTCTTACTTGCAATTCTTCGTTCTCTTAACGTATCTCCAAAGGCTGTTCACTGGTTTCATAGTTACCTGTATGGCCGCCGGCAACGTGTTCGTTTTGATTATATCTTTTCATCATGGTGTAATACGTCTGTACGTAACGGTGTACCTCAGGGCGGCGTTTTATCCCCTTTACTTTTTGCAATTTTCATTAATTCAATTTTAAATCAATTATCCTCTTCCTATCATCTCTATGCAGACGACCTACAAATATACACACATTCTCCTTTTGACCAGTTGCACTGTGCTATTGATCGTATTAATGAAGACTTAAAGCATATTTCTAATTGGAGTAAGTCGTTCGGCCTAAGCGTGAATCCTTTGAAAACCCAAATTATTATTATCGGCAGTTCAAGAATGATTTCCAAAATTGACTGGTTCCGCCTCCCACAAGTCATTCTCGACAGCACTCATATTCCTTTTAATCAAACAGTAAAAAATTTAGGTGTCATCATCGACCAACAATTATCATGGGAACCACAATTAACCGAAATTAGTCGAAAAATATTTGCATCAGCCGGATCGCTTCGGCGGTTGCGTAACTTCCTCCCAAAATCTACCAAAATTACTCTAGCACAATCCCTCTTGCTCCCTTTATTAGATTATGCTGACGCTTGCTATCTGGACTTAACCGAAGAACAGCTGAATAAGCTAGAGCGCTTACAAAATTTTTGCATTCGGTTCGTATTTGGTTTGCGCAAGTATGACTATGTCACTCAATTTTGCAATATGCTTGAATGGTTACCTATCCGACGTCGCCGAGATGCTCATGTCCTTTCTCTTCTATATAGCGTTTTGTTCAATCCCACTATTCCTCTTTATCTCAAGGAACGTTTTTAATTTCTGCATCAAACACATTCTCTTTCTTCGTTCAACAATACATTGCTTTTGGATATGCCTGTCTCATCATCAACATATCATATATAAATCATTTACAAAACATGCAGTCTTCTTGTGGAATGCACTACCTGTTGATATCAGACAAGCTAAGTCTATTTCTTTATTCAAAGATATGGTGAAGAAGCACTACTTGTCAAACATATGCTGAATATTTTACATAATTATGCTCATTATGTTTTGTATAAGATATGTATGTATTGTATTATATAAATTGTAGTATATTATATATTATGTAATATTATAATGTATTGTATGTAAATATAATATCATATTTAGTTATTGTATTTATGTTTTAATTATATAAGTATAGTTTATGCACAATTCAAGACAATTATATGTGTGCTGTGCATATTATAATGTATAAATACATATGTTTTATTATTATTATTTATTATTATTATTTTCTCTTTTCGGAATCCCTAAACCGCAATATTGTAAAACCTCTCCATGCAAGGTTGCCTGTAAGAAATTGCTTAAGCGATAAGGCCGCCCTTTGTCCAATCTAATATATTAATTTGTTTGTAATAATTTTATTGTTTTCCTTAAGATTGTTGATGAATAAAGAATTTTGTATTGTATTGTATAAAGCCGTCGCGCGTTGGTCCCAGTTTTTAGCTTTAGATGACAGTCATTGGGCTACATTGAATGGCGGCTTGTAACATTCTGAGTCTTTGCATTAAGCGAATGCCCACCTGGCTCAATTAAAACATTGCAACAGTAAAATTTCGTTTTGAGACAATAAAAATTTTGGAGACTAAATGATACTCAGAAAAAGATTTACCTCCATACACTTCGCAGACTAGCTCGAGGGTGTCTCCTTCACTGTAGGGCTCCAAGAGTCGCGTGTGGCTGCGGGTCTTTGCATCCATTATGCTGGGCCGATTTGGTGGAGCTGGGGGAAAAAGTGTATACATAAGATACTTTGTAAAATAACAATTTATTGGCTTTCCTGAGTGCAAATAAATATGTTAAATACTTTCTAATAAACATTTTTTCTGTCTGTCTTGGTGTGTATCACCGAATTATTTAGTCGTAAAAGGCAATAATTGAAATAATTGGGCAAACGAGATATAAATCATCTTATGCGTATATCACTGCGCACTCCAAGACTTTAAGTAACATCTTGGAGTGACAAGCGCAGTGCATGTCATGCACAACAATGTTGTTGACACTGCCACTGTAATGGACAGCCGTGAAGCTTACCATCAGGCATTTAGTGGTCCGAACATACCTATTCCTACAAGCAAGCAGTGATGCTCACATTACTGCGTTGCGGTTTAAAGTTAAAAGAGTGCCGGTGAAATTACAGGCACACGAGACTTAACGACTTTATGTCTCAGGGTGATGGGCGCAATTTAGTTCGCCACTTGTGACGAACTGCATCTATTATTGGCATCAGTTACCGCTTAACGCCAAGTAGCCACGTGCTTTTTGCATCACGATAGCATAAAATAAATCAGTTGGGCGACTTCTTCGTCTCCTAACTTCATTGCATAAAAAATGTATAAGCCTAATAAGCGGCAAAACGCCTCAATTCGTGCGTCTGGCCACCATTGCGTTTGTCAAGCAAGACCCTCAGAGCTCTTTTCCTGATCCGGTCTACATGCAGGTGAATCCATGCTCCTGGCCGGGCGCGTGATAAAGAAGCATGTATGAAATTATAGGATGCCAGTAGTCCACATGCGGACTAGATCCACACGCGGCTATCCGCGTGACAGGAAAGAAACTTTACGAACAAACAACACGTGGCGCGTGCACAACAGCCAATGCATGGGATGCCGCATTCTAAATATGATTTTCCAAGTTTTCCAAGTCAGATGGACGTTTAACTTATAAACGGTCTATAACATTACGCCTATACATATTTGTAAGAACATTAATGAGTAAACATTTTTCCCCACATGAATGTCGGTATCATGTACCAAGGGGGCGAGAGCTAGTTTAAATAATACGTAATGCAACTTTTATACCCCGTGACCAGGATCACTGCAAAGTGTTTGAAACGTCGGGACAAAAATAATGACAAATATACGCGATTTAAACCGTTTAAAGTTGTTTAATTACTATGTGTAACAATCGCGAAAACCTTTTTTTTTTTTATTTACGTGTGAAAAATGCATTTACGCATTCCCGTCCACCTCGGGGAAAGTGGCCGGGATATGTCGGGCTCGACACCAACTACTCCCACAGCAGCAAGTGCCCCTACCGACTAAATAACACACGGTGTTCCAACTCTACCGCTTCTCGGCGGGCCGCAGGGACGCTTTAGCTCTCGACCACGAACCCGCCACGGTTGTCCGTTACCGGACCCCTCCTGGGGTGCTACCCCTCACGACGCACCAGAACACATGGCACGTCGCTACCACCCGGGGACCAAGCCCGCAAATGGGCGTCAGACAACCCCCGCTTCTGACGCCCGAGGTCCCCCTGCGACGGGTCCGATAAGTAGCCCCGTCGCCTGCTACTTCGGCCGCAGAGGATAGGGAGAGCAGCGCATCGCTATACCGACACTCCTCTTCCCCTGCGGCCCCTCCGCGTCCGCCATCGAACGGTGGCGGCCCCGCCGTGGCCACGGAAGGTAGGGAGAGCGGCGCACCGTAATACCGGCACTCCTCTCCCGCCGTGGCCCCTCCCCGTCAGATGCGGTGCTGTCCAGACAGCACCGTAGCCTACCCCCCCTTGCCGCTCCATACTGGACTTAGAGACAAAGCCCAGTGGAGCGGCCCCTCCGGGGCCGGCCGATGTCCCAAGTCGGCACGGCCCCTGGATCCTCTTCGCTTCACCGTGGGTGACCAAGCCACGGCTACTAAGCCCCACCGCCACGACAAGGCGGGAACCGTCGGGGGGAATCGCGAAAACCTAAGACAACATTATGCAATTTTTATGTATGAGTTACGTATTAGAATTTTCTTTTGATTATCCTGTGGGGGGCCAGGCTAGAATGCAACCCCCCCCCCCTCCCCCCTTCCCATTGCTTCCTAAGAGGCGACTAAAGGTGAAATACCGGAAGGTGGGCGGCTAGCAGCGCCTTTTGAGGAACTGATATCTTAAACTGCGATTCCCAAGCCAAGCGTGGCGGTTATGGCAAATCCCCCCTGAATAGGAGAGGCTGTGTTCAGTAGTGGACAATCCGGCTGATACAGTATTAGAATTTTGATACTTTTGTGGTGTTCTTTTTGTTTGTTTTCATAATAAATCCTTTTTAATGCAGCGGTTGCAATGTGTTTTTCATTCGAATTCAAATCGGTGTGTTTCAATCGAGTTACATTGGTTTTCAACATTAATCAATGATATCTGTGGGATAAAATTCATGATGATTTATAATTACGAGCTCACTTTATTTCGACGCTGTTATAATCACCATGATCACCACAATAAGCTCCCCCATTTGCCAGACTTTGATATTTCAATAAGCTGTTTTATCAGTATATAGTCTATAGATACAGAATGCATATTTAATAGTTTAAAAATAGAAATATTCTAAGCAAATATCATCGGTTTGAATTTAAGGGGAGAAAACATTATCCCGCAGACCTCTTGGTTCTATATTAGAAAATGGGACTTTCTTACTTTTTTTTGGCGTTGAGAAAAATAAATCGCATTCCCATCCGTGGTGGAATAGGTGGGTATATCGGGCTATGGGCCAGTAATCACCACTAGCGATTAAACACTCCATGATAGTCTGCTGTCATCGACCGGTGGCAAGGAACTTAGCTCGCACATTTTACTGCAGACCGATATCACTTCCCGTTTATACTCGGGCTTATTAGAGGTCAAGCATAGCTCAGAGGAGCCGGGAGGAACACCGGGGCATCCATACCTCATTATGAACTAACCCTGACGGGAAGCGCCGGCCATCCCCAAAGCTGTCACCGAAAGGTTCTCTGAGTGAAGATGGAGTGCGAGCCTATTTGACTTGCCTTCTTGTCCGTACTCTATGGATCGGAAGACAGAGGATTTCATTCCTTCTCCCGCTCCTCTACCTCAAGCCTCCAAGAAACGGCAATTTCGCAAAAAGAAGCTATCGCCTCCCACGACCTCACGTCACAAGACCATTTTAATAATGGCGGAGGCCATATAACTATTCCAACGCAATTCATCCGTCAGAATTGTTTGCCTTTATTCAAAATAAACGGTTATAAGTCGACCCGAATATTTACTTTTGTTTGTTTTTATATATATATTGTGTATGGCCACGCAAAACTTTTTTAAGGGAATGTTTAGTTCGTAATAGGGATTCTCCATACATGCATAATGTTCTGCTCGCCCGACACATGCCCGTTTCTGCCTGGTAAGCAAGTTACCTGCCGGTGCAATGAGCGTGGCCAATTCCCAAGCTGGCAAATAAGAGGCGCCCGTTAAATTCAAAGTCAAAGTCAAAATAATTTATTCAATTTAGGCGTTTACGACGCTCTTATGAAGTTTGTACTGCCACGTTCAGCAAACAAAAATTATAGAGCCACTGCGAGAAGAACGGGCAAGAAACTCGGGGCCATTCTTATAAACGTTATTAACAATTTGTTAAGTACATACGTACAAACGCTATCCATCACTGCATACAATCCGGTCGAAATCCGATCCGGCATATTTTAAACTCTGTATCTTTACGAATAGCGATCTTTATCAGTGTGTCTAGATTAATATTAAAATCTTGAAAACGCAATTTTTTTTAATGTAAGGACATAAAAGTGCACTAAGGTTTTATAAATGTAGCACTTATAAAAGTATTTCTTTTTTCTTAAAACCAAATAAACAGTCCAGCTACCGGGGGGTCAGCTATGTCGCCGAAATTTCGTGCTCCAATTGTATTTCTTAAGAAGAAGCGGTAGTGAGCTAATACTTATCTGTTTAAGCGTGAAGGGTACTGTAGCATCTGAAATTACTGGGCAAACGAGAAATAAGAACAAACGTCTGTGGCGGGCAACTTAGTGCCTCGTCACTTCATCAAATGAAAAAACCTTTCAGCTGTTACAGCAACAAACAGTAACGTACGTAATGTTCAACTCTGCTTTCCAGTACGAGGTAACAGTTTGAACGATTCACAAAACAATATAATAAGCTAAATTAGCACTAAAATACACAGAAAAAAACTTACTGAAATAATATACTAAAATAAGGTCTTGCCAAAGAGTTCTCTAAAATTTTCACCTTTCATGTTCGTAGTTCTTATTTATTTTAGGTGTAAGCGCATAAAAAGGTTTTATTTATAGACGCATAGATCTGCATTTGCACAAGTGTATACAAAAAATTATCCTATTTAAAATTGTTCAAATAATACAGTTTGCAATACAGTTTTCACGTAGGAAGCATGGGTCTTTAATAATACTTATAGATCAGGGGTATTCTTCAAAATACAGACATATATACATTTTGTCGAAACTCTGACTCAAAATTATCTAGAAACTTACCTTAACAACCAAGTATGGGTATTACTTTATTAAACACTAATAATTATGGGTAAGTATCTCGATGATCAAAATAGAACAATATTCAAATATCAGTTTCAATGTTAATTAAAGAGATACCTAATACCTTAGAGTACCTCATCCATATATCATTGTTTAATTTCCTCGCAATGAAAATGAAGCCGAGTGTATAGTGTATTACGTACAACTCATTTAGTCTCGGCTAAAGTGATAATTCTTACATTAGGTAGAGAGGCGGGCAAAATCTAGTGTACCGCTAAAGCTAGACCCATTACATACATTGTTCCATTTTATAACGAAGGCATTCTTCTTTAATTAAACACATTTTGTATTGAATTACTTACTTCTACAAGAGTTAATGTAAGGCTCTTGGGATTTTACAAAGAAATAAATGTGTCTGAGAGTAAGCAAAGATAAACAAAGTTAAGTCTCAATCGTAGATAGCAATTTCGTTGTCAGTTTATGTTCCAAGTGGATTTGAAAGGGAATGTTGCGAGCATTCGCAAGATGCCCATCACCGTGTTAAATCAAAGGGATTATATTCAGATATATTTTTGCAACGTTTAAAAATCCCCAAGCATTTATCAACCTTTGAAGCGCTCGTAGCCAAGTTTGCTTAGCCATTCTGATTCGATCAGCAAAGTTAAGCAACGTCCGCCGCGGTCACGACTTGGGTGGGTGACCGCTGGTGACATTACTACTGAGCGCTTCCGTGCTTCGGAGGGCACGTTAAGCCGTCGATCCCGGTTGTTGTCTTAGGATAGCAGTCGTTACAGCATGGTGGTAGGGCACTTTGCAAATGCCCGCCTGGCTAGCTACACCCTCAAGTTGAAAATCTGTCGCCAAGCACCTAACGGTGTGTTCCGGCAGCTGTCCTTGAGAGCCAGTAACTCTAGGTTAGTCTGAACAACATCCTCGACCACATCATCACTTACCATCAGGTGAGATAGTGGTCAAAGGCTAACCTATCAAGCATAAAAAAAAATTAAAAAAAAACCACACTTAAATAACAGTCTTTTGACAAACGTTTCTAAGCGATAAATTTCAACACAGTGAACTACTTAGAGGGGTTTTGCACTGATGTATTCGATATAACCCTGTTAGGTTTGAACAAAAATCACCTTTAATTCAAGGGATTAAGGTCGAGTGTAAGGAGTGGTCAAGTTTATCCTGGACGACTGGCACCGGATGTTTTTAGGAAATTGTCTCGTTCTCTCTTTCTTTGAAATTATACTGTGAACGTTTTAAGCCACTTTATTTTGTGAGTGACTGCAACGATTTTCTTGGAAAGGGTAGCCACTATTTGCTTCACTTGAAATCTATTACTAACAAATTTTCTGTTTAAGTAAGTAAGAAATACGTCGTAGATATAAAAATACAATTATCAATTAGATCAGGACCAAAAAGACTAATTAATGTATTTGGGGAAATTACAATGTGTTTGAAGTACCGAGTATCACATGCTCATTTGTTTAGGATATCTTCAAATTAAGATTTTCACGAAAATAAATATATAGACGATGAGATTTTTATATCATTAGTTTAATGATAAGATTCAGGAGTGACATTGCGGAAATCAGTAAATTAATATAACGGAAAATGTAAAAATGCTGCTTTATACGACATCCACAGGTAGCAATGAGGGAGACATTCTAGCCCCAAAACCCCACAGTATATCTATCAATATGTAGATCTTATAGCCTGACACACTCTTTGACTAACGTGAGACCCTTGATACGCGGTTTGAACGCTTAACTAATAACTTACAATTATGATAGAGGGCAATAACGAGCCATCATTCACAAACATAAAAACTTGTGTTCTTTTAACCGCCGTGTATGACTACCAGTACTTACGCTTATCAAATATTTATATTAAGAGGAACTGCAAAAAAATGTGGCGTATATTACCACAGTTAGGTGCAAAATCCACTGATCCAAAACAGTAAAAAGATTTTACTGTTTACACAATACCCATAAATAAACAATGTTACCTCAACCCCGTTCGCAGCCACAAAAGTGGTTCAACCGCTCAGCCGTTCCGATTTATTGCGCAATAGAAAGCTGTATATCCCCGTCTTTTACGTAACTGGGGAATCACTTAAAACACTCTCCCGTTTTTGAAGAAAACTTTCGCTATAATACCTAAAAATCCGTAAACATAAAGTAGCCGTAAATTATAAATGCTAAGCACAAGCAGTTATTTTTAACTTCCTTTTTTGCGATTTCCTTGGGGGTGCAGACTTGTTATTATTTAAGTAAGATATCCCATTGTTTCTCTTGGAAAACTTCAAAAGGTATGTGATATTTCAATGTGTAATAGATAATGTTATATTATATTTCCTTGACTAAAGTGAAGCTAAGATTTAGGAAGAACTATTTTAAATGGATGCACGACGTTACTTAGTCGGCCTTCAGAGTGGGACGTGTTTGACGTAGGTGTGGAATTAAACCGTTTATTTTTGTTTTTAGTTTATTTTTTATTGCATTGGGTAAAGCGTCATGTGAGGTTAAGTATTATATTGATGATACTATTTTCAGCTTTCTATTTTGTTTTTCTGAATTCTGAACTTATAGGTTAAGCCTTCACTGCCATGTTTCTTGTAAGTATGTCGACGTGTTCGAGAATGGTAAACTACTAAATAAATAACAACTATCACCTAACAGTGTGTTCCGACAGCAGTTTATTAGAGCTGTTAAAATTACGGGCAAATAAAGTATACATGTAGTTGTTAAGTCGCAGGACAGTTACTTAGGAGTGCGCTTTAGAAAGTACGAATTTGACGTTATAAGGGTCATATGTCTCAGGGCGTCAGACGCATATATAACGCGCAGATGTTACCGCTAAACATCAGGTGGGCCACGTGCCTGTTTTGTCACAGAACTAGTAAAACTAATCAAGTCATTTGTCTTCATAGTGCGCATGCATGTACGTGTGCGTGCCCGTACGCACGCACCACAGCACGCACACTATGGCAAATATCTAGCGTGTCCTGAGTGCATTGATTTATAAAATAGTAGGTACATTATGGTGCAGGTGTATAATGTTGGTGATTACCGCTGAGGCGCCATTGAGACCCGATCTGATAGTGAGGATTTAAAGAGAGCCAAGGAAGCCAAGGGCGGTAATCATCAATACACATGTGTATCATACGATGTTTTTCAAACATTGTATTTCACACTTGTGAAGAAAATAATACTATATACTATAATTTCAACAGTGACAACGATTTGTAAGAAAACTTTCATAAAGGGAGGAAAAATTAATCAGTTTCCTAAGCGCGCGCTTGGTGATCGCCCATAGACTAAAGAATGAGTTTTTTTTTTGCTCTTTGCTGATATCGTTTTATTCACGTGCAAAATGGAGAATTCACAGTTTTCTTTTTTACAGACAAAATAAACAAACACGATGAAATCATCATCAAATTTCACATTCATAACCAGTTTAGATTTGAGATGATATAGAAGGGTAGCGACATCATACCGAGAGTTAGTGTTTGAAAAAACACTTCTTTTGAACAGATGAAGTCTAGTAGTCTGGTTGATGGCCGCGCATCGTCCCCTATGACGGTTAAAGTAATACAATTGGAGCACAACATTTCGACAGAAATGCCAAGTTCCAGGTGGCCGAGATGGTATTAGGCATCCGACGCGATATCGGAGGACGCGGGTTCGATTCCCGCCTAGGGCATACAATTTTGTTTGATATGATTTTCGCTTAGCATGGGATAGTGCTCGTAATCATATTTAGAAATCTAGTCATATATACCTTATTGGGACAACGTTCTACACAAAATATTTTAATTTCAGGTTAGTAACTCATACCGTTTATGAGCTAAAAGCCTGTGTACATACATCGGATAGAAGGACAGACAGACAGACAACGTATTCTCATTACAGGTCTCTAATTGCTCTTTGGACACGGAAACCTAACAAAAAAAAGCAATATTCCGTCAACCTTCATGCACCAGCTTGTACAGGCCCCGAGTATAAACTCTAATCTACTTTGGCACCTGACTCGTCGCCATTTTTCATTACTGCCAGACTTTTAACAGATTTTTGCCTCATTAGCCTACCTTCTTCGAAAACTTATTTAGCTAGGAACCTTTTTTTTTTAAATACTACCCTTAGCTTTTGACGTTCCAAGTGTCTGCTCATTCGTCAAATATTAAAATCAGTACTCATATTATAAATGCGAAAGTAACTCTGTCTGTCTGTCTGTTACGCTTTCACGCTTGAAAGGATATAGCAGAATCCAGCCTATGATCTTACATGCTCGATTCTTGTGTCATAAATATTACCTTTTTTTTCATTTTTCAATTAATGAATATATTTATTTATTTATTTATTTATTTATTTAAACTAATACGGTTATATCACCAATTACATTAGTCATCAAACAAGCCTAATTATACAACCAATTATTATTAATATTATTTACAAATTATATATTATATTATATCAGAACATAACAAGGTACCTAATTAAATTATATAAATATATATTTTTAAAGTAATTATACAATGAACTAGTGCTCACCATCATCATGTCATGATTTCACGAAATTACAAAATAATCAAATTAATCAGTAAATAAATGTCAAAATTACATTATTAATAATAAATATTCAGTACATCATTATTGCAATTATATAATATATATTATATAATGTGACGGACACTTCCTAATAATAATAACATTTAAACAAGTTTTTCATTGATTCAATCATAGATCGCCGACCGCCATGTTGGTCCGCTGGCCTGGTAGTAAGCTGTAGTGTTGTGGTAAACTCGCATTGAAACTACTCTCATGAGTGCACAATCGATGTTTTGCCAACAATCGATGTTCATCGATGAATTGACATGTCATAGAAATAATTGATTTTTTAACACTAAAATACTAATTTTATGACAAACGCGCTATAAATTCTGGGAAGTTATGAGGCTGAGTTTTGACGGCGGGCGTCCACAGCGCACGTATTATTGCCTAGTGAAGTGTATTTATTTTTTAATTTTTAAAGCGTGCAGGTCCCTTCTACACGAATCGATTTTTGAACAATTTATCCTAGTAAAGTTATGAGCAGAAGAGATCCACGCTTTAATAATTAAAAACTACACTTGGCATTAATATGTGGGCTGTGGTAGCTGTCCAAGTTTAGTCATACAACCACTGGCATCTCGATAGCTGTTAGAAAAAGTCTTTGCTTAATACTATTTAAAAAGAAGAAACGATTTTTATTGTTGTTGTCTGTCAAATATGTCTAAGATTTGAATTAATATTGAAAAATATCATTGATTATTTTCACCTTTATAAAATGAATTTTATTTCCTAGTTTACTTCACATAATAATATTTACTACTTTATCAATAGAAAATACTAAGGTCCGATCTTCGATCGAAAGATCAATTCGAATTTGCACATTACTATCATCTAAGCGCTCTTTGATCGTTGTTTATTTTGCTAAATTATAACCTCAAAATCCGATATATTTTTTATAATTTTTATTCCATGGAAGTGTCCGTGACTAGTTTTTAATTTCGATCGTGTAAGTGATTATTGTAGAACCCAGAAAGCAAACTCACAATTCAGTAAGACTCTAGGCTAAAATGTAGGGATGAAAAATCATGTCCTTTGGTATGGAAATAGTTTGAGACCCGGAAAAAACAAAGGATAGTTTTTATCCAACTGCGCAAAAAGAGGTTAATGTTATTGCACGATAACCGACATACGCGCGGGCGG
Organism: Plagodis dolabraria; assembly: GCA_963854805.1. NCBI lineage: Eukaryota > Metazoa > Arthropoda > Insecta > Lepidoptera > Geometridae > Plagodis > Plagodis dolabraria. The sequence goes on along the minus strand of OY978459.1, from coordinate 1,453,714 downwards.
AACCGCGCCCGGAAAGCTAGTTTAATATAATAATAAGTTCAATCTAACTTTATCACGTCATTCTGAAGACATTCAAATAGGTTCATTATGTCCGTGGAGTAGTTCAATAAGATGGTAAAAAATAGAGATATTATAAAAAACTAAACATATGTACTTTGCCAACAATTACCGTATTCTTTTTATTGGAAGACCACAAAACTGGAAATACATTGTAGCCAAAATAATTTAAAAAATATAAAATAAACGTTGGAATATATACTCGTATTTCCTTCAAGAAGTGGACCAAGCATGTATATTTCGTGAAATTATTTAACATACACAGTTATAACCAACTAGCAAAAAATATAATGGGTGTTGTTCTGTGCAAAACGATGATGATTTTGAATAATGTAACAAATGATTAAAATGATATATTTAAAGTATATTTCACCGAGGAAAGTATATCTATATAGTGTATATATATAAGTATCGAAGTCGCAAGACTTAGTTTTGAAAATTGGTAGACTAAAAGATTTTTTATCCGATAGGACCAGGACCCGGAACTTTAAGCAAAAACTTGGAAGTTAGTTCTGGACAATCAAGTAAGTTATTTATAACCTTGAATAGCATTATAATATCTGAGAGTTTACGGCGGTTTTCGAGAGACATGGTATTATTGTGGTTTAGCCGAGATTCGTAGGAATGTAATAAGTGGCACAAGTTATCCCTGTACGTTACATGGTACATAATATTTTTGTACTTACTCTTTTGTTAATGTGCACTTGGTAAACAGGACTCCACACCGCACTGCAGTATTCTAAGATGCTGCGTACAAGAGCGTGGAAAAGCAGTAGTGAAAGCCTAGGATAGCGGAAAATCTTTGTCTGTCTCATTATTATCATATTTAATAATGTGTTCAAATAATTACGAAAACATAGCTTGCTATCGATTAAAACCCCCAAATCTCGTGTTAAAGATCTACTAACGGTACACCTTTAATTTTGTATTCAGCTGGGCTATCAATACTCTTGTATTTTGCATGAAAACTTTATAAATTTGTTAGGCGATTACTCCGCCAATGATGAACTGATTTTGGTTTCTTTATTGTTGGGTATAGTCCACCAAGTAAGTCGCATTTAAATTTTATCGAAATCAGTTAAGTATTTTTAAGAACTATTCAGTTAACTGATTAATGTCTTTGCATACCTACCTGGATGATTTAATAGTTGTTGCAACTAGCCAATGGTGAACAGTATTTTAGGTGAGTGAATGATCTTCTAAGAAGTATGAATCATTAAATAGAGTGAGGTTTTAAAAAAAACGGAACCTATACCGGTTAAAAATTATGAAATAACTTGTGGAAGTCAGACCATAATAATGAAGGTGCTTACTTTAAAAAACGGGTCATTCATACTCTTTAGTCTTAGGAGTCGGTTCCTATTTTGTTGTTTTTGTTGTTTTTTTTGTGTTATATAAATACACAATAAATTGTATGTAACTGACAAAGTAAAGGCCGTTTAAATATTTTTTTCTTGAACAAGTCTCTATCTTACAAAATAAAAAAAATATATTGTTTTAAAATATACTGCATTGAATTCACCATAAATATCTATCACTCGTCTAGACTCTTACAGCTAAGAAGGCACGACAGTTTAAAAAGGCCGGCAACGCATCCTCGCCAACTCTGGTGTTGCGGATGTCCGTGAGCAGCGCTGATCACTAAATGTAGTCCTGACCGTTTTCGGCTCTTAGTTATGGCATGTTGAATTAAGCCTGCACCGAGGCAGCTAAACGTAATTGTGGTTCGTTTCATCCCTTGCTGTATATTTATTTCTTAATTTTGAGTTATGCAATTGATATATATTATATTTAAGGATTCATTCTATAAATCATACACTTTGGAAACACGATTATTTAAGGTTTCTTCGAAGTAAAAATAAATCCAAAGTTATATCTAAAAAGCTAAATAAACCCTTAGTACGGCGTAAATACACAACGGAAAGGCATCAGTAGTTTAATAATAAAAAAACAACGTGTTTTCGATAACGTATACACATTACATTTTTCAAATAAGTATTTGTTTTTATTATACGAAGGAAATACTTAAATTCACGCACGTTTCGCCCATTTTAGCTAGAGCTGCGATGCTTTGTCGCTATCCGCTTTAGTAATTCTTCGGCCGTCGGCCGGGGACGGTTACTGTTGGCGTGCTTTACTCACGCACACATACGCGGCGCGTCTAAAAAGCTCGGTGTGCTCTTAAGGGATTTAGAAGATTCTGTTGTTCAACCCTTTGGTGCGCTCTCTAGTGGCTTGAGTACCCGATTTTGATAGAGAAAGTACGATCGCACTTGGTCCATCTTAATACCCTGCTTACGTAGTTGTAATTGTGCCGCTGGTGGTCGGGCCTTGAGTTTCAAAGGCATTCACCTGATCGTGAAGAAGACGACGTCATTCGGGGTGTTGCGCACCTATAGCCTCCCATTGAGAGGGCTCTACATAAAAAGTGCTGTTTCCCAAAACTGGCATTTAGTCTTTACCATTCCAATTTGTCAAATTCACATAACTTATTCAATCCCATTACAAAATGAATCCGTAAATCACCCTCGCTACTAGCAACTAGCTCTAAAAGATTACTAGGGTAAATTTAATTTGCTTCGGCAGCTGACTCGTCACCGTATTTCATAACTGCCAGAACTGCCTCACAGTTCCTTACCTGGTAATATTAACCAATTTCCTTTATAAAAAGTCTGGGTCCATTGTATTTCCGGTGTAATTTCGTTCGGGAATGATATTGCCAACATCTGTACCATTCAACATTGAAATCGACACTTTGAAGGTACGTTTTAATCATCGGCGCTTGTACGTGACTTTACTTAATATTGCTTTGGAAAAATGGAGTCAGTTCGGTTATTGAAATAAGTTAGAGGAAAAAAATTATAAAAATCAGACATGCGCGAGTCTGCCTTGATTTATCATGGTTCCTCTATATGCCTCTAAAGCAAAAAAGTTTTATTTTCTGTTTACTCATAATTTTAAACTGCTTTATAAACTAGGTATTCCGTATTTCTTCTTCATATACGTTATAATTGGTAATACACAAATTCAAAATTCTTAACTAAAATTAGAAACTAAATGGAAGCTCTAGAAGGAACATGTAATCTTTTTTTCAGCTTTTATTTACAATTCGATTCCTATATTGTTTTACGTTGTTATTTTTCCCAAGAAGGCAAACTTATATAAATTCAGAAGTTTATATCCGAAAATCCGAAGAAATAGGCGCAACAACGTTAATACGGTGCCGAGCCAATACGACTCTGTCCTTAACGAATGATATTAAACTGCTCAATCATTCCGTTCATTGTTCATTCGGAGATGAACATGATAAATTCCCCAGCAGTGACTGTAGAAAACAGATAAATAGTAACAGAGGATGTGCCGTAATTTATGATCAGGATATAAATTAATTATGGGAACCGCAATGACACTCGTTTGCGATACAACCACGACGCCGGCTTTGTTTTGGCGACCCATTTTGTAGTGATATCGAAAACAGTAAGCGAATATCTTCATCATCTTCCTGCCCTTATCTGATTCATGAGGCATCGGTACACTAAGTCTTCTCAAACAATTTTAGAGGACATTTTTTTTATAACTTATAGTCTAAGCTTTGACCACTATCTCAGCTCACGGTAAGTGTTCAAAAATGTTGTTCAGACTAGCCTAGAATTACTGGCTCTCAAGGACTGCTGCCGGAACACATCATCAGGTGCGACAGATTTTTTTCTTGAGGGTGGCGAGCCATGCGGACATTCGCAAAATGCCCTACCACCATGCTATAACGACTGCCATCGTAAGACAACAACCGGGATCGATGGCTTAACGTGCCCTCCGAAGCACGGAAGCGCTCAGTATTAAGACACCAGTGGTCACCTATACAAGTCATGACCGCGGCGGACGTTGCTTATCTTTGCTGATCGGTTCAGAATGGTAAGCAAACTTCGCTACGAGCGCTTCAAATAAGGGCAGAAATGCCCTTATTTAACTCACGTAGCGTCGGTAGACAAATTTTCTCAAACAATTATAAAGGACAATACAAAAACTTAATTATATAGTTAGGTTACCTAGCCTTTGACCACTATTTCAAGTGAAGAAAAGTAATGATGTGAACAAATAAGTCGTTCAAGTTAACCTGGAATGTGTACCGGACACACTATTAGATGCTTAGTTACAGATTTTGTGTTTGAAGGTGGAACTTAACAAGACGATTCGTTTACTTCTCTGTCGCCATGCTAGAACGACTGTCCAGCTATCTACCAGCCTAAGAACAACCGGAACCTACAGTTTACTGTGCTCAAAAACATGGCTTCCGAAGTACAAAAAAACAAGGCGTCCACAATAAAATATCTATGTTTAATAAACAACCCTTGATTATAACGAAACTAAACTAACTTGATTTTAAAAAGAAGACCAAATCTTTTTTTGAATCACATCCATTACCTATATTCTTTAAAAGAAGTCATGCATCCAACAGAAAATTAATTCTTGTAAAAATAAAAATATTTAGATAATATTGCCTACCCATTTGACTGCTTTGGCTATAATGAGATCGACTGAATAACCAACTACGGGGTTTAAATGTATTATTTTATAATGTTTTAAGTATCACAAATTCCTGAATTTTTTTTAATTTATATTTTAAATCATTTTTCCTTCCACATCACAGCTTAGATAAGCTTATGATTATAATAATTATTTTCACCTAAAATTCAATCATTTTAAATTTGACTTAACTTGTAAAATAATGTTATAAGGTCAATAAAGTAAATTCCACTAGCGATCGCACTTTCGTGGTATAACCGCAATGAACAACCCTTGACCTATATACTAGTAGTTACTAAATTTAAAGAAAGAAATGACTTGAATGGCAAGAACAACAACAATAAAATTGCATTAAAATTAAAAGTTATAGAATATTTTTTTAGTGTTATATACTACTAGACTTATTTTCACTCACCTACAAATACACAATACTGGTCACCTTCATCGACAATAATTATAAGTACTTTTGAAATGAAATTCTGATGAGTTTCACACATATTTAAATATTATAAATTAAACCTGCAAAAACACTCACGTTAGGGTTCGAGTACGTCTCGCGGGTTTCGAGCATATCAAATGCTCATCAGCATTCCCCAAAATTTTTTCAAAACGTAACTGATCAAATACAAAGACTTCTTGACCTATGTTGATAAATAACACCAATTTACTGGTATATTCTACCCAACAAAAACAAAATTATGGAGATTTTAAGAATCCAGGAAAAATGTTGGGTGGTCAATATTAGAAAAAAACCTTCCTCTTATCATAGAATGTTAGTTAACAGTTCAGCATTCATTAACTAAATATTCCGGCTAGCAATCACAAACTGGATCGTTTTACCATTACTTTGTATCTTACTCCACAATCGAATATAATACTTTCATAAAAACTAACGTGAGGTGAATTATACCGGCTTGCACTTACGGTCTTTGGTCGTAATATCCTTAATCTCAAGGAGTTTTTTTTTGCGGGCAGCTTCGAGAATGAGCATCTTTACTGCTCGAACACCGGTCGGTGACCGTGAGTGCAAGCCGGTATAATTCAGTTTTCAGAGTTTACAAGTCATGTTAGTTTTTAGGGTTCGTACCCAAAGAGTAAAAACAGGACCCTATTACTGAGACTTCGCTGTCCGTCCGTCCGTCTGTCACTAGGCTGTATCTCAATAACGGTGATAGCTAGACAGTTGAAATTTTCACAGATGATGTTCTGTTGCCGCTATAACAACAAATACAAAAATTTGGCCAAGTGCGAGTCGGACTCGCGCACGTTAAAACAAAAAAAGGTTAATATATGAAGTCTAATGTTGTATCACTAATGGTACGGAACCCTTCGTGCGCGAGTCCGACTCGCACTTGGCCGATTTTTTATGAAAGTATTATATTCGATTGTGGAATAACATACAGAGTAGTGGTAAAACGATCCCCTTTGGGAGTAACATCCAGAGTGGTAAACCGATCCCGTTTAACGTACGTACGTTCAACTCATACCAGTGGCAATCATTTCAAATCATTGATCATCCAGGTAAGGCATATTTTATTACATTTATTTTATTCCAGTCAATTTTAAATAATTGAAACTCTGCTAAAAGAACCAAAACAGATCAAATTTAAATAGAATCAAATTTAAAGCTTACGCTACAACTTCCAACAATGGGAGGGGGTAACATTCTCATCTCCTGGCTGGGGATCCTCACAGGCAAGACAATACGATATACTAACATTTATTATAAATTTAAACCTATTACAGTTCCAAAGATACAGCTCTTTAGAGGACGGACGGACGGACTGCCGAAGCTTAGTAAAAGGGTCCCATTTTTAATACAGAATCCTAAAATACTTAAAGAATATATATCAGTCCTTGAGAAGAATTCTTGTTTTCTTGAAGCCGGTTAAGATACACTCTTCTTCTCATCCAAAGTAGCAATTAATATGATACTGAAAAATTTCGCCAATTCCAATCACGTCGTAACCTTAACATTCATCTTTACTTGTAAAGTCTACGCCATTAAATTTCCATTTTCAAGGGCGAAAAACAAATAAAATTCATTGGCCGTATTTTTTATTGAACGAACTTGGATAAATGTATTGGGGCCAATGGGCCAACGTCTGGTCCCAAGATACCTAGCTGAGTTAGGTCAGCCGTAGGGCTGGAGATATGTTAGTATGAGGGTAGATAAAACAGATTGGTAGCCATGTTGCTAGCAAATACATACATATCTACTATATGTAGCTCGAGTGTATTAGAAAACTAAAGAACAGCCTACTTTTTGAGAGTGTTGAATCTGAATGATTAATGTGAAGTGAGTCTAGAAAAAGGCAAATTTCGACCATGTTTTTAAAAAGAGTAGAAACCTTTCCATTATTAATAAAATATATTATATTTTAAAGGATATGAAAAACAATATGCTGCATCGGAAACCACGATTCCATATATTTCTCTAGATAGTAAAAAACATGTGTCAGTTCCAAATTTTCGCTTTTTCAACTTTGTGTCTTAAATCGTATTCCATATTATATTACTTCTGTCGCATTGGGTTGCCTACCTGTAAGTAATGATAGTTGTAAGTTGGATGATAAATAAATAAATAATTATAAAGCAACCATGTCATACAGTGCTTGAAGGATTTTCACCGTTACAATAAAAACTGTGAAATGTGGGTTAAAAATTAAGTGTTTTTTTGTAATTATATTGACATGACTCTAATTTTGTTTTTCTCACGTAAATTTGTAATTTTGTAACAGTTATATATTGTTTTTCGTAGTGTTATTATATTTTGTGTTGCACATTGTTCGTAGGTCACAAGGAGCTAGGTCACTTCGTTAACGTACAGGAGTATATAGCCTACATTATATACTTAACCTAGGTTTGGTTCTTTGCAGTAGGAAGCTGGAAATTCCCATGTTTTTTTTTTTGTGTTCTATTGCCATCGAAATATAATAACGCATAATTGAATCATTTTGTAAACACGGTACTGAATTTTTTTCAAGTACGGCAGCGTCCTGTCTTATTCTTTACGATGCGGATGGAATACGGGAAAATCTATATCAATTGCCTTAAACGTGTGTTTCCACTTAGCAGCTGTCTTGCTAGCCTGCTTACATACTTTCCAGACATCAACATGCACAAACAGGTAATTTTTAACCAACTCAACAAAAGGAGGAGATTCTCAATTCGTCTGTTTTTTTTATTTCTGTTACCTCAGAACTTTTGACTTGGTGAACCAATTTTGATAAATCTTTTTAATTTGAACTATGATGTTTGTTGTGTGGTCCCATTTAAATTTCATAAAATCATTTAGGAGTTACGCTCCAATAACTGAAAAATATTATCCTATCTTGATTATAGTCGTTGACAGTGAATGACGATCGATCTCGTAGCAAGGGTCACTAAAAGACTGAAAAAATTTCTTTAACAAATAAATGCAACCGAATTCTACACTCAAAAGTCTTAAATAAGTTGAAAGTTGGTACCATGTGCAAAATAATGTAATAATAGGTACTTTTGAACTATCATGGACCGACCACCGACTTCGACAAGTTATTTCACACTTTTGAGTATTGAAATTGGTTCCAGTTTTTGGTATTATTTTTTGTTTTCTAAGCCTAACCTGTCAGAAATAAAATATACTCTTGATGCAAAAAATTACAGACTTTGGACACAAACAATTTGTGATATTCAGTTCAGGCAAATATTGGGTTCTTAGACAAAGACATTTTTGACATGTCAAAATTTCATCTCAGACGGGGGTGCCTTATCTCTAAGATAAGACAACATTCTAAAGGATTTTATATTAACATGTCGAGATCTAAAAACCAGCGATATTAAATAATGCTAATAGAAATCTTTCACTGACATATTGCCTTTCTGATTAGCTAATACCTCTGTGGTAGCTGAAACCTTAGTAAAATCAAACTTTTATCCACGAAGGGATTCCTCAATGAATATACGATCATGTAAATGAATACGTTGGAGGCTTTGAATTTGTAATTTAATGACTCGGGTTGAGAAACATAGTGACAGTGAAATGACATGTATTTACTCACAGTGATATTTTCGGACCGCATTAACCAACTCTTTTCTGCCCTTATTCTACTTATGGAGGTTGGTATATGGATGGCGTATCTTCTATATTATGGACTACCTTTTTGCGGCTCCGCCCGCGCGTGTGTCGGTTTTTAATTAATTAACATCTTTATGCGCAGTTGGATAAAAAGTATCCTATGTCCTTCCCCGAGACTTAAACTATTTCCATACCAAATTTCATTCAAATCAGTCTAGTAGTTTTTAAGTCTATTCATTGCTTACAAAAATTAAAATCTTTCCTCTTTATAATATTAGTGTGGAAGACCTTATACCTTCTATATATCTATGTATATCACATCAATAGCCATAATAACCCTGTTGAACAATTCTCCGTATTCTTCACTATATTCCCCGCGGTTGGCAGGCGTCTTGTTATAGATTTCTGGTATTTTCCCTTTCTTTGCCTCTTAAGAATGACATCCTATGGGGCACCGACATCGGTATAGTAAATAATATGTTATATTATTTGGTTCCGCATAATTTTGTACTCACTTTCCAACTGTCATATATTACGCTGTATGTTTGATTATATTATATGCACTTGTTATGCAATTTATGGTATGTTAATATAAATCATATATATGGTAGACACTGCGCGGAAAGTCGAGTTTACTAACGAATTTGCGTAGATCTGCAGCTGACCTGAGACAAAAATAACCCTTACTTAGTTAATAATGATAATAATAATAATCTTTATTCACAAAAAAGACAAGTTAATAAAAATAATTAATGGCTGTATAATAAAATTGGTAACATTATATTATCATTATAAAATAAATAATTAATAATTAAACATAATAATTTATTCATATATATATAAAATAATAATTTATTCATAAATATAAATAATAAATATTAAAAATATTATGATATAATGATTTATTATTAAATTATAAAGCATATATTATGATTTAATTCGAGTCTCTTGTTTCTCAACTTTAATACGGGTCATTTTTAGGGTTCCGTACACAAAGGGTAAAAACGGCACCCTATTACTGAGACTTCGATGTCCGTGCGTCCGTCCGTCCTTCTGTCACCAGGCTGTATCTCAAGAACGGTGATAGCTAACAGTTGAAATTTTCACAGATGATGTATTTCTGTTGCTGCAACAACAAATACAAAAAGTTGGCCAAGTGCGAGTCGGACACGCGCTCGTTAAAACACAAAAAAGTTAAAATACGAAGTCTAATGGTACGGAAACCTTTGTGCGCAAATTCATGCTACACAAATTCGTCCGTAAATTCGACTTTCCGCAAAGTATCTACCACATGACACATTTTGTTTTTGTCAAAACCCCTACAAGAATAAAAATAGTAATGACGATATATCTTTTGTTACTAATGTTGTTTTAAAACAGTTTTTTTTTTTCGCTTAATGTGAATTTGTAGCTTCGTATAGATATTATACAAACTATAAGACAATGTTATAAAGGGTTGGTCCTTCGGGGAATACAGGCGTTAAGATACGTTATTGTTGAACCGTAGCATTGACATCTGGATATGTATGAGTGAGTCGGGAACATGCTGATTGAATCACTGAATTCTTGATCGTATGCTCGAAGAGTCAAGATCTCCTGAAGATGATCACAAATCGAGTAATTTGTTTTTGGTTAAGTTATGTGAAGTTTACGACATCACGTCAGCCTAGCAATAATATTAGGCGGATTTATCACAAAATATATTTTTATATTTTTAAAATGTTTAATGTAAATGTATGTGTGTGTAAAGGTGAAAGTTTGTGAGTGTGTTTTTATTTTTGTAACTTCCTCACACTCAAACGTCTGGGCCAATTTTGATGAATTGTGGCATTAAGGTAGCTGGCGCGGGGCTAACTTTTTGAAGCAGTGATAGCTCAGTGGCTTTGGCTATGGACTGCCACGCAGCAGGTCCATGGTTCGAATCCCGCCGCGGCCTTGAGCTTCTCCGCATGGTGGAAGGGCATTTTTGCAAAGGCCCACCTGGCTAGCGACCACCGTTAAGTAGAAAATCTACCGCCAAGCACCTAACGGTGTGTTCCGGCAGCAGTCCTTGAGAGCCAGTCATTCTAGGTTAAGCCTGTTAAAACCTTCGACCACATCATCACTTACCATCAAGTGAGATACTGGTCAAAGGCTTACCTGTCAGCAATAAAAAAAGAAAAAAACTTTTCATCATCATAATCTATTACCACGCGCGGGTGAAACCGCGGGGCGTAACTAGTATTTATGCTATGTTTTCTTAACTGTTTGTTCATGTTATTCAAATAATGATCATTATTTATTTAAAGTAATGCTTGAGTCTATTTATTATCGAGCTCTCAAGTTTTTTACTACTTACAAAAAAGAAGATTTTAATTACCTACATAGTGGATGCAATATAATATGTGCTTGTAACTGGATCAATCAATTTAATTTTTATCAACTTTGATCTTGTTATACATAAGGTCTAAGGTAAACTCAATATACTGAAATAAAACTGGAGAAGTGCGTATTTGACTCCCAAACTGAGAGTTCCGTACCAAAAAATCTTTATTTAATTCATGCGTATCGAGATCCTTCGGAATCCCGACCGGCACTTGGTCTGCTTTTATTATTTGTGGTCGTACGTTAGGTATTGGACTTTAATCATAACAAGTTAGACGCTTGTAGAAATTACAGTTTTTCCGATGGAGTAAAAATAAAATTCGTCATTTTTTTTTTTTTGTAATTTAGGGAATCACTTTATGTTTGGTAGTATTTTTAATATACTTTGCTAGACAATCCGCCATTTTAACACATATTCTGTGAAATTTACAACCAGCTTTTATTGTTCCAAGAAGCATATTTTTATAAGACGGACGGACGGACAGCCGAGGCTTAGTAATAGAGGTCCGTTTTCTAGTACGGAACCCTAATAAATATGTGTTAATTATGCATTTACCTGGATAATTTAAATCCTACAAATATACCTATTGCTTGAACCTTGCTCTTGGAAGTCAGTTTAAACTAAGTAGTGAACATTGGCTTTTGTAACTCCACATTTTCTTACCTGTGTCCCACATAGTGCGGAGTCGGTGTATTTGTATCGTTAGCAACGGAAATATTTTCAAATAAATTTCACGTGTTTTCTATAATCTGAAGTGATCTTTTAAAATGATTGAGAGCGCAGGATGGAGAGTCTTCGTTTTGGATGCCGGTGAGCGAAAGAGAGGTATGTAACACTTAAATAGTGGGATTGATGTTTCATAATATGTTCATACTAAATTAAAATTATAAAGAGGAAACATTTTTTTTTCATTCTGTATCACTTGGTTTCTATATAATAATAAGATATAAAATTTGTATTGATATGATTTACTATTTGGACAAACATTTTGATTAGGCGAAATAAGAGCTGTATTCATGTTTTTTTTATTATATTGAGATAAATATATGGAATGGTGTTTTCGGATCAGATATAGTGTTTTTCATATCGTCTAGAATATTATATTTATTACTTTACTATATATTTTATTTATATGTGTAAAGCGTACACTCTTTCTAAAAACTTGCTTAAAATTTGCCGTTAGACGGGTCCCTGCAGGAAGTTCTTCAGCGGTCGCTTCTTTTTTAAACGTTGCTTTATTTAAAAGTCAGTTCATGGAACCTTATTATGGAAAACTGTACAGCCCATTTAAAATGTACCGCTCATTTGTAGAACTTTTATAAAACTTGTATAAATAAACAAAGTCAAGCAAACTTTCTGCCTATAGGAGCAGAAACTACGTCTTTCGGTTGGAAATATATGCAGATTGTGGCTCAAACTACGTTCGGTAACTTCTATATATTCAAATTTGGTAGAATATGTAGGACAAGACAAGAAGCTATTATTGTTTCACTGTGTTTTTAAGCCAGTGGCTAGCAGCTAAATATTATCCTACTACGGCACGGCGGTAAGGTACTCGTATATCGGTCTTCGTGTTATTATTGTGCATACTAAGAATATAATAGGCTTTATTTATGGCAAAAACGAACAAAAATAATTTCTTAGACACACAAAACTTCAAACAATGAAAACAAGTCAAACCAATATGATGTGGAAGCAATGATGGCTCAGTGGCATTGGCTATGGATTGCCTCGCAGCAGGTCTATGATTCGAATCCCGCCGCGGACTTGAGCTTCACCGTATGGTGGAAGGGCATTTTGCGAATGCCCGTCTGGGTAGCGATCACCGTCAAGTAGAAAATCTGTCGCCAAGCAACCAACGGTGGGTTCCGGCAGCAGTTCTTGAGAGCCAGTGAAGTTACAGGCACATGAGACTTAACAACTATGTCTCATGGTGACGGGCGCAGTGCAATTCGTGACTTGTGACGAAATGCATATGTTATAGACAGAGGTTAGTCCGCTATATATCAGGTAGCCCCCAGGTTGTACCGTCACAATGACATAAAAAAACAGCAGCAGCAGTCCTTGAGAGCCAGTACTTCTAGATTAGCCTGAACAACATCTTCGACCACATCGTCACTTACCATCAGGTGAGACAGTGGTGAAAGGCTATTCTATCAGCTATATGAAAAAGGCAGCTAGTGATAATTATTGTAAAAGGTAAAACGTAAACAATAAAAATATATTTTTTAAATAAATTACTATAAAGTACAAGTAAGTAGAAAATCTCACCACCAAATGAGTTTCGTCAGCTGTTCTTGGAAGCTAGTTTTTTTATAATGAGTGATGGTAGGTACCCTATTACAATTTAACACAATTCTGGGAAACTGTAGTGTATTTTTTTTTTAAATATGTCAGTTAAATTCTTTAAAGTTATGAGTAAATTGCTAGGCTTTTAATCCGTAATTCTCAATAATTTTACTGACATGTTTTGTAGAATTTAATCACTACAAGTTGCCTGAATTGTGAAAACGTTATTGGATGTCTATAAATACATTTTCCCTTGAAATCACTGATCTGTGGAATGGTATGTGGTTTAATTAAACGTACTTACCAACTTCTTCGCGATGTTAATTATGCCTTCTCTAGGTTTCCTTAGAAGAGAATAATTTGTAATATGTACTACTAATAAATGTAATACAGTTGATACGATTATGATATAACTTGAATGTACATATTCGAGGTTGTCGTGTTTTTAAAGCGCATTGCTCGTTGATGTGATGCGTGACCAAAACCATGGCATTGTGATTATCTGTAAGTACTAGTGTAAACAAAACTACGCAGTAACCCCACGTTGTGTTATTAAAACTGAAAAACACCCACTTTTGGCCACAGTAAAGGACACTCAAATAGGTAATCTATCGCCAAGTCCCTAATAGTGTGTTCTGCTAGCTGTTGGTTTACTAGCTGCCAATTTATTCTACGATAAAGATGTTCACCATCGGTTCGATATATGAACACTCAAAATATACAGTTGTGTGGACTGCATGATTTAGTGCTGAGGTAACGATCCAAACAAATAGACAAGAGGAGGCAAAGAAATCTACCACGTACCTTCAATGCTTCCACGAACCGTTCCCAAGATAGGCTGGCTGGATGAGATGAGATTGATTTGGGTAATGTCGGCTTTGGAAAGTTCACAGACCCATATACACCAGTGTTAATTTTGCACAGCAGTATTTCGAATCAGAGCTCACGCAGCTAATAAAAAGGAATCTCCTTATGAAAACAGCACAAACATTGCGATCAACGGGGCTGCTGGACGTAAACTAACTTTTTACAACGTTTCTCTGTCGTGTCACTCTTTTTCATTTCTATGTAAGTCGAGGGTAGGACGCAAAAAAAACATCTCGCGTAGTGTCAAAAATCATTCACCACCTTCAAATCTAAATGTAAGGATCGAACACCATCTTTCAGTAACACCTACTACCAGTTTAGATTAGAAATAAAAAAATGTATTGTTTATCTAGTCTCATTCACGAGCACACTTAACTAATACGGACTATAATCAAATTTGGCTTCCCAGGAGCTCATGACGCTGCTGCTGCGCATTCGCAATTGATATATTAGGTTTTATATATGAGTAAAATTATATATTTTATAAATCAGTACTTTGCGATACTCTAACAAGCTAAATGTACCTACTTTACTAGGCTGTATGCAAGACCTATATAGAGTATATTAACTTTGAGCAGAATAAATGAATTTGAACACGATTAGCATCTGATATGCTCGAAATCCGCGAGACCTATTCGATCTCCAACGTAGGGTTTTGCCGGTTAATTAATAATATTTAAATATGTGCCTGCCAAAAGTACGTTTTAATAACAAATTACTTCTTAAACGATAAGTTTATCTACTCACTGATAACAGTAAAGTTGACCCTTAGGTTCCTCGTTGGTGAATTCTTGAAATCGACCCTGCATCGGTAAATTCCAGCGTCGTTGGAGACCACGCTGTCGACGAACAGGACCGCAGGTGACGCCGCGGCACGGAAGTAAGCTCGCGCACCGAAACCAGATGCTGATGACCAGAGCTTCGGCTGCGTGGCGAGCCTGCCCCGGACGTCATAGCTGATGGAAAATGAACCTGTTCAATGCTTCGTCATAGAACATTCGCAATTTACTCTTCAATGTTATTAGTCCATTGAAAAGTTACATTTGGGGTTGCGTTTCTTAGAGGACGCAATTTTATTTTTTTGATGTGTAGGGGGTAAGTGTTAAGCTAAAATCAAGTTTGTGGGGTCGCCACCCTTGTCCCACGGCCGCCCTCTTGAAAATAGGGGTAAAATATTGAAACGGTTGTAACGATATATCTCTTAAACTATTTATCTGATAAAAAAAAATTGTTAACATTTTTTGTTGCAAATTAAATTCTCTATAACTTTGGTCCAGAATATTTTGTCGTAGAACTATAAATAAAAAAGTTATAAGTGAAAATGATATCAGACCATTTTTGTAAGTAGATCGTTTCTTAAGGAACAACTTTTATATGCAACATTTTTTCATTAAGTCAATAGCTAAGGTTTTACAGCGCTCCGAAGTGAGTACTATTTTGCAGTACTCTTAACTATACATATATTATACGTGGGTACTAGTAATGTATCATCAGTATTTTATTCTTTTTTTTTTTGTTATTATAATTATTTTTAATTCGCAAGGTAAGGCCTAAAAAATTTAACATTTCAATGGACTATATCGTTTTTTATGGATAAGTCGTACCAAATACGTTCTTGATATCAAATGAACGTTGATTTTGTTATTTATGACGTTATTTATATCACGGATTATGTTCGGTCCTTTACAAAGGCATGAGTGGAGCTGAACACAGAGGCCAGAATAAATAAATATAAAGATTACAGTATAAGATCTTTTAGGTTTCGAGGTAAGATATAATGATAGCTGACGTATATTGCATTTAGAATATGGCTAAATCTTTATCTGCTATATCTAAATGCATTTTTTTTAGGAATCAGATCTATAAGTACCTAAGATGTTTCGAATCCAAGGAACAAAAAGTCATTGTACATTTTCACATTCACATAAGTGGCCGGATTATAATAAATGTGGTTACCTATAAAGTGGTTCCCCATCCTGTTCCTTAAACCACAGCACCATAGAAACGTGGTCGTCACCAGCTAATGGCTGAATATCACAAGGAAGTGAGGCTTTCTTCCCCAGGACTCCTTGCGCGTGGGCGGTGGGAACTGTAACAATAAGAGAATTAAGGTCTTAAATTTTACAATATTTTCTTTAGTTTAAAGACGATGAGCTACTAAGAATCACCGTTTTAAGGAAGTAAGTATTAACGAGTTGGTAGGCTAGGTATGAATGCAATCGATTTAGAATCTATTTCAGAAGAATGATATAATGATATGAGAGCCAGTAATTCTAGGTTAGACTGAACAACATCTTCGACTACATCATCAGGTGAGATAGTGGTCGAAGGCTAACCTATCAGGCATAAAAAGAAAGCAATACTCATAGTAGCAATACTCATAGTATTACTTTACAGTATGAAGAAATAATACCACGCCTGTATTTCCCGAAGGGGTAGGCAGAGACATCGCAATATCCACGTTTCGTCAGACGTGTTTAATTCCATGTTTAAGGCCTTCTACCGTCTACTGGGCAAAGTTCTAGATCCACGACTGCTGATAAAAAATACAATACATTTAGGATAAAATTCATATTTCTCTAACATATTAAAACATAAAAGTAATTAAGTAACGTACTCTTCTCTAAGTTAAAAGCTCCAATTAAACTTCATCATATTCAAGAGAACCGTCTTGAGCGTCTTTCAAACGCATCCCATCTCATATGCATCAAAGAGATTTACGAAACTTCAGCTCGGTTTTACAAAATTAAATTCCTACTGGATTTTCTCACAAGACTTCAAATTGGAGGCAGTGCGAGCGACGCTGCAAGCTACAAAGTGCGGGGCCCTTTCTCGCACTTTGCATAAGTATATGGGAATTTGCCAAGCTTTCCTATCTACGGAAATACCTATCTGAGATAAAATGAGATGAGCTAGAAACAGGGGTTAGATTTACATGTTTTCAGTTCAGCATGTAAGTACAATTGAGTTGCAGCCTACTACAACATCTATTATAAAATACTATACTGCAAGGTATAGATTATTTTTATTATAACTTATGAGTTTGACTCTTGTCGGTGCAGATGATGCTATCTTCTCCTTTTTGATTTATTTCAGGTGACCACTTTTACCTCTTTGTACGACATGATATTTACTTAATATGTATAAATATATATTGCGGATAACTAAACGGCGTCAAGATAGTTTGGACAGGATCAATAATTATGCATTGGCACATAGTATAGTGTTGAAGTTTAGACCGGGGGCGGGCCAATTTTTCCCATCATATCAGCCAAAAAACACCTAGGAAATATAATAGATGTAAAATGATTGTACCTTATTGGGATGGTTGGCAAGACCAAGGGTCCGTTTCAGAATGTCTTAATAAAGTTTCTGCTTGCTCACCAACACATACAATAACTGAATGATAAAAATGACAGTTAACATGCTGCGCGTTATAGGCTAAATCGATGACTGTGATACGCAAAGATATAATAAATAAGTTCTGGGTAGTATAACGGGCACTTACTCGATCATTCTGAAACAGTCCCTAAGTGTTTTTTTTCTTCTGCCATTTTCGTATGTAAATTGTATGTTCCTATTCCAACTTAAAAAGCTGATTTAATATTAACGAACCAGGTGTCCTCTTATTTTATTATCGCTGGATATATAGCACATGTGGTAAAAAGTGAGAGAAACGCCATATTCAAATTAAAATTCAAATATTTATTGGCCTTATAACGGAGAATGTTACATTGGGCAAGTCATGTTTACAATAAAATTTAAATTAAATCATATTTAATTATAAATAATATAAATACAACCTTTTTTAAGAAAATTATCAAACAATAATATATATACCTATTCCAAGTCAAAATTACATATCCTTCATCTAAGTCCAAATTAAAATAATCAATGAATGTCAAAAACTAATTAATTCTTTAAAATCTATACAACACATGTCATATTATAAAATTATATAGTACTACCTACTATTTTAGCGTCATTAAATTATTTATGAAAAGCACATATAAAAGATAAAAATGACATGGAACGTACACAAGAAATTAGAATTATACATGAAAGGCCGTCAATTTTGTAACCATTTAATATTAATTATCATTAGACTTATACAAAAGTGAAGATTGTGTTAGACGCAAAACCATAAATTCATTTACTGAATAAAAGGGATTTATTTCAAAAAACTGTTTCAATACCCTTTTAAAGTCGTTAATATTTAATTTCGTTACATTATCTGGAAGCTGATTATACATTGATATTTTATTATAGATGCCTTGTCTCTTAACTTTTTTTTAATTTAGTTTTATATTTGAATAGTTTTTCTTTATTGCGTAAGTTATAATTATGCACATCTTTATTTTTAATGAGAAGAGATGCCATACCATCGCTAATTTTGTATGTGGGAAATTATTGACTATATTTCGCACTGCGCTTAACAATCCATGAACGCTGTCACAGAAAACTTATAAGTCCCTGTTAGGTTGCCGTCGTCCTTGAGTTTTATAAAGGATATATTATTATGAAGCCCAATTTTTTGTTTGTGCCAACAATTGTCGCTTTCTTCACTCAGGTTTATTTACTAATATGAAATAAAACAGAGTCGCATCAAAAAAAGCTTCTCGATATTATTAACTATTACTGAAATATAAGAAATATATTTACATTTATTTCTTCAAAGACCTATGAATAGAGATTTTACCTCAAAAGCTCGGAAAGGCGTTATCATTCAAGACTTACGTTAAATTTGGTTTTCGTCTGCCAGCATGATTTAATATAAATTGGAACCTCTGTAAAAGTTCCGGAAAAATGAATTTACTTTATTTACTTTTTATTTTTAATATAAACCAATGCAAATGTACTACATTATTTGAGCTGTTTTTTTTTCACCTAGCATTTTCAAGTTGAAGTGAGGTGTAAAATTGTGGGTTGCACTCGGTAGTAAAGTCATCTTGCGTCTCGTACCTTTGAAGCCTTCGGCATGCTCAGGACTATTTATAATGAACCTTTTATTCCCAGAATCCATCACCTTCTATGGTTTCAATAATAGTAATCACACCAAGTAACAACTTTTCAGCGTTGGATAACAATAACTATTTTTACATTATATACCAGTATCTTAACGTGAACTTGACGATCATTAAAATGTTGCAATGGTTTTACTATTTCATATTGCTTATATAGAGTTATTGGTAAAGTGCTAACAACCTATCAGGGTTGCTAGTTCTAACAACATTTTGAGATTATTTTTTTGTTTTGAAAAAAAAAAAAAAATTTTTTTTCAGAACAAAAAAAATAATATTTTAAATATATTTTTAGGACAATTTTTTTTTTGTGTTTAAAAGCGTACTCTGAGTCAAGAACGTCCGCCGTACCAACACTGGGCCGCGCCGTGCTCCCTTTGAATAGAGTTTTGAATATTTACAACGAGTAATAAAAAATATGAAATAATACATTACAGGTACAAGATACTTAACATCAGGTGGTCCTCGTACTTATTCCGTCAAAAACACATTATAAAAAAAACATCTCAAAATGTTTGTTAGGATTAGCAGAAGTCAACCCTAAGAGTAATAACCCTGTATTTTAGCTAGCCTCTGACCACAGTCTCTCTGAGAGATACAACGACAGAGACATACGAGGTGACTTAGAACTAATAGAAAATATCGATATCAACCTAGGTGTTCTTTATGGACTATCCCTTTTTGTTATTTAATATTAACATAATTAAATATGTCGTATGCAAAAGCCTTGGGAAATGCCGAAGATGGCATCCGGGTAAAAAGCCAAGCTATAAATAACATAAGATAAGCCAATGATACTATTTTATCAGCAACCAATCTATATGACATGAATAATCTACTTCGACATGAAAGCTCGTTGTCCTCTTGAACTTTCACTGAAAAAAGGATCCGAATCCAACTTTAGAATGTTCGAATCCTACAACCAAAATTTTTGAAATTAAGACATGACACTTCAAAAAAAACATCAAGACATATATAAATAACATAAAAAGCAAATGTTTATGATATCTTTCACTTGAACTTTTTTATGTTAAGTATTATAATATACGAATATGCAGCCTAACAGCATATTCCGGCCGCAGTTCTCGAGAGCCAGTAAAATTACAGCCACATGATAAGTACTTACTTAACATCTGTATGTCTCAGTGTGATGGGCGCAGTGCTAATCTTCACTTGTGATAAAATGCATAAGCAGAGGCTAGCCCATTTAATATCAGATGGACCTCGCGCTTGTTCCATCACAATAACAAAAAAAACACATTGTAGCACACAATACGTGTGCATTTGTAGCACGAAAGCACAAAGTTACCTATAGTCACATAATTTATTTTCAAAACCCAATCACACCTCTTATTTTCCTACTTTTTATATATTGTATGTCAAAAAAAATTTCAAAACAAGCATCTGAAACTCATGGCTCGCTATTGTATTTGTCCTCTTTATGGCTTCTAATGTGCCTTTCATATCATACTTGTTTATTTACCGGCGGTATGCCTTTATTTAACAAAATACTACGAACTATATACAACACTACAGCTACTACAATAAAAGCATTCGGACAGCATATAAGTCATAGCAGACTCATAGGCAGTCCAAATGCCCACTACCAGTTGGCAGCGTGCCCGGCATGCTGCCAGCATTTCTCCGTTGAAATGCAATGCTTATTCGTTGAGCTAAATAGGTGCCAGCATTTTGGTCACGCGTCAACCAAGCGATCACATAAGTTTTCGAAAATACGATGAGCTCCCGATCCCCAAAGACCCAACGTCTCTACAATAAACGGCTCAAATATGTAACCCATACCGAGGATACCTGTTAATTTCACAAACTTAAAAATATGCATTCACTTCGTTAGTTATCTCTCTTCGTTATCTGGAAAAATATGCCAGTGGCGTTCCTCACTCATTTATAAACTTTCACCCTTATACCCGAATTGATAAAAACTTCGCCCCCTTTCTTCAGCTTGGCCTTAATTTAATCTTCTTTTTACAGGCTAATTTTTTTAAGCTTTATATATCAAAGGAGTAGAAGTAATGTTGAAACCAAGAGAAATGATATTAAAATTCGGTAAATTTATTCAACTTTTGCGTTAGAGAAATGCGGGTTATGTGATTATCATTCTATACAAATTGAGAGCTAAACATAGCTGTAAGAGTCTATAAGAGGCAATAAGAGAGAGTAACAGAGCTTGAAGCGCTCGGTCAAGAGTTGGATGGGTGACCGCTAGTGACATTACTACTGAGCGTGCACATGCTTTGGAGGGCACGTTAAGCCGTCGGTCCCGGTGGTTGTCTTACGATGGCAGTCGTTACAGCATGTTGGTAGGGCATTTTGCGAATGCCCGCCGGCGAGCTACCACACTCACGTAAAAAAGCACCTAACGGTGAGATCCGGCAGCTGTCCTTGAGAGCCAGTATGTCTTGGTTAGCCTGAACAACATCTTCGACCACATCATCACTTATGTATAGTGGTCAAAGTTTAACATATATACAATAAAAAAGGGTTGTTTAAGGATCGCCAGACTAGTCATATAACTATATTATAAAAGAGAAAATAAGATGTAAATCTGGTTATAAATGAGAAAATAAGATGTAAAAAAGTACCTAATGCTTGATGTTTTACCTTATAGTCCAGGAATGGCCTTTAGGTTGCTATTCTATATATTTAGGACCCTCATATCAGCACTAACTTAATTTCAAACATCAGTGGTGGGGACGCAGCCCTCGTTGCTATACCCATAGTTACTCAATTATATAACAGTTGCCTGCATATTTTCAGTGTTGTAGCTGTATTGTTATATAAAGTATGTTGTGTTTTGTTAACAAAAGCATATCGCCGGTAAAAAATACGTTACACGGACACTGACGTAACATAAATTTGTTTTTTTTTTTAGCTTCACACCCATATTCTATATCAAAATGAATGAAATTATTTGTTGAATCGTCTAGATTCAAAAAAAATTTCATGCATTTGATTCGTGACTCTGGAGTTTACACGTTCATGGTCGTTTTAGCAGTAATATTATATTTTTAAGAGCATTTAATCTCAAAACTATTCCATTATTGCTTGCTGCACGCCTACCTAGTCCACAATAATGACTCTCCTTAACAATATTGCAATTATTATATCATCAAGGTACGGCAAACTGGCAAATAATACCTCACAAGCTTGGGATGGTTTTATTTATTCCAAAATCTGCGTCCAAAAGTGCATTTTATCCACTTACATCTAACGTTTTTATCTACTAACATTTTATCCAGCAGCTTGAGCTTCACCGCATGGTGGAAAGGCATTCTGCGAGTGCTGAACAACAGTTCAGAGTTTCAGTGGATCCTTTTTTTAAGGTGTAGTGAGACTTAAAAAGGCAATTTTTTTAACATGTTTATTTTAGAAACAGATATTAATCTATAGTTTATTTTTTGTTGCTGATAGGATAGCTTTGACCACAATCTCACCCTACAAGTGGTAAGTGATGATGTGGTCGAAGGCGTTAACAGGCTTAACCTAGAATTACTGGCTCTCAAGGACAGCTGCCGGAACCTACCGTTAGGTGCTTGATGACAATTTTCAACTGGAGGGTGGTCGCTAGCCAGGCGGGCATTTACAAAATATCCTGCCACCGTTCGGTGAAGCTCTAGCCCGCGTCGGGATTCGAACCATAGACCTCCTGCGCGACAGTCCATAGCCAATGCCACTGAGCCATCATTGCTTAAATAGATGAGGATGCAATGCTTGATCCAAAAATATTATTGCATATATATGGCCCTCGATAGAAAAAAATCATGACTATAACTCTAAAATTTTAGGTATTCAAGTTTTGTGTGTATATAATAAATCGTATCAATACAGATTTAATTTCTAATTATTATGTGGCAACAATGCGGTTACAGTACATGTAATATTTTTTCCAATCAGTTTTATATGAATTGATTTGTAAAAATTCTTTCACGCTGTTTGATATTGCGTAGTTCAGTTTCGCTCACCCACACCCAAAACGAGATTTCTCCGTCCAGTTCAGTCAGACATTTTTCAAAGACTGCTTTTTCTTAAGTTGAAACAGTTATTTGGTGTACTAGGCTTAAGTAAGTTAAAAGGTGTGAATATTTTTTAACTCTAGGTTAGTCTGAACAACATCCTCGACCACATCATCACTTACCATCAAGTGAGATAGTGGTCAAAGGATAACCTATCAAGCAAAAAAAAAAAAAAAAAATTTGTATTGGGAGATTCTAGGATTCCACCATAAGCGAAGCCAATAGTTCAAAAATTGTTTTGTTTTTTTGGAACTTTTGTCGAAGTGTGACGAATTGCACTGCGCCCGTCACCCTGAGATGTATAGTTGTTAAATCTCATGTGGTTATTATTTTACTGGCTTTTAAGGATTGCTGTCAGAACACACTGTTAGGTGCTCGGCAACTGATTTTACACTTGATGATAGCTAGCCAGGCGAAAATAACTTATAGCCTAAATCAGTACAATACTTTGTGAAAGATAAATATCACATCTATCAATTGAAATATACTTCCCGCCACTTGCATTAAAGCCTTCGACCACCATACAACAAAAATAGTCGTTAAACCTTTCCGTAGTAAAAAAGTGTTCATATTCCACAAAAAAAATACCATACAGTAGTATGGTTTTATAGTTATTCGATTTTACTCGGCTGATGTAAGTTTTTCTCGTAAAAGTCGGTAATGTCGATGAAAAGTGTGAAAACGCAGAGCAGAAAACTAGTTCCATTATAACTTGGATACTTATTAAAGTGTTTAACCTACCTATTGGATGCCAACTTAGATCCATATTTTCATTGCTTTCGTTAAAGTTTTCTTACAGTTTAACAGCATTGCCAGAATAGCCATTTTATGTTACGCAATGACTTAAGTGGCTAGTTTTGTGGGTCCAATTTGAAACTATCCTAACAACAAATACCTATGTAGGGTAGTAGACAGTGAATCCATCGGCTACAATGAACCACCATGAGTATATGAGAAACCATATTAGTCAACTTTTTAAGACTAGATGCTGTTTGACCCCAGCTGTCAGTGTAATTCAATCGGAGAAGGAGTTATGTCTCGACGAGATGAAAACTGGTTAAGTTTAAAATAATGGCTTTTTATTGTTTAACTAGCGGCCCACACTGATATTTAAGAAGTAATTCAAAAATTTTAAATATAAACACATAAAAAAGTAGTCATTGAGACATAACTGTAATAGTAAAGACATATGAAATTGCGGACGTTTTAGAAGATATTGATATCCTCTATAAAATTTTTGGTATTTTTTCACGCGGTTACATTATCGAAGTTTTTATACAGATCCGTCACTTTTTTGAAAATATTCTATAAACTATGTTCATCAGGAATAATGTAAGATTCTAACGGTGAAAGATTTTTTCTAATTTGTCCAGTAGTTTGTAAGTTTATTCGCTACATACTCGTACAAAAATATAAATCTTACCTCTTTATAATATTGGTGAAGAAGACTGATGTGTTTCGTATTTTTATATATTATGAACGAGTTTTTCACGCACAATTTAACATCATACTCATATATTGACCAACCGCGACGTTTCAGTCAAGTTGCATTGACCGTGGACACGAGTAAACTGAAGAAGCGGGTACATCGTTTTGCGGTACAACAAAAGCGATTTAAATCTACCCTCGTTTGGTTTTCGTTTATGCCTGTTTTATGCATGTCTTGCAATTGTATAATAAAGTTCATGTAACTAAATTCTGTAAATATTGTACTCTGGGGCAGAACCGGTATTGTTACGAAACCGCACATTGGCATATAATTATTTATTTTAAAAAAGTGATGAGCTATATTTCTAAATATTATGATTACAAGCACTATCGCGTGCTAAGCGAAAATCATATTTTTACTAATTATATTATATGGTATAGGCATCCGGCGCGAAATCGGAGGACGCGGGTTCGATTCCCGCCTTAGGCATAAAATTGTGTACTCCAATAATTTGTATAAATAAAAAATGTGATGAGTTATAGTTCAAATTTATCTTTTTGTTTCCGTTATGGAAATATCGAACTTACGTGGATGGAAATATATCTGTATATATTTGTGTGAGTTTATTTTTTATGTTAATGTGGCGGAACAAGTTCGAGGCCCACCTGATGTTAAGCGGATGAATCTCTGCCTATAACAGGCGCATTTTGTCACATGTCACGAATGCACTGCGCTCGTTACCTCGACAAACAGTCACCTCAAACAACAGTTGTTAAGTATCATGTGCCTGTAATTCACTGGCACTCAAGGACTGCTGCCGTAACACACCGTTAGGTGCTTGGCGACAGATTTTCTACTTGAGAGTGGTTGCTAGCCAGGCGGGCATTCGCAAAATGCCCTTCCACCATGCGGTGAAGCTCAAGCCCGCGGTGGGATTTGAGCCATGGACCTGCTAAAGAGATTAGTATTATATAAGTATTTTGTAATCAGATTCGGTTAGGTGCGTCAAAAAATGCAAGAATTATAACATATGGACGATACCGGTACTTATTGATATAAAATCGACATTGTTGTCGATCCGTTATTGAAGTCGCCGGTTTTGCCGCATAGTCCAAAATCACCCATTGAGATAACAATACGGATAAAACAAGTTAAAATATACATATCTAACTCTGCACTAGTAAGTTAAACCAACACAATATGATGGTATGGTCCATCACAATACAACGCTTGTCTAGTCGATACATGAGCTTATAGAAATCTTTGCTAAGAATCTTTTAACAGGCACTTTCTGATAAAATATGTTTTTTTTACTTATTAAAGGGCAACACGAGGCAAGTCAATGTTATTATAATTACATAGATATAATACACATTTATTTCATACTGATTCATATGACGTTATAGTGGTTCTACTCTGGACCACTACATTTCTGTAACACTGTTTTTTTATTTTTAGTCACGTGCTTTGATAATCTCGTTAGGAGTTTGGCAACAGATTTTTTACTTGAGCTAGCCAGGCGGGCATTCGTAAAATGCCCTACCCCCATACTATAACGACTGCCATCTTAAGACAACAACAGGGACCTACAGCTTAACGTGTCCTCCGAAGCACCGAAGCGCTCAGTTGTAATGTGTCTAGGGGTCACCCATCTAAGTCATGACCGCGGCGGACGTTGCTTAACTTTGCTGATCAGTTCAAAACGGGCCAACAAACTTCGCTACGAGCGCTTCTAAAATTGTCGTTTCTAGGTTATTGTCGTGACAATGTCATTAAGTATGTACGTACCTACGGCAAAATTCAATCACAAATTTATCGATTTTAATTTATATGGACTTTATTGAATACAAAAATGAAGCATATTTTAATCTCCAATATCAATTTGATGGCTGTCAAATCTCAATCCAGCCGTGGTATTAAAATATTATCCCGCCTTAATAAAACTAAAATCCAAACCAAAATTACTTACATCATCTGTCAGTTTGACAGGCTGACGGCTCAGAAAATTTACTGTGTGCTAAAAATTTGCTTTGGTGTGTAAATGTACATAATATCTAGTAGCAATTGACAACAAGTCCCCGGCAATAAAGATGTGATTAAAACATATTTAGCAAACTTAAATGGTATGACATCTCCCTAACCCTTCAGAGATAAAAAGCCGAGATGCTATACTTTTTTTTTACGTTATTGTGACGGAACAAACTCGAGGCCCACCTGATGTTAATCGGACTAACATCTGCCTATAACAGATGTATTTCGTCACATGTCACGAACTGCACAGCGCCCGTCACCTTGAGACATAGTTGTTAAAAGTCTAATGTGCCTGTAATTTCACTGGCTCTCAAGGACTGCTGCCGGAACACACCGTTAGGTGCTTGGCGACAGATTTTCTACTTGAAGGTGGTCGTTAGCCAGGCGGGCATTCACAAAATGCCCTTCCACCATGCATTGAAGCTTAAGTCCGCGGCCGGATTTGAACCATGGACCAGCTGCGCGGCAGTCCATAGCCAATGCCACTGAGCCATCACTGCTTCGAAGATAATGATAAAATTCATGTGAATATAAAATATCATTACTTTAGACATCATTATTCTCACCAAAAGTATAGTATCAAAGTAAAGCTTCCGTTTCCTCATCACGTTTTTGTTAATATTGCAGCTTAAATTAAGCTGCTGAAGAAGCTCCCCTTACAATTTCTCAAGTCGAGCAATGTTCCATACAATTCCTTAAGTTCCGTATAGCAGAAATAATGCTCCAAAAGGCGTCTGCTCTGAGGCTTTTTAAGTGCCAGTTCACATTGGGCGTGATAATGTATCGCAATGATACTGTTAGGTCAAAGTATTTGTTATTATATAAAAAAAAATATCCCAATAAATAATAATTATTTATGACCTGTACCGTCTTCCTTTGACCTTATGTTTTTCTCATCATCTCATCAACCAGAACGTCCACTCTTCCAACAAATTGTCTTCCATTAAAGAATTCGCCATAATCCCCACGCTTAACAGGCATCTTGGGGATCGTAGTAGAAATTGTCTGTTCTTTAGATAACGCTGCTTCCAACCTACTACTATTTTTTCTATAAGTCGGCTCTTACGACACCCCAGTAAGAAACACGCGGGTGACATTGTAACCCAGCACCCCACGGGGTTGTTTCTGTACACCTAAAAAATATTATTTGAAGCCAACTGTCATATATTCTACATAACATAAATAGTTAATTTAAAAAAATTGCCATGAGAAAAAAACCGAAAAATAATGAATTACTTTCTCAGAGTTTAGGCAATTGATGAACTATAAACTGTACTGTATCAGCCTGATCGTCACTGTTGAACTCAGCCTTTATTTTTAAGGAGGATTTCATATAATCCCCGCACGTGGAAGTCGTCTGGGAGTTTGCAGTAAGACGGCAGTTCCTTAAAAGGTGCTGCTGCCCATCTTCTGGTACTTTATATATTTTTTTTTGATTAGGAGTGCAATTCCATCCTAGCACCTCACTCAATACTCACTGGGTGTACAAACAACGAATGGGGTAGAATATTCTACCTATATTCTGCTGGCAGCGTCGCCATGTATAGATGGAGATATTGGAGAGCAATCACACCATCTCGAATGCTGCGTACACACTGATTTTATTATTATTAGGCACACATTAATATAGGTACATAACATAGTTCATGAATTACACACTACAGCTGGCTGGCACGTTCATGTAGAAAACGTGTTGCTTAGCACTTCATGGTTTATTCTGGCAGATGTCCCTCAGGTCTTGTACTGTTCTATGTTTATCCATTGACATCGTCGAACATAGGTATAGATGTCAAAGGTTGGCTAAAATGCAGTTTGTAATTTAGAATCTTTTGGTGTGAAAAATTTAATTAAACTTTATTAACGTCGTAGATTTTTGAAGCGCTCACAGCAAAGTTTGCATAGCCATTCTTAACTGATCAGTTAAATTAAGCAACGTCCACCGCGGCCATGACTTGGATGGGTGAACGCTAGTGCTTCCTGGGACACGTTAAGGCGTCGGTCCCGGTTGTTGTCTTAGGATTAACATGATTGTAGGGAATTTTTCAAATGCCCACCTGGCTAGCTACCACCCTCAAGTATAACATCTAACACCGAGCACATAACCGTGTGTTCCGGCAGCTGTACTAGAAAGCCAGTAATTCTAGGTTAGCCTGAACAACAAACAACATCTTCGATCACATCATCCCTTACCATCAGGTGAGATAGTGGTTATAGGTTATCCTATCTGCTATAAAAAACAACATGAAAGTATGATTTTATGTGAACCTGCTCTATAAAGATCTCGGACAAGCGACGACGCGTGACGCGCGACCGAGCGTGACGTCACACGGTGTCGCATCTTTGTCACTAAGGCTATGTTTCGATTTGCATTTCAAGAGTTCTATTTGGCTAAGCGTGGTCGGAAATATATCAAAAATCGGCCAAGTGCGAGTAGGACTCGAGCACGAAGGGTTCCGTACCATTACCTATATAACATTGGACTTCATATTATGTTAACCTTTTTTTGTTTTAACGTGCGCGAGTCTGACTCGCACTAGGCCAACTTTTTACATTTGTTGTTATAGCGGCAACAGAAATACATCATCTGTGAAAATTTCAACTGTGTAGCTATCACCGTTCTTGAGATACAGCATGGTGACAGACGGACAGACGGAGAGCGAAGTCTCAGTAATAGGGTCCCGTTTTTACCCTTTGGGTATGGTACCCTAAAAAGCAAGAACAGCATGATTTTATCGACAAAGCATTTTACATGTGTTTTGTACACATTTAAGTGTAAGTAACAATAAAACAACAAAAAATGTAAGTAACAATAAAGAGTATAATGGTAAGATAAATGTGTTTTTGGTTAATATAAAATATTAATTCCGTGAAACGAAACAAACTCATTTTACGGCAGCACTTAACATAGGCTGTCATAGTATAATTTCATGTTGAAATTACTGAATTATTTGAGTATATTCTTTGTGTTGTGAGCGCAAATCGAAACGTTCCCTATGTAAATGTAATATGTCGTCACCATGAGAATAGGGGATTAAGTAACTAATAATTAATCTGTGGCCGAGGACTGAGATCTGGTTACTAGTAAAAAATTAACGCTGGGAATTCGTTATACGTGATTAAATTACGAATGATGTTGTTGGGACTGAGTGCCTACGAGAATGTTTTATTTGTGTTACTGTTTTTGATGTATATTTCAGTTGGAAAGTTCTTTCATTCGAAAGACGGACTTCTTCACCCGAGAAACCCCGCCCAAAATTTATGTGCGTGTGACACCGCACGTCAGAATAGGTCGCATATGGCTGATTTTTTTCTTACTTACTTGACACTTATCGTTATATTTTAGACAATTCACATAATATCTTTATAAATTATAGCCTATGTGTTATTCTGATGTCTAAGCTATTTTACTGTAAAGTTTCATTAAAATCCATTTAGTGGTTTTTGCGTGAAAGAGTAACAAACATCCATACATCCTTACAAACTTTCGCATTTATAACATTAGTAGGATAAATAAATAAAAAAAACAAAATACTAGTTAATGCGAAAAATAAAGCTGTTTCATTGACAAAATCTGGTCATGTCTCGTCAATTTTGGTAACCAATGTTTGGAAAGGCGCGGGTTTGATCTGTCAGACAGAAAATTCTCTCATCTACAAAATTAAAACATAAAAAATTTTTGCTATCATTCTCCAAAACGAATATTGCTAACACTTCACCATTCCAAGTACTACAAGGAATTCGATGTTCTATGTCACTGCTATTTACATTTTCGCTAAGAACTTTCGTGTCACCTTATTCTTTGACTTTATTATGTCTGTTTTGTATTTGTATTCGTTTGAGTTGCTAATAGTATCAGATATTTAATACAAACATACCAAATTGAATTCTATGACTACTTATAATGTCTACTTTCTGACAAATGTATAGAGTTTGTATTGTTTTAACTTTGCGTTCTCTCAGACTAACCGTGCAACTTTTATGTATTTGTGTATCATTATTGTATTGATTAATGGCGTAACTAAAAATAATTGTACTGAATTTTAAATTTAGGGTTCTCTATATCTATTTGGCTAATCACGTTCAGAAGAACTTCGTCGAAATTTAATACCTAAATGTTTTATATGAATGCATGAACGTAGGATTCTGCAAAGACACTACAGTAGTAAGTGGCTACTAAGGCTTTGTCCCGTGTCTATAGCGCCTTGTGCTGTACCTCATTCGATATGTCTTGTAGTTAGCTCATACATACTGGCCATCTCTGAGTACGTTTACGTAGAAGCGTGATATAAAGCGTTGTCCTTGTAAGAGCCACTGCTCGATGTGCTGCTCGATGGCATCCTGTTTACAATAGGCTGTATCACCTGATGAAATTAGTTATCTCACATGAGTCACTGTAGCCCAGCGGTAACTAGTGTGACGTAAAAAAATTGATAGCTCGAATCGAAATCTTTTGAAAACTATAATGCTAAATATTATTATGCGTATAAAAAATCTGTCTGGAAATTAAATGAATATGAGGAAGATTTCTGACATTTATTTTTTTGACATTAACGCCTGCTAAGCAAATAAATTTACAAAATCACAATAAAAGGAAATAATTTGAACTACATCCCCTATTTAACCGTCTTAAGGGGCTATGAGTCTCCCTACGTTAACTCAGTTGGAACAGCAAGTCCCGGATATGGGGACAGATACTCACGAGTTTAAATCCCACTCGTAGCTATAATTTTTTTGTTCGTTGTAATTATGTAAATAAAAAAAAATAACGAAAAAGATACCTATAGCAAGAAGAAATCAACACAACATGCATAGACCATTTTGTTTTTTCACATTTCCAATTGAGTGCTTCTAATATTTTACAAATATCGTTTTTATCTTTATTTCCAACAGAATTGCGAAGTGACATTTTTGTCTTTATTCGCATTTTATTGCTCGATGTAATAGGGGACGGTTATCACTGCCACAACACTGCACATTGTTTCTCTATTTTAAAAGTGAACTGTTCAACTAAATATTAGGGAACTTAATACAAAATGATGTAGTGTATTTTTACTTTGTGACATAACATGGACATAACCTATTTCCTTGAAAGTAAATCTATGAATACGTGACGTGGCCATATTTTAACCACGTGACGACACGTAAGTTAGTCAGATGTTCTGTTGAACGTGTCTGTGAAGTTGCTTGTGTGGAGGTGGACAGGCATCTTGTGTTGTGTGTATATCGACCACCAACAGATGAAGGTCGTGCTCAAAATTTTACAGAATTCTTAGCCACTCTGGAAAGTATACTACTAAAAATTTCTAAATGTAAAAAACCCATATTTGTATGTGGTGATTTTAATGTAGATATTTTATTGAAATCTAAAAATAAGACTGATCTTATTTCATTGTTTAAGTCATTTAATTTGAAATTTCTATTCTGTGAGCCCACTAGAATAACAGATACTTCAGCTACCTGTATAGACAATATATACTCGAACTGTAAGACTAAACAAAAGTCAATAATGAAGGGTGTTAGATCTGATCATGAGGGCCTGGCAATTAGATTTGATGGAAGCAGAGAAACAGCAAGGTATGAAATTGAACATAGGCCGTTAACAACCAGTAGGCTAGAAATACTCAGTACCAATATAGAATCTAAGCTTGCCATTACAAGTTTTTCTCATAGTGACCCGAATGACATTTATAATAGTTTATTCTCTCTAGTAAATACTGAGTTTCAAAAAGTTTGTCCAAAAATAAAGAAACAAGTAAATGGAAAGTTGAAGTTCGGTGATTGGGCAACTACAGGTATTCGAAAAAGTAGAGATTATTTGTATGATCTGTACCACAGGAAGAATTTGACATCCTGCAAGCAGTTTCGTGATTATGTTAGGAACTATTCAAAAATGTTTAAGTCTGTTTGCTTGTGTGCTAAATCTCTTTTGATTAGAAATAAAATTAGCAAGTCTAAAAATAAAATAAAAACCATTTGGAATACTATAAATACTGAGACCGGAAAAAATAAACCTAGAGATTCTACATATGTCTTAAATGTTGATAAAAATCAAATATCTGATCCAATACAAGTGGCAAATATATTTGACAATTTTTTTTCTAACTTACCCCTAGAAGTCACTAAGTCATTGGATGCATGTCCCGATGTAGCAGAAACTCTGCTAATACATAATTTCCCCTGCAAATCACCGGACTTTTCTTTCAGACACACAACAATATTTGAAATTATAAAGACATTTAAAAATTTAAGTGTTAAGAGCACCGAAGACTTGTGGGGTATGTCAGTTAAAGTGGCAGAGTCTATAATATGCATTATTGCACCATATTTAAAAACAATATTCAATCTTTTTATTGTTAAAGGAAACTTTCCCGACTTAATGAAACAAAGTAAAATCACTCCAATTTTGAAGTCGGGGGCTACATCTGACTCTTACAATTACAGACCTATTTCTATCTTACCTGTTCTGAGTAAAGTATTCGAAAAAATTATGCTCAAACAACTTCTATCCCATTTTAATGAGCATAATATATTGAATGAGAATCAGTTTGGTTTCACAAAGAGCAGATCCACAACAGATGCAGGTGCTCAATTGATGTCACATATACTTGAAGCCTGGGAGTGTTCACAGGATGCTATTGCCGTATTCTGTGACCTTTTTAAGGCATTTGACTGTGTAGAGCACCGCACTCTGATTCGAAATCTTTCACATTATGGTATTCGTGGAAAAGCTCTGGATCTTATAAAGTCATATCTGTCAGACAGGCTACAGAAGGTTAGAATAAATGGCAATACTTCTTCCGGGTCTTTGGTAAGAATAGGCGTACCGCAAGGATCAATTTTAGGACCTTTTCTGTTTCTAGCATATATAAATGATCTGCCTTGCATGGTTAAAAATTTCTGCGATATAGTTTTATTCGCAGATGATACCTCCCTAATTTTTAAAGTAGATAGGAGGGATAGTGAACTTATTCATGTAAATAATGTGTTATCTATGATCTCTAAGTGGTTCGCGGCTAATAATCTTCTCTTAAATTCAAAAAAGACCAAATGTTTAAAGTTTTCTTTACCAAATGTTACTTATGTTGAACCAAACATTAAGCTTGGCCTAGAAAAACTCTCTTTTGACAATGCGACAGTCTTCCTGGGAATTAAAATGGATTCAACTTTACAGTGGAATCCACATATACATGATCTATCTGGAAGACTTAGTTCTGCTGCATATGCAGTTCGTAAGATAAGACAGCTAACAGACGTAGCTACTGCTAGGCTCGTTTATTTCGCGTACTTCCACAGTATTATGTCTTATGGTATATTGCTGTGGGGAGCTGCTGCTGAGATAGAGACAATCTTTATCTTACAAAAGCGTGCAATTCGAGCCATATATGAAATGGATCCTAGGGAATCCCTGAGAGATATTTTTAAAGAAATTGATATTTTAACTTTACCAAGTCTGTATATATTTGAAAATATTATGTATGTTCGTAAAAATTTGAGCAAATTTAAATCAAACAGTGGCACTCACGATTATAACACTAGGAATAAAGATAAAATAGCGGTGCCAGGTTTTAGATTAGCAAAGACAAATAAAAGGTCCTTCTTAGGAAATTGTGTGCGGTTTTATAATAAATTGCCCAAACATATTACAACGCTCACAGAAAGAAAATTCAAGTTGCATGTGAAGAATATTTTGATAAAGAAATCTTACTACACAGTTTGTGATTACTTAAACGACAAAATGCTTGGACTGGTTCGCCTCTGCCAAGCTAGCGCCTAACACCTACGTAATGTAAATTAAGTATTGTAATAATTTTATTATATAGTATGTACTTAACACATTTTTAAAAAACGTTTAAAAGAATGGCCCCGAGTTTCTTGCCCGTTCTTCTCGCAGTGGCTCTATAACTTTTGTTTGCTGAACGTGGCAGTACAATGTAGTATATTTCAATATTAAAATTTGTAATTGACCTTCATAAGAGCGTCGTAGACGCCTAAATTGAATAAATGATTTTGACTTTGACTTTGACTTAAGCATACGTATTTATTCTCTATGGCGGCTAGTGATGCCATTTCCGCCACGCATAGATTATATCGTAAATTTTGCATCCTGTATATTCTAATATTAATTTGTGTGGTCGTAATACAATATATATATACTTAAATTTATTCAAATTCAAATTCAAATATTTATTGGCCTTATAACAGAGAATGTTACATTGGGCAAGTCATGTTTACAATAAAATTTAAATTAAACATATTCAATTAATATAAATACAACCATTTTTATGAAAATTATCAAACAATAATATATATACCTATTCCAAGTCAAAATTACATATCCTTCATCTAAGTCCAAATTAAAATAATCAATGAATGTCAAAAACTAATTAATGCTTAAAAATCTATACAATACATGTCATATTAAAAAATTATATATTACTACCTACTCTTTTAGCGTCATCAAATTATTTATGAAAAGCACATATAAAAGATAAAAATGACATGGAACGTACACAAGAAATTAGAATTATACATGAAAGGCCGTCAATTTTGTAACCATTTAATATTAATTATCATTAGACTTATACAAAAATGAAGATTGTGTTAGACGCAAAACCATAAATTCATTTACTGAATAAAAGGGATTTATTTCAAAAAACTGTTTCAATACCCTTTTAAAGTCGTTAACATTTAATTTCGTTACATTATCTGGAAGCTGATTATACATTGATATTTTATTATAGATGCCTTGTCTCTGAACTTTTTTTAATTTAGTTTTATAATTGAATAGTTTTTCTTTATTGCTTAAGTTATAATTATGCACATCTTTATTTTTAATCATATTAATTTTGTTGTCATGTATTTCTAATAGGCTATTGAAGATATATAGTGAAAAAACTGTCATTATTTGGTTATTTTTAAAACGATTTCTAACCGAAGTGCGTTTTGGTAGTCCAAACATTATACGCAAGGCCCTCTTTTGACATTTAAGGACTTTTTGTACATCTGTAGCGTTCCCCCAGACAGTAATGGCGTACCTAACCATGGATTGAATATAAGCGTAGTAAACGGACAGAAGGGACTTTTTGTCTAAAAGCGGCTTGAGTTTAAGTAGCGCATAGTTGGCACTTGCCATTTTCTTGCATAGTTTTTCTATGTGTGACGTATGGCTCAGTGTGTAGTCAACTGTGTAACCCAAAAACGTATTTTCTGTCAAACAAATATCGTTATTTTTATTTTTACGACTATGGTATTTCATAACAGCACTTTTATCAGTGTTTAACATGATGCCATTTGCGTTAAACCAGTCATCAAGAATGCTCATTGCTTTATTAATTTTTATATCTAATTCAATTTTAGATTAGTCACTTAAACCTACGTGTGTATCATCCGCAAATAAACTGATAAAAGTCCAATCCGGCATACAATGAACAAGGTCGTTGACATATATTAGAAATAGAATTGGGCCCAGAATAGATCCCTGTGGTATTCCTATCTCTACTGTCCTGTAATGTGAGTATATTCCATTTATAGATACCACTTGACTACGGTTTGCCAAGTAAGTGCACATCATGTTGAGTTCAGGACCTTCGAACCCGTAATGCTTTAGTTTAGATATCAATACATCATGTCGCAAACAGTCAAATGCTTTCGATAAATCACAGAATATGCTTGCACATTTCTGTGATTTATCTAAGGCTTCGAGAATATAATAAACCACCGCTCTAATAGCCATCTCTGTTGAACGTCCTTTCCGAAATCCATATTGTGCGTTAGTAAATAGGTTATTGTCTTCAAAATAATTTACGATTTGTTTTTTAATAACTGTTTCAAGAATTTTAGAAATTGTAGGTAAAATACACACTGGTCTGTAGTTACCCAGCTCCGAAGTTTCTCCTTTTTTGTGTAGAGGTATTACCCTACCAGTCTTAAGACAGTCGGGAAAAGTCCCTCTATCTATACAATCATTTATTGCAATGCAAAGTAGGTCAATTAGGTTTTCATTCTTCAGCATAACATGTTTCAATACTTTTGTGTTTATATCGTGAATATCAGATGTCATCTTTTGTTTCATATTACTGATAATTGATCGTATTTCTTTGCGGTCTACTGGTTCAAATTTTATATAAGAAGATGGTTTTCTTTTCTTACTTAAGTAGTGCATGCTTTTCTCGGCATTAAATTGAGTTTTAGATGTAAGTTTTTGGGCAATATTAGTAAAAAAAATATTAAATAAATCCGCTATCTTTTTGGGATTTGTCACTTCGTCTCCGTTTTCATTTTTAATAGAACTTATTTCTTTCTTTTTGTTACCTCTACTACTGTGTCTAACTTGTTCATTTATTATTTTCCACGTTTCTTTTATTTTGTTTTTCGAAAATGTTATTCTGTCTCCGTAATGTATTTTTTTTGCTACTACTAACACTTTTCTTAAAACCTTTTTATAAATCCTAATTTTTATCTTTCTTTGCTCAGAGGGCTGAAACTCCTGAAGCATCTCCATTTCAGCCAAATAGTTTTTGGATATTTGTATACCTTTTGTTATTATTTTCCTATTCTTATTATAAATGCGTATTTTTTTATTGGGAAAAGCAATATTATAGTAATATTTAATAGCATCTTGAAAAATTTTCATTCTTGTATTTGAGTCTTCGCACAGAACAATTTGTGTTTTTATACTAATGAAATCTCTATTTATTAAATAATGGAAATAATTGCAATTGTTAAGTGACATAAATCTCGTCATTCTGTATGTATAATTTCTATTACTTTTTTCTACTTCATTATCAAAAATTGTAAGTTTTATGACTCTGTGATCTGAAAGCTTATTCTTTAATACAAGGCCTTCATAGTCATCGAAATTAACTATGAAGTTGTCAATACAAGTAGCACTAGTACCATAGATTCGCGTAGGTTCATGTAACACCCATTTAAAGTTAAAAGTATTCAAAATTCCTAACATTTTTTTATTGGTGCTATTACATTTCAAAACATTTAGATTAAAATCTCCTGCCAGTATGGTTTGCTTACCTTCCCGGCATAATTTGTGTAGCAATCTTGATAATAAATCAAAAAATAATGGAAGCTCTTGATCGGGTCTATAAATTGCTAGGACTACTACCTTAGGAGATTTTAATTCAATTGCCGATATCTCAAAATTCATTTCAAATGATAATTTATTTATGTCATTTCGAACCTTAAAATCTAAATTATTTTTAACAAAGATTGCCGTACCACCG
Source organism: Plagodis dolabraria (assembly GCA_963854805.1). Taxonomy (NCBI): domain Eukaryota; kingdom Metazoa; phylum Arthropoda; class Insecta; order Lepidoptera; family Geometridae; genus Plagodis; species Plagodis dolabraria. The sequence goes on along the minus strand of OY978459.1, from coordinate 1,415,800 downwards.
TGTGCAAATAATTTCCTGTTGAAATATGTTGCAAGTTCAAAATGTTCGATACACATGCCCTCAACTTGATGATCTTTTCCCCACGTTTCCGAAAGGCAAAGAACATCACATTCGTTTTTTTCAAGAAAACTTTCTATATCTAAGTATTTATTGTGTATACTTTGAACGTTTGCTTGAATAATTATCTTTTTTCGTCTGAGGTTATTTTTATTGAAAAATTTGTGTTATATGTATCAGACATATTTATGAACTGAAGGTTAGATGAACCTTGAAATGCTTGTGTCGTTGCTGAAATTATTGTTTGAGCCACGTTATACTTAAATCTATTATAGCTGCTGGTGTTACCACCTTCATTTAAGTTGGGTTCTAGATACTTAACGTTTTCAGTCATGCTTGCTAAGTGTGCTATCTTATTGTTGATGTGGTATATTTCTTTGTCATTTTTACGATTGTAGCAAATTCCACTTACTATAATATTGTATTCTCTATTATGGTTACTAATGATCTCGGTCAGTAATTTTATGTAAATTTGCTTATTCGTCGTGTTGTCAACAGTTTCTTCATATTTCGTTATCAATAAGGCTACTGTGTCCCCTTTGGTAAGGGATTTGGTTTTTTCTTCAATATTTTCTAAAATTTTTTGACAATTTGCTTCCGGTTTGCAGTAGTTAATTAAATTTGTTGCTTCATCTAACTTATTCAGCATTCTTGTTGCGAGCCCTTTGCCAGTACTGTCAGAGAATATAAGTATTTCTTTCAAATAAATTTCTGTAGTATGTCCAGTTCTTCCAGTAACACGAGAAACTACTTGTTTGGGAATATTTTTTTGCCTGGGTACTTTACTATTGTAATCATAATTCAAATCCTGTGCCAGTCCTTGTTTAGTTTGCAGTTCTAGTATTTTATGTTGCAACCTTTGGTTTTCTTGTTTGATTTTTGTGCATTTATTTATTAGTTTCTTGGTATTTTGTGATATTTTTTTAATATATTTAATCTTTGGAATTTTTACTTTTTGTGGTTTTTTTGATAATCTCACAAGTTTTCTGCTATGCTTAGAAGTTAGTTTTGATTCTCTATCTATCGGTGTCATTATATTTTTATGTTTTTCTTCTGTCAGCCAATTTTGTAATTGTTCTATTTGTTTGTTTAGTTCTTCAATTCTCTCCTGTTGCCTATCATACTCAAACCTTTGGTGTATTTCATGTTTCGGTGTCTTCCTTGTGTCGTCAGCATCCAGTAAAATCCTTTGTCGTTTTCTCTTTTTTCCTAGAATAGGTGTACCACGGCCGTCACTTACTTCAATCTTTTTATAGATCTCAATAAGTAAGTGAGCCTTGTCTAAGTCCTTTTTTAACTCTTCATTTTCTAAAAGTAAGTTATCTATTTCACCATTTGCAGCCGCAAGCTGGTTTTCTAAGTCACTTATTTTTTTGTTTCGGCTGTGGTCAAAGCCACTCTGATCGAACTGAGTGTGTGGCATGCTAATCCTCGTTGACTCAAACAGCGAGGAGTCTGAAATATTTCCTAGTGAATTTGCTCTTTGACGTTGATGAAATCTGAATGTTATATTTTCCGTGTCCATATTTTCCATCGTATTAGTGAAATCAATAACTTTTTTAGTTAAAAGCAACCCAAAATTATGTTAACATACAAACAAATAAAAATAAGGTGCAAAAATACACTGTCGTCACTGAAGATCGAACCAGCGTTCTATTCGAATATGTTCTGTAACCCTGTGTCTGAACCGAACACACCACATGAGGTATAGAGAAACAGTCGAAATTTGCGACCGCTGTTTTTCGTATGACACTGATGTAAGCTATCGATAAGGAGTTTGAAATGTTGTAGTGTACAACCTGGGTCCAAAGGTCAATTTGCTTGTAAACAAGCGATTTGATATTTAACGGTAAATTTTTTTTGTGTTTTTGAGATTAAGACTTGAAATAGTGATTTATTTGTTGGAAAAACTTCACTGTTTAACACTTCTAGACACATTTATTAACTGGTTGATGAAATAATGATGTTTTTGTACAGCACTCGAATGGTTCACACAGTCAAAATATTAATGTTGTATTATCTTTGTCAATTTGTTATTTTTAGGCACTATATCACTCACACATAGTTATTGGCACATCGTAAAAACATTTCAACTCCTTAAAAATTGTAATATGGTTATTTGGATTTTTTACGAATTTAATGTGCGGAGCCGATGTTTCTACTAGCGGCGTCCGTTCGGAAATTCTTTATCAACTTGGGACACAGCTTGGACTATAATCATTTATACGCTAGAGTAACAAACATATTCTTCGCTGCATTGCCACAGAAAAACCACAAATTTAAGTTCATAATTGTTTAGTTAATTATTTCTTAGCAAGAGTCAAAAATGTTTTATTTGTTTATATATATATATATATATATGGTTTTGTTTCTGTTATTTATTGTATTGTTATTTAATGTCATACACGTTCGTGATGTTGGTCGGGAAACCAGCGCTTAGGGTCATTTTTTGAACCTGGCACATGCTGAGACGGGACTCGTTCCGAGCACCATGCAACATTGGAATTGCTCTAATTGTTGTATAATTAACTATATTTATTTCATTGTAGTGTTGTGTAATGCTGGAATAAACTTCATTTCATTTTCATTTAAAGTTGTTTTATTATCAGACATCAATAATGGTTCAAAATAAATGTACTTATACCTGCAAATATTTTATTTATTTTTTCCAAATGACGCGGTATTAATTGATATTAATAAAGAGAACAACATATTTACCTGCCTACTTCTTTAATTCTACATAATTGCTGAAAAAAATTACTAGATATCCCTACATTAAAATATTAACGATTTTCATAACCAGCCAGCCGAGTTTCAAGAGGGACGGAGAGCTTTGTATGGCAGTCATCTTAAATCCGTCATTTTGGATTTGACAGATGCAATTTGACTACCATCATGATTCCCTGACATTTGTATTAACATAATTTTAAAGGATCAGATATTATTATGTCTATATCTTACAGCACAATATATACTCATAATAATATCTAGTACTTCAATCAAATAGACTAGAGATATCGTACGACTAAGTTGTAGGATACGATACAAAGTGTAGTCATATCGACTAACTACGATCCCCAACCGAATCGCACGATAAACAATAACACGTACAATGTACGAGTGTGGTTTCGAACTTCGAAGGACTCAATACAAAATGATGTATAGTAAGGATTCACTTCAACATCTATTGCTCACTTCTACATCTTATTGAGTCTTCTTATTGAGAATGAGTAAGATTCTTGTACTACTGATATGGTATCCATATCAGTAGTACAAGAATAAATTGTTAGGGACGCTCATGCCTTTAAATAAAACTGATAAATTAATTCAATGCAGTGCACAAATGTGGCATTAAAATATATAGTCAAATTAAAAAAAACAGGCTTATTTTGGCTGTTTAATATGTAATGAGTTTCTATACTGTCATTGCAATGTACGAACGGACATTGCCGAGGGCAATACAGTACGTGTAAACATTGCTTGTTTGGCGCTCTTAGCGAGGTCAAACTATTGGATAATCCAACCCTTACAAACAATAAAATTGTTCCTATGGATATGATATTGTGTTCTACAACTATTACAATTAATTGTTCACTGTAAATAGATCAACGCTCTTGAAGTTGTTCGATAACATGGAGCCTAGGGCAGACGTTCCAACCAACAAAATAATCCAGCTAAGCTCGGCTGTATTCGTAATACTACATACGTCAAGTCTGCTATTCTTTAATGTCATACAAAAAATGCAATAAAAAAATCTGACTAAGTACGAGTTGGATTCACACACCAAGTTTTTAGGGTTCCGTACCCAAAGGGTAAAAACGGGACCCTAATTACTGAGACTTGTCCCTCCGTCCGTCCGTCCGCCCGTCTGTCACCAACTTGTATCTCAAGAACGGTGATAGCTAGACAGTTGAAATTTTTAGGTCAACGGGAATAATCCTTTGGGGTTTGATTCCTACGTCAAATAATAGAATATGCGACATATTTTTAGATCTCAAGCTAATCCTTTTCAAAGTAGAAAGAGATCGTATACCAAGTATTTGATGTAAATTTCAATATGTCGCATTTAAATTTATAGGCATACAAAAATATTTTCAACGGTTTTGAGAGACAGACATACAAATGGACAACAAAGTGATCTTATGACGGCTCTTTAGTTTATAGGTACGGAACTCTAAAAAAATCAAAAACTTAAACATTATGCAAAAAAAACTACAGCTACACGATATCAACATACCATTTGTAAGTGAGTACTATAATAATAGAAAACATTTATTCATATTGAACTTACATAAATATTGCCATTTATAGGGCTAGAAAGTTATAGAATAAAAATTAACGGTGGATTACGGTGGTTAAAAGAAGAATCCGATGTGCCTAAACTAAATAGAATCATTATGTGTGCGTTGTATGTGTGTCGTTGATCGCTTTTGTATTGTATATACTTACCTCCGTAACGACGCCGACACAAATTATGACCCTATTTTTACATTCTTGATTAAGGTTGTTTACATCTCGATTTACTTAGTAGTTCTTGTAATAACAATAAACTCGTAATAACAATATGTAAAATACACCAGACAAGAGTAATTGTGCGGCCAGAATGCAGTATTAAATACCAATCATTTGTACAAAAAACCATCTGATCATAATATCAAAGGATCACTTAATTAAAAAGATACCTGATACTTATAAAACATTATCACATTTCGTATGCAAAATTGTGAGACGTGAAAGGGTTAACTACACGCTACTCATATATGTATATATCTACAGAGCTAACATAACTGTAAAGTCTACTGCTATGTGTTTTTCGAAACATTCAACTAATATTTTTACAAATTATTGAAGTAGACAATTTTATACCCCGGGCGAGAATTGAACCCGCGTTCCCAATTTCGCGCCGGATGCCTAAACCGCTCGGCCACCTGGGCACGGCTATTTCTGCCGAGATTTCATGCTCTAATTGCATTTCTTTAACCATCATAGGGGACGGTGCGTGGCCATCAACCAGACTACTAGACTTCATCTGATCGAAAGAAGTGCTTTTTCAAACACTCAACTCTAGAAAGGATGTCGGTACCCTTCTATATTTCTAAATATGATTAGAAGCACTACCACGTGCTAAGCGAAAATCATGTCTTTATAAATTATTTCCCGGGGCATAAAGTTCTGTACTCCAATAATTTGTGAAAATATGATTTTCGCTTAGCACGCGGTAGTGCTTGTAATCATTATTTAGAAATAGTCAACAAATACCAAAATATACATTTATACATAATATACATATAGAACCCATATAAATACATTACTTTGCTTCGACATCGTCCAAAGCTCATTGTATTGGTTCAAATGTCAGAACATCGCGCCTTTACCTGTGCAGGGAGTATATATGTAAATGTTTTTTACAAGCCACGGAAGGCATTGCACATTTTTTTTATAGATTATATTGAAACCCAACCGGGATTTCAGTATTATCTATAAAAAAATTCGTGATTTTGTGTATTGTTTTAAAAAAAACTCTCGCATTTGACTTTAATTTTAATTATGACTATTCTTCAATCGATCATTTATTTGCAATACTCTCTTCAATCCCTCATTGCAGAGGATCGTGATTCCTTACTCTGATTGTTGTTCTCCACTTGCCTCGATCTTCGGCTGTGTGTTCATGGATATTGACTGACATGTCAAGCTGCTCTGAGACCTGGTCAGACCATTGAATGCAGTAATACAATGGGAAATTTTTAATGGGTACTGTGCCAATGTGTGATGTTTGTATTCCACCTGGAAACGTTTATATCATATCAGCGTAGAAATGTTTATAACAAAGGCTTAAAACGAGAAAACTTGTAATTACTTTGGCGCAATAATGCGAGATTTTGTTTTATGTCATGAAGTGACAAGACAGACAAGCCACCCACCTGATCGAAAGCGTCAAGCCTGTTTATTACAGTTATTGCAGTGCCATCGTCCTTGTTCTGCTTGTATGTAATACTACATTGCACTCGTCACTCCGAGTCGTTGGTTTTTATGTCTCGTTCACCCAGTAATTTCGCTTGATACATGCCCGTTTACGCCGTGAATGAATATAATTTTAATTTATTTAATTATGAATAAATAGCCTGTGCACAGTACTGCATTGAGCAGAATATTTGACATACGTCGCTCGCTAAACGGACTTGTGCTAGAGACAATAGGTCCTGATAAAACATGAAATAATAAATCAAATCACAGTTCTTTATTATGGATGAAACTTGTGACGAATATATTTGAGCTTGTTGTTGAGACTTAATTAATTCAACTACAAAAAATACGTGACTCCGTTATTTTTTGGGAATTTATTTTAAGTAAAATATTGGGTGATAAATTAAATATCGTAAAATAGGGCTAAATTAAACTAAAATAAATTAGTAACTTAACAAATTGGTGACTCCATTATTTTTTGGGAATTTACTTTATGTAAAATATTGAGTTATAAATCAAATATCGCAAAATAACTGTAGATAAATACTGTGATAGGCCCTCTAAAATATTTTGTAATTTTTCTAGAAAAATATTCTATGGAAAGATTTGAATTCTTTGCGAGAAATTCGTTTAAATAGCTTAGTAAAATTTAATTATCAGCAAGATTCACTGATTTTCGAAATCTCTTCGTTGTTAAAAGTTTTAAAATCTTCTATATTCAGGTAGGTTGATTAGGAAAATCTTAACCACAGCATTCATCGCACTCTTGAAAATATTTCTACTGATTTTGACAGAATAATTTAATTTTGTAAAAAATACATTTCGGTAGCAGTAAAAATAATTCTCAAAATGTCTGCTTTGTTGGCATTTTCCTCTTTCCTGGGCGGTTTTCCTCTATTAAAAACCTTGACGCGTTTCTCGCATTTGGAAATCAGAGCAAAGCTCCATCTCCAGTCCTCATCACTAAAACAACAGCCTAAATAAAATATTATTACGCTTCATCTCTCATTCGGTGCGTAAACAATCACTTTACTGTAATGTCAGTAAAACGTTTGTGATGTTAAATGATGCTATACATTTTTCGCACACTTAAAAGGGTATTCTATATATTTACAGACAAGTCTTTCAAAAATTGTTAGAAATCTTTGAGAACATTCTGTTCAATAGCTATTTAACAAAACTTTAATTGTAAATAGTAATGGATATGGTATAAATTTTTTTTTTTTTTTTTTTTTTTTTTTTTTTTTTTTTTTTTTTTTTTTTTTTTTTTTTTTACTCATTTATATAAACGGTGGTATGCCTTTATTAAACAAAATACTATGAACTATATACAACACTACAGCTACTACAATAAAAGCACTTAGACAACCTACAAGTCATAGCAGACTCATAGGCAGTCCAAATGCTCCAGCAAATAAAAAATAAATAAATACCAAATGGTATTAATGACTTATGTAATTGGTGTATATTGCGGTTTTAATTATAAACATATGATCATAGTTTGATTCGTTATAAATTGGCTGTGTTTCTAGATTACGGACGACAGATTTGGGCTAACCTTAAATTTACTCTTAGTTATCTATTGCACCAAATACTTCTGTAAACTTGTTTTATTAATTTGGTACTATATAACTCCGCTCGACCATAATATAATTCGCTCAAAAAAATATCTTTTCAGAACCCTATCCAACAAGGTTTTTGCTCAAAATTTGATCAAAATATTTGTAGTTTTAGAGTTAACCAAATCTTGACCAGCTCTCAAGTTTTCTATAGGTGTCATTTGCAATTCATAGTGTCATCTATATGATTGGCTGCGATATTATGTTCTTTGAGCAGTCACTATTAACATCTAATCCAGTAATGTTGATCATATCCAGTCGAGCCATTTTTGCCGATGCCGTCGTGAAAATGCAGGGTAGTGCATAGGGGTCGTGGTACTGGTTTGCTGAATTTACCTTCACCTCAAAAAAATCTATTAATTTTTAAACCTCTGCGAAGATTTTTTTGCGATTTTTTTAGTTGGTGAATATTATTCCGTATATCAAACTGTCAACATCACTGCAAATTTTGATTGCCACCGAAAAAAACAAGTCTATTGGGATAAAAATCATGTCTACAGTTTTGGCAAAGCGTATTTTGATGCATTTCTGGGTTGGAATCCGCATTATCCGCAACAACTTTTTGAAGCGCTCATAGCGAGGTTTACTTAGCTAATCTGAAACGATCAGCAAAGCTAAGCAACGTCCGCCGCGGTCATGACTTGGATGGGTGACCGCTAGTGATATTACTACTGAGCGCTTCCGTGCTTCGGAGGGCACACATACAAAAAAACACGCCTCTTTTTCGTAGAGACCACAGATTTTCACTTGCTACAATCCTTACAAATCTCTTTCGCTTCATCTACACTCATCAATCCCTTTTATACATAAGCGTCGGTTTAGGGCACTCTAGACCTGGCCTTTTTTCAGACCATCTTCAATCTGATTTTGGAACGTTCGCCTAGGACTTCCCCTTCCAACACTTTCGTAATTCTCTTATCCCACGTATACCTGTTTAGTCAATCTCATTTCATAAATTACTACTACATGTCCAAACCATCTTAACATACCTTTCTCGTTTTTTGTCACTACATCCTCATTCACACCACATCGTTCCCTTACCACACTATTCCTTATCCGTTCACTCCATTTGACTCCAATCATGCTTCTCAATGCTCTTATTTCCACTGCATTTATACTAATCATCTTTACGCTAAAATATTACTATACCAGATTTTCTCGAAAATATTTACGTAAGATGTTGAATTGTGCTACTGACTAATATATACTGTGACTTTATGGCTCCTTGATGGAGGAAATTATGGGCGTATATTTTCGATTTGCGACGCAAACAAAGAAGACAAACAGGCGGATGACGGATGTCCGGAGGTTTTATAACTTGTTTCATAATGGATGACGGCCTTCTCATCAAACGGTCCGAGCTTACGGCTTCAACACAAATTGAATTAAAAACTTTTTATAGGTACCGTCTGTACATTTGATAAAAAATTAAACACTTATAAGGTCACGCTCGTGTTTGTCTGTCTAACCGACTATCATAGCCTTTATTCTCTGAATTTACTAGACGACTTTAAGCAATGATGGCTGAGCGGTAATAACTATGAACTGCCGCAGGTCCATTGTTCGATCCCCACCGCCAGCGTAAGCTGCCGCAGGGTAGAAGGGCATTTTGCAAATGCTCCCCTATCTAGCTAACACCCTCAAGTAGAAAATCTGTCGCCAAGCACTTAACAGTGTGGTGATCGGTAGCAGTCCTTGAGAGCCAGGAAAATTACAGCCACATGAGTCTTAACACTCCGCTTAACATCAGGTGCTTGTTCCGTCACAATTCAATTAAAAATAAAAAACAATACGATGCTAACAACCTAAAAAGGAGCAGTGAAATTTAAAACGTTTGATATTATTTTGACAAGAGCCATTTATGATACCTACCTAGGTGTTTTATTTTTTCGATTAAGACATTGGGGCCGTACCAAAAAATATTTTAACCAGAAATTACCACAGTCTACGTAACTCGTCGTTGAGGTCAGTCAAAATTCAATTTAGATATAATTACGCGCGCATAAATACCCTTTTTGATTCGCTTTTGAAAACAATTACCGTTCATGAAAGTTAAAAATAAGAATTTAACCTACTCGTACCATAGGATAAAATTAAAATATATAGTAGATGAAAACAACTTACGATTTACGTATAAGCAAAATTACGCATAAGCATAGTTTGTAAGCGGATAAATCACAATGTCAAAAACTTCAAAATCACAACGACAAGTGTACTTTCAATTATTATTTTTTCATTTATTTATTCAATTGGAACGGTTACATACACCACTTACACCAACGATAAAAAAATATAGAAACCTTATATACCTACTCAATATAATGTCAAAAATTAAAATAAATGTCGTTTTAAAAATACAATGTCAACTGAGTGGATATTCAAATAGTCAGTCAAAATAATAGTAAGAAAAATTAACAATAAAAGACACAATCAAAAATATAATTAAAGAAATAATAATAATTATAACATTCACAGAGCTTTAAGCATTCAGTGAGGATCTCCTTCCATGTTTCATTAAATAAGTCACGGTCTTAATTGGCGTCTAGCAGAGCGTTGAGCGCTTTTAGGGATCGCGGTATCGGGTATGCAGTTTGAAACAGAAAAAAGTTTGTGTTTGTTTATTGTTTGCCGAAAGGCAGTTGTCAGGTACATAAAGGAAACTCAAGAAAAGTCATGTTATGTTGTTGGCATGGAAGTAATAAGTACTACGTACACCAGTACTTATTACTTCCATGGTTGTTGGAAACTATTTCTGATTGATAGCGTCATTCTGACTTCGCTAATCAGTACTGCATTGGAAACATTGATCTCCATAATAATTGTGCTCTGAACATGACTATAGCCCGAAAATGAAGTCATAATTCTCCGACCAACCGCCCATGAACTAAACACATTAAAATAACCTCACCTTGGCTTACCTTGAACTGATGGGTGCATTAGTATTTCCTTAAACACAAATAGAAGAAAAAAGCCTTCTAAAAGAAAATTTACTGCAACTCCAGCGAGAGAAAGCGAACCGAAATTATTTTTGACATTTGATCACAATCATCCAATGACAAAAAACACAATCAACCTGCAGATATAATCTCATAAGTTTTCATTAAAAATAGGAACCAAAACCAATCAATGAACCAATAAATCAATGACTAAAGCCAACACAACTTCTATTAATACTCCGATTCGCCATACTTTAACTAACATAATATACATAGCAATTACCTGTGACACGCCGCAAAGTGATGACATTGTCATATAATAAACTATGGCTTTGAGCGATTTGATAGGCGAGTGAGGGTGAGAGGGGTGTGTTGGGGTGGTTTTACTACCCCCACGACTATTCAAATGGGGAAATGATACGATTGCGATACGTTAGCAATCTGTTTTGGGTAAATATGAATATCATTATCTTGTTAGGAGTATGCCTACCTTTAATACCATATTTGCCCTATTATTGAAGATGAATAATGTAGAAGATTTATGAATCATAGGTTTAAAGGAAATTGCCACATATTTGTAATGTATGTGATGTTATTTGAAATGAAGTTTTCGTGAGTTTCACACATATTTAAATATTATAAATTCAAACCGGCAAAAACACTCACGTTGGGGATCGAATACGTCGACCCGGGTTTCGAGCATATCAGATGCTCATCATCAGGGCGAGTGCGCAGCTGCGTCTGCGAGCTCACGACGGGCACTGCGGGGCGCGGCCCGCGCGGCTCGGCGCGATCCCGGCGCCGGCGGCAGCGGGGAGCTGGGTGGGGCGGAGCGAGCCCAGCGCTAACAAAATATTACTACTGGTTACACAAATAGAAGACACGGTACCAATGTTAATTTGTATTTGTTTTTCTGAAAGAATCATATCTGTGGTACCTACCCGTATTATCCGCCAGAAGAAGTCCACTACCGTAAAGAATCCTTCCACCATCATAATGAACGCATTAATGAATTAATTTTAAAATAATACCTTAATTATCTTATCACAATGTAAAAACTAACGAATGAACGAAAGTCAGCGACATAGCCCGGCGGATTAGCGAGCTGAAGTGGCACGTAGCAAGCAGAACTGATGGTCGTTGGAACCAAAAGGTTCTCGAATGGAAGCCACAAACCAGCAAGCGCGGAGTCGGAAGGCTACCCCACAAAGTGGACGGACGAGATTATTAACGTCGCAGGAAGACTTTCTATTCAGGTCGATTCCATAAGTTTTAATTGGAAATCAATGGGGGAGGCATAGGCCTCCCCCTCCGCTTCTGAATATAGATTCAGAAGCGGACTGCGGCTGAAATGATGATGACGAATATAGAAACTAATAATTGATTAAAACTAACGTAAGTTTGACACATACTAAAAGACATTGTGAACCGAATTAAACTACGGTATTTTTACGTCAAGAAGGCGTCTCAACCGGTTTCGCGACTTTCAGAGTCGCTTCGTCATGGAGTGCGTGCGCTCACGACTGCGCCCACGCATGCACTGGGTGGCGCCGGCGGCGGCCGCGGAGCGGGCCGCGCCTACTGCTGCCCTCCTCGCGCGCTCTGACGAAACCGGTCGAAACGCCATCTTGACCTAAAAATACCGTAAGTTTAATTCGGTTCACAATGTCTTTTAGAATATAGAAACTAGTTACTAGATATACTTTCTTCCCGCTCGGTTAGTCTATTCCCTCAAAGGAGGTTATTTAACAATACAGATATAATATTGCTACCCTACACTTATTATCCCATTGTCACTCTTTCCCACCTTAGCACGACAAGATTGATTATAGTAGGAACCGAGTTACTTAACAGTGTAGTATTTCACATACAAATGTTACCGCAGTAATATACTTTTTAAGGATACGGTGTTACAACGTGAAAAGTATACAAATTTATTATTTTTTAACAAAGTAGGAAAAATTAAGCATGGTCAACTAATATGATCTCGCTTATTTCTACCAAGTAGAAGTGCTCGTAGTGGAGCTTACCTAGTCACTCTTAACCAGTCAACTAGTTTAAGCAACGTCTGCTGCGGTATTTACTACAGATTGCTTCCATGCTTCGTCGAGCACACGTAAAGTCATCGGTCTTGGTTTTTATCTAAGAATGGCAGTCGTTATAGCATGGTGGTAGAGTATTTTTAAAATTCATGCTTTGCGAAAATCTGACGCCAAGCACGCAGATGTCGTTAAGAGCCAAAAATTCGAGGTTAACTGGAACTAAATTTTCGATCACATCATTACTTACCAACACATAAGTTAGTATTCAACAAGGCTAATCAATTAACTATAAAAAAAGGATTAATTTACGTATGTACATTTAGTCGACCAATTGCATGATCAGAAGAAGCATGACAGTTCTTATATCACAACATCATGTCAGCCGAAATGTTTACTAAAGGTACTATTTACTTAAAGTAAATATGTTACGTACTGGTTATCGGGAAAATTAAATCAATTTCTCTAAATTATATATTAGAAAAAGGATAGAGGTAACTGGTGATATTATAAATATATCGAAAAGCATTACCATACGAAGTAATACGATGCATAACTATGGCAAACTTGGCAGAAAGCCCGCCGTCTTTGCATTTTGACATAAAATTCATTATTTATGCCTTGCAATTCCAACATTATGAGATTATTACAAAATGAAATGCTCTTTACCTGCAACTTTGAGTTCAGCGAGGTGAACTCAGTTTGTTCATTACTAGGGTCATTGAGAATTTGATGACCACAAAGTTCTCCAAACCACTTCAGCTTGTTACCCTTATTTTACTCATGTGAGAGGGTATGATAAGTCTCCTCTTACCACTTAAAAAAATGAACATTTTACCGACATAAACCTTCATAAATTGTAGCTAAAAACCACTTCGATCACGTCATCTTTCAAACAAAGAAAAACCCATCAAAATTGGTTCATTTATTTAGTAGCTACGATGCCACAGACAGACACACAGACCCGTCAAAGTTATAACACCCCTTTATCAGCGGAGGTTAAAAATACAAACACCACTAAATCTAAAATATTTTCGCTAGCAAACAACTCAAGTGAATATAAATTGTAAAAATATTTTTCTTCGGTCTCATGCCCAGCCGCGTCTTCGATATTGACTGGTGCTGTATTTTCAATGTAGAAATCTATTGCTACGAGGTTTATTCTACCACCAGTATCAGAGCGCTTCCATGCTTCGGAGGGCACGTTAAGCCGTCGTCGGTCCCGGCTGTTATCATACAATGGCAGTCGTTATAGCATGGGCTTTTTGCGTCTGCGCGCCTAGCATCGTAGGTTCAAGTAGAAAATCTGTCGCCAAGCATTTAACGGTGTGTTCCAACAGCTGTACTTGAGAGCCATTAATTCTAGGTTAGCCTGAATAATCTTCGACCTTACCATCAGGTGAGATAGTGGTCAAAGGCTAGCCTATCAGCTATAAAAAAAGCAACGCTTAGTTCATTAACTGCAACGCAATATTATTTGTACGTGCTCTGAGCGTTCTGTGCTTGTTACGGAGAGAAATGAAAACGTAAGTACATTTTATTTCTCTATTTAAACTAATGCATCCCATATTTTTCATTAAGCTCTTTTTTACATCGATCTAGCACTATATACTAGTACTATAAATCCAGCAATGTTGATTTACAAACTCAGAAATCATATTTTTACATATATCTTCGTAATCTACCTATCAAATTTTAATGGGATAGATTTTTGCATGGTGGTAGTTTATTTATTACTAAAAGTAAACTTACAGCTAAGGAGCCAAAACGCTTACAATTTTAGATAAAACATAATATGCTTATAAATAGTTCCAAGGGGATTGACATGGATGTCGGCATTTTGGACCTCATTGACGAAACAGTTTATAAGAATTACTGCCCTTGCCGTAGGCCCATTATTGGAATATTGTGCGTATTCCCGCTTAACCAGCTTCCACACTTAAGTAGAAAATATATCGCCAAGCACCTATAGATACGGTGTGTTACGGGGTCCATGACAATCGTTCCCTTTATAAGTAAGTGTTACCGCCTTCGACCACATTATCACTATAATGACGCGAAATTGTTGTCAAATATTAGCTAGAAAAAAAAACGGGATGATTTCTACTAGACAAATCAAGTAGAAAATGTGTCCCCAAGCACCTAGCAGTGATTCCCGGCAGCCGTCCTCGAAATCCAGTAAATGAGATACATGAGACTCAACAATGTATGTCTTTGTGTGACATGCGCAGTGAAGTTCATCCCTTGTAACCATATGCAAATGTTATAAGCAGAGGTTATCGCTTAACATCAGGTGGGGCTCGTGCTATTGCCGATAGTCTTGTTTGTAGTGCAACGCAAGTTGAACTATAGATGTCGCTCCATCCCCTTACGATGGGTAAGAACGATAGGACAAATTACAGTCTGCGTTATATGTCGTGTTGGCTTAGCGGTTAGAGCATACACCGGCTAAATGCGGGTTCGAATCTCGAACATGACAATAATTTTTCATCTAGTTGTAATTTTGGTATGGTAACTGTTTTAAGATCGAAATACTCTTAATAAGTTTAGACTTACTATTCTGTCCCTCTCCCTAAAACTATGTAACCACATAAATTCCAATTAACTTGTTTGTCGATTTGTTTGTCAACCCATTCCTTGTTTTAATGAAGATGTTGATCCGAAAGTTTGTTTTGTAGTTATAGCTTGTAGCCACAGAATCAGTAATAGTTGTATGTATTAGAAATATGACTCCTTACTTATTTTGTCAATATGCTAATTACCTATAGTTTCTGAGTGATAAAAAATATGGCGGACTTTTGGCGCGTAATAGTAAGTTAATAAAAAAATATTAACCAAACCTTTCAAACAGGGTATCAATTTAAATTTTACTAAATGTTCTGTGTTACTAAAACATCTAAAGTAAAATAAAAACATCAGTACTAATATTATAAATGTGAAAGTAACTCTGTCTGTCTGTTACGCTTTCACGCCAAAACTACTGGACCGATTTGAACGAAATTTGGTATGGAAATAGTTTGAGACCGGGCAAAAACATAGGTCTTTATCCAACTGCGCATAAAGAGGTTTATGTTTTTGCGCGATAACCGACATACGCGCGGGCGCAGCGTCAGAAGACCACCCACGGACGACATTACTTAGGTTGCAGGAAGATGCTGGATGCAGGCCGTTTCCAGCCATTTGTTTAGTTATTTGTTCTATTTGGAAATCTATATTCAGCAGTTGACCTATTGCGGCTGAAATGATGATGATATAAATTGCGATTGGGTTTCGCCTGCTACTAAACTTAATGTGAGATTCTCAATCTTGTTCCGGGATTTTTAGTGAAGTCGGGTTTTTTAACTTTTCAAGTTGTGTTTTTGTCATACTGTTTTTGTTTTTATACTAAAATGTTTTTTTTAATATCATAACTTAAATATTAATTTCAATTTCACCGCCGTTTACCAGAATATCAGCTTGTACTTACTTGCATAAACTTTTCATCAAATAAATGTATAAAAAGTACTATAATATACAAAAACAGAGTTCTTATGGACTGTGTTCTTGCTTCAACCTAAAAACAATTTCTTTCAATACATTCATCTCAACATTATTGTAACTCCTTTGCCCTCAAACTATTTAGAAGCACAACAACCTGCCTCGGGGGATTCGTTTCGTCTGCTTTTACGTGAAATTATTTTTGCTTAAATAAATAAAACTTCGACCTTTTTGATGAGCCCTCTCGAGTTTTGGGTTAAGGTATCTTATAAAAATAAAAACACAAAAAGGTATACAAATATCACGATAATAATTGTTAAAAAATATTGAGTTTCAAGCCAAAAAAAAACTACAATTTAATGAATTCGCTTTGTTAAGTGCACACACTGACACCGAGTGCTATAAACACGAGCAACGTTATATTTAAAAGTATGTGGCTTAAATAACCGGTTGCACTCACACTGTATTGGTCGAAATTGTCGAGCTAGGTTTTGAACCGTTCATTTACCGTGTTACCATTAGACAGTTCCTTTGATGGTACCACCGCAAATTTATTTTGCCGTTGTACCACTGTGCCACGAAAATGCTGATTTCTATTAACCGTGGTACCATTAAATCGTTACACTAAAATGCCCTTGCAAGGACATAATAAGACGCCCTTCATCGGGTTGTTAAAATAAAATATCTATTTATTGCCTTAAAAAATTACTAATTACTAAATTATTACAAATGTAAAAATGAATTTAGGCAATAGGGTTATGCTCAGCTTGTGCAGCAATGTTCTCTTTCCAGAGGAGCATCGCTGCGCTGTTTTTCAGCATATCCCTGCTGTTCTCGGGCGGTTGTTTGCCAAGACCACAGATAACAGAAACTACTATGGCCAAGACATATAATAGTTATAAAAAAAACGGTTTACGAAAGCTTAATACAGTATATTAGTAACAGCTAGTGCAAAGAATTTTACGACAATGATTAAAAAAGAAATATGAGAGAATGTAAAGTAATTATATAAACCAAAACATGATCTAACTAACCTTTGAGCTAGAAATATAAACATTTGAATTAATGAATTAATGACTTTAATTTGGGTGTTGAAGCAAAAAAAAAAAAAACATATAATTTTTATTAATTTTTTTTATGCCTGATGGTAAGTGATGATGTGGTCGAAGATGTTGTACAGGCTAATCTAGAATTACTGGCTCTCAAGGACAGCTGCCGGAACACACCGTTAGGTGCTTGGCGACAGATTTTCAACTTGAGGGTGGTAGCTAGCCAGGCCGGTATTCGCAAAGTGCCCTACCACCATGCTGACTGCCATCCTAAGACAACAACTGGGAACGACGGCTTACCGTGCCCTCCGAAGCACGGAAGCGCTCAGTAGTAATGTCACCAGCGGTCACCCATCCAACTCCTGACCGCGGCGGACGTTGCTTAACTTTGCTGATCGATTCAGAATGGCTAAGCAAACTTCGCTACGGGCGCTTCAAAATTATATATATATTATAATTAAAGACTGAGATCTGCTTACAATAATTCGTCACTGCGATACCTACAAAGGCACAAGATTAATTATTGATTTTTATTGTGTAAGTGTAGGTGGTGTGTGTTCTGTTGTGAGTCTAAATCAGGGCGACGACTACGAGAGCTTTCGAACTAAAATATATTTATAACGTGTATTGTCCAACAAGTGTTGAATTGACTGATGGCCAGAATTGATGGTGAAATGGTCATCAGTTATTTTTTTTATAGCTGATAGGCTACTGGCCTTACCACATTCCACTTTGACCACTGTCTCACCTTATGGTAAGTGATGATGTGGTCAAAGGTGTTGTTCAGACTAGTCTAGAACTACTGGCTTTCAAGGACTGCTGCCGGAACAAACCGTTATGTGCTTGGCGACAAATTTTCTAGTTGAGGGTGATAGCTAGCCAGGCAGAAATTCGTAAAATACCCTACCACCATGAGGTAATGACTGCCATTGTTAGACAACAACCTGTACCGACGGCTTAACGTGCCCTCCGAAGCACTGAAGCGCTCAGTAGTAATGTCACTAGCGGTCACCCATCCAACTCATGACTGCGGCGGACGTTACTTAACTTAGCTGATCGATTAAGAAAGGCTTAGCAAACTTCGCTACGAGTGCTTCAGTTGTGCAAATTCCTAGTGAATTTAACAAGCTAGTGTCACTAACTAAATTCTGGCCCTATCCGACGTCTTCATTAGGTGACAACAATTCCGCGCAACTAAGATCGTAAAACTGACACTCTGAACACAAGTTCTTGTCCCTTTTCAGTTGATTTTATGATATCTAAGGGAAAAATTGGGGAGAGAGAGTAGAATTATAGAGATTCTAGACCTCTCAAGGAAAGAGTTTTGACTGTACCCTTATATTTATTATTTTTATGGGCTATTCCTTGATTTTTGTATTTAAAAGTCTTCATAGGATCATTATTTGGGTTAAGAAAAACATATATTAAGAACAGACGTTTTGGCAACAAAACCATGTTGAAAGTGTTTTTAGTACCACTTAATTGATAGCTAAAAAACACTGAATCTCAGCTGCTATTTTTAAGTCATTTTCGGAATTCCTCGTCAATGACAATATAGTTTATATTCACATCAAAAATTTACCTTAATGACTTCAAAAATGTCCTTTACTAATCTACTATTTTAAAATCAGACAATCACATCCTTACATCCCATCATCATTTCGCACAACCGAAAGTTCGGATCCACCACGTGCAGCGCGCATTGAGATTGAACCTTACATATATCATGTTTCGTTTTATTTTCTGTAACAAGCTCCCAATTGATTTCAATCACCGTCTTTAAAGTCGTATCTTGCTATAAATATTTTTTTCCAATGCGAAAAAAATCCAGAAGAACTTTTCCAGAAGCTGGCACTTCCCGCCTATTTTTATTCTACACCCTGACTTCGCGAATTCTAATTAATGCTACACCTACCCTCATTTCATGAAATACATGCAGTAATGTCTGTGCTCGTTGCAGGTACTGTACAGCTCCAAAATCCTCAATTAATTACTAGGTAGTAAGCCTCTTTCAGTAACGTCCTTTTGAACGTCCACATTTGTAGCTCAACATTTTGCCTTGCTCTTTACAGGTTCAAAGGACGTTGTACATGAAATCTATGAGCAAATTCTATTTGAATGTCCACATTCGCAGTAATAAATGTTCTGCCATTCTGTTTGCACTAAAGGACGCTGTAGTATATAAAGTTGCTGAGCAAATGGTATTTAATAGCCAAGTAAGTCGTACGTGCCTCAAGGCTTCGTAAGATTACATTTTTATTTTGGTAATAACAGCTACCAAATTCTCTTTGCGTTGGTTCTGGTGATACAAGGTAACTTTATCAATAAATAATAGCAGTTTTCATCAGAACTGAACGAAAAATTATATTTTGTACAGTTCTAGGTTTGACTTTGGGGTGCCAAAAAGTTTAACAAGTCTAGCGTATTTTTAATTCTTAAAAATTCTTAAATATTTTAGTTCTCACAGAACTAAAAAAACTAGGCCCAAAAGTTATCAAAAAGTACCAAAAAGACATAGTATGAGATATTGTAGGAGATTGGTACAGGTTTGGTTTTAGAATTGAAACTGCTTTCAAGAGTAAGCCAGCTGCGCGCCAGGAGCCGAGCGGTGGGCTAATATAAATAGCCAAATGTTGCAGAGAAAGAGGTTGACGAATGCTAACCACCCTACTTATCGACCTAATGTCGTATCGTAAGAGTGTTTCAGAAATATCTTCCGAATATTGAAAGAAATTGTATTCACCCTCAAGAAATTGAGATTTACCAATAAGCTGAAACAAAATAATCACATGACGATTATTATAAAAAAAAAACTACATTATGTAATCACATCTCTGGAAGATAACTTCAGTCAGCTGCCATAACCATGATTTTCTCATTGATTTAACTTCAACGCGATACTGACAGTTTGTTGGACGGCTTAACGTGCCCTCCGAAGCACGGAAGCGCTCAGTAGTAATGTCACCAGCGGTCACCCATCCAACTCATGACCGAGGCGGACGATGCTTAGCTTTACTGATCGGTTCAGAATGGCTAAGCAAACTTTGCTACGAGCGCTTCATAATGTATAAAGTAAGTAAATTTTAAACAAAAACAAACCGTTATTATCTGTTTTGTCTAAACAATATAGTTTAATTATAATTGCTTAAAAAAATTCAGTGAATTAACGATTTAAATAATCTGTGCAAGAGCAATAACGTAATAGCTATTTCGTAATAAACGGCCCATTCGGACATACTGTCACAATTCTATTTACTGTTACAATTGATTTAAAACTTATTTGAAAACATTTTCTTCAAAACCGTTGAAGCAAATCTTGCCTGTCCTAATTTAAAACCGATTTACACTAGCATATTATTCTGTTAACTCTGAAGAGACGCTTTTTGCGCCATGTCCCACATTCCCACATACGCATCACAAGTTATATCATAAAATATGGGTCGGGTCCTAGATTAGGGCTCCACAAGAACAAAGGGGTCCATTAAGGGACACAAACAACGGTATTAATTTCAATACCCTAGATACAAAATGATATCAGTTAAATGAAGTAGTAGGGCAACGTTTTATATAAAACATTACGGGGAGAATTTGCTCCAATGTTTTGGTAATATTCTGAAAATGCTGTATATTTTCTAGGTATATGTGTTCCAACTCTATAAATTAGCCTCTGCCTGTGACTGTACTCTCGTGGAACTTGGTCAAAAGGCTCCGTAGGGAACTAATCAGTGTACTTGGAATAAGAAGCAGAATTAACCTATTATATAATATACTATTGTGTAGTAATGTCGCAGCTTGAAAGAATATGGAAGGACCGTAACATCACAAGGAAGACCAAGCTGTCACTAGTCGAATCCCTTGTATTCTCCATATTCCTATACGGAGCGGAGACGTGGACTCTAAAAGCCACTGATCGCAGACGCATTGAGGCCTTCGAAATGTGGTGCTACAGAAGGATGCTGCGTATTTCGTGGACGGCACACAGGACGAACATCTCCATATTGCAGGAGCTCAAAATTGAGAAAAGGCCAAGATTATCGAATGTGTGCCTCCGCAAGATATTTGACTTCTATGGCCATATCGCCCGCAAACCTGGTGACAACCTACTTAAAGTGATCTTAACTGGAAAAGTCGAGGGAAAACGACCCAGAGGTAGAAGCCCCATGCGCTGGGCGGACCAAATCCGAAGTTCCCTGGACATCAAAGCCTCAGAAGCCGTGCATGTCGCTGAGAGTAGGAGCAAGTGGCAGAAAATAATAAAAGAGAAGGTTTTGAAACCATGATGTGGTCACGACCCCCAGCATAGGGGAAACGACGCAAGGAGGAGGAGGAGGATAATATACTAGCGGCCCGCCCCGGCTTTGCACGGGTAATTGAGACTATAAATTGAGATGTGAGCTACCCTATCTTTCAATTTGGATCAAATTGTAGAAGGTGTGCAAATTAAATTTAAAATTGGTTCAGTTGTTAAGGAGTCCATCGCGGACAAACAACGTGACACGCAATTTTTATATATAAGGATATACCTAATAATACACCCAAGGAACGTATGTACTAAATTTTATCAAAATCCTTTTCAACGTTTCACAGTTAAGACATCACACACACATACACAAAATTTCACATTGATTATGTTATTGTGATGATTGTGTGAAAAGAATGAGAGCTTAATCTATATCTATAATATTATTATAAGAAGGAAAGATTTGTAGTTTTCCTAATAAACTTAAAACTACTGGACTAGAATTTTGGATGAAATTTGGTATGGAAATAGTTTGAGACCCGGGAAAGGACATAGGATAGTTTTTACCTCTAACTGCACAAAAGTTAATGGTTTAGCAAGAAAACCGACAAACGCGCGGGCGGAGCCGATGCCAGAAAGTTAGTAAGAAACAAATGTGGTGTTGTTTGAGAAAAATAACGTTGTGTATAAAAATATTTGAGAAAAGAACTATGCTATCACGATCTTGTCCGATCCTATCCAGTGTGGTATCACATGGCAGCATCAGATATATTTACAATTTATTTATCCCGGTCATATGCTACTTTTGGTTTGAATGTGGGGTCGATAAAATTATAGTAATATGTTACACAAATTGTTAATTGGCGCGATAACTTTTGTTGAAACCGCGATAAAAATATACAAACAAAAAAGACAACAAAAAAGTTGAAATAATATAGTTCATTAGTATTGTTATAAAGGTCCTAATACTGTTTTTTTTCCACTATAGCCATTAAAATCGCTTTTGCACTCAGATTTCTAATGATAAATAAAATCTTTTCAAGCCTGTGGTAAAATTT
Organism: Plagodis dolabraria; assembly: GCA_963854805.1. Lineage (NCBI taxonomy): Eukaryota > Metazoa > Arthropoda > Insecta > Lepidoptera > Geometridae > Plagodis > Plagodis dolabraria. The sequence continues at coordinate 1,393,361 of OY978459.1, read as the reverse complement.
AATGATTATTTTTTTACCATTAGCCTCATCTATTTGTACACAGGTCCTGCTAGATAAATTAATATAACGGTTATATCAAATATGTTAAAATTTATTTTAGAAAAACATATTATACATATTAGTAATCTTAACACAATCTTAGAACAAGTTATTTCACACTTTTGAGTGTTGAAGTCTGTTCCATTTTTCGGTTTTTTTATCTAGGATCTTATACTTATCACAGATATAATCTAAACCGTCCTATAAATATCCCTGTCCTTTGTATCTTTTTTATTATTTCCTTAAAACTGGGCATATTTTGCTCATATAATTTTTTTTTATAATTTTTATTTTTTTATTTTTGATGGGGTAGCCACACTATCTCACCTGATGGTAAGTGAAGATGTAGTCGAAGATGTTGTTTAGGCTAACGTAGAATTACTAGCTCTCAAGGACAGCTGCCGGAACACACCGTTAGGTGCTTGGCGACAAATTTTCTACTTGAGCTAGCCAGGCGGGCATTCGCAAAATGCCCTACCACCAATGTCACTAGCTGTCACCCATCCAACTCATGACCGCGGCGGTCGTTGCTTGCTGATCAGTTAAGAACACCAAAGCAAACTAATGTGATTGTGACGGAACAAGCCCGAAGCCCACCTGATGTTAAGTGGGCTAAGCTCTGCCTATAACAGATGCATATCATCACAAGTGACGAATTGTGCTGTGCCCGTCACACTGACACAAACAGTTCGTAAGTCTCAAGTGCCTGTAATTTTACTGGCTCTCAAGTACTGCTGCTGGAACACACTGTTAGGTGCTTGGCGAAAAATTTTCTTCTTGAGGGTGGTATGGTAGCATACCATTCTAGCCAGGCATGCATTCGCAAGATCATGCGGTGAAGGTCAAGCTGGTGATGGGCATCGAACCATGGACCTGCGGCACTGCAGTCCATGGCTATAACCACTCAGCCATCATCGTTTCAGTTAAATGGGGCCCAAAAAAGAATCTGCTGAAAAGTGGGTGTTTAGACCTTACTCTTCGGAGAATACAGGCATGCCAATATGTTATTTTTATGTAAATATAATATAATTATAATCCTAAAAAATTTCATAATATATACGTAAAATTTCAGGAGCTCAATTAAACATCAAATATAAGAAATATATAGACTTCCAAGAAAGTATTAATGAAATAATATTTAATAATCGAGTTTAATAATATTCTGACAATATACTAAGATCACTTTGAACGCGGCTCACGATATCTTGGTTTTTGTACGATAATATGTTTCACAATAATCTTGAGGCGTTGTTATTTTTGTAGTTATAAAACATTTTGTATTCATTTTTGTATGACTACGTCGTATTTATTAACTGTACTGTATAAGGTGTCTGTTATCGTAGCTCTTTCCAAACAAAGATAGTTTCGTCATATTTTAAATATACCAAGTGTTTTAACTCGATGAATGTTTCGTGTACGTCCCTTAGCCTAATATCTATACTGCTCTTTTGGCAGGTTTCGGTGAATTTATGTGATTTGAAAATATTCTAAAAACGTTTTGTATGTTCTTTTTATGTTATTGTTACGGAACAAGCTCAAGGCCCACCTGATGTTAGGCGACCTAACCTCTGCTATAACAGATGCATATCGTCAAAAGTCACGAATTACACTGCGCCCGTCACATTGAGACAGTTGTTAAGTCTCATGTGCCTGCAATTTCACTGGCTCTCAAGGAAAGCTGCCGGAACGCACCATTAGGTGCTTGGTGACAGATTTTCTACTTGAGGGAGGTCGCCAGCCAGGCGGGCATTCGCAAAATGCCCTTCCACTTTGCGTTGAAGCTCAAGCCCGCAGCTGGATTCGAAAGATGGACCTGGAAATTCTATATTTCTATCTTCTCAGTGACAATGAGTTTCTCCAGGTTGTCACTTCTCTTTCTAGCAATGTGGCCAAAATACTTCAGGACTCTTTGCAATCAGACGCTAGACAGCCTCATCTTGATCTTTAATTCACGCAGGATGGACTAATTTGTGCGGAAGGCTGTCCAAGGTATCCTGAGCATTCTCCTCCAACACCACATTTCGAAGGCATCAATCCGGTTTCGGTCTACTTTTTTTTAATGTCCAAGTTTCAGTGCCGTATTTAAAGATAGAAAAGACTAAGGTTTTAACGAGTAGAATTTTTGTTTTTCTTGTAATATTTCTATCCGCCCTCAGTTTTTGCAACTGAGTCATTGCGTTTTTAGACATCCTAATCCTTCTTCGTATTTTGGGCTCGCACGAACCGTTATTACATATGGTGGACCCCAGGCAGACAAAGTGATCTACGATATTCAATCTCAGAGCTCCGTTGAGCTGCAGTTTGTTGGAGTGATCTACCATTATGAGCTTAGTCTTCAATTTGTTTACCCGGAGTCCCAGTTCAGCACTTATTTGTTCCAACCGCTTCAGTAGAAATAACATATCGTCTTCGTTGGTGGCTAGAAGCGTTGTGTCATCAGCGTACCGCAAATTGCTGTTCTTTTTGCCACCAATAATTACACCACCCTCCCAGTCATCGCAAGTTTGCCTCATAATATACTCTCCGTAGATGTTGAATAATATCGGAGAGAGTATGCCGCCTTGCCTAACTCCTTTATTGAATGGTTTGGATGTTGTCCTGTCGATTCTTAAGCTACCTTGGTTCTTTTGGTATAGAGCTTGTAACAGGGATATTAAGTGTTGTGGAACGCTTAGTTCCTTCCACCAGTACTCTCCAAAGGCTTTTATTTTCTAGTCACCGCGGTTGAAGGCTTTACTGTAGTCAATAAACACATTATAAGTGGTTGATCAAAAACATATGACTTTTCGATAATTTGACGAATGTTAAAGATTTGTTCGCGCGTTCCCTTTCCTTTAACGAATTCGGCCTGTTCTTGTGGGATCTGCCAGTCCAGAAAGTGACTAAAATAACTTTGCCCCGTAAAAAACTGTATAGAATATTTATAGAAGAAAATTGAATTTCCCGCCAAAAATGTCAGCTTTTGTCTTAAATATACCTTTGTGTTTCGTTACTGAATAAAAAGGTTTCGTGAGAACCTGTTTTAAGTGATTCCCCGAAGCCTGAGAAATATACATAAATATAACTTACAATATTTAATTTTTCTGGGAAAAACCTGAATGGGCAACACCACGACTAGTCTGATATTGAGATGGTTGCAATAGGATTGATACCTTAAAACTATTTCTATATAATTCTAGGTTAGCCTGCACAAAATCTTCAACCACATCATCACTTATCGTCAGGTGAGATAGTGGTCCAAGGCTAACCTATCAGGCATAAAAAAAAATATTTTGTGTTTGTTACATGTCAGAACTCTTGCATAGAAGACCTATTCCTATTTTGTCTGTATTTCACTAGCTCTTTGGTTTTGAACATGAGATTGCGAGTTCTTCAGTGATGTTAATCTACCTGGAATATTTATAACATACCTACTAAACGAGGAGTTACAAAAACGATATGCTTACCTTCTGGGAAGGATAACGGATAAAGTTGAATTGTTACACTTTACATATATTATAATTTTACTGTTATTACTCAAATTCAAAGAATTGAAATTATTTTTTGAAAGTACATTATGTATTCTGACACCTGTGGTTTCATTATGGTCGATTAACTAGAGTCTATTAAAAATGGCGTGGACTTCGAATTTGACTTCAGGACTTTGCCACTATGACCATTCTATTTTTTTATCGTAACAGAACAAACACGAAAACTACCTGGTATTAAAAGGTCACCTCTGCCTATAACAGATGCAGTTCGTCACAAGTGTCAAACTGCACTGCGGCCATCATCCTGAGACATGAAGATGTTAAGTCTCATATGCTTGTAATTTCACCGGCAACCTTCAAACCGGAACACAGTAATGTGAACATTACTGATCAGTACAGTGGCAGTATTTCCGCGGACGAACTGGCACAAGGAGTTCTATTGCTACATTAGTATATATTAAGCCAAAGTATACATTTACAAAATTTACTATAACCTGAACAGATCTCTAAGCACTATTTATGTATATTATTTGAATTTCAAAATAGGTATTTAAGATAATTCGTACAATATCAGAATTTAGATTTTGTGATTTTTAATAATCAAGAATTCTATTCTACTAAAACAAATATTTTAAGGCTTTTGCCACTTAATTCTAATGAAATATTAGATAATTTATAAACCGTTATTAGGAACAGCAATCCATATTGATTTAAATTTAGCCTAATTATGTACACATATCTGCCCCTGAGAGCCAATAATTCTAGGTTAGCTCGAACAATCAAAAACCATAACATCTTTGACCACTTTATCACTTACCATCAGGTGCAACAGTGGTCAAAGGTTTAGCCAGCTATAAATGAACATTAAAATAAATACAAAACTGTTATCAGAAGACTGCAGTGTCATAATCATATTTCTCGTTCTGTTTATATATTTTTAGTTTATTTCAAATTACATACATTTCTATTTCACAATCTAAATTCTGCTAAACTGGCGAGCAGTTTGTCGGCAGACACACTCTCATTGCATATAAACTGCAGTCACGCAGTCACTCCGAGTCGTCAATTCTTTAGTCTCGTTCACCCTGGAATTTCACTTCCTACAGTGACGTTTATTTCTACACATAGTAGTGTGTGCACATTACTGCTACGATATATATACTTATATCAGAACCTGCGTTGATACCTATAAAGACGGACTCTTAAGATACCTACCACATTGCTAGCCTTGCCCTTCCTAAATAACATAAAAGAGTCGTAAATAAACCTTTTACCACTCCTCCTTTGTTTGTTTTAGATCAAACAATGATCCGAAGTCCACCCGCTGTTTTGTAAACATCAGTTTCGTCGGACAGTTTGTCAATCTCCAGGAGAGCACCCTGTCACAATAAATCTTGAACTGACACGTGGAAGCGATCAAATTCCCATGATCCAGATTTACAGAAGTGCCCTACGCAGATAAATTGCTGCAGGACCCAGTTTTCGTGTTAAACTGGACAAGCTTGGAAAAACAGCACTTTGGCAGTCCTTGAGAACCAGTAAAGTTACAGACACATGAGACTTAACAACTGTAGGTCTCGGATTAAAGGGCGCAGTGCAATACGTCACTTGTGATGAAATGCATAGGCAGTGGTTACTGCTTAATATCAGTTGGGCCTTGTGCTTGTTCCGTCTCATAAAAAGACTTAAGTGTAACATAGGCATATTTTTTATATTTCACTACAGAATTTAATGTATACCACACTTATATTATAAATACGACATTTGTGATTGAGTGAGAGTAATGACAGGTGATGTTTGTAACTCTTTTACGCTTAAACGGCTGAATCCATGGCATGATTTAAATTTTTTTTTTATTTAAAATTAACTTACACTAAGTAGGAAATTTGAGAAATATTCCCCAAATAGTATGTGAGCACGAATGGAAGCAGCGTCTTTCGGATATACGCCATTATTTTATCAACCATTTAGTAACATACCTATTTCTACCGCCAAGCTTAGTGCTTGTCTCTTCAAGACACAAAATAAAACACGGAGACAGTTCAAAAGAAATGCAAATACTAAAACTGCTAGACTTTTGAATTGTCCTCATTAACAATCTACAAACAACTTCCAGCCACCCAACGATCGTATTCATGAGCAACCTCTGTAATGACATTTAATGTTTTCACTTTGTGATATTGTTGTAATCAAATGCTAACTCCTTCAAACCATAGTCCGGTCATATGCTAATATCGTTTACACAAAGTTAAATAACTTCTCTTACAGCCTAATATAATCCCCGAAGTTATCCCTCGCCCGTATCAATATAAAACATCGCAGTTTTCTAACAAGGCTAACGCGTCAACTATTATAAATTCAAAACATGTAATCCAAAACAAGTTAGGATCGCAGCATTTCGGACCCCGCAGGGCTTACATCCTTGGACTTTAGAATATAGGTGTGAAAAGGGTCACGCTTTGCCCTCGGAATGATAATGATTGAGTGCGGAAAGAGAACCTATGTAATAAGATGATGAAAAAATTCGGTGGGGAATTGCCAACCCTGCATAGTTTATGAGGTCAGGGAGGCGTCGCCTCTTGGGTCGTTATCAAAATGCGTGTGGTTCTTCTCGGATTTTGATTTAATGTTGGCTTTGTAGATATGAGATTACGTGAGTAAATATATAAAGGAAATGTCGGCCGTTCCCAGTAGTCTTACCAAATAATCTTACTGGTACGACCAATAAACATTTTAAAATGTTATTAGTAAACCATAAAATTGCGAAAACGTTATAGTGAGCAACATAACAAATTACATAAAATAAATATTAAAATAAACACTTCCTCAAAGAAGATACAAGTATAATTATTACAGACAAACAACTAGCAATTTTTTAATATTGTATTGTAGAAAAAATAACAGATATATAGAAAACTGCTAAAAGATAATGAAGATAAAGTAAGTAGGAAACAATACCTGTGGGGCCACTTAATAGCAAACCAATACACAATTGTATTATCCGTATGAAAAAAAACACATCATGTCTCACAATGGGAGCTGTTACATCTAACACGTGAGCACATGCTCACGTTTAATAACTTCTAGCACAGACTGTTACTAAAGCTGAATTTATATATTTATTTTGTAGAACAATGCTACTGGAAGATCAAACTGGAAACGAAATTCACTGAAACAAATAATGACTTGTGTATATATACAATTAAAATTATATTGGAAAAGAAAAATCTCAGAAAAAATTGTACCTACTCGTATCAGTCTCACAATCAGTAAGCATACTGGGCAAAAAAAAAACTGTATTTACTTCTAAGACTACTGGTGATTGGAGAAAAATTCTGCTTGTACCGGTGGCAAATGGAAAATTGCCAGCGGCAATGATCTTGAACTGCCACGTACAAGATCTGTGCAGAGAGTACTGTTCGCCGAAAAACTACATTTTATTCTACAAAATGTAGATATTTAGTTTAGTTTTACATATCTAACTTAACCTAATCATAAGCATCCATAACTATATTTAATTTTTTAAGCTGAACCTTCTAGATTAATAGAAATAATAAAAACATATTTTTCGGTGAACCGTGCTCCCTGTGAACAGTGTTTTTAAATACCGTGGAGGGGCGGTATAGTTTACTCAGTTGTACCACATCCTCAATTGAAATGAGGTTGTGAAAATTGAAATGAAATGTATTAAATTAGCAATACTAACCAAGCATATAAACAAAAAAATCACGACTTCCAATCCAAAAACATAAAACATAGCTAGCGTCACTCACGATTATATAAGGATTCTAGTACATACATATTTATTCAGGCGTTTAAAAGTTATTGTGGATTAAAGAAACCGTGTTTGTGGAACAACCCGTTAAACAAAAAAAATGGATTTGGATCATACCTTGGAAAGCACTAAATAAACCAGTTTTGAGCAATTGTTTGTTAAAGTAGGTACTAATATTTACCAATTTTTTGAATTCCTAGATAAATGCAACAAAAAATGCTTAAAACTGTCAATTTTGACCACCAATTGGGTATATTCTCAGTTCTATACGGTAACATTATCAAGCTACGGTTCAAAAATTTTCTTTTCGTCTTACATCTCATGTATGAAGCCCCTCCGGTACACCAATTCATTTCTAGTCCAATATTAATTTTCAGGTTACCAAATATCAAAAGATTTTTAACTCATTCCGTTTCTGACTTCGAACCGCGTAATATACGGACAGCGGAGTCTTTAACAGTGTTTCATTTTTAATTTGAGTATGGAATCCTAAGCGAAGGATTGTATACAGAAATTTATAGTTACCTACTTATAATAAGTAGGTAATACCTACCTATATATACCATAGTTAGTGAGTTAGGTTTTTTTTTCAACTCGTTATATTATTGATTCATTTTGTTAATATATACAGTATTGTAACACGTCTTCATAAAATATCCACTAGCCCGTTTTTCAAAACCTTATTATATTTTCTGGAGTCTAAACGCGAAATTTCACATAAAAGCGCCGCGATGCATACCAAATGGTCCCAAAGAAAGGATAGTAGAGGTCTTCCGAACAACGCTTGGAAGAAAAGGGTTTCAATGTAGCTTTTTTTCAATCCACCTGTCATGTTATTATTATAGTCTGTGGAAGTGGGCCAGGTAACTGGATGTCAATTCATATTACGATCTTTTTATTCGTTTCTTCGGAGAATGTGTGCGAGAATGGGCTCCCATCGGAGTTTTGACATCTCTCATTGATTATTTACATGATGATTTTATGCTCACGCTCTGCGTAGAATATTTTTTATTCGTGGCTTATATTTTGTGAAGTCTTCAGAATTATTGGAGGGACATTTTGGCTCATACCTTATCTTTCTTAACTTTTATTAAAGTAAGGTTGACATTGTAACTTTATAAACTTGTATTGACTTTTAGTTTAAGCACAAAAATTATTTTGTTTTTTCCAAAAAATGGGAGAAACGGCACTAGTACCTCGAACATGGCAATGACAAATCAAGCAACGTCTCCTGATTGAGTCTGACGGAGTTCGTGGTCGTGTGCGAAAGCTTTCCCGCCAAATGCGGATAAGGTGTGACACAGTGTTGTTTTTAGTCGGCATTTGCTGCTCTGGGAGTCGTTGGTACCGAGTATGACATATCCCGGCCACCTATCTCTGGGTTGACGAGAACACATTTCAAACATGTACAAAAAAAATGGCAGAGAATGGCAAAGTTGTAAAAAGTACAAGATGTACTCTACTTTGTAACAAATGCACTGTTCTCTACGCAGGCACGTGCAATGCAGATGATTATGTGTCTGGCAGTACTGTGTGACTTGATGCGACTCGTGCTAGTAGACGTCGGAAACAACTAAACACTCCTTTTTTATGGGATTGTGATAAAACATGCCCGAATAAGCTCTGCCTATGAGAGATGTAGTGCGGTTCGTTGCCTGATACATGAAGTAAAGTAATGTATGCCGTAATTTCACTCGCACCCATACCTAAAGGATAATGTAACTGGAACATAGTAATGAGAACAAAACTGCTTGGCGATGAAAATATGTATAGTGACAATAGAAGATTTTACATAAAGATTTTTACTGCTATTAAACATATAAAATTACCTTTTTCAGTATAGTATAATTATGTTCCTATATGTGTATGTTTTGACCTGTTTTTGCGTTCATCTGCAGTATTTTGTTTTAATTTCTGCACTGTGGAGGACTCAACATACGTTTAGCCTTTTGTAAAAAATACGGAAAAAAGTTAATTACATCGCCGGTCCTGAATAAGTTAAAGAATACTTTTATCTCGATCCATTACTTTTTTAGGGTAGCAATCCCAAAGGGCAAACCCAAAGGGTGTTCGTATGTCTTGGGAACTCTAGCAAACGGAATAAATGAGAAATCTGAATATTAACGCAAACCCAAATGCTAAAGAAATTCAATATATTTATTTTTCATAATATTAATTAATAAATGAAAATTTATTTTTCATGTTACTTAGAGATAATACGCAAATATTCATTTATATAATTTATTTTAAAGTTAATCGGCGTTTTTGATTTTGAACAATACAAACAAAAATGAGGTAACCACAATCATATCCGTTGTTTTTTGGCCGGCCGCTGCCAGTTCTGTCAGAATTAAATATAATGCTACACGATTGAAGCCGTGGGTAAAAGCTGGTAATATAAAGTGGACTACTCTAACTACTAACTTTAGTTTAGTACCCCGGCAAAGTAAAAAAGTCAGGATTTCAGAAGTCTAGTTTGACCTAGGGCTAAATTTACTCAGAAATTCCTTTGCTGGAATTGCAAAGTTTGTTCTGGCGATACGATTTAGGAATTAGGTTTATTATTCATATAAGGCTGAAAAGGAATTTTAGATAAATTTAAATCGTGTTGGATAGAGATATAGGATTTTACTTCGGACTTCTGACGTATCAGTCAAAAATCTATATATATATTCGATTTCTTTTTATGTTTGTTACCTCTGAACTCCGTCGTTTTTGAACCAATTCAGTTAGTTTTTATAAAAAAAGGATAACTATACTCTCAAACTGGTCCCATAGAAACATCATCAGTACCAGTTCAATAGTTTAGTTTTAATTAAGAAATTGAGAAAAAATTACACCTAAATAAAGGAAATTGCGTATGTGATAGTTTACAGTAGTGGAAGCTTGTTTTGTATACCTAATCGGTTATAAATATTAATTAATCAGTAAACTGTAGCCACGTAATTTGTGATATTATCAATGAATTTGCGTATGAGTTCTGAGCAACCGTTGAACGGAACCTGCCTTTCAAAGCGATCTGCTTGCCCAAAAGTGTTTAAAACAAATCGGTCAAGTGGGAGTTGGATTTGGGCACAGAGGGTTCCGTCTCAACAAAGAATGACCAATAAAATATATTTTTCATACAGTTAGATCCCATCTATCCCTAAGTTGCATTATTAGTCAGTTTTTATTCTTTGTAGGTATCCGGTATCAAATTTGAGGATTGTATGTATTACCGTTTTTACAATAGAGTAAAAACAAAAAGTTTAAAAATACACATTTCTTGTATAGGGCACCCGTTCACTTGTAACTTTGGCTTTCATTATTATTTGTTCAGTAATCCGCCACAAAAACACATAATTTGTGAAAATGTTACTTAGCTATACCTACCTATTACGGTTCTAAAGATGCAGCCCTTAATTAATAAACCTTTTTCAATAATTAACAAATTATTAATATAAATTTATAAACTCACAAATTATGACATCTATATAGTAGGTTAGATCTAAGTGAAATTAAAAATAACTTATTAAACTGTTGCTTTGTATTACTAAAAAGTCCGCTTAGATAATGTCTCCATAATCTCACAAATATTTACACTAATTCCTCTTTCCAAGATTAAACAATATTTCAGGTGCAAACATGTTTAACCTAGTTAAGGGCACAGTGTCCTCCCGCCCCCCCTATCCCCTGCTCCATTCCGGGGAAGTGAAATATGCGGAGATTGTGTAAACATGCCCTGGGTCCGAGATTGAGGATCCTCTTTGCCGCAACCTGAGGGATCCCGAGGGAGCACGCTAGCCAAAGCCGACAGGTCTCACGACTGCTACGAATATATAAAGTTAATTTAGAATTTCTGGCCTTTTGAACTAGAATTTTTGCGTAGGTGGTTTATCTTGCGTTATCTGAAACTTTGATCAGATACAAATTGCTTATAAAACATGAATGAAAGAAATTGTAAAATTACGATTGACACTAAATAAATACTGAAAAAGCTAATGAGTACAGTGTTATATATAAACAAATGTTTGGGGTACAAAATATCTCATCTCGGATGGGATTCGAACCCACGTCCTACGATTTTACGCACCGGATGCCATAACCATGGAGTCATCGAGGATCGCTCGGCCGCGTACAAATATTTGTAATCTCTGATCCTTGATAGCCTATTGGTTAAGGCACCCAGTGCTTAAAATCGAGGGACGTATCCTAAAATGTGTTAATGTAAATCTCGCTTAGCACTCGAAAGTGCTTGTAATCATATAGAAATACAGTGTAATAGTTTGTTATTAAAACAAAATAAACTAAACATAGTTTTTATCGTTGGTATGAAGAGATCCTTAGCGTAGCCTCATTTGCACTTGTCAGTTTTTTATATCGAATTCATAGAAGGCGCGTCTCTTCATAGTTTTCAATTATAGTTGTGTCTACTACTGCAAACACAAGCGATCATATTTAAAAACTTATTGTTTTACTTTTTTTATTCGAAGCTGATACTTTGACCACTATCTCACCTGATGTGGCCAAGGATTTGGTGCAGCCTAGAATTACTGGTTTCTCAAGGGCAGTTGACAGAACACACTATTAGGTGCTTGGGGACACTTTTTCTACTTGATTGCTGTAGTTACTGAGGGCATTGGCAAAATATGGCTGCTATAACGATGTGGAGTGCCGGGCTGCCCGTGGGGTGCAGGCTGCCCGTGGGGTGCCGAGATGCCCGTGGGTGCCGAGATGCCCGTGGGGTGCCGGGCTTCCCATGGGGCTGCTCGTGGGGTGCTGGGCTGCCCGTTGGGCGCCGGGCTGCCTTATAACGACTGCCATCCTAAGACAACATGCGGGACCGACGGCTTAACCATGCCCTTCAAAGCACGTGCGCGCTCTGTAGTAATGTCACAAGCGTTAGCTCCACATCATAACCGTGGCGAAAGTTGCTTCACTTAGCTGATTTAGGTTAAGAACAGCTAAACAAACTTCTCTAGGAGCGCTTCTAACATTCAACTATATATATACCATTAACATTTACACCCTCGCTAAGACGTTTCGAGGTAATCAAACGTATGCGCTTTAATAATTTATTATGAAGCGACCTGTTCTGAACAGGTCTATATATTTCTTAATATGATTACAAACACTATTGCCTGCTAAGCGAAAATTACATTAACAAATTTGCAGAGTACACAGTCATTCACCTTGAGTGGTTATATAATCCAAGTCCCTTGATTTTACGCACTGGGTGCCTCAACCACTAGGCTATCTGGGATCGCTCGGCTGAGCAAAAATTTTGTACTTAAATTGTACTACTTAACTCGTCATAAGGGAAAGGTTCTTGATCTGCATCATTCTTATCAGATGTGTACCTCATTTTTTACAACTTAATTTTGTATATCATAAAATACATTATAACAGTAAGATAATCTCAAAAATTTACCAGCAGTTAAAAGAGACGAATTATTTTTATATTAATGTTCATAGGAGCGTTAACGCGAGATGAAGTAAATTTGAATTAGAGGTAGGTGTATACAGCGTCTAGATAAATAAGCAAATTTGTTTTCGCATAACATTATTCATGTGAAATATGTTAAGGTAATATTGAGAGACTTTGTCGACATCTGGAAAATCAGACATCAGGTTTTCTAATTTAAAACATATATATGCTTAGAAAAAAAAAACGTTCACTCGCACTCGGAAAAAACTAAGATGGCTTAGGATGGAACGCTAAAATATTTAGATATTTATTAGTTCTTATGTCTCGTTTGCTCAGTATTTTTTCTTACTACAGTACCCTTCACAATTAAAATCACACTTTGCTTACTATACTGTTCTGAGGGAGAATATTGCAGAAGTTTGCTCAAGATACCTATGGTAAAACCTAACAGTGTATTTTGGCGGTTGTCCTTGAACCCCAGTATCCTCTAGATAACACCTTTTAACCATTCTCGATCATATACCCCATACCAACAGGTGAGGTATATGTCAAAAGCTAATCTATGAAAATAATTGCAAATGCTACTTTTGATAGAGAAAGGTGTTATATCTTTTACGTGCAATCGATATATTTATACAAAGATTAATTAAAATCATATTATACTCTAGATATTGGATAATTTAGTTTGCAGTAGAGCTTCCTTAGCCGTGTTTTACCAATCAACTACGTAAAGCGTATTTCTGTGTTCCTGACTTGGATGGATGACCGGCATTACTACTGGGTGCTTACGCGCTTCTGACGCTGATGGCACAACAAACCGTCGTTAGTGCCGTTGTTTTATTAAAGAGTAGAGATAGAAGTCGTTAAAGCATATTGTTAGGTAATTTTGTAATGTCTGGCTAGCTACACCACCCTCAAGTAGAAAATCTGTCAACAAGCTATTAAACTTAAAAAGTACCGAAATGGTTGACGAGTAATTACTGCTTTTTTTACTCGTATGTCTGATAGGTTAGCCTTTGACCACTATCTCACCTGATGGTATGTAATGATGTAGTCGAAGATGTTGTTCAGGCTAACCTAGAATTACTGGCTCAGAAGGACAGCCGCCGGAACACACAGTTAGGTGCTTGGCGACAAATTTTGTGGTAGCTAGCCAGGCGGGCATTCGCAAAATACCCTACCACCATACTAACACCAAAATGCACCATGCTTGGGATCCAGTCATCAAATTAAGTCTCAAGGCCGGAGTAAAAATGTAATACCTCTGGACACTGTAACCAAATACAGCGTAAACGCATAGGAAACGTTATGATTAAATAAACGAAAACTTGGTAGTTTCAAATGACTGCTCAAACAACCCGTAAGACAACCTGACGGTTGTCTGCCTTATTAGCTTACTGTCTCCTGATAAACCTTTTATTCATAATTTTTACATTATAAGTCACTTATTTTAACTTATCTATTAAACATTGACCATATAGTACTAGATATAGTAACGATATACTATAAGTAACAAATTTTATGCATATACAAATTATTAGCAATTATATTAATATCAAATAATTGAATAAACTATTGAAAAACAATATATATTATTATTTCTATAAATTATTAAACAAAAATCTACCTAAGTTACAGTTAATGAGAATAATTGATAATACCGTCAGGTACTATGATCATTCTATTACGGTCAAAGTATTCTTCGTAATTATAGAATGCTTTCTTTAGGAGCCAGGACTTTAATCTAGTTTTAAATAAGTTTAAGCTAGTTGCTGATGTAATATGCTCCAGCAAGCTGTTGTACACCGCCGGCCCCATAACATGCGTCAACTTACCAGACCGTACGAGTCTTCGCGGTATAGAAGCGAGTTTATTTGCGCCGCGAGTATCATAAGAATGCGTGCCCCCTCGTCTAGCGAACAAATTTAAATTTTGTCGCGTGTATATTGCGACCTGCAAGAGGACAATCGAGGGTAACGTAATTATTGCTAAGGACTGAAAGAATGGCCTGGCCGATGTGAACCGTGACACCTGTGTGATTATTCTTACAGCCCGTTTTTCCATCCGGAAGACTCTCAACCTATCAGCTGCGCGCCCCCATAGTTCGGTGCCGTATTGTATAAGTGTGTGAATAGTCGCAAAGTAGCACGTACGAACAACTTCTGCAGATACCACGCGTGACAGTTTCTTTAGAGCATAACATGCACTACCCAGTTTTGCGCATATTTTGTCAATATGGGAAGCCCATGTCATCCTACGATCGATTTGAAATCCTAGAAAATTTATGTTAGTTACTTGTTGTAATGGTACACCATTAATTTCAACAACCAAATCTCTCACAGGTCGATTGTACAAAAATGCACGTAATTAGTTTTCATCAGATTGAGGACGAGACCGTTCTGCTGGAACCAATGCGCTAATTCATAAGCGATCCGATTTAAGTTCATTTCGAGTTCTTCAATCGATTGAGCCTTTACAATAGCGGCTACGTCATCTGCATACAAGCAAATATCCCCAGTGACGACAGCATGGGGCAAGTCATTTAACAGTAGTGAAAAAAGGATATTGGACACAGATGATCCCTGGGGTACACCCATCACAGTTGACAACGGATCAGACCTAGTCCCACCACCGTCACTGACCACCACCTGGCATCTGTTCCGCAATAAGTCTGTCAGCAATGCACAAGCAGGTCCATTCACTCCGTAGTGGCGTAGCTTGGCAGCAAGCACGGCGTGGTCTGCGACTTCGAAGGCTTTCGATAAGTCGCATCACAGCACAGCAACCTGCTGCTTCCGCTCGCACGCGTCAAGGACACGACGTGTTACTTCAGTAGTGGAGAGGCCTGCCCGGTATGCATACTGCTGATCGAATAATTCTTTCTCCTTAGTCTACCTGTAACCACAATCACTACAAACTGTTTGAAACGGGGGGACTAAGATAATGTAAGGAAAAGGCGATTAAAATTTCTTTGATTCTAGGTTAGCCTGAACAATACCTTTGACCCTATCGTCACTTACCTTCAGATGATAGTAGTCAAAGTTAAGCCAATCAGCAAAAAGAAATTTGTTTCTAGAGTAACTTACAACATTTCACTATTCTTTATTAACAGTTCGTAAATAAACAATTGTAGTAACATCTAACAAATTCAACACGCGATCTGACCGCAACATCCAATAAAATAAAAGGCCTTAAACTACCGTAATTAGGAATTCTATTTAAGTCCATTATCGGGTTCTCGTAAGGCAGACTGCATACTGTCAGTAGCGACCGACAGAAAACAAATAGTTTAACCGATCGGGTCCAACTGGGGTTATAAGAAATCCAGGGCATTTTGTTTATACAAATGTCGATTGACGTGTGGTTAAAGTCACAAGCGCCTCTTTGTTTAAAAACCAACTAGCATTTTGAAATTATGCAGCGTGACGATGTTAATCTATAGGTATAAAATGTATTAGGGATTAATATTTGTTTATTTCGATGCTTTTACTTCGTTTCAAATTTAACCAAGATATATCCAGTGCATTTGTGTCGTACAAAAGACACTAGAAAATTATATTTGGAAGTGTTACAAATAAAGAAATAGAGAATATTTGTGACCAGAACAAAATGGTAAAAAATATGCATTGAAAAACAAATTATGTGTCTACTAAATTTGAGAACCAGTATAGCCAAAAAAAAATAGTGTCACTTTGCAATCTTGGGTGTGGTCCCGGAACTGGATAGTATTTAGGGTTTTTCTCATCTCTCAACAAAGAAATGTTAAGTAGTAGTGCCTTCAAAAACCGTGTTCTTATTTTTTTATTATTTATATATCTTAACAGAAATAATTTATGGTATAAAATCATATTCATTTCTGTAAGAATATCTAGAATAACAATAGATTCAACTCATGGCCTAAAAATCTTACTAACACTAATATTTCACAAAAACACAAAAAAAAATGGTTGAGTGAATTAAAATTAAACAAGCGTTATGTTTTATATATATAATGATTAACTTAATATCTTGCACATTTTCCTCCTTCAAAGAGGTTCTGTCCATGCTTGTCTGCCACCCATGCTTTGAGAAGTGTGGTGTTGTTACTGTTAGATTTTTGGTGTTATTTTGCATATTAAAACCAACCTAGCCCCGTAACTTTGGTACAAAAATCATAGCAGCTATTTAAAAAGAATACAAGATACATTTTGATGTGTGATATTTACACGCTGCCACTTATAACTTGCATAACATCACAAAGCGGTGTTTACACTCGTGACCGGGGGCGCTCTACGGGAATACATTACCGGACTTGTGAATGGACGATTTCAGTGTTCATATTGACATTAAAATAATTATGTTTACGCCAAGAAATGATTTTTTTTCTCCCACCGATTTAGGGAGCTTTTGTTTTGTGTACCTTCGTGACTGGTTTGGAAGGGACAGTGATTAATTACGATTTTTGGGACGATAACAAATAAGTCACGGTTGGGAAAAAATAAGGAGAGAGAGAAAAAGTTTTAAGGATAAGAAATGATCGTGTGTTTCAGGTGAAGTTTTTCTTTTCGATACTTTTATTACAATTATAATTGTTTTGACTAGTGATGTGCTTTTGTTTAGTATTTCGTCCGGTGAGTAATGATTTGATCGAAGGCGGTAAGCGGATAAATCTACAACGGGAATCTTTCTATCAACAGAATGAAGATAATTTCAGAATCAATTATTGCTATATCAAAGTAACACAATACAGTCTGACTTAACAAAGCTAAAACTAAGATATTTAAACACGATTTTTGTAAGTATCTTTCTTGATTATTTGTATCTCATTCTGTTTGGAATCATACAATTCAAGTGTTGAGCACTTCTCAATTTTTCCTATCCTTCCCAAAGTTTACTGTAGTTTAAGTAAGCAAAAACGTGGATGTTAGTTTTTTTTATTTACATTAATCCTTGTTTTACATTTTTGCTTCGAGTATTTGGCCAATTTTTTTTCAACTGTTTGCAAGTAGAAATTTTTTATAATGTGTTATTAAGGTAAAATATGAATACATAAATATTAGATTTATTCTAAGTTCAGTTGCTGGAACATACCTTTACTGATGAGAACATACGGTGACAGATTTTCAACTTATAGTCGGTGGTAGCTGGTCGAACGAGAAGTTTTATCATTCAAGGGTAATTATGTAAACCGTTCGGGACTTATAAAATTCCTTCCACTATGAAAAAACTACCGGGGATTCAACCTATAGACCCTTACTCTTATCTGTGTGGCCAGTAATAAAGTAAAACATAGAAAACTAAAAATTAATTGGTCTAAATAGCCTCAGCAAGTGAATTGAAAAATAATTAGACGGAATTTAAGATACTGAATTTAGTATATTACAACTAAATATTATAAGATAATATAAAATTACTTAAAATAACTGACACTCTGGGCTCTAGTCTTTAGGCATTGCCAAAACGTTTTTAATACGCAGTATTGCATCATGCTACTAAGAGTATAAACACAAACAACCGTTACCATCCCATTGCTCAAAGCTAATCATAAACGAAACGGAAGAGCCTAAACCCGCCGCTAAACTCGACTCAAAATAAACGAGCAATATGCATAAATTATAATAATCAAGTAACACTTTTCGAAATTTGAAAATTTTCCAACATCGATCGCTCCAAACGAAAATTAAACTCGAAAACAATTACGGAACTTCCGAAGTTAGGTTTTAGGGACCTTATCGGCACAATTTGTTGAGAAGATTTGACGTTTACGTTATCAGGGGTGAAATGGAATCGCAGTTTTTGGATGTCCCATCTGCCGTGGGGTGAAAGGGGAGTGGGAGTGAAGGGGAAATAATGGGCGTGACAGGAATCTCTTTTATGTTAATCTCGTTTTTCATAAGGTGAGATGAGACGAGGTAGAAATTAGAAATTTATTGGAGTTGAGTTTGCGTGTTATTTATTCTAATAGGTTTTGTGTGATTGGGATCTCTAAAGGTTGATGTACACTAAACCCACACCGTCTTATTACAAAACGTAGACCAACTGTGGTCTAACGATAGTACTAGGTTAGTACCATGGTTTGAGTAAAATCCTTATTACAAAACCTAGTTTATCGTTGAATCGAATCATCTATGGTCTAAAGTTAGTTTTCCGATGACCCTAGTTTAACTATGGTACTAACCTCAAAGATATCTGTCAAGTTCGCCATTTTATAATTATCTTGATCTTTGTTACGAATTATATGTAAAATTTTTCGTGTTTTTAAAGCAAAATGGATTTGGACATCTTAGACTACATGGATTTAGACGATTTGGAGTTGTTAGGCTACCCGGCCACCTAATAAGCTTATAGCCATCTAATAGATATATACATAGAATTCTAGGTTACATATAATAGAATTCTAGGTTAGCCTGTACAACATCTTCGACCACATCATCACTTACCATCAGGTGAGATAGTGGACAAAAGCTAATCTATCAGGCATAAAAAAAAAAAACATCACGTGAACCCTTTCGACCGGATTGACGAGGATTTTAAATACAAATATAGGTTTACAAAAGATTTCGGCGACAAAATTGAGGACTCAGTGAAAGATAAGTTATCTCATGACCCACGGGGATGTCCACTACCTCTTCAAATGCAAGTGGCTCGCCATGAAGTAAGTACTAAGAGCATGAAAACCCTGACAAGCGAATTGTTTATAGTTTTATGCTATTATAGTAATAATATATACCATTGTTTTTTTTTGCTTTTTTTTAACATTCTATTTTCACAAACAGAGTGCAACAGTCGTGACAAAACACTTGTGCTCTGTTCCAGTTAACAAGAATTAAGAAGCACTTGAAAGCTTTTTGGATTTGTTAATTGTAACTGAGTAATACAACAATCAATGAAAGTAACTTTTAAAATTCGCGCGTCGCGCAACCTCCTATTATAATTGTCGCAAGTCTCTTTGCTAACTAAAAAACTAACAACCTTGAAAATATTGTTACAAAGATGATTTTCATGAATTAGATTATTTATTGATAAAAAATTAAGTAAACAAAATGCTTTCGAAGGTTAATATACTTATATTTTAAACGGGAACAGTAATTCTAAATCTACATTGCGTAATACATGGAACGTCGTGAACGAATGGAGTCAAAGAGAATGAACTTTTTTCGTATTTAATCTATGATCAATATACAAACCATGGACTAACTAGTCTTCGATAGGTCTGCGTTTTGTAATAAAGTCAAGCACTAACTGCTTAGTACCGGAACAAACTCGGACTTGTTGGTCTAGGTTTAAACCCTGATTTAGTCTGTGTTTTGTAATAAGACGGACAGAGAATAACATATAGCACTTATAACAATGTAACCAAGAAAATAATACACCGCTGTCCGCTGAACAAGAATGCAAAGTGATATTAAATGCGCAAACAGTACACGACTGCAGAATACATTAACGATCTCTCTTTTGATTTTGAACAGTTGTTCGTCGTATTTATTTTCTATGAAAATATTTTGCTTGGCTGCATTTCTGTGCATCAAAGGTTATTGTCCTTTTTATAGTTTATAAAACTTACTACTCTACAGGTCTTAATTTAAACAGGTTAATAGTAGATCGCTTTCTTGTTTGACTGTTTGTATGCTCGGTATCAAAATTACAGTGAGGATTTTGTGGAGGTTTAATCTAATTTGCTCCAGTTATTATAAATATTCTGCCTTATTTTGTGGCTAACTTTAAGAAGTAATTTTGGTGTGATTTTTTATAGAGCTTGATTAGACAGTTTGCGGTATTTTGTTCAGTTGCAGCTGCATTGCGACCATCACCCTGAGACATAAAGTTATTAAGTCTCATCTGCCTTTAATTTCACCGGCACCCACACGCTTCTAACCAGATTATACAACACTACTTGGCGTTAGAAACAGCAGCAGTACTTCCCTAGATACAGAGAGTTTGCTACTATCTTCTAGGATACTATTTAGAGGTAAATCTTTGGCGACTGGAGCGAATAGATTGGACACGTTTAAGTTTGGCCATATCAGTTCAACTTGGAACTGATGACTTGACCAAATAAAATGTCACTCTATAGGAAGATTAATTCTTATAGCAATCATTATTAGAAATCATGACTTGATGATGGTGAGAACTAGTTCATTGTGTAATAACTTTAAAAATATATATATATATATATATAATTTTATTAGGTACCTTGTTATGATCTGATATAATATAATATATAATTTGTAAATAATATTAATAATAATTGATTGTATAATTAGGCTTGTTTGATAACGAATGTAATTGGTGATATAACCGTATTAGTATAAATAAAAAAATTGCGTTTGAGCTGCATTTTGTTGAATATGATAAATTAAAAAAAAAACGTTGCATTAATATTTTATAGTTGGTGGTAATGATTGCTAGCTATGAAATTTTTTAAACTTTAAAATGAAACCAACTTCAACACCCAAAAGTGTGAAATAAGTATAGTTTTAATTTTTTTTTCTGACCTTACTGCTTACTGGATTTAATGTCATTCATTGTCAACATCTATATCATCAAGATAGGTAAATATTTTTCAGTTAATGGAGTGTGACTCAAAAACGCCTTGACCGATTTTGATGAAATTTAAATGGGACCAAACAACTAGTAGCATTGGCGTTCAAAAATTTTCAAAATCGTTTCATCCAATCAAAAGTTCTGAGGTAACAATCCTGAAAATAAAAAAATACTGACAAATTGAGAACCTCCTCCTTTTTTTGTAATTCGGTTAAAAAACAAAGTATAACAAAATATATATACATAATATGTAGTACACGCCACTTTATGCACAGAACATGAGCATCTTGCCTTATTTTCCTATAAAAATGTAACATAACGATAAAATAAAACGTGTTACTCGAATAACGAGATTGCGTATATTTTTGGCCGCGGCTCCAATCGTCTATCGGAAAGATATAACCAATTTTACCTAAAAAATGTCAGCTGCTGTGTTTTACGACTTTTGTATTTATATTCGCTCCAAATATTTAATATTTCGAAGTTTAGCACGTGTTTTGTTGCTGTTGGAGGTTGACACATCATTAAATGTTGAACAAGTAGAAAACTAAGACTAGTGTTAAAAAACTTAAATTCTATTTTACCTTATAGAATATACTATACAATACTCATCTTTAGTATATCAGCTCCGATAAAACAATTCAATCCAGTACTGCATCGTTCTATCTATCTTAAGAATATAACCTCAGATAGATATTTGATTGATTTAATAGAAATGTATTTAATTTTATCTGTGTGATAATTTGTAATTGTATTATTTGTACGTTTTTTTATCACAATAAACAGATTTGAATTTGAATAGATACTCACACTCTGCATTGCCTTGTTCTATCTATCTTAAGAATATAACCTACGATAGATATAGATACTCAAACCATGTGTTGCCTTGTTCTGATAAACATTTCACTTCAAATTCGAAGTAAGTAGCTTTGACAACCACCGTGATCCGTAACACGATGCGCGGAGTGGTTTAGGTAATATCTTGGAAACGAATAATCAAATTTACGCAAAACGCGGCTGAGAATTGGCGCATTAAAGCCCTTGAGATGGTCTGTAATGAAATTGGGCTGAAAAAATAAATATTATATGTATATAGAATCATTCCTTTAACTATGAGTACATCTTGTAATTTTTTTTATTCTACAGCTTCAAAACTTCTTACATATAAATTTTGTAAAATGAAGTTTCCCTTTTTTTCTTATTTTAAATGAAGTACCCATATATAATATGACCAATAGGTAGGTACTGAGAAATCCTAAGTTCTACAGCAAAGAACAAAAAAATTAAATCAGAATACACGCGAGTATATTCCCGCCGGCGTAGTCAGAGGTGTTTATTATGATCTGGTCCCATGTATAAGGGATTAAGGGACGAGCCATCTACATGGCATAGTTACAAAAATCGCATTACAACAGAAAATATCTGGGTAAAAATAAACCCAATAACAGACGCGCACTCCAATCGAATCTATGACATCAAGATTGCAAAGTAACGCTTTACAATACGTTGGCTTTGTAAGTAGAAAAAAATATTAAAATCTTTTTTTACCTTCATGTCAGTGCTAACCACTAAAAGGTCGGCGCGTGATGAAAATATTTCCACCTGTTAATATTCCCGCCCATTAATATTCCTGTCCGTTATATTCCAACCGTTAATATTCCGTCCGTTTATATTTTCCGTGTCCTATCTCAGAAACAGAAGATCGTCAGAGCTCATTACGCATTCATTCTGAATTTCAGTCGAAACGCAGTTTGGTAGCCATCGGTTAGATTTATCACATCTTTAAAAACATACAAATTTATGAGAAGAAAAATTTTAAGTCAAGTGCTGGATTCGACCATCCATTCCTTTAGCAGAGCATGCGTTAGAGCAAACATAAAAATATTAAAATTTATCATAATATCTTGTTTATACTAATTGTGATACCTAGTAACGGCCGCTTATTGCGGTCGGTTTTTTTTTCATGATATAGCCACACTGGCGGCCGTGCATTGTAATAAAATCATCTGTTCACAAACTACGATAGTCATTTACCTTTTTGGTAATAAACCTTTAAATTTTTGAAAAAAAACTTGGACGTGATACTATTGGTAGAAAAGATCATCTTCAAATATTTTTGGAAATACTATATTGTGGAGGAAGAAATTACGTTTGTGAACTTTGAAAGAAAAGGTGACCTGTTGGCAAGTTTTTCTTATCTAAATTAAATGTATGTTAGAATTACGTCAGCTCATGGAATTACTTAACAGTATAACTAACTAACGTAGAAACTGCTAGCAGCGTTTTCAAAAGCAAATGTAAGCGTAAGTTTTAATATGTTTGAAGGCTTAGTATTTATCGCTGTACGTTTCCGTGGCAAGGACATCGAAATCTAGTATACGGAGAAGAATTCTACTCTTTATCGACGCTAGTAAGAGGAATCTTCGTCGATAATATAACACAATCAGGTTTGTGAACTCCTCAAAAGTATAGATACATTTTTGATCATTTAACGGCCGAGATTTTAATTCAATTCTGAACACGGAATTCCTAGAATTTCAATATATATGTGTATAACATCTTGTTACGATTTTGTGTACAGATGGGGTTATGAAATAAAAAATTAAAAAAATTAAGGGGAAAGAGGACGGAGGGTTCCACTCTCCAGGTGAGGAAGAGAAGCCTCCAGACACCTAACTACACTACCTACCTACTTTAGGATGTCGACAGATACACCAATAAAAACAATATTGAAGCGTTCAACAATTTTTTAAATATATTTATTTAAAATTAAAATTTTCACCAAAACTCATTTAAAAAAGGAATAGATACATCTAGAACACTTTCCTTAATTAGGTCGGGTTATCCGTTAGTACCAGGTACAAAGAGTAACTTAGAACATGGAAATTTGATAGCAATCACTGGTACTAGCGAACAACAACTTACTTAAGTTATTATGTCTTAGGTTTAACTACTTAATTTACAATTTCTGTGTGCCAGCAACGTAGATCCACAAAATTTAAGTTTATTAGGAAGATATTATTCTATAGTTTAGTGTATAAGTGTAGGTAAAAAAATATAAACCAGCTTGCTCAGAAAATTCTAAATAGATCTCAGGGTAAGGTCGTGAGTCGCAAAGGGTGAAAGATGAATTCCGCAAAGTAAAAAAAAGAAGAAAAGGGCGCCACCCGGTTATAGGAGACCGGGAAATTCATAAATACCGGTGCAGCGTGGAGATTCACAGCCTTGGACCGAAGACTCAGTTAAGGCGAGCAGTCCGGGATGTCAGGCAGAGCGCTGACCACAGGTACTGCTCTGGCTGTCTACCGGAGTTGGGGCTATGGTAGACGTGGGTGTGGTTGGGTATTTTACCAGCCCTAACCAAGAACTCCTTTATTTTTGGGGAGGTTCGAAGGCTTTCGGAGGACGCCACGTGGATGCGTCACGAGTCCAGGAACGAAGTCGCCTCCTTGTATTCGGTTAAATTGTTTCTTTTTCTCAGCCGGTAGGTCTCTTATATCCCCTGGAAGGTGGACGTCGAAAGGAGCACTGCCTGGCTTCGTTTTGCAGCCCTCGCTTCAGGCAGTGCGTCGATTGGGGGCTGCTTAAAGTTCCAAGCGGAAAAAGAAGGGTAACGGGCCTTTGCAGGCCTATTTATAAGTTTCGGGATCTCTCGAACCTTCCATCAGAGGGGAGGCAAAAAAAACAGATAATATTCCTCTCAATCACAAGAAAACGGATTAATACTCTGTGCAAGGGGTGCGTTCAGAACCTCACTTGATGGAACAAACAAATCGTTCCGACCCTCACAAAAAAAACCGTAACAGTACCCCCCCCCTTAAGAATTTTTGAAGGGTACCGACAAAAATTTAGCTGGACCCCAGCATCAACTTGAGCAAAGAAGTACAATGCCATACCTGGACCAAGGCTTCGACATAATATGGCCGTCTGAAAATAAAATAACTGCTAAAATCTCTACCTACATGTCTATCTTAATTACTGAACGCTACCAAAATACTAAGTCCCGAAACAAAATTATTACCCAAAATGTTCACACATCCTATGTGCAGACACAAACCTTAATGAAGAAAATATATTTGGTGTGAAACCTCTTCGTAGCTGAACTACTAAAGTCTCAAAAAAAAACAACTTAAAATTATTGAACGCTTCATTAAACTAAAAAAACTAAGTTGGGCAACCCTTTGGGGCCAAATTTTCTAAAGCCCATAACTAAAAACTAAAAGACAAGGACCAAAGAGCTAATTAGAACGAGGCTATTTGAAGCAAAATTGAGAACGACGGTAGGCCACCGTCAAGTCAAAACGTTTTTCGTTAACTCGCTTTTAAAATATCCAAAAACCTGGGATAAACTTTTCTATTATTTGTAAAATGTTTACCAATTTACGCGGCTCAGTGTGACGAAGACGGCAGTGAGATATTTAATTCTATATATATCGCGTGTGAAGCACAATCACAAAATTGTTTTTATAACCAGCACTTCTGGTGAACCATGTCTACGCAGCGTCAATAACTATAGAGGTGACAATCTACGCGGCTCAGTGTGACGAAGACGGCAGTGAGATATTTATTTCAATATAATTATATCGCGTGTCAAGCACAACCACAAAATTGTTTTTATAAACGGCATTTCTCGTGCGCCATGTCTACGCAGCGTCAATAACAATAGAGGCGAACTAACCAATCCCGGTCAACTGCAATTCACCCAGCATAGCTGTGGGTCAAGCTCCTGGAGAATTTTGAAATTATTTACATCGACAGCGTGGCTCATCCGTAGAAGAGGCGATTTGCACGCTGCCTACCGTTGGTTCTAATCACGCAAATTATATTGTTTTTGCTGTTGTTTTAAGACTTCATTTTGCACTCGGATTTTGTTTGGATTTCACAATCGGCTCCGGTTATCTTTTGCTTTGCCAATAGATCACAAGCCTGCACGAGTTATCATCGGTATCGATATCTGCGGCCTGGTGTTGTTGGCTAGTATTCTAAAAATACATACCTATTACTTATAACACCATGTATGTAATGCTACATATATAATTGTAATTTGTTTTTCTTTTTTGACATGTTTTGTTGAGTTTTTCCAAGTTTGTTGTTCCAAGGTGTAGCATTAATGTTTTATAACAATAGGTATTGCTTTGATGAACCTTTTTAAATTAATGTGTATATGATTTTATTTAGTGTTCTGATTCTGACGTCATATACTGTTGTGTGATGTATTTGATTTAATTTTCCTATTTATTTTATATTATAATTATTTTTGATTCTGAATTTGAATTTTTTTTGACTAAATTTAATATATTTCTTTAATGTAATTTATTTACTATTTACGATTATTTTGGTATCTATTTAATAATCAAATGAGTACCTTACCTGCGCATCTACCTTGTCCCCACTGCCCTGGATCTTCACGTACTTTCAGCGTACATGGACTCAAGGTTCATATAGGCCGAAAACACAAAGATGTGCGTCACCCAGTCGCCACCTCACAGGCCTCATCAGCGGATACAATGAATCTTCCGGCGAGTCAGGTGCCACCATCATCGTATCGATGCCCCCTGGATAGACTTGCTAGTTTGAAAGGGAGTATACCTGTGCTTGGGCATGTCCCCAAGGGCGCGCGAAATCAGGCGGCCGGCAAGTTATGTGATATTATTGATACGTGTGTTAGCTGCAATGGACTGGAGGACTGGTGTGGGCTTCTCTTTTTTGCATATGGAGCTTTAAGAGTTCCAGCTAAAAACACGCCCGGTAACATGACGACAAAGGTGAGGGCAAATATCCAGTCGTCTGGGTCTTTTCACTACGATGGTGATTGTGGCCTCGCAGATGGGTCGAATTCCGCATCACGCTCTTTTAAAAAAATAATTAAAAAAATAATTGAATCAAAAGTATTCGAAGGTGACATAAGAGGGGCTGCCCGCCTGTTGATGTCTGACGATTCTTTTGCACAGCAGAATCCCGACACACTGGCTACACTGAAACTTAAGCACCCAGGCCCATCTCGTCCTCTCAGTTTCCCATCGAGCCCTGATGCGTCATATAGTGCGGTTTCAGTTACTGTCGATGACGTGACATCGGCGCTCGGCTCGTTTTACAGTGGTTCAGCAGCGGGCTTAGATGGAATGCGTCCTGGGCACCTTAAAGAATTAACATCTAGTTCTGCTGGTGAAAATGGTCAAAGGTTATTGGGATGTCTGGCCAGACTCTCAAATTTCTTGCTCAGTGGTCAACTTAACCCTGAGGTGTGTCCGTACCTTTATGGTGCGTCTCTCTGTGCGCTGACTAAAAAGGATGGCGGTGTGAGACCTATCGCCATCGGTAGTGTATTCCGGCGTTTGACCGCCAAGTTAGCATGCCACGCCGTGAAGGACGAGATGGCCGGTTATTTGCAGCCACACCAACTAGGGTTCGGTACGCGCCTGGGCTGTGAGGCTGCTATACATGCCACGCGGACCTTTGTAATGAACCCGGAGAACGCAGACAGCGTCGTGCTGAAGCTAGACATTCGTAATGCATTTAACACTTTGGAAAGAGACGTTCTATTAAGTGAGGTCAAGGAAAACATTCCTTCCCTTTATCCTTTTCTTCATCAAATTTATTTGTCTCCTTCTAATCTCTTCTTCAATAATGATCTCATTCTTTCGTAAGTGGGAGCTCAGCAGGGGGATCCACTAGGGCCACTCGTCTTCAGTCTCGCCATCCACAAAATTATCCTAGATGTCAAGTCTCGTTTGAACATTTGGTATCTAGACGATGGCACTATCGGGGGAACACCGGACGACATATTCCAGGATCTGGAGGCCCTGATTCCTCGCCTCAGAGACTTGGGTCTGGAGGTGAATCCCTCTAAGTGTGAGTTTTTCCCCTGTAGTTCCGAAGCTCGTAAACACTTGACTCGTTTTTGCACTCTTCTTCCTGGTCTTAAGGAACTTTCTACTTCCAATTTCAATCTTTTAGGGTCTCCTATTTTCTTGAATGCAGTTCCAGAGGCTATTACTTCTCGTGAACGTCTTATTCTTACCGCTCAAGAACGTCTCGGGAATCTTTCCGCGCACGTTGCGATTGTTTTGCTGCGTATGTGCTTCGCTCTTCCGAGAATCGCGTATTTGCTGCGAACCACCCCTACTTGGCTTTGTCCAGATGAAGTTTCATCATTTGACAAGGTATTAAAATCAGCGGTTGAGTCGGTACTCAATATCGCACTGGATGAGTCTCAATGGAGTCAGGCGGCTCTTCCAATCCGGTATGGTGGTCTAGGGATTCGATGCGCGCGTGATATGGGTTTGCCGGCTTTCCTTGCGTCGGCACATGGGGTTGCGGACCTTGTTACTGCCATCCTTCAGTCTAATGGTGACAGGGCGAGTATACCCTTTGTGTCAGACGCTGTGTCAGCTTGGTCGAACAACAACTCGGGGGCAACAAGTCCAGTAGCGGTACATGTTCAGCGGACATGGGATGAAGTTGGAGCCAAACAGATCCAGGGGCAGTTATTGGAACGAGCTTCCGGTGCCGATATGGCCAGACTCCGGGCAGTGTCGCAGTCAGAATCTGGGGCATGGTTGCACGCCTTACCTTCACCTCATCTAGGCACCTTGATGGACGATGACTCTCTGCGTGTTGCGGTGGCCCTCCGCCTGGGTTGCAAGGTGTGTGAACCACATAGATGCACCTGCGGTTCCATGGTGGAGGCGGATGGCCATCATGCTCCAAGTTGTCGTCGCTGCATGGGTAGGCTTCCGCGTCACCATGCCCTCAACGACATTGTGCGAAGAGCCTTAGTGTCGGCAAATGTTCCCTGCGTGCTCGAGCCCCCGGGTTTGTGTAGATCTGATGGTAAGAGGCCGGATGGGCTCACCCTGGTGCCCTGGCAGAATGGCAAGTGCCTGGTGTGGGACGCTACTTGCGTCAGCACTGTCGCTGCCAGCCACCTGAGTCGCACTGTCCACTCACCGTCAGCAGCAGCCGAAGACGTCGCAAATAAAAAACGCCAAAAGTACGGAGCAATGGAGCCAGTTTACCTTTTTGTGCCCATTGCAGTGGAGACCATGGGTTCGTGGGGTACAGAGGCCAAAAAGTTAGTTTCTGAGATTGGGCGCAGGTTAAGGGATAAAACTGGTGACTCCCGCTCCAGCTCGTTCCTGGTGCAGAGGATGGCCATTGCCATTCAGCGCGGAAACGCTGCAAGTGTAATGGGCACCTTTGCACCGGGAGAGATCAGGGGTGGGTTATTTGATTAGGCTAGTTTTAAGTTTGACTTATTATTATATTCTCATATATTAAATATGTGTAAATTGAGGTCCATTATCCATAATGACGTTCCGGGGAATTCCATGCGTCAAGAACACTCCGCTTTCCAGTCGCGACGCAATCACCTTACCAATCGCTCTACGCAGAGGAAACAACAGGCAGTATTTGGTAAAACAACAAACAACAACCAACAAAAAGGTATGGCACGCACGGGAGCGAGGCAAAGGGCCAACTACATCAGCCTGTCTATTGTTAAACCTGTAAATAAATAAAAAAAAAATGTGAAACAACAAAAAAAAATTACCTACATTGAACAACATCACCCTTATAAAGCAGCATCTACAAACAGCAGCCAAACCATTCATCAGCAACTTCACCAAAGAAAACTGCATAGCGGCTTCCTTCAACAAAATTCAGCAAAAGCCGAACCCACGGACAACAACATCAATAAAATGAGGTGAAAACTGTATATGAACAGTGTTCAAATACTATCACTACAGGTAGTCTGTATGATCACAGCCTCCTATATCAGCATAAAATATCTGTATAGTAGCCCTCAATCAATATACAACGAAGATATGACAACTGTTTAGTAACAGCCATCAAAAATAACAAGAGAAAGCTGGATAGTCACAGCCCTCTCTATACAACGAAGAGAAAAAAAAAGACGGAATAGTCTCAGTCTATCAAATAGATAAATGGTCAGCTAAAGAATGCTATAAATAATATTGTTCAATGAGATATAAGATGAGACTATATAAGTACTTGTTCACTAAAAATAAACTAGGTTTCTCCTTGAAAAAAAAATATCTAGTTAGTCCGGAATACTAATAGGCAGTATTTAATAAAAATTGTCAATTAAGAAAATAAATTTAAAAATAAGGCATTATATGCATATTGACTAGATTGAGTTTAGTAATAATTTAGGATTTAATTTGCTGGTGTTAAAATTTGAAAATTAAGTTCGCATTTTGATAATACTTGGCACATAGAAATTTCACAGTTATGATGTTTACATACATGGGTACATATCTAATGGCACATTCCTTAATAATAAATTCACATATAGTAAATAATTGTAAAATAAAATGGTGAGTGTATACACATATAATAAAAATAGTGAACACTAGTCACATTAAATTTAAGAAAATTGCTGTGGAAAAAAAACTCACAATATGCAAGTAGGTATATGTTACATATAAAAAACCTAGGAATTCATCTTTCCCTATGCAAGGCCCCTACGTTGCGGCGTCATTGTTACGATTTTGTGTACAGATGGGGTTATGAAATAAAAAATTAAAAAAATTAAGGGGAAAGAGGACGGAGGGTTCCACTCTCCAGGTGAGGAAGAGAAGCCTCCAGACACCTAACTACACTACCTACCTACTTTAGGATGTCGACAGATACACCAATAAAAACAATATTGAAGCGTTCAACAATTTTTTAAATATATTTATTTAAATTAAAATTTTCACCAAAACTCATTTAAAAAAGGAATAGATACATCTAGAACACTTTCCTTAATTAGGTCGGGTTATCCGTTGGTACCAGGTACAAAGAGTAACTTAGAACATGGAAATTTGATAGCAATCACTGGTACTAGCGAACAACAACTTACTTAAGTTATTATGTCTTAGGTTCAACTACTTAATTTACAATTTCTGTGTGCCAGCAACGTAGATCCACAAAATTTAAGTTTATTAGGAAGATATTATTCTATAGTTTAGTGTATAAGTGTAGGTAAAAAAATATAAACCAGCTTGCTCAGAAAATTCTAAATAGATCTCAGGGTAAGGTCGTGAGTCGCAAAGGGTGAAAGATGAATTCCGCAAAGTAAAAAAAGGAAGAAAAGGGCGCCACCCGGTTATAGGAGACCGGGAAATTCATAAATACCGGTGCAGCGTGGAGATTCACAGCCTTGGACCGAAGACTCAGTTAAGGCGAGCAGTCCGGGATGTCAGGCAGAGCGCTGACCACAGGTACTGCTCTGGCTGTCTACCGGAGTTGGGGCTATGGTAGACGTGGGTGTGGTTGGGTATTTTACCAGCCCTAACCAAGAACTCCTTTATTTTTGGGGAGGTTCGAAGGCTTTCGGAGGACGCCACGTGGATGCGTCACGAGTCCAGGAACGAAGTCGCCTCCTTGTATTCGGTTAAATTGTTTCTTTTTCTCAGCCGGTAGGTCTCTTATATCCCCTGGAAGGCGGACGTCGAAAGGAGCACTGCCTGGCTTCGTTTTGCAGCCCTCGCTTCAGGCAGTGCGTCGATTGGGGGCTGCTTAAAGTTCCAAGCGGAAAAAGAAGGGTAACGGGCCTTTGCAGGCCTATTTATAAGTTTCGGGATCTCTCGAACCTTCCATCAGAGGGGAGGCAAAAAAAACAGATAATATTCCTCTCAATCACAAGAAAACGGATTAATACTCTGTGCAAGGGGTGCGTTCAGAACCTCACTTGATGGAACAAACAAATCGTTCCGACCCTCACAAAAAAAACCGTAACAATCTTAATGCTGCGTTCAGCAGTAGATCCGGCTGATACAGTATCAACTACAAATATTTTACTGACAATATTTATTGTTATAATGTTTGAGAACGTTAAGACTCTAACGTCAATAGCTTGTACCTACTTAAAATGAATGAATATGAATAAAATTAAGAAGACATTGAACTTTGATTTGCTAAATCATAGTTATCATATTTTTTTAGTATATTTGATTGATTTTTGTAAGTGTTATGTTAGTATGCTTATTTATAAGCCATTAATTAAATTATTAAACATAATTCTTTGTATAATTTATTTATGTAGGAAATATATTTTATTATATTTAGTGGTTATTAGGGCAAATGTAAACAATCTTAAAATTTTAACAAAAGTTCCGAACGTATTGGTAAAAGGTCGAAAGCTATATCTAAACTAGAGTGCATTGCATTGGATACTGCAGATCTTATTGCTACGCCACATTCATTCAAATATAAACTGTTAAAAAGTATTGACAAACGAACTGTATCATAAAAACTTTTCAGCTTCCTACCCACGCGGATATACAATCCGAACACTTTAATCAAATTTTATTTACTGAGTAACTGGACACTATTATATAATTTATGCATAAGAAACGGACAATTCACTTTCCTTATGTAATTATAACTCGCAGTAGCTGCCAGACTATTTTGAATTACGCAGAACCAGGTAGAAGTAATTAATTTAATAACTCACCCTGGCACTAAAATTGAAATAAACTGCCGAGGTTCACGGTTGTTAACTAAAAATTAGTTTTAATTGAGCTTCCGGTTGAAATAGTTGACGGTTAATGTAAAGCCAAAGAGGGACTCGAGGGGACAGGTAGGTGACATTTTAGGTATTTGATTGCGGTGTTTAATGATTTTGTTTTGAAAATTTAATATCATTTTTTTCTCCCTAAAATTTAATCGTAAAACTGTCTTTGCTAATGGTCTCTTTTGGGCTCATTTTTTGGCTATGATATGAATACAAGGACTATTACACATGTGCCTTTTCGACGATGTAAAGAAATAATGCGCTGATTACAAACTGATTGAAACAAGCCACCACTCACGTCGAATTGACTAGTGTGTTGCTGCTCATTACCTCATTCGGTTAATTAGACCGATTAGAATAAAATGTAAATTAAGACTAAAACAAATTAATGTTACAGAATAAGCTACGCATTGATCATTTTATGTATTTGGATTAGGCATAATTTTTGTCAAAATTAATTAATTACAGAGCACTTTTATTAACAAAGTCAATTTTGTCCCTCTATTCTTCTTACTACATATGGGTTCAGGTATATCTATACTCAGTACATTTTTAACTGGTCTGAAACTTGTTCACGATGACACAACTCAAAAATTC
Organism: Plagodis dolabraria; assembly: GCA_963854805.1. Lineage (NCBI taxonomy): Eukaryota > Metazoa > Arthropoda > Insecta > Lepidoptera > Geometridae > Plagodis > Plagodis dolabraria. The sequence continues at coordinate 1,360,029 of OY978459.1, read as the reverse complement.
ATATATTCTTATATTACTTTAGCTGAGCGGATAACCAAAATTCAATTTAAACACAACATAAAAAATTTTAAAGTGTTCACGCTCAGGGTAAAAGTGGAGGTGTCTCATCACTTTGAGATTTTGAAACCTTATATACTCAGATGACGAAACACAAGTTACAATATTAAAACAGACTTTGTTTATATATTTAACTTAAACAAAATGTGTTTTATATATTTAACTTAAACAAAATTTTCATAAAAATTTTACGCCTTGTGATACTGACTCATTTTTTTTACTAACCACAGAGTATATAGTAAATAGCTGCAAGATCTGATTTTTGTGTTCAGGAATTCTCCCAAATGCTTATTTACAGCGCATAGGCAAAATACTGCACTAGGTGAAATTTTTTCTTCATAAATAGAAAAGCAGTGTAGTAAGAAGTACATGTATAACAAACTAACTTTATGAAAACGGTATCATGCTGATTCAAAACACTCGTAGCTCCCATCTTCATGGTCTGACTTCCATAAGTTATCTATATCATACTTTTCAGTATTAGAAGTCCGTTACGTTTCTTTTTCGTTTTTTTAGTGGTACTTACTGCTTTCAATATCGTCTCACCCACTATACTGGTCACCAAGATTTTAAGTACCATTTAATCGAAGTATTTTCACATTGGCAATTGTTGTTTTAGTTATTTAAGTTTTACTCAAATACCACTTAATGGATAGGACCATCTTGGAGGTATAACTACCAAGGTAAGGCTATCCACACAACAAATAAATATCGGCCAAGTGCGAGTCGGACTCGCGCACGGAGGGTTCCGTACCATTAGCTATACAACATTAGACTTCATATTTTAACCTTTTTTTGTTTTAACGTGCGCGATTCCGACTCGCACTTGGCCAGCTTGTGTTGTTATAGTGGCAACAGAAATACATCATCAGTAAAAAATTCAACTGTCTAGCTATCACCGTTCTTGAGATACAGCCTGGTGACAGATGGAAGGACGGACGGACGAACGGACTGACTGCGAAGACTCAGTAATAGGGTCCCGTTTTACCCTTTGGGTACGGAACCCTAAAAAGTGAGGCGTCATAATCAAAAAGAAATCCTAAAAATACGGGCTGAATTGAGAACCTTCCCTCTCTTTTTGGAAGTTGCCAGTGGGTTAATAAGGATCAGCAGTGAATCAAAAATTAAACATGAGCAAGATGCAATTTTGGTACATTTATAATTTAAATAAACAAGCACCTTGGTTTTCTGGAAGTTGTGTACTGCATATTATATAATAATATTAGCGGCCCTCCCCAGCTTCGCACGGGTAATTGCGACTATAAATTGAGATGTAAGCTATCCTATCTTTCAAATTGAATCAGTTGGTGTGCATATCAAATTTAAAATCGGTTCAGTAGTTTAGGGGTCCATCGCGGACAAACAACGTGACACGTTATTTTTATATACATAAGGATGTCCCAATTAACGAAGGTTGGTAATTTAATACATTTACATTCAAATATCGCAAGATATAAATAAATATAAACATAACCCATAAACAAGTCATAATGCGGACATCAAACAGATTTATGATGGAATAAGGAGATAAAAACCAGTTGATACCGACATTAACCGGTTGATACTGGTTTAATTTGGATTCAGTGCAGTTAAAGTCGTTAACGGGCGGGTAGAAGAATTCCCTGCGCGATTAGACAAGCCAAATTAATGGACGGTAGTTTACTTTCCAAAGTGCTGAGGTTGGGCACTAGTGGGAGCGATATCTTAAATAGACCACACATTTTGCATTATATCACACAACTTGTTTAAACGGCAATGTGGCCAAATTTCACTTATTTAAGTAGGAAACACAGTTATATTGCAATTTATAAATCACGTTGGTGGGTTAGCACTCAATAAAAGAATATTAGTTGCTGTTTCGTCTTCCAGACCAGACATATTGATATACTTACAAAAAAAATCTTAAACGCATAGTACTTATAGAACTTACTGTGCCGTGGGAAAGGAACATACCTAAAGAATAATAACAAATATTTTTTAAATATTTTAAGAAAACATCAAATTAATATTTTAATAAAACACTTAAAAAATACAAAAATATATCTAGTGACAATTCCGCCTAATTTTCCTGGTAACCCGACGTGACGTCACAACGCCACGCAGCCAAACCGGAAGAATTTTTTCTTCCTGGTAACCCGACGTGACGTCACTAACGCCACGCAGCCAAACAGGAAGAATTTTTTGGACGCACGATCGAGAGAATTTCTCGATCGTGCGCTCGAAGAGTCAAGACCTCCTGAGGATGCTTCGTGTAGAAGCGAAACGCGTCCAATACATTCTTCATCTACATTTATAGCTGGCCAATCCAATAACATGTCCAAGGTTTGCCATAATCCTGCAGGAGTCTTGGAGATTCTAATATAAGTTTTCACTTCTTCAGATGGCACTGCTGCATAATATCTTCTGGTATTTTTTCCCTTTGTCGCACCTTCTATAGGGGGATATGAGTTCAATTCTAGCCCGGCACCCCATGGTGTACTAAAGAACACTTCATCATAATCACCATCAGCAAAGACGTCCACTGTTGTAGATACAAGCCACGCCCTATAACGCCACAGTCAAACAACGCGTCGCTTAACCATGTGTATCTCTCATCTGCCCATGGCTTTACTTCCATCGGCTTTATATTTGCACTTTTCAGGTACTATTAACCTTGTTGTAATATTTATTCGAATGATCTATTTTTAGGTACCTAGTAATAAAACAGCGTACAAATTAACAGAAATATACTCGTAATTAATTGAGACGACGAGCGTTATTAAGAGACAGCCGATTGATTTTTTTCATGGAAATTAATGCAAAGATCAAAATCCATCCAGTGTAGATAAAAAATAAGTGGCAAATAAAGCGTATAATTCTACATAGATAAAAAAATTATACAGTCATCTACAACAGTCATCTAAATATGTAAGAGGTCACAAAAAAGACAATATTATTATAAACATATACTAATATTGTTAAGTTTGTACAGCTTCGAGTTTATAGCCTATTGACTTCCCGACGCCAACCTACTATATAAATGAATTCGTAGAATTTCCTGAGTTTTTAAATGTTTTTTTGGTAAGTTAAACTAGTTTTTTGGTATTGATCATTTCATTTCAGTAAAACGTATTGAGCATTATTTTCGAGCAAAATCATTGCAGAACTTTTATATTATATTAATTCACATGCTCCTCTCATTCTTCATACTGTATTTGGAGTATTTCACCATATTTTACCGACTGTTTTAGGAGTTTTTGTGGGAGTTTTGACTTCATTTGGAGTAACTGACCGAGGCAGAAGGCCGAGCTCCGACTTGAGAGTATCTTCCACATCTCCGACTGGTCTCCATGGTAACTGCCCGCGATAACCAAAACACCTACGAGTGGGGTTCCTTTACCGAAGTGACTCAGAACATTGGTACGATGCTTACCGTACCACTTTTTTATGGCAGTAGGGTGAATCTGGTTTGGTGGCTACAGTTTGGTTCTTTATTGTATTAAGAGTGTTTATGGAATTTCATACTTCTATTGGAGTTTTGAACATATTTTTTTTTAACGTATTAGGTGTTTCTGTGAAATTTACAAATGACTTAAGATAGATGCGGGCCGCTTGCGGCCCGCACACTGCCCGAAAAACTAGTTATTAATAATATATAAAGCTCGATTACCACTCACTGACTCATTGACTCACTGACATAAATGTTCTCCTAGAAGGAGCAGAGTAGGGTTAAAGTGATGTATGGTGGAAATGTAGGGGGGGTTTAGGTGAGTATGAGAAAAATCGAAAATCATAAAAATGACGCCTGCCAAGTAAAGATGGATGACGTATCTCGAAAACGGTAAGAGATAGGTGGGGGGTGTTTGAACAAATGTCATAGGGAATCTGGAGAACAGTCAAATGACATGTGTCAAAAGTGCTCCTCTCATTCTTCATACTGCATTTGGAGTATTTTCCTTACATTTTCGACTGTATTTGGAGTTTTTGTGGGATTTTCGACTGATTTTGGAGTTACTGTCATTGATAAAGGTATAGCGAGCCCGAAGGGCGAGCTTCTGGTGAGGCCGAAGGCCGAACTTTCGGTCCGCGAGGCCGAAGGCCGAGCTGATGGTGCGCGAGCCCGAAGGGCGAGCGCTTGGCGAGGCCGCAGGCCGAGCTGTATTAGTGTCTAGCGAGGCCGAAGGCCGAGCCATATTAGTGTCTTGCGAGGCCGAAGGCCGAGCTCCGATCTTACATGCTCCTCTCATGCTTCATACTGCATTTGGAGTACTTTTCCTTAATTTTCGACTGTATTAAGAGTTTTTGTGGGATTTTCGACTGAATTTGGAGTAACTGTCCTACATCAAGATATAGCGAGCCCGAAGGGCGAGCTTCTGGTGAGGCCGAAGGCCGAACTTTCGGCCCGCGAGGCCGAAGGCCGAGCTTAAGGTGTGCGAGCCCGCAGGGCGAGCTCATGGCGAGGCCGTAGGCCGAGCCGTGTAAGTGTCTTGCGAGGCCGAAGGCCGAGCTCCGAATTGACATGCTCCTCTCATTCTTCATTCTGTATTTGGAGTATTTCACCATACATTACCGACTGTTTTTGGAGTTTTTGTTGGAGTTTTGACTACATTTGGAGTAACTGTCCGAGGCCGAAGGCCGAGCTCCGACTTGAGAGTATTTTCCACATCTCCGACTGGTCTCCATGGTAACTGCCCGCGATAACCAAAGCACCTACGAGTGGGGTTTCTTTACCGAAGTGACTTAGAACCTTGGTACGATTCTGACCGTACCACTTTTTTATGGCAGTAGGGTAAATCTGGTTTGGTGGCTACAGTATGAATCTCTACTGTATTAAGAGATTGTATTGGAATTCATACTTATATTGGAGTATTTTTTTTTTTTTTTCAAATGTATAAGGTGCTTTTATGACAGTTCGTACTGACTCAAGATAGATGCGGGCCGCTTGCGGCCCGCACACTGCCCGAAAAACTAGTTATATTATATAAAGCTCGATTACCACACACTGACTGACTCACTGACATAATTGTTCTCCCAGAAGGAGTAGAGTAGGGTTAAAATGAAGTATGGCGGAAATGTAGGGGGGGTTTAGGTGAGTATGGGAAAAATCGAAAATCATAAAAATGACGCCTGCCAAGTAAAATTGGATGGCGTATCTCGGAAACGGTAAGAGATAGGTAGGGGGTGCTAGAACAAATGTCATAGGGGACCGGGAGAGCAGTCGAATGACATCTGTCAAAAATCCAAAATGGCGGATTTCAAGATGGCCGCCATACAATGTGCACATATTTTCGACCGTATTAGGAGTTTTTGTGGGATTTTCGAGTGAATTTGGAGTTTTTGTCCTATAACAGTAAAATTCTTGATTTTTGTAATTTTTTTATTATGCTTCGATGTTCCTCTCATTCTTCATACTGCTTTTGGCGTATTTTACCTTACATTTTCGACTGTATTTGGACTTTTTGTTGGATTTTCGACTGAATTTAGAGTTATTGGCCTATAACAGTGAAACTTTTGAAATGTATCATTTTTTTATTAGTCTCAGATGCTCCTCTCATTCTTCATACTGCATTTGGAGTATTATACTGTACATTTTCGACTGTATTTGGGGTTTTTGAGGGATTTTCGACTGAATTTGGAGTTACGGTCCTACATCAGTGTATAGCGAGCCCGAAGGGCGAGCTTCTGGCGAGGCCGCAGGCCGAGCCGTATTAGTGTCTTGCGAGGCCGAAGGCCGAGCTCTGAATTTACATGCTCCTCTCATTCTTCATACTGTATCTGGAGTATTTCACCTTACATTTTCGACTGTATTTAGAGTTTTAGTGGGATTTTCGACTGAATTTGGAGTTTTTGTCCTAAAACAGTGAAATTTATTTTTTTATCATGCTTTGATGCTCCTCTCATTCTTCATACTGCATTTGGAGTTTTTTACCTTACATTTTCGACTGTATTTGGAGTTTTAGTGGGAATTTCGACTAAATTAAGAGTTATTGGTCTATAACAATGAAACTTTTGAAATATGTCATTTTTTTATTAGTCTTAGATGCTCCTCTCATTCTTCATACTGCATTTGGAGTATTTTACCTTACATTTGCGACTGTATTTGGAGTTTTTGTGGGAATTTCGACTAAATTAAGAGTTATTGGTCTATAACAATGAAACTTTTGAAATATGTCATTTTTTTATTAGTCTTAGATGCTCCTCTCATTCTTCATACTGCTTTTGGAGTATTTTACCATACATTTTCGACTGTATTTGGACTTTTTGTGGGAATTTCAACTAAATTAAGAGTTAATTTTCGACTGTATTTGGGGTTTTTGTGGGATTTTCGACTGAATTTGGAGTTACGGTCCTACATCAGTGTATAGCGAGCCCGAAGGGCGAGCTTCTGGTGAGGCCGAAGGCCAAACTTCTGGTGAGGCCGAAGGCCGAACTTCAGCCCGCGAGGCCGAAGGCCGAGCGTATGGTGCGCGAGCCCGCAGGGCGAGCGCATAGCGAGGCCGCAGGCCGAGCCGTATTAGTGTCTTGCGAGGGCCGAGCTCTGAATTTACATGCTCCTCTCATTCTTCATACTGTATCTGGAGTATTTCACCTTACATTTTCGACTGTATTTGGAGTTTTAGTGGGATTTTCGACTGAATTTGGAGTTTTTGTCCTTAAACAGTGAATTTTATTTTTTTATCATGCTTTGATGCTCCTCTCATTCTTCATACTGCATTTGGAGTATTTTACCTTACATTTTCGACTGTATTTGGAGTTTTTGTGGGATATTCGACTAAATTCAGAGTTATTGGTCTATAACAATGAAACTTTTGAAATATGTCATTTTTTTATTAGTCTTAGATGCTCCTTTCATTCTTCATACTGCATTTGGAGTATTTTACCATACAATTTCGACTGTATTTGGAGTTTTAGAGAGATTTTCGACTGCCTTTGGAGTTTTTGATTTCTGTCATTTTTTTATCACACTTCGATGCTCCTCTCATTCTTCATACTGCATTTGGAGTATTTTACCATACAATTTCGACTGTATTTGGAGTTTTAGAGGGATTTTCGACTGCCTTTGGAGTTTTGGTCCTATAACAGTGTAATTCTTGATTTCTGTCATTTTTTTATCACACTTCGATGCTCCTCTCATTCTTCATACTGCATTTGGAGTATTTTACCTTACATTTTCGACTGTATTTGAAGTTTTAGAGGGATTTTCGACTGCCTTTGGAGTTTTGGTCCTATATCAGTGCAATTCTTGATTTCTGTCATTTTTTTATCACACTTCGATGCTCCTCTCATTCTTCATACTGCATTTGGAGTATTTTACCTTACATTTTCGACTGTATTTGAAGTTTTAGAGGGATTTTCGACTGCCTTTGGAGTTTTGGTCCTATATCAGTGTAATTCTTGATTTCTGTCATTTTTTATCACACTTCGATGCTCCTCTCATTCTTCATACTGCATTTAGAGTATTTTACCATACAATTTCGACTGTATTTGGAGTTTTATAGGGATTTTCGACTGCCTTTGGAGTTTTGGTCATATAACAGTGTAATTCTTGATTTCTGTCATTTTTTTATCACACTTCGATGCTCCTCCCATTCTTCATACTGCATTTGGAGTATTTTACCTTACATTTTCGACTGTATTTGAAGTTTTAGAGGGATTTTCGACTGCCTTTGAAGTTTTGGTCCTATAACAGTGTAATTCTTGATTTCTGTCATTTTTTTATCACACTTCGATGCTCCTCTCATTCTTCATACTGCATTTGGAGTATTTTACCATACAATTTCGACTGTATTTGGAGTTTTAGAGGGATTTTCGACTGCCTTTGGAGTTTTGGTCCTATATCAGTGTAATTCTTGATTTCTGTCATTTTTTTATCACACTTCGATGCTCCTCTCATTCTTCATACTGCATTTGGAGTAATTTACCATACAATTTCGACTGTATTTGGAGTTTTAGAGGGATTTTCGACTGCCTTTGGAGTTTTGGTCCTATAACAGTATAATTCTCGATTTCTGTCATTTTTTATCACACTTCGATGCTCCTCTCATTCTTCATACTGCATTTGGAGTATGTTACCATACAATTTCGACTGTATTTGGAGTTTTAGAGGGATTTTCGACTGCCTTTGGAGTTTTGGTCCTATAACAGTGTAATTCTTGATTTCTGTCATTTTTTTATCACACTTCAATGCTCCTCTCATTCTTCATACTGCATTTGGTGTATTTTACCTTGCATTTTCGACTGTATTTGAAGTTTTAGAGGGATTTTCGACTGCCTTTGTAGTTTTGGACCTATAACAGTATAATTCTCGATTTCTGTCATTTTTTATCACACTTCGATGCTCCTCTCATTCTTCATACTGCATTTAGAGTATTTTACCATACAATTTCGACTGTATTTGGAGTTTTATAGGGATTTTCGACTGCCTTTGGAGTTTTGGTCATATAACAGTGTAATTCTTGATTTCTGTCATTTTTTTATCACACTTCAATGCTCCTCTCATTCTTCATACTGCATTTGGTGTATTTTACCTTGCATTTTCGACTGTATTTGAAGTTTTAGAGGGATTTTCGACTGCCTTTGGAGTTTTGGTCCTATATCAGTGTAATTCTTGATTTCTGTCATTTTTTATCACACTTCGATGCTCCTCTCATTCTTCATACTGCATTTAGAGTATTTTACCATACAATTTCGACTGTATTTGGAGTTTTATAGGGATTTTCGACTGCCTTTGGAGTTTTGGTCATATAACAGTGTAATTCTTGATTTCTGTCATTTTTTTATCACACTTCGATGCTCCTCCCATTCTTCATACTGCATTTGGAGTATTTTACCTTACATTTTCGACTGTATTTGAAGTTTTAGAGGGATTTTCGACTGCCTTTGAAGTTTTGGTCCTATAACAGTGTAATTCTTGATTTCTGTCATATTTTTATCACACTTCGATGCTCCTCTCATTCTTCATACTGCATTTGGAGTATTTTACCATACAATTTCGACTGTATTTGGAGTTTTAGAGGGATTTTCGACTGCCTTTGGAGTTTTGGTCCTATATCAGTGTAATTCTTGATTTCTGTCATTTTTTTATCACACTTCGATGCTCCTCTCATTCTTCATACTGCATTTGGAGTAATTTACCATACAATTTCGACTGTATTTGGAGTTTTAGAGGGATTTTCGACTGCCTTTGGAGTTTTGGTCCTATAACAGTATAATTCTCGATTTCTGTCATTTTTTATCACACTTCGATGCTCCTCTCATTCTTCATACTGCATTTGGAGTATGTTACCATACAATTTCGACTGTATTTGGAGTTTTAGAGGGATTTTCGACTGCCTTTGGAGTTTTGGTCCTATAACAGTGTAATTCTTGATTTCTGTCATTTTTTTATCACACTTCAATGCTCCTCTCATTCTTCATACTGCATTTGGTGTATTTTACCTTGCATTTTCGACTGTATTTGAAGTTTTAGAGGGATTTTCGACTGCCTTTGTAGTTTTGGTCCTATAACAGTATAATTCTCGATTTCTGTCATTTTTTATCACACTTCGATGCTCCTCTCATTCTTCATACTGCATTTGGAGTAATTTACCATACAATTTCGACTGTATTTGGAGTTTTAGAGGGATTTTCGACTGCCTTTGGAGTTTTGGTCCTATAACAGTATAATTCTCGATTTCTGTCATTTTTTATCACACTTCGATGCTCCTCTCATTCTTCATACTGCATTTGGAGTATGTTACCATACAATTTCGACTGTATTTGGAGTTTTAGAGGGATTTTCGACTGCCTTTGGAGTTTTGGTCCTATAACAGTGTAATTCTTGATTTCTGTCATTTTTTTATCACACTTCGATGCTCCTCTCATTCTTCATACTGCATTTGGAGTAATTTACCATACAATTTCGACTGTATTTGGAGTTTTAGAGGGATTTTCGACTGCCTTTGGAGTATTGGTCCTATAACAGTATAATTCTCGATTTCTGTCATTTTTTATCACACTTCGATGCTCCTCTCATTCTTCATACTGCATTTGGAGTATGTTACCATACAATTTCGACTGTATTTGGAGTTTTAGAGGGATTTTCGACTGCCTTTGGAGTTTTGGTCCTATAACAGTGTAATTCTTGATTTCTGTCATTTTTTTATCACACTTCGATGCTCCTCTCATTCTTCATACTGCATTTGGAGTATTTTACCATACAATTTCGACTGTATTTGGAGTTTTAGAGGGATTTTCGACTGCCTTTGTAGTTTTGGTCCTATATCAGTGTAATTCTTGATTTCTGTCATTTTTTTATCACACTTCGATGCTCCTCTCATTCTTCATACTGCATTTGGAGTATTTTACCATACATTTTCGACTGTATTTGAAGTTTTAGAGGGATTTTCGACTGCCTTTGGAGTTTTGGTCCTATATCAGTGTAATTCTTGATTTCTGTCATTTTTTTATTTTTGACATGCTCCTCTCATTCTTCATACTGTACTTGGAGTATTTTACCATACATTACCGACTGTATTAGGAGTATGAGTACGTTCCTATTCCAATTTCGATGACGTCTGCCAAATAAAAAAAGTTTTTCCGATTTGGCTGAAAATCGATATCTAGGTTGTTCTGGACGTTCTTATTCCAAATTTAAAATAATTTTTTCGATGACGTCTGCCAAGTAAAAAAAGTTTTTTCGATTTGGCTGAAAATCGATATCTAGGTTGTTCTGGACGTTCATATACCAAATTTGAATTTTTTTTTTCGATGACGTCTGCCAAGTTAAAAAAGTTTTTCCGATATGGCTGAAATTCGATATCTAGGTTGTTCTGGACGTTCTTATTCCAAATTTGCATTTTTTTTTTCGATGACGTCTGCCAAGTAAAAAAAGTTTTTCCGATTTGGCTGAAAATCGATATCTAGGTTGTTCTGGATGTTCTTATTCCAAATTTGAAATTTTTTTTTCGATGACGTCTGCCAAGTAAAAAAAGTTTTTCCGATTTGGCTGAAAATCGATATCTAGGTTGTTCTGGACGTTCTTATTCCAAATTTGAAATTTTTTTTTCGATGACGTCTGCCAAGTAAAAAAAGTTTTTCCGATTTGGCTGAAAATCGATATCTAGGTTTTTCTGGACGTTCTTATTCCAAATTTGAATTTTTTTTTTCGATGACGTCTGCCAAGTAAAAAATGTTTTTCCGATTTGGCTGAAAATCGATATCTAGGTTGTTCTGGACGTTCTTATTCCAAATTTGAAATTTTTTTTCGATGACGTCTGCCAAGTGATGAATGAAGACGTATTTCGAAAACAGTAAGAGATAGGTGGGGGGATCTTTGAACAAATGTCATAGTGAATATGGAGAGTACGAATGACACCCAAAAAAAATCCAAAATGGCGGAATTCAAGATGGCCGCCATACAAAGTGCTCCGATCACGCTGAAGTGAGGCCGTAAGGCCGAGCTTTTTACCTTACATTATTTTACCTTACATTTTCGACTGTATTTGAAGTTTTAGAGGGATTTTCGACTGCCTTTGGAGTTTTGGTCCTATATCAGTGCAATTCTTGATTTCTGTCATTTTTTTATCACACTTCGATGCTCCTCTCATTCTTCATACTGCATTTGGAGTATTTTACCTTACATTTTCGACTGTATTTGAAGTTTTAGAGGGATTTTCGACTGCCTTTGGAGTTTTGGTCCTATATCAGTGTAATTCTTGATTTCTGTCATTTTTTATCACACTTCGATGCTCCTCTCATTCTTCATACTGCATTTAGAGTATTTTACCATACAATTTCGACTGTATTTGGAGTTTTATAGGGATTTTCGACTGCCTTTGGAGTTTTGGTCATATAACAGTGTAATTCTTGATTTCTGTCATTTTTTTATCACACTTCGATGCTCCTCCCATTCTTCATACTGCATTTGGAGTATTTTACCTTACATTTTCGACTGTATTTGAAGTTTTAGAGGGATTTTCGACTGCCTTTGAAGTTTTGGTCCTATAACAGTGTAATTCTTGATTTCTGTCATATTTTTATCACACTTCGATGCTCCTCTCATTCTTCATACTGCATTTGGAGTATTTTACCATACAATTTCGACTGTATTTGGAGTTTTAGAGGGATTTTCGACTGCCTTTGGAGTTTTGGTCCTATATCAGTGTAATTCTTGATTTCTGTCATTTTTTTATCACACTTCGATGCTCCTCTCATTCTTCATACTGCATTTGGAGTAATTTACCATACAATTTCGACTGTATTTGGAGTTTTAGAGGGATTTTCGACTGCCTTTGGAGTTTTGGTCCTATAACAGTATAATTCTCGATTTCTGTCATTTTTTATCACACTTCGATGCTCCTCTCATTCTTCATACTGCATTTGGAGTATGTTACCATACAATTTCGACTGTATTTGGAGTTTTAGAGGGATTTTCGACTGCCTTTGGAGTTTTGGTCCTATAACAGTGTAATTCTTGATTTCTGTCATTTTTTTATCACACTTCAATGCTCCTCTCATTCTTCATACTGCATTTGGTGTATTTTACCTTGCATTTTCGACTGTATTTGAAGTTTTAGAGGGATTTTCGACTGCCTTTGTAGTTTTGGTCCTATAACAGTATAATTCTCGATTTCTGTCATTTTTTATCACACTTCGATGCTCCTCTCATTCTTCATACTGCATTTGGAGTAATTTACCATACAATTTCGACTGTATTTGGAGTTTTAGAGGGATTTTCGACTGCCTTTGGAGTTTTGGTCCTATAACAGTATAATTCTCGATTTCTGTCATTTTTTATCACACTTCGATGCTCCTCTCATTCTTCATACTGCATTTGGAGTATGTTACCATACAATTTCGACTGTATTTGGAGTTTTAGAGGGATTTTCGACTGCCTTTGGAGTTTTGGTCCTATAACAGTGTAATTCTTGATTTCTGTCATTTTTTTATCACACTTCGATGCTCCTCTCATTCTTCATACTGCATTTGGAGTAATTTACCATACAATTTCGACTGTATTTGGAGTTTTAGAGGGATTTTCGACTGCCTTTGGAGTTTTGGTCCTATAACAGTATAATTCTCGATTTCTGTCATTTTTTATCACACTTCGATGCTCCTCTCATTCTTCATACTGCATTTGGAGTATGTTACCATACAATTTCGACTGTATTTGGAGTTTTAGAGGGATTTTCGACTGCCTTTGGAGTTTTGGTCCTATAACAGTGTAATTCTTGATTTCTGTCATTTTTTTATCACACTTCGATGCTCCTCTCATTCTTCATACTGCATTTGGAGTATTTTACCATACAATTTCGACTGTATTTGGAGTTTTAGAGGGATTTTCGACTGCCTTTGTAGTTTTGGTCCTATATCAGTGTAATTCTTGATTTCTGTCATTTTTTTATTTTTGACATGCTCCTCTCATTCTTCATACTGTACTTGGAGTATTTTACCATACATTACCGACTGTATTAGGAGTATGAGTACGTTCCTATTCCAATTTCGATGACGTCTGCCAAATAAAAAAAGTTTTTCCGATTTGGCTGAAAATCGATATCTAGGTTGTTCTGGACGTTCTTATTCCAAATTTAAAATAATTTTTTCGATGACGTCTGCCAAGTAAAAAAAGTTTTTTCGATTTGGCTGAAAATCGATATCTAGGTTGTTCTGGACGTTCATATACCAAATTTGAATTTTTTTTTTCGATGACGTCTGCCAAGTTAAAAAAGTTTTTCCGATATGGCTGAAATTCGATATCTAGGTTGTTCTGGACGTTCTTATTCCAAATTTGCATTTTTTTTTTCGATGACGTCTGCCAAGTAAAAAAAGTTTTTCCGATTTGGCTGAAAATCGATATCTAGGTTGTTCTGGATGTTCTTATTCCAAATTTGAAATTTTTTTTTCGATGACGTCTGCCAAGTAAAAAAAGTTTTTCCGATTTGGCTGAAAATCGATATCTAGGTTGTTCTGGACGTTCTTATTCCAAATTTGAAATTTTTTTTTCGATGACGTCTGCCAAGTAAAAAAAGTTTTTCCGATTTGGCTGAAAATCGATATCTAGGTTTTTCTGGACGTTCTTATTCCAAATTTGAATTTTTTTTTTCGATGACGTCTGCCAAGTAAAAAATGTTTTTCCGATTTGGCTGAAAATCGATATCTAGGTTGTTCTGGACGTTCTTATTCCAAATTTGAAATTTTTTTTCGATGACGTCTGCCAAGTGATGAATGAAGACGTATTTCGAAAACAGTAAGAGATAGGTGGGGGGATCTTTGAACAAATGTCATAGTGAATATGGAGAGTACGAATGACACCCAAAAAAAATCCAAAATGGCGGAATTCAAGATGGCCGCCATACAAAGTGCTCCGATCACGCTGAAGTGAGGCCGTAAGGCCGAGCTTTTTACCTTACATTATTTTACCTTACATTTTCGACTGTATTTGAAGTTTTAGAGGGATTTTCGACTGCCTTTGGAGTTTTGGTCCTATATCAGTGCAATTCTTGATTTCTGTCATTTTTTTATCACACTTCGATGCTCCTCTCATTCTTCATACTGCATTTGGAGTATTTTACCTTACATTTTCGACTGTATTTGAAGTTTTAGAGGGATTTTCGACTGCCTTTGGAGTTTTGGTCCTATATCAGTGTAATTCTTGATTTCTGTCATTTTTTATCACACTTCGATGCTCCTCTCATTCTTCATACTGCATTTAGAGTATTTTACCATACAATTTCGACTGTATTTGGAGTTTTATAGGGATTTTCGACTGCCTTTGGAGTTTTGGTCATATAACAGTGTAATTCTTGATTTCTGTCATTTTTTTATCACACTTCGATGCTCCTCCCATTCTTCATACTGCATTTGGAGTATTTTACCTTACATTTTCGACTGTATTTGAAGTTTTAGAGGGATTTTCGACTGCCTTTGAAGTTTTGGTCCTATAACAGTGTAATTCTTGATTTCTGTCATATTTTTATCACACTTCGATGCTCCTCTCATTCTTCATACTGCATTTGGAGTATTTTACCATACAATTTCGACTGTATTTGGAGTTTTAGAGGGATTTTCGACTGCCTTTGGAGTTTTGGTCCTATATCAGTGTAATTCTTGATTTCTGTCATTTTTTTATCACACTTCGATGCTCCTCTCATTCTTCATACTGCATTTGGAGTAATTTACCATACAATTTCGACTGTATTTGGAGTTTTAGAGGGATTTTCGACTGCCTTTGGAGTTTTGGTCCTATAACAGTATAATTCTCGATTTCTGTCATTTTTTATCACACTTCGATGCTCCTCTCATTCTTCATACTGCATTTGGAGTATGTTACCATACAATTTCGACTGTATTTGGAGTTTTAGAGGGATTTTCGACTGCCTTTGGAGTTTTGGTCCTATAACAGTGTAATTCTTGATTTCTGTCATTTTTTTATCACACTTCAATGCTCCTCTCATTCTTCATACTGCATTTGGTGTATTTTACCTTGCATTTTCGACTGTATTTGAAGTTTTAGAGGGATTTTCGACTGCCTTTGTAGTTTTGGTCCTATAACAGTATAATTCTCGATTTCTGTCATTTTTTATCACACTTCGATGCTCCTCTCATTCTTCATACTGCATTTGGAGTAATTTACCATACAATTTCGACTGTATTTGGAGTTTTAGAGGGATTTTCGACTGCCTTTGGAGTTTTGGTCCTATAACAGTATAATTCTCGATTTCTGTCATTTTTTATCACACTTCGATGCTCCTCTCATTCTTCATACTGCATTTGGAGTATGTTACCATACAATTTCGACTGTATTTGGAGTTTTAGAGGGATTTTCGACTGCCTTTGGAGTTTTGGTCCTATAACAGTGTAATTCTTGATTTCTGTCATTTTTTTATCACACTTCGATGCTCCTCTCATTCTTCATACTGCATTTGGAGTAATTTACCATACAATTTCGACTGTATTTGGAGTTTTAGAGGGATTTTCGACTGCCTTTGGAGTTTTGGTCCTATAACAGTATAATTCTCGATTTCTGTCATTTTTTATCACACTTCGATGCTCCTCTCATTCTTCATACTGCATTTGGAGTATGTTACCATACAATTTCGACTGTATTTGGAGTTTTAGAGGGATTTTCGACTGCCTTTGGAGTTTTGGTCCTATAACAGTGTAATTCTTGATTTCTGTCATTTTTTTATCACACTTCGATGCTCCTCTCATTCTTCATACTGCATTTGGAGTATTTTACCATACAATTTCGACTGTATTTGGAGTTTTAGAGGGATTTTCGACTGCCTTTGTAGTTTTGGTCCTATATCAGTGTAATTCTTGATTTCTGTCATTTTTTTATCACACTTCGATGCTCCTCTCATTCTTCATACTGCATTTGGAGTATTTTACCATACATTTTCGACTGTATTTGAAGTTTTAGAGGGATTTTCGACTGCCTTTGGAGTTTTGGTCCTATATCAGTGTAATTCTTGATTTCTGTCATTTTTTTATTTTTGACATGCTCCTCTCATTCTTCATACTGTACTTGGAGTATTTTACCATACATTACCGACTGTATTAGGAGTATGAGTACGTTCCTATTCCAATTTCGATGACGTCTGCCAAATAAAAAAAGTTTTTCCGATTTGGCTGAAAATCGATATCTAGGTTGTTCTGGACGTTCTTATTCCAAATTTAAAATAATTTTTTCGATGACGTCTGCCAAGTAAAAAAAGTTTTTTCGATTTGGCTGAAAATCGATATCTAGGTTGTTCTGGACGTTCATATACCAAATTTGAATTTTTTTTTTCGATGACGTCTGCCAAGTTAAAAAAGTTTTTCCGATATGGCTGAAATTCGATATCTAGGTTGTTCTGGACGTTCTTATTCCAAATTTGCATTTTTTTTTTCGATGACGTCTGCCAAGTAAAAAAAGTTTTTCCGATTTGGCTGAAAATCGATATCTAGGTTGTTCTGGATGTTCTTATTCCAAATTTGAAATTTTTTTTTCGATGACGTCTGCCAAGTAAAAAAAGTTTTTCCGATTTGGCTGAAAATCGATATCTAGGTTGTTCTGGACGTTCTTATTCCAAATTTGAAATTTTTTTTTCGATGACGTCTGCCAAGTAAAAAAAGTTTTTCCGATTTGGCTGAAAATCGATATCTAGGTTTTTCTGGACGTTCTTATTCCAAATTTGAATTTTTTTTTTCGATGACGTCTGCCAAGTAAAAAATGTTTTTCCGATTTGGCTGAAAATCGATATCTAGGTTGTTCTGGACGTTCTTATTCCAAATTTGAAATTTTTTTTCGATGACGTCTGCCAAGTGATGAATGAAGACGTATTTCGAAAACAGTAAGAGATAGGTGGGGGGATCTTTGAACAAATGTCATAGTGAATATGGAGAGTACGAATGACACCCAAAAAAAATCCAAAATGGCGGAATTCAAGATGGCCGCCATACAAAGTGCTCCGATCACGCTGAAGTGAGGCCGTAAGGCCGAGCTTCAGTGGGTTCGGAGTGCTTTGCATGGTGGCCATCTTGAATTCCGCCATTTTGGATTCGTCCTAGGTGCCCCTCTTATTCTTCATACTGCATTTGGAGTAATTCATTTTATGTTTGGACTGTATTAAGAGTTTTTGTGGGAGTTTTGACTTTATTTGGAGTACCTGTCCAAGGCCGAAGGCCGAGCTCCGACTTGAGGGTATTTTCCACATCTCCGACTGGTCTCTATGGTAACTGCCCGCGGTAACCAAAGCACCTACAGGTGGGGTTCCTTCACCGAAGTGACTCAGAACCTTGGTACGATTCTGACCGTACCTCTTTTTTATGGCAGTAGGGTGAATCTGGTTTGGTGGCTACAGTTTGGTTCTCTACTGTATTAAGAGTTTGTATGGGACGTTAAATCTTTTGGAATTTTGAAATATTTTTTTATTTGTATAAGGTGCTTTTATGACAGTTCGTACTGACTCAAGATAGATGCGGGCCGCTCGCGGCCCGCACACCACTTACCATCTAGTTATATTATATAAAGCTCGATTACCACACACTGACTGACTGACTCACTGACTGACTGACTCACTGACTGACATAATTGTTCTCCCAGAAGGAGTAGAGTAGGGTTAAAATGAAGTATGGCGGAAATGTAGGGGGGGTTTAGGTGAGTATGGGAAAAATCGAAAATCGTAAAAATGACGCCTGCCAAGTAAAATTGGATGGCGTATCTCGGAAACGGTAAGAGATAGGTAGGGTGTGTTTGAACAAATGTCATAGGGAATCTGGAGAGCAGTCGAATGACACCTGTCAAAAATGCTCCTCTCATTCTTCATACTGCATTTGGAGTATTTTCCTTACATTTTCGACTGTATATGGAGTTTTTGTGGGATTTTCGACTGAATTTGGAGTTACGTGAAGGTATAGCGAGCCCGAAGGGCGAGGTCCTGGTGAGGCCGAGGGCCGAACTTTCGGTCAGCGAGGCCGAAGGCCGAGCTGATGGTGCGCGAGCCCGAAGGGCGAGCGCTTGGCGAGGCCGCAGGCCGAGCTGTATTAGTGTCTTGCGAGGCCGAAGGGCGAGCCATATTAGTGTCTTGCGAGGCCGAAGGCTGAGCTCCGAATTGACATGCTCCTCTCATTCTTCATACTGCATTTGGAATATTTTACCATACAAAACCGACTGTTTTTGGAGTTTTTGTGGGATTTTTGACTGAATTTGGAGTTACTGTCATACATGAAGGTATAGCGAGCCCGAAGGGCGAGCTTCTGGTGAGGCCGAAGGCCGAACTTTCGGCCCGCGAGGCCGAAGGCCGAGCTTAAGGCGTGCGAGCCCGCAGGGCGAGCTCATGGCGAGGCCGTAGGCCGAGACGTGTAAGTGTCTTGCGAGGCCGAAGGCCGAGCTCTGAATTTACATGCTCCTCTCATTCTTCATACTGTATCTGGAGTATTTCACCTTACATTTTCGACTGTATTTGGAGTTTTAGTGGGATTTTCGACTGAATTTGGAGTTTTTGTCCTATAACAGTGTAATTTAATTTTTTTATCATGCTTTGATGCTCCTCTCATTCTTCATACTGCATTTGGTGTATGATACCGTACATTTTCGACTGTATTTGGGGTTTTTGTGGGATTTTCGACTGAATTTGGAGTTACGGTCCTACATCAGTGTATAGCGAGCCCGAAGGGCGAGCTTCTGGTGAGGCCGAAGGCCAAACTTCTGGTGAGGCCGAAGGCCGAACTTCAGCCCGCGAGGCCGAAGGCCGAGCGTATGGTGCGCGAGCCCGCAGGGCGAGCGCATAGCGAGGCCGCAGGCCGAGCCGTATTAGTGTCTTGCGAGGCCGAAGGCCGAGCTCTGAATTTACATGCTCCTCTCTTTCTTCATACTGTATCTGGAGTATTTCACCTTACATTTTCGACTGTATTTGGAGTTTTAGTGGGATTTTCGACTGAATTTGGAGTTTTTGTCCTTAAACAGTGAATTTAATTTTTTTATCATGCTTTGATGCTCCTCTCATTCTTCATACTGCATTTGGAGTATTTTACCTTACATTTTCGACTGTATTTGGAGTTTTTGTGGGATATTCGACTAAATTAAGAGTTATTGGTCTATAACAATGAAACTTTTGAAATATGTCATTTTTTTATTAGTCTTAGATGCTCCTTTCATTCTTCATACTGCATTTGGAGTATTTTACCATACAATTTCGACTGTATTTGGAGTTTTAGAGAGATTTTCGACTGCCTTTGGAGTTTTTGATTTCTGTCATTTTTTTATCACACTTCGATGCTCCTCTCATTCTTCATACTGCATTTGGAGTATTTTACCATACAATTTCGACTGTATTTGGAGTTTTAGAGGGATTTTCGACTGCCTTTGGAGTTTTGGTCCTATAACAGTGTAATTCTTGATTTCTGTCATTTTTTTATCACACTTCGATGCTCCTCTCATTCTTCATACTGCATTTGGAGTATTTTACCTAACATTTTCGACTGTATTTGAAGTTTTAGAGGGATTTTCGACTGCTTTTGGAGTTTTGGTCCTATATCAGTGCAGTTCTTGATTTCTGTCATTTTTTTATCACACTTCGATGCTCCTCTCATTCTTCATACTGCATTTGGAGTATTTTACCTTACATTTTCGACTGTATTTGAAGTTTTAGAGGGATTTTCGACTGCCTTTGGAGTTTTGGTCCTATATCAGTGTAATTCTTGATTTCTGTCATTTTTTATCACACTTCGATGCTCCTCTCATTCTTCATACTGCATTTAGAGTATTTTACCATACAATTTCGACTGTATTTGGAGTTTTAGAGGGATTTTCGACTGCCTTTGGAGTTTTGGTCCCATAACAGTGTAATTCTTGATTTCTGTCATTTTTTTATCACACTTCGATGCTCCTCTCATTCTTCATACTGCATTTGGAGTATTTTACCTTACATTTTCGACTGTATTTGAAGTTTTAGAGGGATTTTCGACTGCCTTTGAAGTTTTGGTCCTATAACAGTGTAATTCTTGATTTCTGTCATTTTTTTATCACACTTCGATGCTCCTCTCATTCTTCATACTGCATTTGGAGTATTTTACCATACAATTTCGACTGTATTTGGAGTTTTAGAGGGATTTTCGACTGCCTTTGGAGTTTTGGTCCTATATCAGTGTAATTCTTGATTTCTGTCATTTTTTTATCACACTTCGATGCTCCTCTCATTCTTCATACTGCATTTGGAGTAATTTACCATACAATTTCGACTGTATTTGGAGTTTTAGAGGGATTTTTGACTGCCTTTGGAGATTTGGTCCTACAACAGTATAATTCTCGATTTCTGTCATTTTTTATCACACTTCGATGCTCCTCTCATTCTTCATACTGCATTTGGAGTATGTTACCATACAATTTCGACTGTATTTGGAGTTTTAGAGGGATTTTCGACTGCCTTTGGAGTTTTGGTCCTATAACAGTGTAATTCTTGATTTCTGTCATTTTTTTATCACACTTCAATGCTCCTCTCATTCTTCATACTGCATTTGGTGTATTTTACCTTGCATTTTCGACTGTATTTGAAGTTTTAGAGGGATTTTCGACTGCCTTTGTAGTTTTGGTCCTATATCAGTGTAATTCTTGATTTCTGTCATTTTTTTATCACACTTCGATGCTCCTCTCATTCTTCATACTGCATTTGGAGTAATTTACCATACAATTTCGACTGTATTTGGAGTTTTAGAGGGATTTTTGACTGCCTTTGGAGATTTGGTCCTACAACAGTATAATTCTCGATTTCTGTCATTTTTTATCACACTTCGATGCTCCTCTCATTCTTCATACTGCATTTGGAGTATGTTACCATACAATTTCGACTGTATTTGGAGTTTTAGAGGGATTTTCGACTGCCTTTGGAGTTTTGGTCCTATAACAGTGTAATTCTTGATTTCTGTCATTTTTTTATCACACTTCAATGCTCCTCTCATTCTTCATACTGCATTTGGTGTATTTTACCTTGCATTTTCGACTGTATTTGAAGTTTTAGAGGGATTTTCGACTGCCTTTGTAGTTTTGGTCCTATATCAGTGTAATTCTTGATTTCTGTCATTTTTTTATCACACTTCGATGCTCCTCTCATTCTTCATACTGCATTTGGAGTATTTTACCATACATTTTCGACTGTATTTGAAGTTTTAGAGGGATTTTCGACTGCCTTTGGAGTTTTGGTCCTATAACAGTGTAATTCTTGATTTCTGTCATTTTTTTATTTTTGACATGCTCCTCTCATTCTTCATACTGTACTTGGAGTATTTTACCATACATTACCGACTGTATTAGGAGTATGAGTACGTTCCTATTCCAATTTCGATGACGTCTGCCAAATAAAAAAAGTTTTTACGATATGGCTGAAAATCGATATCTAGGTTGTTCTGGACGTTCTTATTCCAAATTTAAAATAATTTTTTCGATGACGTCTGCCAAGTAAAAAAAATTTTTTCGATTTGGCTGAAAATCGATATCTAGGTTGTTCTGGACGTTCATATACCAAATTTGAATTTTTTTTTTCGATGACGTCTGCCAAGTTAAAAAAGTTTTTCCGATTTGGCTGAAATTCGATATCTAGGTTGTTCTGGACGTTCTTATTCCAAATTTGAATTTTTTTTTTCGATGACGTCTGCCAAGTAAAATAAGTTTTTCCGATTTGGCTGAAAATCGATATCTAGGTTGTTCTGGATGTTCTTATTCCAAATTTGAAATTTTTTTTTCGATGACGTCTGCCAAGTAAAAAAAGTTTTTCCGATTTGGCTGAAAATCGATATCTAGGTTGTTCTGGACGTTCTTATTCCAAATTTGAAATTTTTTTTTCGATGACGTCTGCCAAGTAAAAAAAGTTTTTCCGATTTGGCTGAAAATCGATATCTAGGTTGTTCTGGACGTTCTTATTCCAAATTTGATTTTTTTTTTTCGATGACGTCTGCCAATTAAAAAATTTTTTTCCGATTTGGCTGAAAATCGATATCTAGGTTGTTCTGGACGTTCTTATTCCAAATTTGAAATTTTTTTTCGATGACGTCTGCCAAGTGATGAATGAAGACGTATTTCGAAAACAGTAAGAGATAGGTGGGGGGATCTTTGAACAAATGTCATAGTGAATATGGAGAGTACGAATGACACCCAAAAAAAATCCAAAATGGCGGAATTCAAGATGGCCGCCATACAAAGTGCTCCGATCACGCTGAAGTGAGGCCGTAAGGCCGAGCTTCAGTGGGTTCGGAGTGCTTTGCATGGTGGCCATCTTGAATTCCGCCATTTTGGATTCGTCCTAGGTGCCCCTCTTATTCTTCATACTGCATTTGGAGTAATGCATTTTATGTTTGGACTGTATTAAGAGTTTTTGTGGGAGTTTTGACTTTATTTGGAGTACCTGTCCAAGGCCGAAGGCCGAGCTCCGACTTGAGGGTATTTTCCACATCTCCGACTGGTCTCTATGGTAACTGCCCGCGGTAACCAAAGCACCTACAGGTGGGGTTCCTTCACCGAAGTGACTCAGAACCTTGGTACGATTCTGACCGTACCTCTTTTTTATGGCAGTAGGGTGAATCTGGTTTGGTGGCTACAGTTTGGTTCTCTACTGTATTAAGAGTTTGTATGGGACGTTAAATCTTTTGGAATTTTGAAATATTTTTTTATTTGTATAAGGTGCTTTTATGACAGTTCGTACTGACTCAAGATAGATGCGGGCCGCTCGCGGCCCGCACACCACTTACCATCTAGTTAATAATATATAAAGCTCGATTACCACTCACTGACTCACTGACTGACTGACATAAATGTTCTCCTAGAAGGAGACGAGTAGGACGACAATGATGTATGGCAAAAATGTAGGGGGGGTTTAGGTGAGTATGAGAAAAATCGAAAATCATAAAAATGACGCCTGCCAAGTAAAGATGGATGACGTATCTCGAAAACGGTAAGAGATAGATGGGGGGTGTTTGAACAAATGTCATAGGGAATCTGGAAAGCAGTCGAATGACATCTGTCAAAAATGCTCCTCTCATGCTTCATACTGCATTTGGAGTATTTTTCCATACATTTTCGACTGTATTTGGAGTTTTTCTGGGATTTTCGACTGATTTTGGAGTTACTGTCATACACGAAGGTATAGCGAGCCCGAAGGGCGAGCTTTTGGTGAGGCCGAAGGCCGAACTTTCGGTCCGCGAGGCCGAAGGCCGAGCTGATGGTGCGCGAGCCCGAAGGGCGAGCGCTTGGCGAGGCCGCAGGCCGAGCTGTAATAGTGTCTAGCGAGGCCGAAGGCCGAGCCATATTAGTGTCTTGCGAGGCCGAAGGCCGAGCTCCGAATTGACATGCTCCTCTCATGCTTCATACTGCATTTGGAGTACTTTTCCTTAATTTTCGACTGTATTAAGAGTTTTTGTGGGATTTTCGACTGAATTTGGAGTAACTGTCCTACATCAAGGAATAGCGAGCCCGAAGGGCGAGCTTCTGGTGAGGCCGAAGGCCGAACTTTCGGCCCGCGAGGCCGAAGGCCGAGCGGACGGTTCGCGAGTCCGCAGGGCGAGCGTATGGCGAGGCCGCAGGCCGAGCCGTGTTAGTGTCTTGCGAGGCCGAAGGCCGAGCTCCGAATTGACATGCTCCTCTTATTCTTCATACTTCATTTGGAGTATTTTTCATACAAAACCGACTGTTTTTGGAGTTTGTGGGATTTTCGACTGAATTTGGAGTTACTGTCATACATGAAGGTATAGCGAGCCCGAAGGGCGAGCTTCTGGTGAGGCCGAAGGCCGAACTTTCGGCCTGCGAGGCCGAAGGCCGAGCTTAAGGCGTGCGAGCCCGCAGGGCGAGCTTATGGCGAGGCCGTAGGCCGAGCCGTGTAAGTGTCTTGCGAGGCCGAAGGCCGAGCTCCGAATTGACATGCTCCTCTCATTCTTCATACTGTATTTGGAGTATTTTACCATAAATTACCGACTGTTTTAGGAGTTTTTGTGGGAGATTTGACTACATTTGGAGTAACTGTCCGAGGCCAAAGGCCGAGCTCCGACTTGAGGGTATTTTCCACATCTCCGACTGGTCTCTATGGTAACTGCCCGCGGTAACCAAAGCACCTACAGGTGGGGTTCCTTCACCGAAGTGACTCAGAACCTTGGTACAATTCTGACCGTACCTCTTTTTTATGGCAGTAGGGTGAATCTGGTTTGGTGGCTACAGTATGGTTCCTTATTGTATTAGGAGTTTGTATGGGACGTCGTATATATTTTGGAGTTTTAAAATGTTTTTTTTTAAATGTATAAGGTGTTTTGATATAATTTAATACTGCATAACGATAAATGCGGGCCGCTTGCGGCCCGCACACTGCCCGAAAAACTAGTTGTTTATATAAAACTTTTATACCGATATTAAAAAAAAAACGGACGTAAAAGTCTTACACCGAATATCGAAATTTCAGGTTTGTAACTCAATCCGTGTAAGAGCTATAGACTTGTGACATACAAAAGGACGTACAGATAGACAGTAAAGTCACATTATTAGGGCCTTTTGGGTACGGAAACTTTAAAATGGAGTGTAAACTTGAACCTTTGCGGTCAAGATATAATTATTTAAATAAATTTTGAAAGAAAAGCAAAAATACGATGAAATCATAACAACACTAGGACATTGTAAAAAATAAAAGGGTTATTGAGTTGAAACGAGGACGAGAGAGCAGATGACTCGACCTGGCTGGTCAGCTGGTCACTTTACGTCTACGGCTAAAGAAAATTTCAGAAAAGTGTGTTATCTTATATTAGAAGACCGCAGATTTATTATCGGAGACATTGCTGACACTATTGAAATTAAATATGACCGAACATAAAACATCTTTGTCAACAAACTTATTTTCTAAGGTTTCCGGTAAATGGGTTCCAAAGTTACATCAGTTAAAGAAAAATGAATTCGACTGTCTAACTGAATTAAGAAGAAAAAATTATTTGATGCTTGATGATGTGGACATCAAGATGTAATAAGATTTAATCGGTGGGTGTGATACTAATACTCCAGAATCAAAAAAGTAAAAAAACTTACGCCAAGCTAAACGAAACTAACTAAACGAACAGACAAGAAAGC
Organism: Plagodis dolabraria; assembly: GCA_963854805.1. Lineage (NCBI taxonomy): Eukaryota > Metazoa > Arthropoda > Insecta > Lepidoptera > Geometridae > Plagodis > Plagodis dolabraria. The sequence goes on along the minus strand of OY978459.1, from coordinate 1,334,438 downwards.
CAAAATAATTCTTTCAGGTGGTCAGGTCTTGGCGTCCGTTTTCTAGGATGCTGAAGGGTGTTTTCATGTGGAACACTGTCCAAGTTTCTAAAAAGAAGGCTCGTGTTCACACTTCTTCCTTTAGTCGATTGATCAGGTTCATTTTTGTGGATTTATATTGATGCCCCATCCGGTTTATTCTAATGTATTGCGCTAGTTTGTCTTTCATCTGTTTCTAAACTGAAAACAACACCTCGGTGGACAGAAATTATCACCAAATGTAGAGCTTGAAGTTGCTGTAAACCTTTACTTTGAGGAATCTTTTTACCAGCATACAGAACTCTTAACTAAGCCCAGAAGTTTTCAATTCTGTCTTGAATATCTATTTTGTTGTCACACTGTGCTTGTTTATGCGTTTTTTTGTTTGGTATCTGCTGTTAAGCGATTCACTTATAAAAGGTGCATTTCGTCATAAGTGACGAACAGAATTACGCCTTCACCACATGATATAAAGTTTTTAATGTTTGAATTACACATTCGGGTCCATTCAGGCATAAATTAGGTTCAAAATAGCATATCACCTGACTTATCTCATTATGTTTCAAAAAGTTGCATCACGAGCTGGCTGAAAAAGCGGGTGTAATAGTCTTGAGGCAGAGTGGGTGCTATTTTCATTCACCTGCAATTGTTTTTATTATTAGTTTTGATGTCTGTCACATCAACATATAGCACTTAGACTTAGATTCAGAGACATTTATGTAAGACGGTTTAAGACCAGTCTTAACTAAGCGTCGCCGCGTCAGCTAAGACAATAAGTCAGATCCTACTTACCTCGGGCTTAGCTAAGATCACACTAATATTTATGGTAGTGTTAACTAGTGGAACATTAACTGGTTTTGAACATACAGATGTTGCAGCCTGATATAAAAATGGAATCACGAGAACAGCAATATTTGACCGGTTATTGGTGTAAATGAAAGAAAATATCTAATAAGTATACCTATTTTCATGTAGCAACATCATGATCGTAGGTATGATAAGCATCAATGCATTCCATATCAATACTTTGTTTTATCGTTGCCGTAAATTTGATAAAATGCAATACCGTATTAAATATGATTTAGATAATATTCTTAGATTTTATATTCACGTATTGAAAAGTTAAGCGTACGGGTTAAAATTTAATGTATTAACCACGCTTGACGGCGCCACTTTTGCTTGAAGATAAGCTTAGGTAGTTGAAATCCACTTCTTGGCTTAGTATAGCATCACGCATTAAGTTTATGCGCTGTTCCAAACATCTCTAATACAAATATGTACGTGTATATATACAATATATATGTGTTGCTACTGTTGCTAGCTGCTTTGTTGCCAGATGATACTTGCCTACCGCCATGCGTTACTTATCATAATTACCTACACCGTTTATTTAACTACCCAATGTTATATTATATTAACATTCTATAATCCCGTCGGGAGCTCGCAGACGCAGCTGTGCACTCGCCCTGATGATGAGTATCTGATATGCTCGAAACCCGGGTCGACGTATTCGATCCCCAACGTGAGTGTTTTTGCCGGTTTTATTTATAATATTTAAATTCTATAATCCTCAACGTAATAACTGTAATGCTGTTACTAAAGCTTACTAGAAACAAAACAATCAAAGAACATTGTAATGATCACGCTACACGCTAACATTCATTTGTTATTTATAATTAATTTTTATGAAATAAGTTTTATATAGGCAAATAAGCTTGAAAAACATATATATTTTAGATATGTCACTTCTAGGATTTTAAATTTACACTAGAAATGTACAATGTTTATTATTATTTATGGTTAATAAAGATCTTTTAAAACAAACAAACAAATACAAATATGAGACTTTGCATTACATTTTGAAAGATAAAAGCATTAGTTCATACGTAGACTTGTCTCTGAATCTCAGCCTGACAATAACGCTTGTTACGCGTATATATATATATATATGCAAGCACCTACTTATCACTGGATTCCATGACACATGAAGCTTGTATTCATCCTCCCGATTGAAAATTAGATACTTCTTGACATCTGTCTTATATATCTGTAATTTTACCGGCACTCATACTTTTCGAAACTGAACAGGCGTTATTCTAACGCAATTTCATCTTTTTTAATAATCCTTGATCCATAAATTACTACTACCTGTTTTAAAGCGGTCTGTACAGGTACTTGTTTTGGGCTGTTATGGAAATAGCTCTGGCAGGCTTCCTGCACATTTCACTTTAAGCAACATAAAAAAATACTCCCAAACCCTCGATAAAAGAGCACACCTCACATACCCATAAAAAGGATTTCGTAAAAACACAGTAATGACGAGTTTATGTAAAAGTCTCGCGAATGGAGACAACGCGACCCAGAGGGACCCATAATGGCGCAACAGATATATTTGCGGACCTTCTGATCCCTTGAATATACAACAGTTAGTATAACAACTTGTGCTATTGGATAACTATCTGTTACCAAAACTGTGTCCATTTGTATCCTTGTAAGGACGCGGTTCGAGACGAATACACTCGGCTATTTCGTTTGGAGAAATGAAACGTTCTATTGGGTTGGTGAATTATTGTGGAAAGGTGAGTTATAAGGGATTTGGGCGAAGACCTTTGGCTTTTAGAAAAGGTCTTGTGAATTAAGTAATAGCTCCTAGACGTGGACTGGACAGTTTTTGTTACTGATACATTATAGGGTGGACAGTATTATAGTGCCCCGTCCGTATTAGGTAAAGAGGCATGAGCGTTATACCTAAACCATTAGGTTCCAAGTTCAATCTTCACAGGTTATTGTGTATTTGCTTATCCAACAATTTAGTTGGTGTCGTGCAAAATGCTTTGGAGTCTTGAGATCCCTGATTAGATCCCCAGATTGAACAGTAATTGAATGTTTCTGAAAATAAACTCATTAGCAGTCTGAAACCTAGAACTTTGACCAGTAGATGGGCTCGTCCCCTTTTATATGAGATCGAGACATGTCCACCAAAACATGGTATTTTAGATCTTCTTTTCGTTTGCCTACTTACTCGAACATAGTTTTGTACACGGTGGTAAGGCATTTTGCGAATACCCGTCTGCCTAGCTACAGAACCTTTCACCAAGCACCTGTATCTTCGGTTGCATCAAGATTTACCCTCACGTGAGATAGTGGTCAAAGGCTAGCCTAGCCGCAGTCACAGATGACAGAATAATATTCTGATAAGTTTATATATGTTACGTAAAAACGCCTGGGAAAACGTTGCTGTTTTCATAATTATACTTCCTTAGAAATGAAGTTATTAATTTGTATTTAGTCTTTGAGTACTACTATCATATTTTTAGGTAAAGTGATGAGTGTTGAAAGCCTAGAATGGGAAATAGTGTTCAACATCAGCTGTTAGAATTGACGTTTGGCGCTTGGCGATCGATTTACCGTTATATGTCTACCCCTGGTAATTCCAATTAAACACGGCAATTTCACAAAAAAATAGGTTAACTTTAATTTCTATAAATCATCAAAACATTATTACGTGCAAAGCAAAAAGCATAATAACAAATTATTAGAGCACAAAATTTTGTCTTGACACAACTGGAACCGTTTCGTTAATACCGACACATACCGAGTAACCAGATCCAGGGGGCACATTGATGTGCACTCTATGTGCAGCAACACCCCACTTACATCGACGCCACCACTCTCATACGGCTCATTAGCCGAATTTTTCCATTTCGCTAACTTTTACAACACCGATCGGTAGAGTATGGAAAAGTCCTTCAAATCATATTACATACTATATTATGAAAGTTCAAGTTAGCGAATTGCTGACATCCGAGTCTGTACCAGGTGAGCCAAGTTTCAAACACAGCTAGTAACTTGATCCAAAGTTTTAGAGGAATTATATCTCAACCAGGACGTCTCACTGCACTGATATCGTAAACTTTACGATACTGTTGTTGTGAAATAGAGAAGTGCACTTGTGTATAGAAAGTTTTCTGAGAAATAAATTTGTTTCTGAGTTTAAACTAGGTTAAAATATTTATACGGCATGACTAGGTTCATTTTATTACGCATGTTTAAGTTGGGGTATTTTATTATAAGTTTTCGAATAAGATTGTTCGGGATAGTCGTCGTTGAAAGCAATCAGATTTAAAATTCTGACAGTTATGTTCCCAAGTATCGTATATTGACCACGTTCACAAATTATTTTCTGAACGTTAAAGTTACCAGAGTAAGTACTGTCCGGAAACTAATTCAACCATTTTTTACATTCCGTCTAAGCCGTTTGAAAAGCACGTTAAAGTTCACTTGACATTGTTAAACGATGAAGATAGCTTGAAAATAAAGCGAGGTTTTTCACCTCTCAGGTGAATGGTAGCTAATTGTTAATAGGTGCGAGTATCATCACGGGATTCCTGTGGAAAGTCAGAAAAATTCTAGACGTAATTTTCTATTCTAAATCTATGACTGCTTCAATACCATTGCACATAATTTGGTTCAAAACTCTCAAATAAGTATGACACTAAATTCTCAAGGTTAAAATTTGGTTTATTCCAACTCGATCACTACTAAACTTATTATAAAAATCTATCAATTTTTGATGGTGACACTTTTAGATCTTGATCCGTCAGCATCAGACATACCGAGAACAAAACATAAATTTATTCATGAATTGACCACTCGGACCTTCTTAGATCTTGATCCGTCAGCATCAGACATACCGAGAACAAAACAGAAATTTATTCATGAATAGACCACTCGGACCTTCTGTGAGGTTAAAAATCAGCTCTGAGCCTCTTACAGCTTCCACCAGTAAAAACTCAAAGTTAAGCAATGATGTCACGGCTGCCAAAGTCAACCAAGTAAGTGTCAAGTAGGATTTTATTTAAAAATCAAAGCGACAATATTAACAGAAAAAAATCGTAGCTCAGCCGCAGGCTGTAATTATATTAATTATGTAAATAAGATTCTATTATCATTAATACTAAACTAGTCCTAATTTGGTATCCAAATTCAACTGTTGATTCAGCAGACAAAAGTTGACAATTATTCAATATATCAAAAGACGAGAGTTAAGTTTGAAGATTTGGTCTGCGTGTCTTATTCTACTTAATACCTGCGGATATGGTTCCGGTTTTTTTTTTTCATAGATGGCATGCTATTATTATCTTTTTTTATGCTATCTTGATGGAACAACTTTGAGGACCAAATGGTATTAAACGTTAGTGCCCTTCATCACTAAAAACTAGTCAACGGAATATGATGTTATTTTAACTATCTTGGAGACTTTGGAGAGCACTTTACCAAACAAAGAAAATTCAATCAAATCACTGATGATAAAGTGATAGGCAATGCAAACGAGTCACAAAAACCTCCTGTCTTTCTCAAAATCGTTTTAAACAGAAAACTTAGACATATTTTATCCGACATATAGCAACTTAAATTTAATATGAACACATATTTGTACGATTTAATAAAACCATTTTAAAGAAAAATCACTTTAATCTTGTTAAGGCTTGGTCATCCATCTACCCCGATATAACTTCGAATATAAATCTTTTTGAACGAAAACCAATACATTTCATTACAATGATTGATGCACTGAAATTCAGCATTTGGATTTAAGTAATCACGAACAAAATCACGTTCGGGGAATGTTATTCGAATAAATGACCACTTTATACAACTAAGTCACTATTCAAATTTATCATGAACTTAAAACCATTCAAAAGAACACGCTATTTTCTCTCGTTTTATTCAATAGATAGTCTACTAGTCTATAGTAAGTAAGTAGAGCAAAGCGGTGGTTGTATTTTTGTTTGTATTTCCACAGCATAATGTCAAATAGTGTATTGTTGTGGGGAGCAGCAGCTGATATAGAAACCACCTTTGTCTTTCAAAATGGATTAATTCATGCTCTAAAAGAATATCATCACATCATCTAAACCGATTTAGATGAAACTTGTATTAAAAGACATTTTAAGTCGATTCAAGTTACGTTTTTTTTACGCCAAGATGGCTTTTCGACCGGTTTTGCGACTTTCAGAAACTTGGATCTTTTTGAATTACGATTGAATAGAGCAAGCGGTTTTTTATCAACTTTTTTATGGGTACCTCACTTGAGCTATATCCAGCCATGAGCTGTGTCCGAGCATTCAAAAAATACCCTATTAGGTACTATGCAATAACGACTAGTCAACCAGAATGTGGCCTCTGAAGCACAGAAAGGCTCAGTAGGAAGTGCCACTAGCGGTCACCCATCCAAGTCATGACCGCAGCGGCCGTTGGTTTTATAGTTGTTTGGATACGATAGATAAGGCAAACTGCTGTAAGCGATTATTATAACAACATGAATAAAATTACATTAGATTTTACCATATCTGGTGATTCATATTTTTTTTTCACTACCCATATTTATTGCTAATAGATAGCCTATTAGCAACATTATCGCCTGATGGCGTGTATAAGCCTAGAATTATACCGATAAGTACTGGCGTCTTCTACATGAGAATAACCAAGCAAAATCAGAACATGCGATTAAATATTTAAATATTATATAAGGCTGGGTGGTTTTTGAAGACTTTGAAGTCATCATTCTGTGATATTAACAAAACTAGCGCTCTCTAAAAAAATCTCTTATATCCTGTGTAATAATATCCTCAGGACGAATAAATCATTTTATAATTGAATCATTGTGTCACGGCCAGGCCCCGGCTCACGTTTTCACATTCACCAAAAAAGTTTATTTTGCTTCAGTCTTTTGCCTGTATCTAAAACATGATTTATTTGAACTATTACACATATCGTTATATTCCAATTTTCTTTTACTCTATTACATAATACACGCTAATTACAAAGTCCACAGTATTATTCTAGGATTCCCGAATTGTTTGAAATGGATTCCAGAAATCCCCGACAGAAGAAAAAATATGCTAGTGAGTTCGAGGGGATTCCCTGAGAATTGGATTTATGGGCTTTTTGTCCAGACATTCCTTCTGCATCCTCTTAGTGTATGAAGCGTATTTTTGGTCAAAAAGTACACAAACCCCTAAATATTTATCTACAAAGTTACCGACCTCTAATAGGTGGGTAGGAAAACGTTATAATTTTTAAAACCAAAATATGTAATATTCTGCCATAATCTTGAGTTTCCACCTTAAGTATCCAGGTACAGGCGTATTGGTGAATCTTTTTCTAAGTTGAGTTTAAATAAAAATACGAGACGAGAGAATGAAACCAATTTGAAGATCCACTCTACTCAACAAAAAATCATTATAATTGGTTGTTACAGTAGAAAAAGTGTGCACAGTAGAAACAGATTTGAAACTTACCACTTGTTACATGCATAGGGACGTACAGATAGACAGTAAAATTAAATTTTTAGGTCCTTATGAGTACGGAACTTTTTAGATGGAGAGTAAATTTGACCAACTGCGGTCATTATATATGTCTAAATAAATTTTGACAGCAAAGCAAAATACGATGATATTACAACAACATAAGTACATTGTAAGTTGAGTATAAATAAAAATACGAGACGAGAATTCTCTCGTTTCATTCGAAACCAATTTGAAGATCCACTCTACTCAACAAAAATCATTATAATTGGTTGATACAGTAGAAACAGTGTGCACAGTAGAAATAGATTTGAAAACCTTCCACCATTTTTTAATCGTCAGAAGAACCTCATTATGTTTTCAGTTTCCAACAAATGACAATAAACAAATGATAAATAAAACATCATACATGCATAAAATTATAACATATAATTATAAATATGTATTTTAATTAAATGTAATACCAAGCTTTAAAATAATATATACTTACGTAAAACATTCGAGCAATAAAGGGACCTCAACTCATTATCATTAAGCCTGTTGTATACTGCGGCAGGTTCACAAATAAAGGCCACATACACACAATCCAAATGTAGCTGTAACTAATTCAGCTTCCTCTCCTGTACACTGTACTGAAATAGGCATTTAGTTCCGATTAACATTGACGAATGGGCCACCTTAATAATTAACGTACTCTCTGTTATACAACTCTAATTATATTCTATTGTGGACTCTATCCCTTTGTTACTAAGTTTATTTTGGCTTTGAATGTGGTTTGACATTGTAGAGCACGCGGTTTTGCAGTGAGAATAGGGTTAATCTGTTTTGAGTGAGTTAAACAATGTGAAGGTAAGTCGTTACTTACCTGCACTTGTTCTTTTTTTAAATTCACTGTTACGTGTCTTTGAAAAGAAAACGAACTGGAAATGGCTAGCGCATGTTGGAACATGTAAAAGAAAGAACTACCTAATACGAGTATGTCAGCATTTTCAGTATTTGTTTGACAGACATATTACGTTATATAATTTGAGATTCTTAACAAGTTTTTAGTAAAGTTGTTACAGAAACCTGAGGAAGCGAAGGATTCTATAATTAAACCATGAGTGAAGCAAGTGGTACCTCACTCCAGCGAATGCTAGGTGTAAGAAAAACACCTCAAATAAGGTAGTAAATTTGCATTATTTCTTATTTACAATTGACAGTCAAATTACTTAAATTGGTAATATGTAAATTGGTAAATTTATTTTTCTGAAACTTTTGTATAGGTTCGAATTTCAAAAATATTTAAATTAATCACTTTACACGTAGAAAATGATAAACAACACATATCTGAGCTTGTGAGATGAAAATATTTTTTTCATCTACACTAGTGCATTGAAGCTCCACTGAAAAATTTTATGATATAATTTCTAGTCCGAAATTCATCTCCGGGTCGACCTTTTACACACAATTTCAGAATTTCAGTTTGCAACCAATTCCGTTTACAAAACTTAGACCCATGAAATTCGGACGGACGGGTAGACAAACCAGTAACGGAATGTCATTAATAGGGTTTCATATGGCCTTTTGGATACAGAAATCTTAAAAGGTTTTAAATAGCCCATTTAAATGCATATTGAGGAATAAGGGATGAATCGCAATCAATCGAATTAAATGTGTTTTATTATTCGTTTGCCATCAGAATTTATGTAGAACCGTGGAGTTTCCAGAACAGTATTTTTGGAATGCAGTTAATACGTTTTCATTGGTACAAATTGATAGAAACGTCCTTGCATCCTGATATAACTTTGTTTTGTTTTAAATGTTGTACCACAAACAAGTGGTATTTAAATTGTATCTATGAGTTTATATTTTAACGGGTGGTATGCAATGCTACGTTCTATGTACAACACTACCGCTACTACAGCGAAAGCATTTAGGCAATCTATATATGCTATTGAAGGCCCACAGACTCAATGCCAGCCCCTAGCAGTTGGCAGCGTGCCCAGCATGCTGGTAGAATTTCCCCGTTGGTGTTTACTGATACCGTTGTACTTAATATTGGAGCGCCTCCGTAAGTGAACAGTTTTCAGTTACAAAGGCGCTCCAGTATTAAGGCGCATTTGTACAAAAGGCTTGATTGGTATACAACTAATTTGGTATACAAAAAAATTTAAGTAACGCGTTACGCGACCGCTTGGCGGCATGGCTTTGTCTGGTGGGTGGTAACACGCCGCAGCATAAGCCTACCACCTGAAAAGTACTGCTCTTTTGGCGCCAACCAGGGGACACGTGTAGGACATCGAGGGCTAAATCCTACGGACGCGAGCAGTATAGTCCCCCGCAGTATTCATAGTTTCTATTCAGTATTCCTCACTGCAACAAAACATGTAAACGTATTTTTTTAAATAAAAAAATATTATTGTTATTATGACAACGTCTTAGTGTGGGTGTACACCCACACTATGCTAATATGCATAAACTGTAAAATAATCAAATATAAAATATGATCGCTTCGGTAGGCTGTATTAGTAGCAAATGCACACAAGTAATATAGAGAGGAATGTCTTCTTGAGTAAAAACTTAATGTTAGTTTTCTTGTTGACTATGTAAATAACTTGAACGAATTGAGCAAGTTTTTGTGTCATTTCAAAACCTAAAAAGGTCTAAAAATCTTGCAAGGATCTAGTCTGTGAACGGTGGCTGGTTAATAGGAAAAGTAATTCAGTCCATTGCTAGTTAGTACTAATCTCAATTTGTTTCGAAAACTTCGTATAATATTTTTTTTATCTAGTCGGTGTGCAACGTTACTATATTAAAGTGATAAAATTACCTTGGGTCTCTGGGACTTAGGTAACATCCTATGGGCATAATTCCCTGGTTATATTTTGTCCTAAATCATTGTTTATGCCTGCATCTTTAATATATTAGGTTTTTGCGCAAATATTCTTAAAACAAATACACACTCAATATATATGCACACAAATATGCCCATTTATAACATCAATAGAACAATTAATCTCAAAACTGAATTGTAAACAAAAGCGCCTTTATGTCCCTATTCATTTAACATGTGTATTGTAATTGTTTCGTATTATTATATTACAAACAACAGCAGAATATCTGATACCCAATATTCAAGGACCTAACAACGCCCGTGCAAGGCTGTAGCGTACTAATACCAATTAGATTGAAAACTGTGTGGCTGAGTTTTGATATTGCATATCTAATCATACTGCACTACATCGGCGCGGCACGGCGGGCGCACAATTGTGGCAATATGATCCGCGACATATTGCATCAAATACTATTTTACCAGAAATTCGGTGCGACGTTGCCGAGTTTCTCAGATTATATGTGTATCTACTTCTTATTTTACCGCTATTCAGAAGTTTTTTTTAACATCGATGGACAGAGACGGCCAAACGAAGTTAAATAAATTTGACCCTACCATACTTTAAGTCAAATGCACCAAACAATGTGCAAAACTTATGCATCATACAGAATGCAAGAAATTTTTTTGTGAGCGTGAGTACAAACTACCTCTGACCGTCTTGTAGGGCTGCCTCCAGGGGTCATGACTGGGAGTCTTTAGAAGCTCCACTGGTGCCTGTGATTTTGAGTGGCTGATGTAATAAATGGTCCGATACCGTCTCCGCATCCTCCATAACCCTCCAGCCCTGAACTTGCAGTTCACATTCAAGGTTAACCCTCTTTGCCATCACTTACCATCGGGTGAGATTGTGATCAGTTGCTTACTCATTGGTAGTAAAAAGGAATATTAATAGGAAATTAATTAATGACATTACATGAGAGTGATGCGATTACATTATTGACTGATCGTAGCTTTAATTTAAATATGATAAAATATTAAAATGTATCCATAATGAGAATTAAAAACGCGTAAAAATCGGCTCTTAAAAAAAACAGCTTTAAATTGGTACTACGGATTCTCCAAAAGTGATATTTCATGACCCGCGGGAGTACACGGTGATTGAAAAGAATTGAAATACATTTATACTTCAATTTCCAATCTGTAAGCGATGTGTTTTACATTTTTTTGTAGTCAGCTTTTGTTTGTATACAACTGTGTAATACAAGACCAAAACACTTTTGTTCAAACAAGTACATCGACTGTTTTTAGAGTTCCGCGGGAGGAAACGAAACCCAAGCCTACGCAGTCGATTTAGTTACTTCGTTTAAAAGTCTTTATTAACTGAAACTTAAGTGGTACCTGGTTGAAATTTTAAGAATTTGTGTTAGATATGTTATACTTAACAGATTGTGTTACGATTGGTCATTATACACAACGTATTTGCAAGCACATATTTCTTTAGAGATACCCAAAATAAAATAAAAAACTAATTTTGATATATACTTATATACATCTACGTACAAAAAATCTGGCACGGAACCCTTTGCGAGCAAGTCCGTGTCGTACTTGGCCAGTATTTTATATTGTTTCTCGTTTATAAAAAGGTCACAAAACCTGTTCCTTTTGTTTAGAGATTTTATTATATAATAAAAACACTCATAATGCTTTAATATCATGAATGTTTATAATGGTCTATAAAAACATTATAAAACTCTCGCCCTCATAATGGGTTGGAAAGTCAATTAAATGACATATACTCCGTCGTAAATGGGTTTCATCGCATGAAATATTGTCATGGTATTAAAATATTATACGTTACCCTACGAATAAATGTGAGAAAATCTCATACAGTTATGGCTTTCATTTCAGATTCATCAAGATCATAATTAAAAAAACATGCACATTTTACCAAATTAAATTGAATTGGTTAATCGCTTTGTGCTTAAAAATGATCGCATCCGATTGCTCAAATAAATATGTACGTCAGTGACTGTGTCAGCCGGATCGTCCACTGCTGAACACAGCCTCCCCTGTGTAGGGGGTGTTTGCCATAATCCCCACGCTTGGCAGGTGTCTTGGGCAATAATAAAAAATAATCTACCGAATTCAATTGGATTGGTTTATCGATTTGATGCTTAGAAATGATCGAATCCGATGGGTCGCATCAAGGTAATGTGTGACCTTGCACGGTACACTTTTTGAAATACGCCCGCCGCTGAAAGGTTTCTGTTCTATATTTATTTTTATTCGTAGACGTTAACATTATCTATCTATCTATCTATTATTTAAAAACATACAACACACGTTGACAACCTACTTATTTATTGTTATAGTGGGAACTTTCTGTGTCGGGAAATTCAAAATATAAAGTTTTATTGTCCAAGTCAAAAGCATTTATTCAATTTTCGCGTCTACAAAGCTCTTATGATTACGCCTGCAGCCAAGTTTGGTAGCCATGTTAAAAAAAATTGTATTCCTGGTTTTGAAATATTGTTGCTTATTCCTGTTATTACCATAGCCAATTATTATATATGTTACCCAAACACTGTTAATATTATTAGAGGGACATGAGACTTAACAATTATATTTATCAGGGTGAGCAATTTGTCACTGCCGAAACACTTCTGGTATAGGCAGAAGTTATCGCCTTGTGCTTATTCCATCACAATTTGTATGAAAAAGCAGAAAGGCTGTTTCCAAGCTCAAAACGGTGGATTCCATGGCAGCTGTGATAGCCGAGTGGTTATACTCGTAGCTATGCTCTGTCTTACCGCAGGTCTATGGTTCGATCTGCACTGCACTGTGGAAGGGCATTTTGCGAATGCTCGCCTGGCTAGCTACCACCCTCAAGCACCTAACAGTATTCTGGCTACAGTTCTTGAGGGCCAGTCAAATTACAGGCACACGACACTTAACAACTGTATGTTTCAGGGTGAGGGGGGTGTAGTGGCACTTTGGCACTTGTGACTTAGCTAACCTGCTTTCTATCCTCGACCATATCATCACTTAACAACAAGTGTTATAGAAGTCAAAGGCTTTCTATAAGCTGACTAAAGTACCAATCGAGAAAATAAATAACAAGTTTGTGGTATTTTGACATTATAACAATGTTAAGCGGCTTCACTATTGTGGTTACAAAAAGCTTATATAATTTTGTCGCAGTACATATTGTATTAAGAAAATAAATTAATGAGAATTTCAAATTATAGAAGCTGTCAGAAGCGAGAAAACTAATTAAACACAAAAACCGAGCCTCTTAATGAGGTAGGGTCATATTGAAAGACGTGAGGTTACCGAAGGACGATTATTAATAAATATGATGTAAGAATTCGGTTCGTATTTTTTTAATATGTGAGAGCCTTAGCTTTGTTAACGATGTTATACTTATTGTAGATACTTTTATCAAAATTTTCCCCTAAAAATAATAATACAAAATAAAGTCCTTGAGCTGAAATATCAGGCCTGCGGTGAATATATCTTTTTTTTTCTTAGTTTTTTCGTGAATGGACATGATTATGGTATTTCTTTGGTATGCATTTAAATAACAAAATACTATGAACTATATACAACACTACAGCTACTACAATGAAAAGAATTTGTTTCGATGGACACGTATGAAAATCACTTTTTATTTCCTGAGAATGTTGTATGTCGTCATCCAGACCGGATATATTTCTGTACTCAAAAGAACTAAAAGAAATGGTACTTATACAACTTATAATGGATAGGGTACATAAGATATATCTCAGATTCCTCACTTGTTTAGTTTAAGAAAGAGAACTGTAACAAAAACAGATTTAAAAATTTGAATTGTTTTTGACACCCCATTTTTTTTTGAAATAAGAATATGCAATAGTTGATTGAAAAGCAAGTGCATAAAACAAGTCGTTATAGCCGAGAAGCTAAATAAGGTGAAGGCGGATATAAGTCGAGGGTAAAATAACTTTAATGCACGAGTTATACACTCGGATTATTACTTCAATTGCGATATTGATATTTTATAAATATGAAAAAAGCTTTGCATTTTAACCGCATGACGTTGTACACAAAATCACAATGAGAGGAACAATTTGAACGGTACGAGCGGTATTCAAACCCGACAACATTTGTTCCTATACCCAGGTATTATAAATGTTCTATGCCCGGGACATGTTGGCACTGATCTATAGAACATATAATAATACTACGCTCAACGTTGTCTTAGGTTTTTGAGATTACGCAGGTAATTAACAATCTTAGCCAGTGTAGTACTGCAGTTGATCAACTCGGTTACCGTCTCCTCTATTACTCTTGTAGAGCTGGTCGAATTTCCCGCCACGCCAGCCTCAACATGATCAAGCGGCGCAAATATACTAACCTTGGTCGTTGATGTTTGAGCTATTTGGTGCAGAGACATTGGGTCCGGGGAGACAGGGTCATACTTTCCAAAACATACCAAAGCGCTTGGTCGATGCGACGCGGTACCAAAATTCTGGCACTTGTTTGGCTCAACAAATAAGCATTGCAATCCAATGGGGCAATGCTGCCAGCATGCTGGGTACGCTGCCAACTGGTAGTGGGCTGGAGCATTTGAACTGTCTCTACGCCTGCAATGTACTTTAGATTGACGAAATGTTTTTTTTAAAGAAACATTGTAAATAAACAATTACGCAATTTAAAACATTTAATGAAATGGTATATCTACTATGATAATCACACAAAAACTAAGCTTAATTTGGTTTGTCCTGCTCACGTGGCTACTAAAATTTATTTTACTTAAAATATGCTCTGAATACACACGTCTTAACACAATTCAAGCAAGCAAAAGGAGTCTTACTGATAAAAATCTGACAATTAAGTAGTGGAAACGCGATTTTCCGTTTGTGTTATTGTCTTCTTTATATATTACACATCGTGACATTTCTCTACATATCAACATATACATTTTTTTTATGCCTTATTCAGCCTTTGACTACTATCTCACCTGATGGTAAGTGATGATGTGGTCGTAGATGTTGTTCAGGCTAATCTAGAATTACTGGCTCCCAAGGACAGCTATCGGAACACACCGTCAGATGTTTGGCGACAGATTTTCTACTTGAAGGTGGTAGTAGCCAGACGGGCATTCGCAAAATGCCTACCACCATGCTGTAACGACTGCCATCCTAAGACAACAACCGGGACCGACGGCTTAACGTGCCCTACGAAGCGTAGATGCGCTCAGTAGTAATGTCACTAGCGGTCACCTATCCAAGTCATGACCGCGGCGGACGTTGCTTAACTTTCCTGATCGTTTAAGAACAGATAAGCAAGCGACCGTTTTAAGCAAACATAAAAATACGATGCTTAAGTCATTATTGTGATAAAAGTTCAATGTTGTCGCTGCAGCAGGCTGCGCTAATTGCTTACTTGAGCGCTCCCGTCATTTCAAATACATATTGACGCCACCCGACACGCTGGATATTTTATAGACGGGAGGTCTGCATCGCATCAATGTAAATTGTAAATATTACTAAATCCATGGAATATGCAAATTTTTATCCAGCTATCTATTCTGAGAAAATAAATTGTAGTTAAGTGTAGGTATAGACTTTCTATTTTCTTGGAGGATTCCAAAAAGAGAGCTCTCTCCACAATTGTAGCTACGTCAAAGATCTACAAACGGTACGTAGATGATACTTTTGTCATCCTTCTCAGTAATACAGTTTTTGCATTTCTAAACCATCTAAACTCTTTGCATGACAAAATGAAATATACCTACTATGAAGCCTGAGCTCAATAAATCCTTAGATTTTCTTGATGTTTTAGTTATCAGGAATCTTGAGAACCTTACTCACTTACCCTTACTCATATAGTATAAAGGAAACCCAACCATAGAGATAAATATCTCAATGGTAACTCCCATCACCATCCATGTCAGTTGGCTACCGTAGGCAAATCTTTGTTACAGAGAGCACATGGCATCTGCGACACTGACCATCTTAAGGAGGAGCTTCATCCTGTAAAACAAGTACTGCGAAGCAATAATCCAACGAATGCGTCACAGAAGCCGATTCACTAAATTTATTTTCACCTAGTACGCGATATTGCTTGTAATCATAATATGTAGAAACTGTACTGCTCTTTACTGTATTGTATCAGCCGGATCATTCACTGCTAAACTCTTCTTCCACTATCCGATTCATCTTGTTCTCATAAAACGGGTCTCGAGCCTAGTATGGGAAAAAAGTGCTTAACCATTCCATCCAAACTGTATAATGCCCTACCAGAATAAACTTTTTCATTTTCATTATTACGCACCTTTTTGCCTCTTTCATGCTCATTTTAGCTATGATCACTACGTTTGGCAGGCGTCTTGGGAGATTTGAATTGGAAGATGGCAGTTCTTCAGATAGCATCTTTTATTATATTTCCTATAGTCACCTGTTACGACTACTAAAGCAACCAACGGGGCAGAGGCATGTTTAGAAACGGTAAAGCATAGTCTAACAATCGCGCTCTTTACTCATCAAATCTGGAGCAAAACGCAGATGCGTTACACAGGCAATTTTCCGCCATGACATGTATAAAGACCGACTCAAGTGATTGATCTTCAGTGGCTGTGACCTATCCAAAGATATTTTATTTACTATGGTATCTTTGCGCATACCGCTACTAAGCTTGCGACAGCACTAGTCCCATATTCTTTCAATAGATGGTATTACATAAGAATTCTTTTTAGCGCCCCAAAAATCATGTTTTCACAGTGGGCCTTTGTATTTAGATTACGTATTTTTATATCACCAGCGGTTGAGACGCAGCATTTGCTTTTAAAATGAGTTTTGGAAGAATTATGAGTTTTTGCGTTGGCGCGGAATCGTGATATTAAAATCGTATTTTGTCTTTATTTGGACGTTGCGGGATGTCTATCCTGTTTAGCTCGAATAAATTGAATGGATCAGATTTTCAATAGAAATCTGATGGTCAAAGTAATATATATTAATTGATTGCTGGGTTGCTATGAGAGGGAGTATCATTTTGCTAAAAACGATTTCGGAGAAAACGTAAAAGCATGTATTGTATTATAATGGGATACATACATATTTTCCGAGCAAGAAACTGTTATTTACAGCGTCTCACTTGCAAGGATGCCACCGAGGTCTATAATTTTATGAAAATCATCATGAAGTTATAAATCTCAGTGGCATCATATTTAAATTTCCATTAATGCGAAACAATGAAATTTTCAATCCTATTCAATATCTATATAATGCGGAAGGCTTTGAATGGTTGCAGTTGCGAAGTTAAGTTTGGGGACTTAAAAGCTTTAACTGCCGATAATACAAAACTGTTCGTTTAAAATGTGTCAGCAAACAAATGAGCTTCGCAATAAACACCAAAAAGACCAAAATTATAAACGTCAATTGGTGCACATCAATTCCATGTTCTGACACTTTAAATGACTACGATTAAATCGAAGAGTTCCCTTTTTAACAACAAAAGTGATTGTGAGCCAAAAATCCGCGGACGCGTAGGGATGGCTGTAACAACCGTGACACAAATGAGCAAGATATCGAAGGACAGAAACATACGCCGACGAACAAGGGTCCTCGTTGCTTGGATACTTGTCTTTTCCATCTTCTTAAGTGGCTCCGAAGCCTGGACAACGAAGTCATCAGACAGGCGTAAAACGCTGATGCTTTTGAAATGTACCCACATTTCGCTATCTGCTGTCTGTCTCCAACGAGTGTTGGAGTATTTTGGTTATGTGACTAAAATAGTACAAAACATACAAAATTTGCAAAATGCAGTATTTACAAGCATAGAGAAATCCCGATATCCGTGAGAGACACATTGTGACATGAACAATCGAAGGCAAAAGACCAAGAGGCCGCAGCCCTAAGCGTTGCTCTGACCAGGTTTCACAGCAGATTGACATGCCAGTCACGGTCCTTTAGAATGAGAGTACGATTAAAGAGATACATAATAGCTGTAATATATCATACGGTAGTCATACATATAGAGTTTTCTGTGTATTTATACTTATAAAAAACTACTAAGCTGACGTAATACTTTAGACAAAACTATTTCTATACAAAATATGACTAAGTTTTCTTTCTGGCAAATTGTATCCAAATATTTTAATGTTATTCATAGAACTGGAGCAAAAAAGTCCAATGCAAATAATGAATAAGTACCCTGATTTGGACAAACTGATATACATAGGCAAATGTAATATAAGAATAGTATTTCTAACTTTCTCTCCACAATGTCCAAAAGGTCACGAAGCTACTAAAAGTCAATACCAGTAACATTACCCAGCTAATGAATATGAAAGTAGTTTATCGATACTTGGATTAAAGTTGCGTATTTCCAATTTAGTGTGCCGCTTTTTGGAGGATAGATCCCTTTCCTTTTCATGTATAAATGTGGACCGTTTTAGTATCTACCGTACCTACGGTATCTGTGTCTGTCTACTACTAATTTTAACTGTCTTTAACTGTCTCAATAGTGGTATAGTTGCCGGCGTACGAGCTCGATATCGATGAAAAACTGCAAATTTGTACAGGATAGCCATATGGCATACTGGAGGTAAAGTATTACCTCCCACATTTGTTATAAATATTCCCTTTAATATTTCGTAACATTAAATAAGAGGTCACTCTGTATCATTTCAGAAATTGTTTACTGCTAAAATTATTTTTTAAAAGTAATGCTTTAGAAAGACCGAAACAAAATTGAGAATAGAAAACGCCACACAAATTTGGTTTACCAAATGGCAATTTTATTCTTTACTACAGCATTATGTCAAATTCAGTAAAAATCATGGCCATGGCAAAATTTTAATTACTGCAACTTAAAAGTATTCTTTTAATCTTATTTTTTCTTCTAGTTCGTTTACCTAAACATTCAACGAAGTTTCTGCTCAACATATTGTCATGTTCTAAATTTTAATATTTTTATGTTTGCAATTAAGCATGCTCTGCGGATTACATTACTAAATAACAAATTTACGAGAAGAACAATTTAAGTCATGTGCGGGATTCGAACACGCGTCCATCCACCCCTTTAGCCGGGGTATGCTTTAACCAATTGACCTAACATGACAATGAGTCTTACCTCAAATTTTTCCCATCATTCTTTAACCATCGTATTGGGATGGAGCGACATTTATAGGTCAACTTACGTTGTACTCGTAGCTAATTTTGCAATTAGCTTTAAACTTGTAAATGATGACGCAACCCTAAAATTTAAAAAAAGAATGTATTATGTATTTATATATATATATCAGTTTTAGCTAAAGTTCACGATATCAGCTATCACATCAGCTTTCTATAACTATATTAACTATAACTTTGTTCTTCAAACCACGCAAAAATAATTCTATAGTCAATTCCTCCGCATGCGTTGTGGAGTATACTAACGTACTCGTACATTGTAATCTGTACGAAAGCACACAGTACTATATGCAAAATTGTCGTTCAAGGCCGTCCAACATGGGGCTTGCTTGTTAAAATTTCATCCACTTAGTTAAGAGTATGTACTTAGGTCCTCAGTTTGCCAGACCAAGTTTACCAACTCGTTACATCATGCTCATCTATATTTCACTGAAGAATTCCATGAAGTGTGTCAGGAGTTTAGTATGAGATGCAAGTTGGTCTTATCTCAAGATAACTTTTGGTAGTAAATACTGAACTGTTTTGGACATTTTTGACCTTATATTAGACAAATACGCCGGTAAGTATTTAGACAAAGTAGGTATTTGTAAGATCTTATCCAATTTTTGAAGCGCTCATAGCGAAGTTTGCTTAGCCGTTGTGAACCGATCAGCAAAGTACAGCAACGTCCGCCGTGGTCATGAGTTGGATGGGTGACCGCTGGTGACATTACTACTGAGCGCTTTCGTGCTTCAGAGGGCATGTTAAGCCGTTGGTCTCGGTTGATGTCTTTGGATGGTAGTCGTTATAGCATGGTGGTAGGGCATTTTGCGAATGCCCGCCGGGCTAGCTACCACCCTCAAGTAGAAAATCTGTTACCAAGCACCTATATAACGGTGTGTTCCGACAGCTGTCCTTGAGAGCCAGTAATTCTAGGTTAGCCTGAACAACATCTTCGACCACATCATCACTTACCATCAGCTGAGATAATGGATAAAGGCTCACCTATCGAGCATAACCCCATTTACCCTTTAAACATACCTAAGTAATTTAATCTTAAAACTTCATTGAAAAGAATTGGATACAAAACTGGTCATTTAGCTAAGAGAGCACAAGTTTCTCGAGATAAGGGCCGCGTACGCTTCCCGCGATGAAGCAGTACTTCTTTGCACGCATCCAAAACGACTCAAAATGTCGCACCGTCAGGGTGCAAAGTAAATAAACAGGTATAAACATATTAAAAAGTAAAAGACCCGACTGCTAATTATTGATTATTTTTTGATGTATTATCGTTATAAATTGCAGTTTTAATTTTAAAAACTGCAAGTTATACATATTTGTGCAATTGTTTTATAAAGCCTTTCATTCTGATACCACACTCGAAGTGCTTGGAAGAAAAAAAAATATCACAATATAGCACCTAACATCCACCATTTTTTTTAAATCTCTTGCGCTATCATGACAAATCTAACGAAATCTTATACATTAAAGTCGTTTAAGCGGTTTAAAAAATATGGTAGAATAAACAAAATCACAAATATATTATACACTAAATACGTATAAGAACCCAGAAAACATAACACTCCTTTTTTGTGCAGTGATGTAAAAAGTCTAAGGCTTATGTGACAACAACAAATGAGTGAACCGATATTTAGAAGTAAAACATATCAGATTTTCTACTTGAGGCAGCTAGTTAGGCAAGCATTCGCAGAGTGCCCTTCCATCATGCGGTGAAGTTCAAACTGGCGGTGGGGATCGAACCAAGGACGTGCGGCACGGTAGTCTATGTCTATTACCGCTCAGCCATCATTGTTTCTAATAAGTAAATCAAAAGCAATCCTAAACCAAATCATTTAGATAGATCCCTATTGTATCCACGAAACAAATCTTCCAGTTGAGGTTCAAATAACAAGGGCAGCACTCAGTACAGTGTCAGGTATACACAGTGTGCAGTTTACGAGGTAGGTCAGTGGTACAACGTGCGGCGTTGAAAGCCGGTAAGGATATTTTGAAGCTAGGTTGTGTAGCGCCTGCATTTAATGTGCAAACTGGCTTGAAGTCTACTGAATTAAACAGAAATGTGTGGTGCATATGAGAACAGTACTTTATTTCCTAGACCGGGAACTGTGAGCATATAACGTCATTTGTCACGTTTTGATTATTCATGCCTGTTTAGATAAGTCAATATATTAATCTTGTTTTATATGCTCAAGTAATTTTATTAGAAGACAACTTGGTATTAAGAACTCGAAAAATAAAATGAATTTTCAAAATCTCCACTAAATTTCGAACATATACTTTGTCTATAGGGCTTCACTTTTTCGGGTTAAAAACTTGTATAAATAATGATGTTTCACTTCGTATATAATCAATACGTATCACCACGTGATGCCGTCTTAAAATATGTCCATTATATAAGCGCTCTAGTATGAATGGTTTTATACTGGTCTTGAAATAAATAATTTACGGCACACTAAAAAGTTTTGGTGATTTTTCTACAGATAAAATGCAATATATATCTATTTTATTAGTAACAATATGTTTTTATATAGAAAAATATATGATTTTTATACCGTCGGTATGCCTTTATTGACAGAATACTAAGAACTATATACAACACTACAGCTACTACAATAAAAGCTTTTGGACAACCTATAAGTCATAGCAGACTCATAGGCAGTCCGAAAGTTCCAGCCTACAGCTACCAGTTGGCACAGTGCCCAGCATGCTGGCTCCCCGTTAAATTTCAATGCTTATTAATAATATATTTTATGCTTGATAAGTGAGCCTTTGACCACTATCTCACCTGATGGTAAGTGATGATGTGGCCGAAGATGTTGTTCAGGCTAACCTAGAATTACAGGCTCTCAAGGACATCTACTTCTACTTGAGGGTGGTAGCTAGCCAGACGGGCATTCGCAAAATGCCCTAATACCATGCTATAACGACTGCCATCCTAAGACAACAACCGGGACCGACGGCTTAACGTGCCCTCCGAAGCACGGAAGCGCTCAGTAGTAATGTCACCAGCGGTCACCCATCCAACTCATGACCGAGACAGACGTTGCTTAACTTTGCTGATCGGTTCAGAATGGCTAAGCAAACTTCGCTACGTGCGCTTTAATATGAGCGTTGAACCAAATAGGTGCCAGCATTTTGATCAGGCATCGTATCGATCAAGCGCTCTGATAAGTTTTTAAGATTTTATGTATTCTATAAAATACTTTTACTCCAGCAACAATACAGTATATTCAAATCCGTTCGAAAGTTCAAAAAGTGACAAACACACGGACACACGAGGACTACTACTGATATAGCCTTAAGTTGCACGGATAGGAAATCAGTACTAATATTATAAATGCGAAAGTAACTATGTCTGTCTGTCTGTCTGTTACGCTTTCACGCCAAAACTACTGAACCGATTTGAATGAAATTTGGTGTGGATATAGTTTGAGACCCGGGAAAAAACATAGGATAGCTTTTATCCAACTGCGCAAAAAGAGGTTAATGTTTTTGCACGATCACCGACATACGCGAGAGCGGAGCCGCGCCCGGAAAGCTAGTAAAGATATTAAATAAAAAACACTTTGTTTTTTAATACCTTAGTTTTAATAAATAATAAAGTTAATTATTAAATTTGGAAAGGGAGCGGAGGGCGTTGACGGTGAGAGCTAATATGTTGGTCCGTAGGTTTTCTCGTTCTTCAAAAGAAGTAAAAATCACACTGTTCAAGTCATACTGCCAGACTTTCTATACGAGTAGCCTATGGACAACGTACACTAAAAAATCCGTTAACACCCTTCGTGTCCAGTATAATAATGCATTTAGGATGATGTTGGGACTCCCGCGGTACTGCAGTGCGTCTCACATGTTTGCCGAGGCACGCGTTGACGGGTTCCATGCTTGCATGCGTAAAAAAGTTGCATCACTATTAAGTCGGCTATGCTCGAGTACCAACACCATCCTAAGTACAATTGCTAGCAGGTGGAACGGTACATTTTTCAGGCATTGCGTTCGTGTGCTGGTGGAGTAGGTATTTATACCTACTACCAGGGGGCGAAGGCAATGTCATAATTTCTAAGACTTCATTATATTTATAACGTAACTAACACATAGCATAAGTTTACTAACATTTTATGGATCTTAGTTATCTGAAATAAAAACATTATTATTATTATTATTTATTTAATAACATAATTTTAAATTTTTTACAACATTCATATATAAAAAATAAATATTATAAAAAACTTAAAACTAGGATGCCGCCAGCAGCGGGGCAGGGCCTAAGCTACCAGCGGTTAGGACTGCAGAGAAAGGAACCTTCGGACAATGCGTGTCGTGTCGAGTATCACTGCCTTCTGTATCTGACCCTTGATCCAACCGTCTAGTGAGAGCCTCTTGAGGTGTTGGTCGAGGCTCTTCGCTATTAGGCCGTTCGCCGAAACGACTATCGGGACAATGATCGTCGAGTCAACATCCCACATGGCGGTTACCTCGTGAGCTAAGTCAAGGTACTTGCTGACTTTGTCCTTCTCGGCCTTCACGAGGTTCTCGTCATGTGGGATGGTGATGTCGACAAGCACTGCCCGGCGCTGGGATCGGTCGACCACCACGATATCAGGCTTATTGCAAACAATAGTCCTGTCCGTGATGATAGAGCGGTCCCAGTAGAGCAATGCACGACCATTCTCGAGAACTGGCGCCGGTGCGTACTGGTAGTACGGCACCTCTGACTCGACAAGGCCATATTGAAGGGCAAGTTGCTGGTGGATGATCCTGGCTACTTGGTTGTGCCTGTGTAAATACTCGCCGTTAGCAAGATGCGAACAACCGGAAATGATATGCCTGAGTGACTCTCCGGGACGGCGGCATGCTCGACAAATGTCGACCGTACCGTCCTTCAGGATATATTTCCGATAGTTGTTCGTCATCATTACTTCGTCTGCAATTGCACAGGCAAAACCCTCGGTTTCTCCAAAGAGGTCTCCGAAGCGTAGCCAGTTCACCGAAGCGAGTAAGTCCACATCAGGCCCAGTAAGGGCCCGAAAGAACCTCCCGTGCAGCTCCTTGCCTTTCCATACTGCCTTGCGGTCATCAGTGCTCAGCACCGTTGGTTTGCGCCAGTTATCGTTCGCCAAGGAGAGCGGTGTGAAGCCTTTGTCAACTGTCATGACATCACGATGCATCCCGCACTCGTGGTTACGGAAATAATCCCTGAGACTGCACACTTCACGGTTGTGAAGGCTCTTGGCATTTAAAAAGCCACGACCTCCCCATTTCCGTGGAATGTACAGTCTCATAACTGACGAGCGCGGGTGTAGCATGCGATGCAAAGTGAGCAGTTGACGGACTTTTCTATCCAGGGCGTCCAGCTCAGTCTGCGTCCACTTCAGGATGCCAAAGGAGTATATCAGTAGAGGCATCACCCAACCGTTAAAGGCGCGCGTCTTGTTGCCACCAGACAAAAAGCTTTTAAGTACTTTTGTCAGGCGGTAAAAGAAGCGTTCCTTTACCGATTCCTTGATGTCATCTACCGAAATACCCAACGACTCTGACATACCGAGGTACTTGTAGGACTCGACTTCGGAGAGAGATCTGAAAGTTATTGTCTCAGAAAGCTGCAAATTCGGAGAATTTACAACTTTCCCCTGCTGTACATGTAAGACCGCACACTTATCTACACCGAAATCCATCCTAATGGCACTGCTAAAAATCTGTGTAATTTTTAGCATTTCCATCAAGTCTTGGCGTTTCGGAGTAAACAGCTTGAGATCGTCCATGTACAGCAGATGACTAATGACCTCACCTCCTCTACGAAGTCGAAAGCCTAGCCCTGAATCCTTCAGCAAAGTGCTAAGAGGATTTAGTGCTAGGCAGAACCACAATGGACTCAGACTATCACCCTGGAAGATGCCTCGCTCAATCCTTATAAAGTCCTGCGGGCCAGAGGGGGTATCGCTACCACCTGGTTGACGAAGTACTGTGGTCCATTGTCTCATACATGCAGATAAAAAGGATTTCAGAGTTGTATCAATTTTATACAATTCTAATATCCTTTCCAGCCATGAATGAGGCACTGAATCATAGGCCTTTTTATAGTCAATCCAGGCAACAGAGAGAGCCCCCCTGTTCCGCCGAACTTGTTGGCTAATGGTCATGTCTATGAGGAGGAGCTCCTTAGTACCACGGGACCCAACCCTACATCCATTCTGAGCGGGGGCCAAAACATTGTTCGCAAATAAGTGCGTGTTAATTTTTGTAGTCAGAATGGATGTAAGGAGCTTGTAGATGGTAGGTAAGCACGTGATGGGTCTATAGTTTTTCGGGTCCGTGGTACTACCGGACTTGTGGAGCAGAAAGGTGACACCGGTGGTCATGAAACGGGGAACATAACCAAGCTCGAGGGCTTCTTGAAATTGTGTCGCCAATCGGTCGTGTGAGCATCGAATCCATTTTATCCAAAAGTTGTGCAATCCGTCTGGACCAGGACTTTTCCAGTTCTGGGTCGTACGAATTGCACAACTAACATCTACGGGGTCTATATTAACAGATCCCATGGATTCGATAGACTCACATTCCCGCTGGATAACACGAATCCAATCACCCTCTGTATGCTCGACGGGCATCGACCAGACGCCACGCCAGAAATCATTCATGGTACTGGCATCAGGCAGTTGCCCGTCGATCACACGCTGATCGGTCCCTTCCCATTTCCGGTACACCTTTCTTTGATCACTTTGAAAGAGGCGATTAAGCCAGTATCTATCCACACGCTCTCTATAGCGGCGAATACGACTCGCCCACGCATAGACCTTCTGCTTCAGGTAGTCAATGCGATCAGTGACACAGGCCATGTAGTCTCGGGGTAAGACACCGGTTCCGGCAAAGGCCTGGGTCACGAAACGCATGACTCGAGGGCGGTTATTCCCTCGACTGAAGCAGATAAGTTTAGCAATGAGAGTCCGGAATGAGTTGATACGCCGCTCGATCCGTACTTGCCATGCGGGCGCACACCCGGCGGGACGTGATGCGCGGTCGGTGTCCGGGAACTTGACATGAGCAACACGACACGCCGCAATAGCGCCACAGTACAAAATCGAGTGGGTATCAACTAAATCTTCGCTAGCCCGCAAATACGGGGCCAGCAAAGTATTCAGGGCTCCCATTAACGCTAGATTGCGTCTATGAGTAGGCAAACGTGGTAGTCGCGGCCTAGAGTCAGGTGTGAATCGATACTGGCTAATTGCGTCCTCCAAAGCCCTCCTCAGTTGCTCACTCACCTGGCTAGTCACGTTCATATTCGCGCAATCTCCCTCATCGACTTCAAGATCCACCATTGCCATTGGTGTCATACCCGACGATGGCGTCATAGCCTGGGTCGGGGTCGACGATGCGGCGGGCAGATCCTGTGTCATGGAAGGAGTCGCGCGAGTAGTAAGCGCCTCCAGGCGGAGCCGATCAAGCACAGACTGGTCTAACAGCTTGCACCGGTGGATAGCCCGCACTTGATCTGATAGGCGTTGGGCGGATACGGCGACAGTCGGTTCAAGGGTCTGAAACAGAGGCAGCATACGATCACGATACGCGGTCAGAATTGTTCCTCCCTCCGTAGCCCCATAGTAGGCGCGCATGCAGTTTTCATTGATTGATGGAGTCCATCGCATGCGGCGCACTATACCACCGGTAGCGGGGGCCGGGCGCGGAGCAGATTGCCCCACAGGCTCCAAGCGTGCCGGTAGCGGGGGACGTCCCCGTCGCACAGGTCTCGGCGGCGGCGGCGGCGTCGGTGGCCCACCCTCATCACTCGATGCACTCGATTCGCGGGGAGTGTGGAACTCTTCTCCCGACGAAGAGCTCGGAGCTGACGGGGTAGGCGGTGATGGGATATGTGCGCAGGTGGTCGCCGCTGTGGTATTTTGTCTCTCCTTTAATCTTGTGATCATATTTATGATATCTATTGGTTTAATTCCATATTGTAATTTATTATTATTATTCACGTTATTTATTTAATAACATAATTTTAAATTTTTTACAACATTCATATATAAAAAATAAATATTATAAAAAACTTAAAACTAGGATGCCGCCAGCAGCGGGGCAGGGCCTAAGCTACCAGCGGTTAGGACTGCAGAGAAAGGAACCTTCGGACAATGCGTGTCGTGTCGAGTATCACTGCCTTCTGTATCTGACCCTTGATCCAACCGTCTAGTGAGAGCCTCTTGAGGTGTTGGTCGAGGCTCTTCGCTATTAGGCCGTTCGCCGAAACGACTATCGGGACAATGATCGTCGAGTCAACATCCCACATGGCGGTTACCTCGTGAGCTAAGTCAAGGTACTTGCTGACTTTGTCCTTCTCGGCCTTCACGAGGTTCTCGTCATGTGGGATGGTGATGTCGACAAGCACTGCCCGGCGCTGGGATCGGTCGACCACCACGATATCAGGCTTATTGCAAACAATAGTCCTGTCCGTGATGATAGAGCGGTCCCAGTAGAGCAATGCACGACCATTCTCGAGAACTGGCGCCGGTGCGTACTGGTAGTACGGCACCTCTGACTCGACAAGGCCATATTGAAGGGCAAGTTGCTGGTGGATGATCCTGGCTACTTGGTTGTGCCTGTGTAAATACTCGCCGTTAGCAAGATGCGAACAACCGGAAATGATATGCCTGAGTGACTCTCCGGGACGGCGGCATGCTCGACAAATGTCGACCGTACCGTCCTTCAGGATATATTTCCGATAGTTGTTCGTCATCATTACTTCGTCTGCAATTGCACAGGCAAAACCCTCGGTTTCTCCAAAGAGGTCTCCGAAGCGTAGCCAGTTCACCGAAGCGAGTAAGTCCACATCAGGCCCAGTAAGGGCCCGAAAGAACCTCCCGTGCAGCTCCTTGCCTTTCCATACTGCCTTGCGGTCATCAGTGCTCAGCACCGTTGGTTTGCGCCAGTTATCGTTCGCCAAGGAGAGCGGTGTGAAGCCTTTGTCAACTGTCATGACATCACGATGCATCCCGCACTCGTGGTTACGGAAATAATCCCTGAGACTGCACACTTCACGGTTGTGAAGGCTCTTGGCATTTAAAAAGCCACGACCTCCCCATTTCCGTGGAATGTACAGTCTCATAACTGACGAGCGCGGGTGTAGCATGCGATGCAAAGTGAGCAGTTGACGGACTTTTCTATCCAGGGCGTCCAGCTCAGTCTGCGTCCACTTCAGGATGCCAAAGGAGTATATCAGTAGAGGCATCACCCAACCGTTAAAGGCGCGCGTCTTGTTGCCACCAGACAAAAAGCTTTTAAGTACTTTTGTCAGGCGGTAAAAGAAGCGTTCCTTTACCGATTCCTTGATGTCATCTACCGAAATACCCAACGACTCTGACATACCGAGGTACTTGTAGGACTCGACTTCGGAGAGAGATCTGAAAGTTATTGTCTCAGAAAGCTGCAAATTCGGAGAATTTACAACTTTCCCCTGCTGTACATGCAAGACCGCACA
Organism: Plagodis dolabraria; assembly: GCA_963854805.1. Lineage (NCBI taxonomy): Eukaryota > Metazoa > Arthropoda > Insecta > Lepidoptera > Geometridae > Plagodis > Plagodis dolabraria. The sequence continues at coordinate 1,305,647 of OY978459.1, read as the reverse complement.
CTTATCTACACCGAAATCCATCCTAATGGCACTGCTAAAAATCTGTGTAATTTTTAGCATTTCCATCAAGTCTTGGCGTTTCGGAGTAAACAGCTTTAGATCGTCCATGTACAGCAGATGACTAATGACCTCACCTCCTCTACGAAGTCGAAAGCCTAGCCCTGAATCCTTCAGCAAAGTGCTAAGAGGATTTAGTGCTAGGCAGAACCACAATGGACTCAGACTATCACCCTGGAAGATGCCTCGCTCAATCCTTATAAAGTCCTGCGGGCCAGAGGGGGTATCGCTACCACCTGGTTGACGAAGTACTGTGGTCCATTGTCTCATACATGCAGATAAAAAGGATTTCAGAGTTGTATCAATTTTATACAATTCTAATATCCTTTCCAGCCATGAATGAGGCACTGAATCATAGGCCTTTTTATAGTCAATCCAGGCAACAGAGAGAGCCCCCCTGTTCCGCCGAACTTGTTGGCTAATGGTCATGTCTATGAGGAGGAGCTCCTTAGTACCACGGGACCCAACCCTACATCCATTCTGAGCGGGGGCCAAAACATTGTTCGCAACTATGTGCGTGTTAATTTTTGTAGTCAGAATGGATGTAAGGAGCTTGTAGATGGTAGGTAAGCACGTGATGGGTCTATAGTTTTTCGGGTCCGTGGTACTACCGGACTTGTGGAGCAGAAAGGTGACACCGGTGGTCATGAAACGGGGAAGATAACCAAGCTCGAGGGCTTCTTGAAATTGTGTCGCCAATCGGTCGTGTGAGCATCGAATCCATTTTATCCAAAAGTTGTGCAATCCGTCTGGACCAGGACTTTTCCAGTTCTGGGTCGTACGAATTGCACAACTAACATCTACGGGGTCTATATTAACAGACCCCATGGATTCGATAGACTCACATTCCCGCTGGATAACACGAATCCAATCACCCTCTGTATGCTCGACGGGCATCGACCAGACGCCACGCCAGAAATCATTCATGGTACTGGCATCAGGCAGTTGCCCGTCGATCACACGCTGATCGGTCCCTTCCCATTTCCGGTACACCTTTCTTTGATCACTTTGAAAGAGGCGATTAAGCCAGTATCTATCCACACGCTCTCTATAGCGGCGAATACGACTCGCCCACGCATAGACCTTCTGCTTCAGGTAGTCAATGCGATCAGTGACACAGGCCATGTAGTCTCGGGGTAAGACACCGGTTCCGGCAAAGGCCTGGGTCACGAAACGCATGACTCGAGGGCGGTTATTCCCTCGACTGAAGCAGATAAGTTTAGCAATGAGAGTCCGGAATGAGTTGATACGCCGCTCGATCCGTACTTGCCATGCGGGCGCACACCCGGCGGGACGTGATGCGCGGTCGGTGTCCGGGAACTTGACATGAGCAACACGACACGCCGCAATAGCGCCACAGTACAAAATCGAGTGAGTATCAACTAAATCTTCGCTAGCCCGCAAATACGGGGCCAGCAAAGTATTCAGGGCTCCCATTAACGCTAGATTGCGTCTATGAGTAGGCAAACGTGGTAGTCGCGGCCTAGAGTCAGGTGTGAATCGATACTGGCTAATTGCGTCCTCCAAAGCCCTCCTCAGTTGCTCACTCACCTGGCTAGTCACGCTCATATTCGCGCAATCTCCCTCATCGACTTCAAGATCCACCATTGCCACTGGTGTCATACCCGACGATGGCGTCATAGCCTGGGCCGGGGTCGACGATGCGGCGGGGAGATCCTGTGCCATGGAAGGAGTCGCGCGAGTAGTAAGCGCCTCCAGGCGGAGCCGATCAAGCACAGACTGGTCTAACAGCTTGCACCGGTGATTATTATTATTATTATTAATATTATTAACAATTTTTTGAAACAACAGTACATTTAGGAGACGATGGTACCAAGTAGTTTGGCACGTATATAGTTAACGAGCGGCACACAGAATGCATAAACACCTGCAGCTGCAGTGGTGCTATGCCCTGTTGAGAATCGTAGGTGCAACTCTTATGTGATGAACCTTTATTTAAAACATAATGAAGCAAGTTTACTTAATTGGTGGCATATATATTTATATATATATATATATTTATATATTCTAGGCAAGCGGCATATTATTATAATATGTTCTATGCTATTTGTATGGTCCGCCATGGCTTCGCAATAGCCGTGCGTAACAAGAATTTCAAAAATTATAGATTTAAACACATAGATATAAAAGTAGTTATTGTGCCATAACTGTAATAGTTACACTTATAATATTAAAGACTATTTTGTAGATATTGATGCCTTCTATAAAATTGTAGTACATCAATTTGCTCTATTTTCAATAACTTCCGCAGAATACGCGTTATAACGATTTTTTGTGGTTTTTTCGCACGTTGAATTACATTCTCGAATTTTTCATACGGATCACTAACTTTTTTGAAAATCTTCTATAGCTTATGTTCATCAAGGATAATGTTGGATTCTCATGGTGAAAGAATTTTTCAAATCAGTACAGTACTTTCAGAGCCTATTCAATGCAAAAAAAAACAATTAGGTGAGATTGTGGTCAAAGGCTTACCTATCAACTATAAAAAAAAACTTCCCACAATATTTTGTCAGAAAATGCTACGTTGTTGTCTAAACCTACTAATAATTTTTGCCGTAACTTTTCGAATCCGTAGAGTGTATTGCTGGTGACTAGTAATACATGTTTTTTTTAAAAATACCTTCACAGACAGTACTTTTACAGGTTCACTTTACAGAAATTACAGGCACATGAGACTTAACAACTATGTCTCAAGGTGACGGGCGCAGTGCAATTTGTGACTTGTGACGAAATGCATCTGTTATAGGCATAGGTTAGTCCGCCTTACATCAAGTGGGCCTCGAGCTTGTTCCGTCACAATAACATAAAAAAAAGTTGATCACGTCGTCTCAGTGATGATTAGTGAACCAAACCAGTGATATCCGGAATCAATAGGGAATTGAGTGAGATTGTGAATAGTGTTGTGCGAGGCGAGGTTTGGAGTGGATATATGGGGTGGATGGAGGCCCTGGGGGAACCTCCCCCCAATCTGTAGATTAAGAACCAATCAAGTGATAATGTCAAGTGTTTGTCTTCTTATTAGTTGAGTTCTGGCCAAAATAATGATTCTGGACTGAATAATATACACACATGTAAAACTCAGTTTTCTTTTTAAAACTTATCTTAGGTCATTAAATTACGTTTGATTTTGGAGTATAGTATAATTTTGCCAAGAAAACTCCCTAAATATGTAAGATATTTTTAACATTGATACACAAACATAAATCTAAAAATTTTTGAAAATACTTGTTTGATTCTTTATTTTATTTTGTAGTTGTAAATGTTCGGTTAAAGTCCCAATAATTTGTTCGATTTAGGCATCTACAACGCTCTTATTAAGGTTAATTAAGTAAGGAAAGTTTTTTCATTGAAATTTTCTACATTCTACTGCTCTTAACTAAGAGCTAAATCACATTTACAAATTTTAAGAGGCCAACATTTTCACTTTTAATAGGAATTGTACCCACAATTCTAGGTTAGCTTGAACAACATCTTCACTTACCATCGGGTGAGCTAGTGATCAAAGGCTAACCAATCAGGCATAAAAAAAAACTTAGTCAAAAAAAATGTGAATTTGATATTGGCTTAGCACGCGACAATGTTTGCAATCATATTTAGAAATATATAAAAGTAATGACATCATTACGAGAGTTAAGTGTAAAAGAACTTCTTTCGATAAGATCTTCATCTTCCGGAAAACTGGTTGAAGGTCGCACCGTCACCAATGCCGGTTAACATAATACAATTAGGGCCTATTTCAGAATGTCCTAATAAAGTCTCGGGTTGCTATGCAACACATAAAATAACTGAATGATAAAAATGACAGTTAACATGCAGCGCGTTTCAAACTTTAACTGATGGATAGGCTAAATCGATGACTGTGAAACGCAAAGATTTTTGTTTTGTTTAACAAATATGTTCTGGCTAGTAAAACCGGAACTTACTCGAACATTCTGAAACAGGCCCTTAGACTACAAAACTGGTATCTGTTCAGCTAGTCACAATCGTTATGGAAGAGCAGTTAGAACCGGCTAGAAGCCTGGGCCACGAGTTCGGATCTCGCTCGAGGCATAGTATAAGATAGTGCTTAAAATCATATTTAGAAAGAAGATTACATTTTTTAAATTAAAAAAATCAATTGCAAGTTTATCGTTGCATTGAAATAAAAACTGCATTTAATATATATTTATGGAATCGTTTTTAAGGCCCTTTATTTTGAAACACGACAGGAAAGGTTTTGAAGAAAAAAAAATTTCACTATGCCGGCTAAAATCCGCTAGTTTGTTTGTTTTTATTTTTATTTATGTACCTAGTGCAACATGAGTTGTCAAGGCAAATCTAATGATATCTCAAACATTAAAACCGTTTCAGTCGTTTAGAAGATATGGTGCAATTAAGAAACTCAGAAACATACATACATACATGACACCTGAAAACATAACACTCCATTTTTAGGCAGTCGTGTAGTAAAAGTAAGGAATTAATGAAACCGGTAATAGAATATTTTGCTTAAACTATGACAATAACGTACAACAAAACACGCAGTAGTCCTTTTTGTTCCAACGTCCGTAAATTCATACAACTTGAGCATAGAAACTAACAAAACAGTTTCTATTCTGACAAAGAAATTCACGTAGGAAATGTGTGCTTTAGTATTGTTGCAAAATTTTCAGTTGCATTTGTGAACAATCTACTTCCGGTAGAATAATAAAGGTGATGACCTACTTACTTGTTGTTACTGTAGATTGCTTTGCAAGTGTTAGTTATGATATCGCACATAACTGCTGGCTGGGGGAACTAAAGGGACACATAATTCTATCTATCCAAAATTTGGTTTTGGTCGTTATTTTACTAACTACTTATACTGCTACCCTGAGTCAGTGTGCCTGTGGGGTGCCGGACCAGAGCCAATGGGCTAGAGCCCGTAGGGTGTCGGGCTATAATATCACGCCCCATTGCTATCTTTGGGTGTCGTAAGTGGCTAAATTTAAAATAGGTGGGCAGCAGCGCCTCCTGAGGCCCTGGTATGTGAATGTGCAATCCCTAAGAAGTCTGCCAAGCGTGGGGATTATGGTATACTCCATTAATGGGACGCTGTATTCAGCACTGGGCAGTGTAGCTAATACAGTACCCTGAGTCATTCAAGGTATTTAACTGTTTTTTTATTTACTGTGGAAGCAGTACGCCGCTTAAATTTGCAGCATAAACAAGGTAATAATTTGAAACACTAACTGGTTTTGAACCCGCGTCTAACATTCTTGGTCGTATCTTGAATCGGTGTATTTGAAAAAAATATTACATATAATTTTGTGAACCTATTGAACTCTAAAATGCAGGGCAATTTGCTTTTGTAACTGGTTTATTAACATTCTACCTCTAAAGCAGACTGCTGGCGACAAGAACTACTTAGGTATTGAATATCTTAAGTGATTTTAGCACTAGTCATTTATTTCAGTTAGCGAACCGATATGTTTATACTAAACTTAACCTAGGACACTGTAAAAGGGTGTTTAAAATAAAATTAAATTAAAATAAAAGCATACGCGTTGCACAAAGAGTGCTGTGTCATTTTTTATTTCCGTCCATGTGGACAGAAATCCAACGTTTATGCATAGGACTACAAATATTGTCAGAGACAGCCACGAGGATTCTGTTGCTGGAACGATGCAACCGATGCCAGAAAGACGCCACCCTCGATCTCAAAACCGCGAAAAAATCAGGAACCCCCGCCTCAGCGAACATGTTCGACGCACTGCAGTACCGCGGTAGCCTCATAAGAGCTCGGAATGCATTATTATACTGAACTCTTATAACGTGATAATATAACGTGAGTTTTTAAATCTATTGATTATGTATGAATCTAATTATCTTCTTAAAACTATTTGAATTTGGACATTAACGTTAAAGTCTCGTTCCGGGGACAGGGCTATAGAGTCCTTAATTAAAAATACCCATTCAAGTGAACCATTCTTCAGATCTTTGATTCAGAGGCTAAGAACCTATGTTAATATTTGCAGTGTCCCGGATATAGGCCAGTTCGTGCGGAAGATTTGTGCTCTTTGTTGTTTTAATTCGATTGCATTCGACACAATTTCAGAAAACGAAACTATTACTGTATTCATAAATACTTAGTTTTTTTATGCTTTATCGGTTAGCCTTTGACCACTATCTCACCTGATGTTAAGTGATGATGTAGTCAATGATGTTCTTCAGGCTAACCTAGAATTACTGGCTCTCAAGGACAAATGCCGGAAAACACCTTTAGGTGCTTGGCGACAGATTTTCTACCTGAGGATGCTTGCTAGCCAGGCGAGCATTCACAAAATGCTACAACGACTGCCATCCTAAGACAACAACCGGGACTGATGGCTTAACGTGCCCTCCGAAGCACGGAAGCGCTCAGTAGTAATGTCAGTAGCGGTCACCCATCCAAGTCATGACCGCGCCGGACGTTGCTTAACTTTGCTGATCGGTTCAGAATGGCTAAGCAAACTTCGCTACGAGCGCTTCAAACATTACAACAAACCGTCAAAAAGTCTCAATTTGCAAACTGAGCATCAAAGCAGATTCCCGGAAGTGCTTGAATACGAAACGCTTTATCCCTCCACATTTAAAACAAAGATAATTCTCAAGTCTACACCTTCAAGTGGTTCCACCATTTCTCGGTCCTCCCCTAAACTTCTCGCTCTGATTCCGCCCCTGTTCATTCTATAGACGGATATAATTGAACCGTAATGCAATCCCGGGTCCCTCCCTGTGGAGTTCGACATGATTGTCGCGTTTGTACCTTTGATCTTGAGTTCTTTGTCGTGGACTCAATTGAGTATTTACTTAGTAGCCTTATGGTGAATTAGGGCGTGAAACATTGCCACTTGAAGTACCTGATAAATAGATAAAATTGGATGTAGCTGAAAAATCTTTTGGTGTACATATTATGTACATCGCTACCTGGTCATTTATGCCTGCGTGCTTAAATTCTATCTAAATAATGTTGACAATGCCATCTAGCGATAAAATTGCTTTAAAAAGCGTTCAATTCCATGTAAATTTGTAAGTTATGTTACAACGTATCAACAATGTTTGAATTGTGGCTCGTATGCTAGAGAACGTCCAACGTATAGTGGACTTACTCACTTTTTGTTGGGCGTGGGCCAGACAGAAGAGACGTAAGACGGAGCCGCTCGGCTGGCATGCCACCCCGCGCCCCGACCTCGCCCCCGCCGTGTCTCCGCCGCGTCTCCACCGCGTCTCTCCTGCGTGTTTCGAATAAAAGGCGGAGACGTAAAAGCGTTGCGCCTGCGCCCTGCCTCTTCTGTATGTTTAGCGTCGCGACGCTTCTATACATTTTGTATGAAAGAGACGCGGAAGAGACAAAGGTCCGCGCCCCGTCTCCGTCTTACGTCTCTTCTGTCTGGCCCACGCCTTGGACTTTCTCTCACAGGAAGTCAAACAGTTGTACTTGTCACAAAAATACGTATAGTAATTTCAAGCTGACGAACGTATAAATTACATAAATAAAATTAAAAGTCAATTTATATACAACCTTTAACAATTGTATCGAACACTATTAAATAAAATAATTTTTCCACAAGTTTTTGAACACAAGTTCACTCGTAGCGAAGTTTGCTTAGCCGTAGCTGATCAATTAATCAGCTTAGCAAACTTCGCTACGAGCGCTTCAAATAATCCTATAGTTTTTTATCACTATGCTTCATTTGCTGCCTTTCCGGTGATTTTATACCACAGCGGAGTATCATACTCCGTCTGTATATAATGGGCCACTAGCAGCGGACGCAACGCAACTAACTTGAAATTTGGACGCCATCGTCTAGAGCTCGTTCAGTGGGTACAAACAAATCTTTCAATATCTCCAACAAATACTAAAACACCTATTTATTATTAAAGTTATAAAAACTGTGTTCAAAGTCATTTTTACCGACTTCTCTTTTTTTTTTTTGTTTGACTTTGACGTTCTCAATTCAACTGTACGTTTTTCTCATGTTTGTTACGCTATCACTCCGCCAATTATGAACCATGATTCTATTTTTGTTGCATACAAAGTATACCTTTATCTTGTTGCAATGACATTTCATTAAAATTGTTTTAATAGTTATATTATACCTGCAAAATATATTTCTATACCTGGATGATTTAGTGGTAATTGTAACTCTTGTTTGTAAAAAGTATTTTAGGCGAGTGAATGATCGTGTGAGCAGAATGAATCACTAAAAAGTCAGAAAATAAAATTAATAAAAAAACTCAACTTTCAACACTAACACTTTCACACAACTTGTGGAAGTCTGACCATGATAATGTGAGGTCAGCGTTTTGACTCACCGTGATACCGACTCAGCAAGTTATTTCATACTAAAAGTGATTACGTTTCTTTTAAAAAAAAATGACGGTCTCTTACTATGCAAAACCCTAAAAAGGCGAGGCGCCCCTTGCACTTTTCCGGTTTTTTTTAGTTGACCCGAAACTACGAGTTTCAATCGAAGCATGAATCTTATACTCTATCAAATAAACACAATCAAATAGGTTGCACTTTCCACACGGTTATATACAATACTTTAAATTTACACAGGTTTATTTATGTTTGACTACTAGCGACCCACCCCGATGCACGGGTGTTGGTTAATTCTAAATAATTTGTAATATCTTCGAAAATATTCATTTAAATTATTTAATTTAAAGGGATTGAATGCACAATGTATTTAAGCTATCATATCTTATAATAAAATAAAGGATAAAAATGGTTATTGTGGATTATTCGTAAGATAGACTGAACATTGCGGATTTTTTTGTAGCCCCTTTCAAGATGTACAATACTGTAGTACATTATTTTGACATATCTCGTAGGGTTCAGCCAGCGTTTACAAACTGAGCGCAAAATGATGTGTTTATTTACGAGATCACATATAAAGTGTATCTCCGTTATATTATGCATGTAAACTTTCCTCTTGAATTATTCTATCTATTAAAAGTCCGTTGCGTAGTTTTAAAGATTTAAGCATATATAGGGACAGACATACAGTGGGAAGTGACTTTGTTTTATACTACGTAGTGGAATTTAAACTTTAAAAACTCATACGTAGTGAAGCTCTCATTTTCATCGTTCATCTTAAATACATACGTACCTACTTCAACTACTAAGTGTGGTGTATTCTGTGACAATGGTAACTTAAATTCCCGAACAACTTAATTACCAAATCACTCAATAGCCGTACGCATTTAATGAAGAATATTGTCCAATTTCATCTTTATTTCCGTTCCGTCTTATTTCTAAATGTATACAGTTCCATCTAGGGGTGTAATTGCGCCTTATTGCAGGGATCAAAGGTCGCCTCACGGGAATCGACACTTTGATCTCGAGTCCTTTGTTTCGTCGGCACTTGAGACGATGACAAATAACAGCTGTTTTATTAAATGGCTCCTTTTTAAGGACGATCAAATAGTCGTTAAGAATGAGTTTTATACAACAATTTTCAGGCATTATTAAGTAATTAATGTAAGAGAATGATGATTTAACAAGTCCTTTTAAACAGGTAGTTTTATACACTTATTAGTCCTAGTACTAGCTAATTAGGCTGATAGCCTTATCAGTAGTAACAAACATAAATTGCTTCAAAACAAATTTATAAAGTTTTTATGTTTTCGACTACACATCCATACAATTTTGTTTTTTGCAAACCTTTGCAAACAATTTCATATTTCACCACTGTCTATAAGACGTGATATAGCAGATATAACATTTTTACTTAAAATACTATCAAATCAAGTAGACTGTCCAGATCTCCTCAGTAGAATAAATTTAAATGTCCAAAACAAGCGCGTAAGATTCAACCCACCCCTGTCATACCCAGTGGCTAATACTAATTATAGAAAAAACACATATGTGCAAAGAGTGAGCAGCAAATTTAACAGTTTAAGTAATGAGATGATCTCATTAGATTTATTATTAGATTTATATATCATTAATGCGATTTTTTTTAAACATTAAGTAGAAATTTTGTCCTAACTTGGCAATATAAATTTATCATAGCATAGGTATCTAATTATAACAAACTTTGGTACGATTTGGTGGAAATTTACATTCCAAATTAATTGTAAGAAAATGAATGCCCACGTTAAATTTCCTATTTTCTAAACTGTTTTTTTAAACCGGAGGATCTGCAATTGGCTTTCTTGGTGTTAAAATATTATTAAAATCAGTACTTAATAGCTTCCTATAAATACACAAATAAATACCATATATTTATTCTAAATAGGTGGATAAAACTACCTGTTCAAAAGGACCCCCCGTTGGATGCCGGGTTAGAATTGAACTCCTAACTACTAGACTAAGGGAAAAATGCTGGAAGGTGGGCAGCAGCGCCTTCTATTACCCTGCCATCTTACACTGCGATCCCCAAGCCGCCTGCCAAGCGTGGGGATTATGACCAATACCCCCTTAATAGGGGTAGCAGTATTCAGCAGTGGACGATCGGGTGGACACAGTACCGATAGTAGGCGTATGAAAACAGCCTTCATGTGGTAGAGATGCAAATATAAAGAGAATTTCTGGTGAAACTAGCATGATGTGATAAGGAATAAGCATACTCGTTTTATCCCGTGGGGTTGCCGGGCCGGTGTTTCACCCCCTATAACTACCTGTGGGAGTTGCAAAAGACGACGAAGGTAAAAAAATCAGAAGGTGGGCTGAAGAAGCCTTCTCAATAAAACTTTCATCTATACTGCGATCATGAAGACGCCAGCCAAGCTTGGGTGCTAAACCCTCCTGTCCGTTGGGAGACACATTTTTTTAACCGGGGACATTATGGCTGCTTGGAAGGAGCATCAGTGATAGAACATGTAACGAGGAGTAATTAACAAAAATATGGTCAGGGATATAAGAAAGGGATAAAAGAAAGCCAAAGACTGAGTCTGGTGCGAAAAAGAATATTTTCAAAATGTGTGTATAAGAAAAGAATATTGGGCTGACATAGTCAGTGAGGGATATGGGCAGTTAGCAGAGACATGGTTGGGTAGCCAAAGGTAACTCTCTTACCTGATGGTAAATTACGAAATGGTCAAAGATGGTGCACAGGCCTAATGTAATTGAACTTGAATATTATAATAGTATTGAAGCTATTGTAATATTCAAGTGAATGTAATTCCTTTGAAAATTATCTCGTTTGAGAGCAAGTGATGTGGTTCAAGGTCTTGTTTAGGTAACTTAAAACTAATTGCTCTCAAGGACAGCTGCCAATACAACCATTTGGTGGAGTTAAAAATCCTATTGTTACAGTAATAAAGTAAATTTAATCGGAGTCTTTTCTTTCTTCAAATGGAGTTTTAGGCTAAGCTATCATCAGGAATTAAAAAGAACTGTCATTTAATACGTACTATGTAACTAATACTTACCAGCGCTTCTTATACTATAACTTTCGTCTTTACAAAGTTAGCTAGTTCACTGTAATACTGGGTTATCTGTGTCGGGAGATATTAAAGATTTTCCCAGGAAAATTGGGACTAAAGATACCCGTCCAAAGAGCTATCTCGTTTACCCACTGAATTAGTAAATTCTGTTTACTCTCTCGTTCTAGAAAAAATCAGCTTTTACTGAAATCCCTTTACGGTGGATACTTATATTGGGACTGTAATGGAGTACTCTTTACTTGATATGAGATATTTTGTGGTGTATTTTTATTATTAAGATAGGATTTGGAGTAGGCTTAACCTAAAATGGAAACTTTCTCAAAGACAGCCGACGAAACACACCATTACAGATTGTCTACTTGGCACTTGGGTGGTAGCTAGCCAGGCAGGCATTCGCAAATTCAATACCAGTATGCCAGTATCCTTACAATAACCGGAAACGATAGCTTAACGTACTCTGTGAAGCACGGAAGCGCTCAGTAGTAATGTCACTAGCGGTCACCCATCCAAGTCATGATCACAAAGGACGTTGCTTTATCGAGTAGTTAAATACAAAGCTAACCTAGGCTTAGAAGACTAGGTAAGCTCCGCTAAGAGATCAGGTGCTTGGTGACATATATTTTACTAGAAAGTTGTAATTAGCCAGTTTAGCGTCCCGGCAGGATTTGAATTTTAAACGTGGGCGTAGTATTTCATATTGATTTTCACTGATGTATATACTTTTTACTATTTATTGTGTATTGTTTTCGGTATTTCAATCTGCCTGAGCTTAACCTGTTAACCTATTTCTTTTACACCATCGCTATTCAGCAGCTTAGAATGTGGTCAAAGGTCAGGGTAGGCAGGGATAGGCAGAGACCACGGATTTCCACTTGATACGATCCTTACATATCTCTTTCACTTCCTACAATCATCAATCCTTTCATACAAAAGCTTAGGTTAAGGGTACTTCTGACCTGGCCATTTTTTCAGAACATCTTTAATCTAATTTTTTGCTTAATAAAATATTTTTTTGCTTAGTAATATAATTGTTTGCTAAACAAAATAATAATGTAAGTATCTAGTACGGAATCATAAAAAAATCACTTCTAAATTTTATTTCACAAACTCTTATTTCATTTATTTATTCAAGAAGAAGTACGCGACGTAGTTCAGCTAGTTTACGTTTATATCAATCTACTTCGTTCATATAAATAATAAAAGTTGTAAATATTTAAATTAACAATTGTAAACCTATACTTGAATTAAAATTACTATACCTTCACTTGATATTAATATCAAAAATGTTCATCTCTAGCAAAATTAGCAATATGAATCGTTCTCAAGCAGCGGGCAAAGTTGAATTGAGCACCGACTACTGAATTCGTTTTCATTAACGACGGTCTAGCTAGTACGATATCTGGCACATGAAATTAAACGTCCAATATCTCGGAAACATGATTAAGTTCCGTCTAGACAGCTCTGAAAATTCATTTAATTTTTTTTGATGATTGATAGGCCAGCTTTTGGTGAGTGTTTAATCTGTTGGTGTGTATGTATACTTATGTAAATTAGCGTCAAGCTGGAAATGTACAAGGATGTACCGCAGGAGCTGGACGCATCGCAGGCATCGCATTTTCGGATGGATTCGGCCAATACGCCGCGATAGCCCAACGCGCCACAGTAGCCGCACGCGCCGCACAAATAGTCTGCGCCTCCTTTCGCCGAATCAATCACGCTGAATTAGACGCGTGGATGACGTCATCCACGCGCGTCATCGGATACATTTTGAAGCAGTGATACCCGAGCGATAAATCTGTATTAATTCAAAAGTCGCCAATGTATTGTTCTTTTGCCATGACAATGAATATCGAGTTTTCGAATATCGAGGACTTTAGTCGCCTCGCTCCCTCACCTCGCCCCCTATTACACAGTAACATATTAATAAATATTGTGCAATACGATATTTCATGAAAATGTTATATATTCCCACAACTGTTTAGCCAGAGTCTCATTGCCTTGCGCCAAGTCCTACTAATGAGTCCACAGGTAATTTATTTTAACCGTAGCTCGGCAACTGTATGACTTTTCAAGTTGCCGTTTAATTTATAAGTCACCCAAAAAATAATAAACCAACAAACAAATAGCGCGGACTATAACTGATTATGTGTGACAAGGCTATAAAAATGGCTTGTTAAAATAAATTACATGACTTTCCGTGGCTTTGATTAATGAATCAGAAGGAGAACGTCAGGTGACATCGCGTAATTGAATCGTAAAGTTAAGCTCGGGTAAGATGCGGGGGTTTTATAGTGTTTGACGCTCCATAAAGTGTTGTTATGATAATAATGATATTGGCCTGGAATGTGCCGTGGTCTCACTCTACACTTTAGCCCATTTGCTATTAAAATTTCGTCATATCAATAGTATTTTGATATGGGGATTTTGATATTTTAATACGAAAATCTTCTTCAAATAAATTCTGCGCATGAGCCGTACACTGAGACAATATTAGTATAAGTGAACCCACATTTATTATTCAACTTATTATGTAGGTAGGGACTACAAGTTAGTGGTAGTATCTCGTTCATCATTCAATGAAATGAATTAATGTAATGTTCATTTTTTTACGGCATACTTAAGTATGCCGTGAGACATGAAAATGACATAATTAAAAGAATATGTTACAAAAACAAGTAAAGCTTCTGATAAAACACAATATCAACCCAAAGGTAAGCTGTCATAAATTGGATCCATCTAAGCGTATCCTAGTCATTGCTGCAGCGAGGTACGCAATACCAATGAAAGCACCATTGAAAAAAGTTTCATATTTCGAGAAAATGTTTCGCGTTAACATATGATTATGGGAAGTACGCGAATAGTGTTAAAAATATATTAATATATTTTTGATCTGTTTTTCCTTTTCAGAAAAACAGTAATATGTTACTGAAAAGGAAAATCAGGAAAAAATTAATAGAAAATAATTATAATATGACAGGTGCAGCTGCTAGACAAATATGGTTTGAATGGGGCTAAAAAAACTATTTTATTGTATTATGAAAAACTAATGATTATAAAAAACTACGAAGTGACCTAGAGATAGTTGCCTCTGGAAGTTCTACAGAAGCCACGTGTTTGAACTCGATGCGTGCATAGCCAGGGTAGCTGAGGAGCCAACCTGACGAGGCTGATGTTATTGAAGTCTAAGTGTTAAGAGTTTTTTTGTTATGTTATTGTGACGGACCTTTGCCTATGACAGATGCATTTCGTCACAAGACACGAATCGCACTGCACCCGATACCTTGAGACACAGTTGTTAAGTCTCACGTGCCTGTAATTAAAAATTAAGACGAAGACTTACTAAGAAGTGTAGAATCAAAACGTATCGAAATCTTTTCCAGCTAGACTTCATGACTTCGTTTTATACTTACCTATCTTTTGTGTTTAGTATAAGTTTAATGTTTTCTGCTCTTTTTTAAATATTTGTTAGTATTCATAATATCCCTAAAGTAACGACTGAATATTTTGAAGCAATGATGGCCGAGTGGTTATAGCTATAGACTGACTTGCAGCATGTACCTGGTTCGATCTCCACCACCGGCTTGAGCTTCACCGCATAGTGGAAGGGCATTTTGCGAATGCCTGCCTAGCTAGCTACCACCCTCAAGTAGAAAATCTGTCGCCAAGCACCAAACAGTGTGTTTCGGCAGCAGTCCTTGAGCCAGTAAAATTACAGGCACATGAGACTTAACAACCGTGTGACTGCAATTCGTCACAAGACCTAAATGTATCTGTTAGCAGAGGTTAATCCGCTCAATATCAAGGGGGCCTCGTACTTGTTCCGCCACAATCACATTAAATATATATGTATATATATATATATATTACAAAATTACAAATTTACGAGAGGAAAAATTTAAGTCATGTGCGGGATTCGAACCCGCGTCCATCCACCCCTTTATCCGGGGTATGCTCTTATCCAATTGAGCTAACATGACAGTCCTAACTCAAATTTTTCCTATCGTTCTTTAACCATCGTATTGGATGGAGCTCGTAAATTTGTAATTTTGTACTGTAATCCGCTGAGCATGCGTTAATGCAAATATAAAAATATATTAAAAAAATGTATAAATATTTATTAATTAACAGACAAAGTCCTATTTCAGCGCATTAGGATTGATGATTGTATATAGGTATGTATATGCCCTTCCATGAGAGCGTCGGTATAATATGATGAGTGGTAAACTTTGTATTACCACTCATCATATTATACCGACGCTCTCATGGAAGGGATAAAGACAAGAAGATGATGAGTTCATAATACCAACAATACAATAAACTTCAAAACGACATTATACAGGTGTTTTCACGCCAATGTGAAGCGCGTCTGCCCCAGACTTATCCTAACCACTTCTAGATTCCACATTCAAATAGACATACTCTTAAAGGACCTGCATTAACGTTATTTGCAACGTTCAAATATGTATTTTACCTCGCGGTCTTGAATTAATGATGCTATCTATGCTGCTCTTTCAGTTTTTTTATTTAGCTTACTTCAACGTGAGCTACCGGTTAAAAGTACTTTAACTGTTTATAAATTGAAGCGAGTCGTATTTATCTGTCCACTTAGATACTCAATTTTTATTATCAATGTAATAAAAATATATAAGAAAATTAAAAAAAAAATATTATATATTGTAAATAATACGGGATAACTCACGTGAATCAGTCAGATAGCTCCGACTATAGTTTCAACCACATTCGGTGGTCTTTTTCAAGGAGAGCTCGGGACGCCCGCGTTGACGTCTCGCTTAGCAGTCAACGCGGGCGTCCCGAGCTCTCCTTGAAAAAGACCACCGAATGTGGTTGAAACTATAGTCGGAGCTATCTGACTGATTCACGTGAGTTATCCCGTATTATTTACTAAAATGAGTGAAAACCACGTTAGCTTTTATAATAAAATTATATATTGTAATTAATATTTTCAAAAATCTAATTTCATGCGGGAATAATTATATTTATTGAACGTGTCAGTGGAAGTTAACGAATAAGTAGATAGATAGATATATAAACTCATTATTGAACACCTTAAACTAAACTGAATTTAAAAATATTTAACTTATAAATAGTGAACAATTGGCGGCCTTATCGCTCAAAGCGACAGCTTCCAGACAACCATAAGTAAGTATCTCACTTACACGGTTTGAACAGTCTTAATATTCTACCTAAGTTTAAAAATTGGTTACATACATACACAACGTCTCGCCCGTTATCTGTAGAGGAAGGCAGAGATCACGGATTCCTATTTTATTTGCATATCTTGCTTGGTTAACCTCCTGGAGACGGTTGCATGTGATTCGAGTTTTGAGCACCAATTTTATAGGTGATTTTCAATGGCTAACTAAACACTTCCCCCGTGAGGTTCCGGGCTAGAATGTCAACCCCACCACATCTCTTCGCATGGGTGTCGTTAGAGGCGTCTAAGGGTATAATACTAGAAGGTGGGCAGCCATGCCTTCTGAGAAATTGGTATCTGCCAGCGTGGGGATACGGCAAACCCCCTCTTATAAGGGAGACTGGGTTTAGCCATAGACAATCCGGCTGACACAGTACAGTACTGAACACTTACGAAATAATGTCATTTCCTTTTTAATTTTTCTAATATGATTTCAAGAACAATCGATCGGTGGGGTCGATCCTCAGGTTTCATTGTATTATTGGGTAAACATTTATAAGGAAATTCTCTATTCGGAATTTTTGTCTATTTGTTGTCTAATAACTCCATCATTTATGTAACGATAACGAAAATTCTTTATTTATTTGAAAAGATACACTTTTAATTTGGTCTCATAGAAGTTTCATCAAAATCCTACCTACATGTACTGTGTGTAGGATTAGAATTAGGTAGGTACCTAATATGTACAGTCTTATTACCCGTGTGTGTGATAGGTAGAGGTTAACAAAAGGTGGCACTCTTGTTGGTTCCATCCAAATCGGATTAAATAAAAAGTGGAGTATAACATCAGCTCCTGCAACGTAGAGGTGCCATCAAAATGCTGCTTGATTTGTTATGCTTCTATAATCAAATTAACTATATTCATTTGATAACCGCCAAAATATTACTGACTTGCATTGAAGTAATGCAACTATTCTAGGTATAGATTAACGCTTAACATCATGTGGGCCTCGTGCGTGTACCGTCATTAGCACATAAAAAAATTTTTTTTTCAATAATTAATTTAAATTCCCTGCAAACTCAAACTGTGCCTTAAATTCCATTCCTTTGGTCAGAATATTATCTGTATATAAAATCTATAGCTGCTAGTACATATTCTGTACGTACATGTTCTGATTGTATTGTGCATGTTTTAAGGAATTTTTAGTCTACTTTCACATTAGACCATAAACATAACAAAATATAAGTGAAGCACATGTTTTGACAGAGAGTAGAATAGTCTTGAATTACCTATTTAATCAAAAAGTTTACGTCTGATGACTTAGAAAAAAGTATAGTGCGGTCAGAAAAAAGTGCACATTGACTTAAACATCCTAATATTTAGAAGTCGATTTATAAATGCGTTCTAAGATACATCTAAAACGGAAATTTATTTATATATTTGTTTGCATACAATGTCCCGAAACTTATTCCAATCAAAATATTAAATGCAAAATATACGTACTGCCTGGTTTAAAGCGCGTTGCGCTGCTTACTGAATGTTATAAAAAAGAAAAAATGCAAAAAACAGGAGAGAACCGTTCTTGTTTTTTTTTCATCATGAAAGGCATTAAAAGTAGAGTGTATGTAAAAAACGCGGCTGCAAAATTATTTTTCTTGGGCGACGTGTATTGAATCTCCCCCTCAATAGCGCCCGTGGCGTAGGAATATTATTTGGCTCCCTTGTTACCTAGACAATCTACTATTTCACCAGCTGAAAGACGTCTTAGTATAAACCTTTTTTGTATTCGTGATATGTTAATTTTGACCACAACCTTGATGGGGAGTAATGATGTAGCAAAAGTGTCAACAAGATTAACCTTGAATTACTGGCTCTTATGAACAGCTGCCGTAACAGCATATCTACGTGAACCTTGAAGGAGAAAATCTGTTTTGGTAGCTAGACAGGAATTGCAAAATCACCATGTGATAAAGTTCATGACGTATTTCAAATCGTGAACCTTCTGAAAAATGGTGCAAAATGAGCAGCATGCCACTTACATCGACTTATTTTTTGTCGGCGGTATGCCTTACTAAACAAAATAATACGAACTATATACCACACTACATCTACTACAATGAAAGCATTTGGACTATCTACAAGTCATTACAGACTCACAGGCAGTCCAAATGCTCCAGCCCACTACCAGCGTGCACTGCATGCTAGCACCATTGCCCGTAGAATTGCAAAGTCTTATCTTTAAGTCAAATAGGTACCAACATTTTGATCACGCGTCGCATCGACCAAGCACTCTGGTAATTTTTTTTTTTATGCCTATTAGGTTAGCCTTTGACCACTATCTCACCTGATGGTAAGAGATGATGTGGTCGAAGATGTTGTTCAGGCTAACCTAGAATTACTGGCTCTCAAGGACAGCTGCCGGAACACACCGTTAGGTGCTTGGTGACAGATTTTCTACTTGAGGGCAGCAGCTAGCCAGGTGGGCATTCGCAAAATGCCCTACCACCATGCGATAAGTTTTGGAAAATATAATGAGACGCGACGTCTATATTTATTATACGTCATATTGATTATTGTTTACTGCAAAGTATAAATAATATGACTTTCAATTATATTTTTACGAGTATCATTTATATTCCCAGAAAAGTGGTAAAGAAATAGTTTGAAATCTGGCAAGTGGCTAGCCATTACACTTAAAGTATCACCATTAATCATGCTATTCGTACTATACTTATTTTGGTATTGGAGAAAGACCTACCAACCTTCGGTAGGTGAGATATGGTTAGGAAGATGCTGAGAGGGATGCGACATAAGAGGTTTCTAATGCGAGAGTATTCTATAGTTTCGCATTAGGACCCTATATTTGAGTATTTATGTTCGAATATCATCATATCCTCATGTTTTACAGCTGGCCTTACTTGAGTATGTACTGAGTAAGTCTTACCATTTTTTAGAGATCAGAGAATCGTTGCAATTTTTTAATGATAGTTCCCCACTAAAGTAAGTTTGATAAAAATAGTCAATGAATGCTATGGTTGACTAGAAAAAAACAATATTATCATAATCATTACTATAGATCGTTATATAAAATAGAATTATTATTATATTTATTATATAGGCACTTAAGCTTTTAAAGAAAAAGTTTCAATTAAAATACCTTAACAATATTGAAAAATTGACAAATTGAAAAAAAAAAATTGAACCATCAAACATAATTATTATAATATTTTATTTTTTATTTTTATTATTATAATTTCAACATTTTACTCAGCTATACAACAATCAACATAATATATTTTTTAAATATTCAAATTCAAAATATCTGCCCCTCATCAAATACATTTATAAAACTTCACTTATTTATATATATTATTATAGTTATATATATATGTATTTATACATATACATAAACACAGATATACCCATGCACACAAAACCTCACACACCTTCATACACACACACACACACACACACACACTCACACACACACACACACAAAGAGAGGGACGTTCACTTACATAATTATGCCTGAAGAAATCGCACAAGTGACTGTTTGTTTTTAATAGAAAACCTATATAATGTAAATCCTTAATTACGGCCAAAGTTATATTTGTAAGAAAAACTTTACATTTAATTAATGGCTGTGGATTTTGTTTAATAAATAAAATAAATAAATATGTTTTTTACAAACACTGTCCTTCCAAAAATATCCAGTAGCAATCGTGATGTTTGTAAAAAAATTACATGACAATCCATACTCAAATCTGCCTAGATATTTAAAAGTTATGGTGGAATAGGGAGAAACTCAAATATTCATATACACTCCTTTACGGCAGTTGTTTAATTGTCTATTTTTTCAAGATGTTTTTTTTGTCTATAGTTAATATAGTTAAAATTAATAGTACTTATATTATAATGTAGTTATAGTCTAGATTATATCGCCTATGATGTATTAATAAGTGGAAATTTTTATTCATATAGAATCAACCGGCTACCTTAACTAAATCCTGAAATCCGAAATTCCAGCCACGGGTGCCATGCCTACTAGGCATAATATACGAGTATATAAAACGAGTACATAATGGGCCAATATTAAAAGAACACCGGCATTATTACTCAAAGAATATACAATCAATTAAATTAAGTCCTTAGAAAAAACTATACTCTCAAATAATCTACAAATAAAACAACGAAAAAACACCTTTATATACGAACATCTGCAATATATATTTCGCTTATTTATCTTGAACTTAAAAAGCTCTATTCATCTTTGAATTAATTAGATATAACAGATTGTTTGAATGCTCGCAGACGAATTTAATTAACTCCGATGATTAAATATACTTCTTTTACAAAAGCTTTTAATTAAAAATAAAATTAAGAGATCCTCAACGAAACATTCTCTACAATCTTGCACCTTTTTATAAAGTAATAAAACTCTTTTATAAAACAAAAGAAGTCTGACGCAGGAAACGCTTCGGATTCACATTAACTTTCAAAAACCGCCCTTCTAATGAAAGTCGTAAATTAAAAAAGTACTTACCAGGTTTATCCAAATCGCTAATGAATTCCTCCGTCTCAACGTATCCCTGGATGCCAGCAGCCAATAGAAAAACTAGCCACATCACCACTCTGTTCCCACCTGACATCACTATATCTGATTGCATCCAAATCAACTCCACCAGTCCACGACACATTTTCATTTACATAACTAATGTATCAAATTTACGGTAAATACAAATATATTTAACACCAAAAGTTTATGTTGAAATGATATTAAAGTTAGTTTTCCATCAAATTTATTTCAAACACTGCTTTGAACCAGAGTCACAGTGAAACACGTGTTGCAAGACAGTAAACAAATCGAGATTCCGAATAACAGACGGCTGCGAGAGCGGCGTGCGTGCGTCCTCGCGCCTCCGGCTACACTGATCGAAAACCGATAGCGTAGCGAACAATCGCATGAAAAACAAAAACTACCAATTCGAATTTTGAAAAGGTGCCCCCTCGAATTGGAATGTCAAATTCGAAATTCGAATCCGGAATGGCGGCTGGCTGTCGCGTTGGCTGAAAATAGGAGAAAGGAATTTTTCATTCTAAATTATTTGAATAAAAAGATCTAGTTCAGTCTAAATATATATGCGAAAAGAATTTTTATTGTGTGTTCCATTAATTCATTATAAGTACCAAATTACGTAGTTGTAACAAAAATAGTTTAATTTAGTCATATTTTGATGATACTTTGAGCGCTGTCCGTCATACAAAAATTTACCGAATAGATTAAAAAATTCCTTTATAAATATAATTATGATTATCATTTTTTCTTATCAAAGTCTCGAAAATATATTTTTTCAGACATTATATTATGTCCTTTTGTCTGTGAAGCGAATAATAGATTGTATAATTATGAAACACACATTAACAGTTGAATATCCATACATTAGTTATAATATAATGAAAATCCCAATATTATACATTCTCCGGGAAGCATTCAAAGATTAATCATTTTATGTGCTTCGTAATACCAAAAATATCTTTAAAAACTGAGTAAATGCGAGTTGGATTTGCATCACGAAGGGTTCCATACCCTATATCTGTGTAATATATAACTTTTTATATATATTTTCTAGGCCAAGTATGTGGAGTTCTGCATCCAGAGAGAATAAATCGTCACACAATGGCAGTCTACAGATTGCAGACGACTTTGTGTTCGTCCACCAAAAATCGCTCAAAAGGTTCAGTGTTGACGTGAGCGTCTATCAAGCTGAATAGAAAGATAGAAATAGAAATGTGTGGAAGAAAATTTGGGAGATCTTTACCTAAAAGTGGGCTATTACAGGTAAATATACGTCTATAAAAACATTCTAGTCAATTTTTATCAACAATAATTTAATACAATATAGTAAAAGAGCATTTTATTAAAAAAACCATAGGGTCTTTATAGTTTGTTTTTAACTTTACACTTTTGGAGTTTTTAGGGTTCCGTGCCCAAAGGGTAAAAACGGGACCCTATTACTGAGACTTTGCTGTCCGTCCGTTCGTCCGTCCGTCTGTCACCAGGCTGTATCTCAAGAACGGTGGTAGCTAGACAGTTGAAATTTTCACAGATGATGTATTCTGTTGCCGCTATAACAACAAATACAAAAACTTGGGCAAGTGCGAGTCGGACCCACATAATCCCTACGCTTGGCAGGCTTCGGGGAAAAGAAAGATCAAAAGAATTAAAAGAAATTTCACGAGATCGACGTTCTGTATACCCTTGTTAAACTAAGACAATATTTTATAACATAACATGACAGACAGACAGACAAAGTAACTCTGTCTGTCTGTCTGTCTATTATGCTTTCACGGCAAAACTACTGGACCGATTTGAATGAAATTTGGTAAGGAAATAGTTTGAGACTCGGGAAAAAACATAGGATAGTTTTTATCCAACTGCGCAAAAAGAGGTTAATGTTTTTGCGTGATAACCGACATACGCGCAGGCGGAGCTGCGCCCGGAAAGCTCATATATCATATATGAATGATATAAATTAAGAATAAGTACAAAATTACAAAAGGAATGAATAGTTCCTGCAAATAGCGGTCTTTTGGTGGCTAGCATGGGGATTTTTGAAGAACATTTGTTGTTTAAGTGCATATATCTTCCTGAGAAGGAATGTGAAATTGATTTCACGATTATTAATTAAGTTCTGTATAATGTGGTGCGATGATGCGTTGATGATATCACAGACTTGTTTCACCTTGTCTCTGTGTTTCGTTGCAGTCTCTAGGGTCAAAATGTCCTGTCAAAAGGTCGAAGGGTCGGCACCTTGTCAAGCTACTTTTAGATAAATAATGCTGTTGTAGGCTATAACGTCGTAGGTCATAAGGTTAACAATTGATTCGTCTTTATGCTGTAATTTTGGAATTATGAGATGTTCTAGGAGAAATATCGTGGTGCCTTTTATTTGCTTTTGAGTTAAAAACTTTTCAAATATGTCTAGTGGTCAGGGAATTCTACAACAGGGTGTGCCTATCACAGGCCTAGATTTTATGTGAAAAATGATTGCTGATGATAAAAGCATTATCCTGAAAAAAGGCCCACCTGAAGTTAAGCGGACTAGCCTCTGCCTAGAACAGATGCATTTCTTTATAAATCACGAATTGCACTTCGCCCGTCACCTTGAGACATAGTTGTTAAGTCTCATATGCCTGTAATTTCACTAGCTCAGCGACTGCTGCCGGAACACACCGTTAGGTGCTTGGCGACAGATTTTCTACATGAGGGTGATCGCTAGCCAGGCGGGCATTCGCAAAATGCCCTTCCACCATGCGGTGAAGCTCAAGCCCGCGGCGGGATTCGAACAATGGACCCGCTGCGTGGCAGTACAAAGGCAATGTCACTGAGCTATCACTGCTTCAAAATTTATATATAAAATAGGTATTAGCTAGAAGGGTTGTTCTCTAAAAGAGCCGTACTACGAATAATGGTAAATGAGCAACAGCGCTTTGTGCATATCTCATAATAACTGCAGCCCATAAACGAATAAACAAGTTGTTAAAACAACTTGTCATATGATGCCTTTAACAAAAGTTTTTTGTTATTTTCTGATCTCCCCTCAAAATGAACGCTAAAGTTACGTAGTAAAGTTACGCTACTCTTACGCACCTAAAAATATATTACTATACAGATGATGAATGATCAAAAAAAAACGCGATTTTGCGCTCATTATTTGTTGCTTCCTGTTTGTGACGTCACGTCTGCTTAACAGGAAAATTTGTTAGAATTGACACTAGATTTGAGTAAACATGTTTATATACATAAAGAGAGTACTTCTTTCAATAAACATTCCCAAATTTTGAGAAGTAGCCACAATGACAAGTAGCTCAAGAGATAAGTAGCCCTAAAAAGAAGTAGTCCATTAGCGAGTCGGTTGCCATAATGAGAATTAGCCCTAATGCGCCTAAACCGAAAATTCTAAGATGATGGGCCTACGAATAAATATGTAAAGAAGTGTAACTCTTATATATATCCGCTTTGATTTCGGACTCATCAAGTTCACAATTCAAAAAATGCACAATCTTTCAAATTCGATGGGATTGGTGGTTTGATTTGACCTCTGGAAACGATAGCATCCGATTGGTCGCTTCATGGAAATGTTGTTGCGCCGCACGGTACACTTTTTAAACCACGTCCGCCGCGGTACGATTTGCTTTGTGCCGTTTTTGAGCTTGACTTACATTTCTTTACATATTTATTCGTAGGGTGTCACTAAAAAAATCGGCCAAGTGCGAGACAGACTCGCGCACGAAAGGTTCCGTACCATTAGCTATACAACATTAGACTTCATATTTTAACCTACTTATGTTTTAACGTGCGCGTGTCCAACTCGCACTTGGCCAACTTTTTGTATTGTTGTTATAGCTATCACCGTTCTTGAGATACAGCCTGGTGATAGATGGGAGGACGGACGGACAGCGAAGTCTCAGTAATAGGATCCCGTTTTTACCCTTTGGGTACGGAACCCTAAAAACGAACTGGTGGACATGCGAGTTTAACGCGTTTCTTTTTTTTCTGATGTACACAACCCTAAAAGACCTGATTGTAATATCAAAATATCCAAGGAGGAAAAACCTAGCACCCATTACTACAACAAGGCGTGTCATGTTATTAAATCGAATGTAGGTCTCGTCGGTTCACAAAAGAACAAAACATTATATAACCGTACAAGTAGCTCACTCTCTTGCGATTCAACTTCACTTTGCAGCCAACATGACATTCACGCATTCAAATTTAACGCATATAATGTAATAAGCTAAGATAATTTGGCTCTTTATTCAATTTCATGTAATCTTAATAACCTATCTTCTATACTAAAAGTTCATAACAAAAGAGTTGTTTTAACCAATTGACTAAGTGTGAGTCGGAATCCGTGGGTTCCGTACAATAAATATGTTGTATATACAAATAAAAATGGTTATTCTTTCATTCTGTTTTCATTACCGTGCGTTTGACATGCAATATTCGGTTTTGTTACGTTTTATTTTCATATAGAGTGTTACTATAATGGCACTAAATTAGTAAAAATATCAATGCATGTGAATTGAGGAGAAAAATTTGCGGTTTTTACACGACTGCCCAAAAAGGAGATTTATGTTTTCAGGGTTCATGTATGTATGTTTGTGAGTTTCTTTATTCCATAATTTCTAGACGGCTAAACAGATTTGGATGTAAGATATATCGTTAGATTCATATTGATAACACGAGTGACATAAGGTACATGAAAAAAATAGAAAAACAAACTGACGGATTTTACACTCATATTGTGTGGTAAAAAAATCTTCCAAACCCACCGAGTGGGGTGTCAAAATGAAGAGCTATAAAAACCGATTCCATAAACAATTGTATATAGGAGGTGGAGGTTTAACAACTGTATATACTGGCTCAGGGTGATAGATGCAGTGCAATTCGTCACTTGTGACGAATGATGTTGCTAGATACCGAACAACTAGTCTAGAACTAAGTATGACGTCAAAGTGCGCCGAAGACAGAAGTGAGGAGCATTAGATTCTTGGTGACCACAACAATGTGCGGCCGAGCGACCGTGCCGCGGCAAAGCGTCAGAAATATTTTCATATTCGCACTAACTTAGGTCAAAATACGATTCTGTCAATAAATATTGCCAAAATACCCATTGTAATACAATGTGACTAGACATGTTGAAAAATGTGTTCGTCACGTGCGGCGGACTTCACAATAGCTGAATTTCGTTGTAATGCAAGCAAGAACGTTCAACATCATCATCATAACAGCCGTCTTTTTTCCCACTTTGGAAACCTACCCCACTAGAAGGGGGGTTGCCATAATCCCTACACTTGGCAGGCGTCTTGTGGATCAGAGTAAAAATTGTAGTTCTTAAGAGTTCCTTTCGTCGAGCTAAAATAAAAATCTATAAAAACACTTTTCGTGTATGAGAACACCTGTTATTTTTATACATTTAGGTTTCGAAAACGAAAATGGATCCTATTACTACGTCTATCTACAATGTCTGTATGTACAATGTCCATCCGTCGTTTGATCTGGTTTCCTGTATAATATATATTTAGAATCGCATATATTGAAGTAGCCATGCAGAAATATCACTTTATATCTGTCTCTATGACGAATTGCTTAACGGATAGCGTAAACTTAATAAAAATATCTCGTTTTCTTATATATGTACGTGTCCCAAAAATATGTGGGTGAAGTTGAAAATGTTGTCCTCTAAAAATTTGTAAATGCGTTTCTCGCTTAACACACGATAGTGCTTGTAATAAAATTTTGAAATATATTATTTTTTATTTGAAGGTATTCTTGAGTATGAGACAATTTAATGAGTTTAATAACCAGATGTACTTATTTATATTAGTCGCAATAGGTTTCAGGCATATCCGAAGCCCTTCATCAGGTGAGTTCAAGTTAAAATCACGGCGACGACGACTCCTCGTAATGATCCTTTTGCTCGTGAACTCAGCTGATGAAGGGCATAAACGGGCAACACACGTGAGCTCAACACGTTATTTAACACAATTAATGTATATCAACGTAAGTATTACTCAGAAATGATGTTTCATATAATGATATTCAAATTAATAAGCATTATCTACTTGCAACTCAGGTCTTTTACCGATGCTTTTCGTTCCATTTATCATCAGTTTTCAAAATGTCCATCAAAAAACTTTCACAGAAAAATAAAGAGGTTTATATGAAATTAAGTGCACCCCCTCCGCAACCATTGACATATACGGAGTAGCAACAATTCCTTGTACTATTCCACAATCATTCCCAAATCCAGGAACTCAGGTTATATGAACACAATAAATATCAAATGAGAATATCTATGAAGCCAATAAAACAAAGGTAAAAAAATAAGAAAATATACAAAAATTAATGAATAAAAATATAAGTACCTTATTTAGAAATCCGAAAGTTTAAGGTTCACAAAGGGGCCCAAAAAGATAGGGTAGATCTATACATACATTGATATCAGGACGCCTGTCTATGCTAATCTATCTACTCAAATTGCTTATTATTAGGACAAGATAACATTAAAAAAAACGTATCTTATCTCATCAAAAGGATGGCTGGTGAGGCAAGGCTGAGATGACTAGACAGTTATACACTCTCATTTTACCTGACGTATTTTGGTCTCATAGAACTCTTCATTAGAAAAAAAAGAACTGTCCGGAGCGGTAATCAAATCCACGTCACTATCAAGGTAGCCTAATGTAATAAGCATTTCGCAATTTTTACAAGTGGATCGAAAGTTGGATTTGGCTGAATAAGTCAAAATAGACATGTTTAATAAAAACTATTGCGATAGCCTAAGCTACATTTAACAGTGTATTTCCTTTGAGGATTATAATTTTATTTTATTTTATTTCAGGTTTCAAATAGTACTATTAAAAAAGTTCAGCAACTTTTTTCTATTATGTTCATTTTGTGTTGAAACTGAAAGAAACCTCTTCAACGATGCGAATGAATGAGAAAAATAACGCAGCGTGCGGGCTCCAACCATTGCATTTTTTGTAAGCACTTGGAGAAAATTATGACTAGTTTAAGCAGAAATGGAAACGGATCTTGACTTATATGTGTGTGTATTTTTTATATAAAGCTAGAAATAGCCTTAAAGTGCTATCGCATCTGTTGGTATATGAATACATAATTGAAGGAGTAAACAGAATGTACTTAAATTACAGGCGCTCAAGAGTAGCTATTAGAATACACCATTAGGCCCTTGGCGACAGATTTTCTACTGAGAGTAGTACCTGGCTAGAGGAGCATGAGCAAAATGCCCTACCAACATGTTGTAAAGCTGAAGCCTGCACA
The DNA here is from genome assembly GCA_963854805.1 of Plagodis dolabraria. NCBI lineage: Eukaryota > Metazoa > Arthropoda > Insecta > Lepidoptera > Geometridae > Plagodis > Plagodis dolabraria. The sequence goes on along the minus strand of OY978459.1, from coordinate 1,277,162 downwards.
AATGCGAACCATGGAACCCCAATTCATATTTAATACCACTGAGCTATTGTCTTTTTCATAACGACAAAGACAAATATTTGAAAAACTTATAAACCTTCTTCATTCTAAAAGCGGTGAAATAGTGATTTGTTGGAATCAGTGCTCTTATTAAAATTTCGAGAGCTCAATTATTTTGCTTTTAAGATTTCCAAACTAATATTTTCATCAAACCTAATCTGTTTTTAATATACATTAATTTGATGAGATAAGACTGATTGACAGATAATACTGATAAATTGATCAGCTATTAAAGATTCACGATAATATTAAATAGAGTAAAGACTAAAAAAATCTGTACAAGATAAGAGTTTAAGGGAAGCAGATGTTTCTTCTATGTATATCAGCTAAATGAGGCATACAGCTCGGTCGGCACCCGGTGCTCATGACAAACGGTTATCGCGTACGATTCCGGCTTCTACATATAAATACTGGGTATATATTATACTTTATAGGCTATAAGAATTTACATTAGCTTTTTTTTTTTTTTTTTTTTTTATCCTTGATAGGTTAGCCTTTGACCACTATCTCACCTGATGGTAAGTGATGATGTGGTCGAAGATGTTGTTCAGGCTAACCTAGAATTACTGGCTCTCAAGGACAGCTGCCGGAACACACCGTTAGGTGCTTGGCGACAGATTTTCAACTTGAGGGTGGTAGCTAGCCAGGCGGGCATTCGCAAAGTGCCCTACCACCATGCTGTAACGACTGCCATCCTAAGACAACAACCGGGACCGACGGCTTAACGTGCCCTCCGAAGCACGGAAGCGCTCAGTAGTAATGTCACCAGCGGTCACCCATCCAACTCATGACCGCGGTGGACGTTGCTTAACTTTGCTGATCAATTCAGAATGGTTAAGCAAACTTCGCTACGAGCGCTTCGAATTTAGGTATTAACAAGTGTATTTAATACCTCGTAAAGGATTTGTCCTTGTCTGTTTTATTTCAATTGCACTTCGAATGTTTGCTTACATTTCAAGTTTTTTTATATATAACCGGGTTAAGGATTTTCATATACATGTCTCTCTTCTAAATTCAAATTTTTCACAAGAAATATCGCAGGCGAAGCCACTAAAATGAAAACTATAGGAAAATCACATTTTTTAGATATGGAATGGAGTTGCCTTTTCTTTGAGTATAGCTGGGTTGTACTAGTACCTTATTCTTTGAATAATTGCACACTCAAGATATTAAACGAATCAATTTAATTTATTTATGGTTATTGCTAGAAAAAATATTCGTTCCAAAGAATAGATGCCCAGAAGGTAATAATATAACGTAGCCGTTCCCGATTTTCCAATCAACGTTCCTAGAAATTAACTTCTATAGAAAGTTTAGCGATCATGTTCTTTGAAAGCGTAGGAACATCCACGTCCTCGTTACATAAAGTGACAGCGAAAAACAGGATGTAAGCCACGAATTATATTTTGTTTTTCAAATACTTGAAGCGTTCCATAAATATATACTTATATTTTATTGAAAAATGACTTTCTTCCACGCCCGCAAACATTTCTTTTCAGTCGAATGAACACTCTCGTGATATAAACATTTACTGGAAAATACGGTTCAATACAAACTTTTTTGCGACGTGATCTCATGCGATTGTTGAATCTCATTTATTATTGTGCATAACGGGACTTATCTATGTTTCATGTATTTTCGTACATTGAAGTTTTTGTTGACTCGGAATAACCGCGGTTACGTGGAGATTGACCACGGTGGAAGCAACTGTGGATGCCTCCCCCATAGAAAGCCACAATGAACGGCAATTAGCCACTGGTATTTTTCGATTACCCACTAATGTAACGATGTCGTCAGCCCACCTGGTAGAGGACCTGCCAGCCTACGTCTTCAAGTGTAATGTGGAAAACATTTGAGCATCTTTCTTCCCAAACGGTTATTGATTTGACGAGCAATGTGGCCTCCCTGTTGATACTCAACTTGCAATTTCAATTTTGGTGACTTTCTTTCTATGGCGAAATTCTACTTTCTAAGGTTTCTTAAAGTCTAGGTCGTGTTTAGATAATCTCATTTATTCGGTCACTATGATTCAAACAGGTTTCATCAAAAATCAGTTACCTCTGGGATGTTCTATTCATTAAAACAATGTTTATAATAATAATGGATAGATTCAGGCGTTACTTTGCGGACAAATATTTTTAAAAGTATCCTAAAAAATATTAAATAATATTTAAATAAAACACTTAAAAAAGCATAAAATTATATATCTAGTGACAATTCCGCCTAATTTTCCTGTTATCTACGTGACGTCACAAACATCCGCAGCCTAACCGGAAGAATACCCGACTAGTTTCGCTTCTAAACGAAGCATCTTCAGGAGGTCTTGACTTACCGAGCGCAGGATCGAGACTAAACGGCCAGGTTTTTTTTTTTTAGGGCGGACAGAGATTCTTGCGACCGCCTGTGCGATCGTCCAGCTCCACCGTATTTTGGGCGAGGGTCTGGCCCTACAATAGCCCGAAACGGCCAGCGGCTAAATTAATGTATGCTTATAATAATGTAGACTTAAAGGCGCTGCTGGTACAAATATTAGATAAACTTGATGTAGGTATAAAAATGTGCGACTATCTATGGAATTTTTAGTCGATAGGAATTTAAATATTAAATTTGATAATGTTACCCATTGTAGAAAAACAAGACTAGGGTTAGCTCAAGGTGACCTTTTGTCCCCTTTTTTGTTTATTCTCGCAACGATGAATATATGTAAATAAATAGATAACATACATATTTCACAGTACGCCGATAATTTCTTTTTATTCTTTCGACATAAAACCTTACATGCTGTGTTGATAATATGTATGCAATGGGATTTCAGTGTTCTTTCCAAGCTTCTGTTTAACATTGGCTTAGAAGCTTTACCAAATAAAAGTAAAGTTTATATTTTTTAACCAGAAAAATAACAGTGTGTATTAATCAAATCATAGTATTAAAACCCAATAGTAGGTACCAGCGTGGTACACTGGTAAAACTGGAATAAAAAAGTTATTCCAGATTTACCGGTGTACTTACCAGCGCTACTCTTCAAATACCCAGTGGGGTGCTGTGCTATAATTTTACCCCTCCATGTCGTCTTTTGGGAATCGTATGAGGTGACGAAGGGAAAATTAAAAGTAGAGTAGCGCATTCTGAAGAACAGCCATCTTACATTGCGATTCCCAATACACCTGTCAAGCGTGGGGATTATGACAAAACCTCCTATTGGAGGAGGGCTTTGTTCAACAGTGGACGTTATGGCTGTTGATGATGATGACTCTTTCGACAAATTGTATTTTATATTGTTGTGCCTGAAATTCATATTGCTTTATGTCAGATCTATAAATTCTCGCCCCTCATTATAACCTCCATAATTTCCCTATTTACAAAATCAAAATCGTATCTTTATTTATAATTATTTTTAAAATGTTTATCTACTACATGCAACCTTATCGGAGTGGGAAAGAGTGGCCAGCGGCGTGAAGCAGAATTTCTGTAATAATATAAAATTACCTTAATTGCAAGCTGTGATGGCTCAGTGGCATTAGCCATGGACTGCCACGCAGCAGGTCTATGGTCAAATCCCGCGGGCTTGAACTTCACCGGATTAAGCCCACCTGGCTAGCGAACACCCTCAAGTAGAAAATCTGCCGCCAAGCACCTAACGGTGTATTCCGGAAGCTGTCCTTGAGAGCCAGTAATTGTAGGTTTAGTTTGTTAACACCTTCGACCACATCATCACTTATTATCAGGTGAGATTGTGGTCAAAGGTTATAAGAAATCAGCAATAAAAAACCTGCTATAAGCGGGGTAGTAGTGCCATTACGCGACAGCAAGCGCATGGCTAGTTGTTAACTGTCACAGGACAGTGACAATGACAGCTCCACGGCCGTTTAAGGGTGTGTTCGTGGTTCTATATTTGTGCACGTTCTTCGATTATGTTTTTTGATTAGTATTTTGTTAACTTAACAGCGCTGTGGTTCATTTATGTACCTACCATATGCCGAGTCGGGGCTCATTTCTGACGTCACGCAACATCGAAATTATTTTATTTATGTAATATTATATATTTTGCATTTGTCTGTCTATGTTTGTTCTTATTTGATTGACTTTTTGTTTTATACGTAATACTAGCTTACCGGGCGCGGCTCCGCCCGCGCGTATGTCGGTTATCGCGCAATAACATTAACCTCTTTTTGCGCAGTTGGATAAAAACTATCCTTTGTTTTTTCCTGGGTCTCAAACTATTTCATACCAAATTTCATTCAAATCGGTCCAATAGTTTTTGCGTGAAAGCGTAACAGACAGACAGACAGACAGACAGAGTAACTTTCGCATTTATAATATTAGTACTGATACTGATTATTATTATTTTTAGTTTTTAAATATTATACGATAACCGGCAAAACACTCACGTTTGGGATCGAGTACGTCGACCCGGGTTTCGAGCAATACAGATGCTCATCATCAGGGCGAGTGCGCAGCTGCGTCTGCGAGCTCCCGACTGGCACATAGCTGTGCATTTGAATAATGTGTAAAACTCACAGTAATTTCTTTTCAAAAAATTTTAGGTGTGTTCGTAATTTTTTGAATTAATGTATTTTCTTTTTTTCTTTCATTAAGAATTGCCTACTATAGAACTAAATTGTTACAATTATTTTAGAACTACTGGGTATAAACACCGTCATTATTGAAGTATAAAGTAAAAACCGACTGAGTAAAAGCTTTAAGACGGCTGAAGTATCAAGAGAAACTTTACTATCTCATCCACCGGTCTTACGAAACTCTAACGACTAATCAACGCTAAAAAATCTGTTTCAACGTTAAGCTGGCTCAACGAACATTGCTGAGATTTCTGGTGAAAAAAAATGTAGGTGGCTTTTTATTAATAAATTACGAACCAATTTTTTTAGGCCGGATAGGTTAGCTTTTGACCACTATCTCACCTGATGGTAAGTGATGATGTGGTCGAAGATGCTAGAATTACTGGGTCTCAAGGACAGCTGCCGGAACACACCGTTAAGTGCTTGGCGACAAATTTTCTACTTGAGGGTGATTGCTAGCCAGGTGCCCACCTGGCTAGCAATCACCTTCGCAAATTCGCAAAATGCCCTAGCTCAATACATTATTAATTTATGGTATAGAAAGGTAGATAAGCAGGCGGCTCACGTGGTGGTAAGTAAATACGGTCGCCCTCGGACATCCGCAAAACCATCTTGAGGTTGCGTTACCATGTTATTATTCTGATTAAGCTATATGTATATAGCTGGTTATTATTGCTAAATACATAAAACTGAATGAGAACCTAATTTTTTTTTCTTCTAGGGACACCAAATAATACCAATAAATGTATTACCTAAGCAATGTGTATAATATATTATTAAACTAAATTCTTACTATAATCTTTTATACTAAATCGCCAGCCTGCGGCGTGACTGCTTCACGGCTAAGGGCCATATTGTATTTAAAATAATTGTACATACATAACATAACGCCTCTTTCCCGTAGGGGTAGGTAGAGACCACAGATTTCCACTTGCTACGATCCTTGCATATCTCTTTCGCATCATCTACATTTTTATATACAAATAAGTAACAATCGCCAATTCACCATCAAATGTTCCTCAATAAAGTAAAAATGCGCGTAAATCTAATGTTTATTTCGAATGTTGGCATTAATTAAAATAAAATGACACAAAAGCATAACTACTCAGCACCACATTAATTTTCTTATTATAAAACACAGGTAGCAATTAAATAATATATTCAGTGGGTGTCCAGTGTGAAAGCATCCGTTCGCAGAAACACACAAAGGAAAATTATCCAGAACAAAGTATTGGGAAAATGATCAGTTTCTTAATTAAAATGGCTACCTTTATGAAAGTAATACGAGTATAATTAGGGTTTCTTCAGTAACGTCGAAAATTGACATAGATTATTGAGGAAAAAACAGAAGGTTTGATATTTTACCTCAATAAACCTGAAATGCGAACGAATTACAATTTTAGTCACATTTGGTTGTTGCAGACTAGGACTAGAATTAAAACTGGATAACAACCGCTATCTTGGAAAGCTGCTGAAAGCCACTGCTGTTTGGCGATAGATTTCCTTCAAAAAAGTTGTAGATAACCAGGAGAATATTCAGAACGCCCTGCGACTATTCTATGAAACCAAACTTCTAGACGTGCGAAGTCAATCGATAGTTGTCCTAACATTTTTTTGTAGTTACAAAACAGGCATTATGCTCGATGAATGTCGATTCATGCCACATGTGACAGTTGCGGTGTATAAACTAGAAAATTATTCGCAAGTGTGCACTGCGCTTAGTTTAAATATAGTTGTTCTCTTTCGCCCAGTTATTCAAGGTTCACATTTAAGTAACGTAGATTCTGCTTATTACTGCTGAGATATAAAGTATTTACAACAGCAGTGGATCAGAATTTTCTCAAGAAGTTGGTAATCCACTATAGTTTTGTCGAAGTTTTAGTCCAATTACAGATAAAAATATATAGGCCCTCGGACGTTTTGTCGTTAAAATTCTAAAAATAAGAACATACGTAGCATTTTTATATATTGAATGTATATCTGAAATAAAAGAAAAAAATATACAGACGAATTGAGAACCTCCTCCTTTTTTGGAAGTCGGTTAAAAACAAGTCACGCCTCAAAGCCTCAAATCAAGCCTCTTCGCGGTTCCACCTCGATGCCCACAAATAGATATGGATACGACACGAAGAGGATAGTACAAGTGTAGTGTGTCAACATTCCCTTACCTACCAAAACGACAGTGACAATCACAGTGATAGTGACAGAAGTGACAGTTCGGACGGTGAAATTCTGACTTTGACAGCTGCGGCGCAACCGTCTCAACGTCAGTTACGTGCTGAGGCCCGCGCTCGACGCTGTGCATAATCGTGAAGAAGAACTTCAAATAAGTTCGAAACTGGTCGGAGCAATATCCGGTAAACATAACGCGAGTCCTAGCCGGTTACTAAATAATAATTATGGACAAAACTCATGACAGTTTTTTAGCTCAAACTTACAAAATACATAAAAATTTTGTTTTGAAGGATATTTATATGTCAATTATATTTTTATTTCGTATTTTACTCCGTTCAAAAGTCACAACGCCAATAAGAACAGAAACCAATACATTCTTGCGGCGCACGGCAGCCAGGCTTTAGAATCATATGTTTGTCTTTAAACATAATCGTTATAAAATAACAGAAGGTTTCTTATAAGCGTAGGCAGTGTGTATAATATAGGTATACCAGTCTATACACCGGTGCTCATCCGGCTCGTGAGCCACGCGTCGTGTAGATAGTGAAGAGGTATCGGGGAGCGTACGTTGCCCTCTTCACGAGTTGCTATCCTCACGTCCGCTGCTGTGGGTTACATTTTGTTCATATTTTCTATTACATTTTCTTTTGTGTGTGCAGATCTTCTATTATATCAGAATTTTAAGCGTTCACACATCCGTGCAGATAAAATACTTATTTAGTGTTGATGAGAATGTTCTGGAAATATATTACTTTTACCTAAGTTCAGAAGCGCTTGTGTGGCTTAGTTTTCAGCTGAGCACTTTCTGTATGAGCGTTTTTAAAACTAGCCGCCGAAACATCCTTGAGTAACGCGCGAAATAATAGAGGAAAAGCAATAAAATCCTCTTATTTTATTCATATTAAAAATTAAATTATACGACGATTAAACGATTTTCGTTATTGAGATCTGCCCTCACAATCACTTGTCAGACCTCGTTGGAGCATCTCTGGCTGTGCGCTACAATTGATATAAAAACTAGCACCCTCACATACATAATATTTACACCCAACTGGAAAATACTAAAAACTTGTTATACATAAAACAGTGAGTAGGTTTTATTCAACAGGCAGATGACGTCGGGATTGATGGTCAGATTTTGTTCTCTATTTTTTTTTCGTTTTTGTTATGATGTCTTCTAGTTCATTGGAACTATTTACAACATAAAAGTTTCTCCTATCTTGTATCAATACTAAGAATAATTAATCTATCTTCAAAATCTTAGTAATCAGCTTAATTACCAGACCTGGAATACGAATACATCCAAATGCCAAATGGTACCGACTTATTATTAAGAATTTGTAAAAGTAAATAAGTAAACGCGGCGATACCAATTTTTTATTCTAATTAGATTATTTATTCCAATTAGATTTTGTTATTAACAAACCATATAATTATCGTATACCACTGGTCTATATTTTTTGACAAACAGTAATATACAATGAACATTACACATACAATGTAAGCTAAAACTTAGTATGTTAATTAAAAAAACATAATTGAATGTATTGAAAATATGCAAACAATCTAAATAAACATCTGTCTACAAACTCTTTAGTATAGGTATAGCTAACAGGTAATAAATTTGCTTATAAAGAATCTGAGAGTGAGCACGTATACGATAACCAACAATACAAAAGAAGAATCTCCTTTAGAACCACTATTCATTGTGATGAACAAGTTTATTTAAACGTGTGCAATTTGAAAATGCACATCACGAATTTATGCTCCAATAATGTACAAGACTAGTTTACCGCCAAATGTATTTTCAAAGAGTTTTGTACCTTTTTATTTGCTTGTGTTGCTGGATTGTGCTTGCGTATTGGCCGGCTCTGGCTGACTGCTACGGTTGAGAAAACAAATATTTGAATTTCGAATAGGAATAAAACGTAGAGTTTACGTGAGATTTTATTTTCGTCCAGGTCGAGTTAATACGATACCTTGAAAAAACTTGGGTTTCAATTAAACAGTTTCGTTAGCAGAGAGGGAAGAAATATTTATGTTTGTCATGTGTATATTTTAAAGAGGTTTTATAGGAAAGTCTCAATAAAAAATATTATTAATAGAAACATAAAAAGTAGAGTAAATTATTTTGTTGGGGATGCTCACGGTCAAATTAGTTCCAACCAAAGCGTAGTATTACTTGCTCAATGGTTTCACTTAGTAATACTTAGTTAATATACATAATTATTATTATATAATTATTATATTATTCGAAATATGCAGAATATTAATAGCACTAAAACGCATCCTCAACTCGTATAAAAAAAATGGCGATGTCTGTATAGACAGCGTTGGTTATATAATTTTATTCAAATCAATTTGATAGACAGTTTCAGACCGAACACTTTATTCCATGCTACGTCATCCGTAGACGTGAGCTCTCTACGAGTTCTCGTAGCTCCTCTACGATCTACGAACCACGGATATAATAGAAAAACTAGAATGGAATTTATTTAAGACCCGCTGTTATGGATTATACAATATTTTTATGTATAATCCATACGCTTTAGGACAATTAGAGTTTTTAAACTGCTTGTTATTTAAACTAAAAAGAGATTGTAACTATCGCGGATCTTGAACAACTCCTACACTTTGTGTTTCTAATTAATACTCAGGGTTCTGTGGGTACATATCCATTTTTCTACGTTATCCATTCATGAAGATTTATTCCAGCAATTGTATGGAGTGGGTATTTACATCAAACTATTCTTTTGTTTGGTGAAAACAGAAATGATATAGTAAGGAAAGAGAGACAAAATCAATGATGACAAATGCAGCAAAAAACAATATCCATCATCTTTTTATCATCTGGGGGCAATACAATATGTTTTCTCTAACAACATAAAAGACAATACAAAAACTTATTAAAATATGTTAATACAGCATAAAAGAAGTATATATTTTTACTGTAAAATATTTTTGGCTTAGGTTTTGCGACTGGCCTGATAACAAACCTCCTTGGAAATGTGGGATCAAGAGCATTCTACCCACAAGAGGTGTGTAGAATGCTCTTGATCCCACTAACATTGACACAAGTAGCAGCGCACTGCCTATTTTTTACAATCGTCGCCTTTTGAAATATTCGCAACAAAAAGACAAATTTTATATTCTTAACACAGGAAATGAAATATAAATTTGTGGTGGTCTTTTATAGTAGGTATGTTTTTTATGGCTGATACATAAGTTTTTAACCACTATTTCACCTGATGGTGAGTGATAATGTGGTCGAAGATGTTGTTCAGGCTAAATTAGAATTATGGTTCTCAAAGACAGCTGCCAGAACACACCGGTATGTGCTTGGTGTCAGATTTGGTAGCTAGCCAGGCGGGCATTCCTAAATTGTCTGTCTTACCACCGTGCTATAACGATTACCATCCAAGGTATAAGATCTAACCAAAATAAGAAAAGTCTCTTCATCTGTCTGTCAAAATTTGAGTATAACGTTTGTTCACACGCTGCACTACCTGTTTTCTGTGAGGGTTATATGCAGCCAGAGGCGACGTCATATATGACATCATATTGGTATCGTGTTGTAAGTTTAGCATATTATGAACCAACCGTTGCCTTGCAAACAGTGTAAATAGCGCAGGTTTGTGTAACTTGAACCGCGGGCACAGCCGCGGTGATAGATATAATAAATATAAGAAAATCAAATATTTTTTTTATCAATAAAAACGACTGCACTGCACAAAAATTTACAGCCTGTGTTACTTGGGATGGAAAATAATTCTAACAATAACCCATACAGCCCAATCTTTGTCTATCTATCTCTATTTTAAAATTATTGAGCAATAAAGAAAGTCAAAGTCAAAATTATTTATTCAATTAAGGCGTCTGCGACGCTCTTATGGAGGTCAATTACAAATTTTAATATTGAAATATTCAAAATTGTACTGCACGTTCAGCAAAAAAAATTATAGAGCCACTGCGAGAAGAACGGGCAAGAAACTCAGGGCCATTCTTTTAAAAGTTTTTTTAACAATGTGTTATAAAGTATATAGTGAAATTATTACAATATTTGTTTACATAACGTAGGTGACAGGCGCTAGCTTGGCAGAGGCGAACCAGTCCAAGCATTTTTGTCGTTTAAGTAATCACAAACTGTGTAGTAAGATTTCTTTATCAAAATGTTCTTCAGGTACAACTTGAATTTTCCTTCTGTGAGAAACTCGCATACATGCAATTATGTACATGAAATTCAGAAGCAATTGGGGAACGTGTTAACTCTCTACTAAGTAACAAGAAGGTAGCAACACATGTGGATAATTACAGATAAAATTTCGACCTTTATCAAGTAATACGAGTAACGATGACGTCGACGCTGGAACTACTAGACTAGATATAAACTTATAATCATTGTCCAAAAGATATATTAGGTCGTGGTAAATGCCTACATAATCTTTTTAACGTTCTCTGTTGATACACAAATTGTTTTGTGTGGGTGTTAATACAGACTCAAATATTGCTGTCCTCTATAATTGAAGAACATAGGTATGAGATCGTAAACAACTTGCTTAAAGTCGCTATCAATATCGACAACAAATTATTTGAGCTAGGCTTCCGTTGGAGCTGAAAGAATTGACGATCGTGACTCTCAATAAGTAGTTTGTATACTCTCTAATAACCGTAATCATAATAATAATCCACAAATATTATGTTAAGTTTTTAGAATATGTTTTTTTATAGCTAATAAGCTAGCCTTTTTTATTTATTAATTAATCATTTATTCACTCACTCACAGTGTAAAAATACTTACGTATGCACATGTGTGTATTTATTGCAATTCACAAATATTTTGATATATATCAAAAAGTGCAAGCACAGGAATAGTACATTGTTCACCGAGAGGAGAAAGTGACCGATTACCGTCGAGGGTGTCGTTTGAAAAAACACGCGTGTCGCTTTAAAACACCCGAGATCGGGAATCGCACTTTCTCTCGAGTGATACATAGTGCTTTATACTACACCTACCTTTTATTTTACTTTTCTACGAAAACTGAATCCTCAAACAACACACAAATTCAAAATGGCGCCAATGGCATCTGCAATTTTCACATGTTCTTTTTTCAAATTGTTTGACACCATCCAACACACAGCTAGTGGCCAGTGTCATTTTGCGAACTTGGAGATAAAAACTCACTGTTAAAACTTTTTGGCTTTTGATATTTAGGTTACCAGCGCATAGTCTTACCCAAAATTAAAAAAGAAAAACCACGTAAGAAATGGATTTTCATACACTTTTCTCTCCCGCTCAGATGCGTTTTCTTCCCGCATATTTGTTCGATATGCAATGACGTACTTTCTACCGTAACTTTGATAAAGTATCAAGGTACTTTCCGAGCAGGTGTAGTATAAATATTGTTGGTTTGGTTGGTTTGGTTGGTCACTGTTCAGAAATCTGCCTTTACTTTACCATCATTTGAAGCGGTCGTATTGGAGTTTGCTCAGCCGTTCTTAGCCGATTAGCTGAGTTAAGCAACGTCCGCCGTAGTAATGACTTGGATGGGTGACCGCTTGTAACATTACGACTGAGTGCGCCACGTGCATCTCAGGGCACGTTAAGCTGTCGGTCCCGATTGTTTTCTTAGGATGGCAGTCGTTACAGCATGGCGGTAGGACATTGCCTGGCTAGCTACCACCCTCAAGTAGAAAATGTGTCGCTACCTTACGGTGTGTTTCGGGAGGTGTCATGAGAGCCAGTACTTAATTCTAGGTTAAGCCTGTTAACACCTTCGACCACATCATCAAGTGAGATTGTGGCCAAAGGCGACTATAAGCCAATAAAAACCTATAATGTGTGTTTTGTTGTGATGAGTAAGGATTCCACCACCACCTTATCCTCTATTAGTTGGTGTCACCATAGATCAACACACTTTAATTATGTGTTTCTAACCTAAGAAAATGTATAACATTGATATGTTTCTGACATGACATACCACATAATACAGTAGTGTATATCTAGCTTTATCATGTTAAGATTCAATATTCCACGATGAATAAAAATTAATAATCATAGAATACAAATTTCATATTGATATTGAAACTGAAAACAGTTTGAGATTAAAGAACTAAACGACGAAAATGCAACGTAATTTATAGAAATATTGTAATAATTGTATTACTATAAAGTATGTAACACATTTAGTAATTAAACAACTTTAAACGGTTTAAATCGCGTATATTTTTCATTATTTTATCTTGACGTTTCAAACACTTTGCAGTGTTCGTGGTCACGGGGTAACTAATTGTTTTTTTTTTCATGTGACAATAACATCAATTAGTCACCCCGTGACCACGATCACTGCAAAGTGTTTGAAACGTCGGGATAAAATAATGAAAAATATACTCGATTTAAACCGTTTAAAGTTGTTTAATTACTCTGTGTAACAATCGCGAAAACCTAAGACAACATTATGTAACACATTGTTAAAAGACTATTTATATTTTTTGCTGTACTGCCACAGTACAATGTAAAATATTTCAATATTATAATTTGTTTTTACCTTCATAAGAGCGTCGTATATGCCTTAATTGAAAAATGATTTTCACTGTAATATCAATATTGCAATAAAAAAATAAGTGCCTCTATGGGACAATAAGTTTGCCTCCTACTACTTGGAATCAAATATATCTGGCTTGGTTGGACCTCTGATTATCCCTTAGGAAATACAGTCGTGAACATATTTTTATGATAATTATTATACTTCATTTGAGAAAAACAAGACTCTGTTTAATTCTGTAAATGGCTACACTTTGCTATTTTCCCATGCTCGTGTACAAAAGCGTGCGCATAATGAAAATTAAGCTTCGTACAAAATTCCAATTTAGCTAACAGAAGGTACCTAATAAGCATATAAATATACATTAACCGCCTATCGCTCGTTATTTAAGGGTTTGATACGTCAATCCATCAGGGTGTTGGGCGTGGGAAGGGCTTCAAGTGTTTGGTCGTACTGAAAGCGATAGTTTTTTTAAACAAGTTGTAAAAGGAACAATATGTGCACAATGCTTATAACAGCAAAGCGTGAAGCTTGTAAGGTTACCTAAACCTCTCTTGTGTAAACCTAAGTGCGAATGTTCTTTTCAAGTTTTCGGGGTCAATTCACTGCTTACCCCCAATTTGATTATGTCTATTATTTCTAGCAATTCATTTTAAAACATGTGGACTCCTGTCCAATTTTTTAAATTATTTGTGATGTATTAGTTCAACGCCCACATTTCTCGTCTTTGTTATACTTACTAATATTATGTTCTTTTTTGGATTATTCTCGGGTAGCTACCAACCTCAACTCAAAATATCTAACTAAGCATCTAAAGCTGTGTTATGGCAGCTATTTGAATGGCCTTATTTCTAGGTTTATTTTTCAATATCTTAAAATACACCATTACTTATGATTTATCCAGGTATTGAGCTCACTCTACATAGAAGTGATATTTATACCACAAAACTCTCCCAGAAGAGTAAAATTATAAGAACAAAAAACTTGACAAAATATACACGAGCACCTACAATTTTCATTTTGAACTCCAAACTGTAGAGGGCTACAATGGGGCTCAAATTTTTGGAAATAGATTAGATACATTTTTCTTGTAGCGTTATTTCTCTAGTAAGCGATAACATACTCTCCTGATCGCAAATTAGTGGATAAGGCTAGGTTGCACCAAATTTGACGATGGCAAATCCGCAAAAAACGTTCCATACTCAACTCATTTTGAGGCAAAGATGGTCGAACGGTAAAAGCTATGGACTGCTGTGCCGCATGTCCATTTTTCGTTCCCCACCTCCAGCTTGAGCTTTCCCACATGGAGGAAGGGCATTTTGCAAATGCTGGCCTGGCTAGCTACAACCAAGGAATATGTGTCCAAGCACCTAACTGTGCGTTTCCACAGCAGTCCTTGAGAACCAGTAATGCTAGGTTAGTCTAAACAACATTTTCGACCACATCATCACTTACCAATCAGGTGAGATAGTGGTCAAAGGCTTTATAAGTTCTGATAGCGTTAGTAATTATCCGCTAAGCCTATTACTGTGGTCACGGTCTTAAGGGAGGCATCGGTGTGTAAGGCGCAAATTGGAGGTTCTGAGAAAAACGATGTTTATGTATTAGGTGAGGGCTAATAAGTGGGATAGAGTTGGATGGTGCTACAGCTTGTTTGAGAACGGAAGAAGCACTTTATGATTAACTCTTATTTACATTAATTTCATATTCCCATGCCTGAATTAAAAGGAGATAAGTATGTATGTCTTTCGTTCTCTTTAAAGCATTTTTTTAAAGGGTTTTGTATCAATAAGAGCAAAATAGAGCCTTATTAATGTTACTGTCTATATGTCTCTGGTCTCCAGCTAGTAAACGAAATGAGGCAAACCTGAAAGTGTTTTCAAAGATGCATATGTAATATCTACAGGATTTATTGTGTCACGCGCACAATACATTTTTTTAATGTTATTGTGACGAAATAAGCTCGAGGCAAAAGCAGACTAACATCTGCCTATAACAGATACATTTCGTCACTCACGAATTGCACTGCGCCCGTCACCTTGAGACATAGTTGTTAAGTCTCATGTGCCTGTAATTTCACTGCCTCTCAAGTACTGCTGCCGGAACACACCTTTAGGTGCTTGGCGATAGATTTTCTACTTGAGAGTGCTCGCTAGCCATTGGCGGGCATTCACAAAATGCCCTTCCACCATGCGGTGAAGCTCAAGGCCGTGGCGGGATTCACACCATGGACATGCTGCGCGGCAATCCATAGCCAATCCCACTGAGCCATCATTGCTTCACTAGTCATTATTAGAAATAATAATAGCACCATTATATCATCCACACTGAGGCGTTTAGGATTTTTTTTTCAGTTAATTGAGTGTTTACAATACAATTTAAAAGTACTTAATCGATGTTGATGAAATAAAAATGTAACCAACCTGAAGTTTTGATGATGAAAACCTCTTGTGAACATGCATAAAATACATACAGTAATACTACATACAGCAATAATAACATTGAACTTTCTCTTGTTTTGAAGTCGGTTATAGTGCCGTCATAGTTGCCTGTTTTACACTTTTTATGCATAATTATACAACGAAAGGAAATATGTTTTTTTTATGCATGATAGGTTTATACATGATAGCCTTTGACCACTATCTTACCTGATGGTAAGTGATGATGTGGTCGAAGGTGTTGTTCAGGCTAACCTAGAGAATTACTGGCTCTCAAGGACAGCTGCCGGAACACACACGCCGGCTTGGCGACAGATTTTCTACTTGAGGGAGGTAGCTAGCCAGGCGGGCATTCGCAAAATGCCCTACCACCATGCTATAACGACTGGCATCCGAAGACAACAACCGGGACCGACGGCTTAGCGTGCCCTCCGAAGCACGGAAGCGCTCAGTAGGAATGACACCAGCGGTCACCCATCCAACTCATGACCGCGGCGGACGTTGCTTAGCTTTGCTGATCGGTTCAGAATGGCTAAGCAAACATCGCTACGAGCGCTTCAAAAAATGTGAAACAATAACAGGATTTTATCAGCAATTTCTTCATAGATGTACGTACATGTACCATTATTTCTTAATACATGAAGCAATGATGGCCGAGCGGTAACAGACTGCCGTGTCGCAGGTCCTTGGTTCACACCCACAGCCGGCTAGATCTGCATTGCATGGTGTAAGGGCCTTTTTCAAATGCTCGCCTGACTAGCTATCGCCCTCAAGTAGAAAATCTGTCGCCAAGCACCTAACTGTGTGTTCCGGCAGCAGTCCTTGACAGCCAAAAAAATTACAGCCACATGACTAAACAACTATATGTCTTAGTGTGACAGGCATATTGCAATTCGTTCGGATGAAATGCATCTGTTATAGTCAGAGGTTAGTCCGCTTAACATCAGGTGGACCTCGTGCTTGTACCGCCACAAACACATAAAAACATGAACATTGAATATACCTTATTATACCTTTAAACTAGAGAACTGTATATATGTATTTCTGAAACTATCTGTTACAGTTAGGATCAAATTTGTATATATACACTCTTTTGCAAAAAAAAACGGGCACCTAAGGAAATTAACGTTCTAAGGTCGATTTTAGTTAATTAAATGAAATGTATTTCTTTGACGTAGTCTGTATACTTATAATCGTGTAAATTAATGCTCGTGAAGTGAATTCGAGCAATTAAAAGAAAAAAAACGATGGATTCTTTAACATCGATGTACACGCCTAAACAATAAGAAGTGGTCGGCAATAAAGACAAGTTTTTTTTTACTTGTTTTAATTAAATAAAGTTACAATTGTAAAAACCTAATAACGAGTGTGACCTCCTCTTGCCAAAATCACAGCTTGAATCCTTCTGGGCATGCTTTCCACGATGTTTTTAATAACGTTTTGAGGAATACGTTCCCACTCTTCTGCCATGACTCTTTTTAGCTCCCTGATGTTTTGTGGAGCAGGTTGCACTGATCTTACCCGTCTCTTTAGAACATCCCTCACGTGCTCAATTGGATTGAGGTCAGGACTTCGAGCTGGCCAATCTAAACGAAGGATCCCAACTTCTTGCATGTACGCTTCCACTTCGCCAGAAAGGTGCGGGCGAGCATTATCGTCCATAAAAATGGAATCTTGCCCAAGTGCAGTCAATGTGGGTTGTGCATATGGAATTAGGACTTCCATTATGTAACGGTGTGCATTTAATGTTCCATTTTCTATGAAAACTAACTCCGTACGCTCCGTCGAATTAATTGCTGCCCAAAACATAACGGAGCCTCCGCCATAAGGAGTGATTTCTTCGAAACACACTTCCGCATAGCGTTCCCGTGGTCTTCGCAGCACTCGCCAGCGTCGGTCCTCTCAACACAAAGAGATTCTAGCTTCATCAGAAAACAATTCTTTATTCCAGTCCTCCAGAGTCCATGAAGCACAGTTCCGAGCAAACTGAAGTCGAGCAACACGGTGCTCACGGAGTAATTTAGGGCCCCGAGCTGGGCGGTAACTGTTGATATTGGCAGCCAAAAGCCTCCTCCTCACCGTCCACAAGCTAACTTCTACTCCTCTTACTTCTTCAAGGCTCTTCTTCAGGTCCACACGTGACGCCTTACGATTACGCAACGCCTGACTCACCAAAAAGCGGTCATCTCTTGGTTCTGTGCATCGTTTTCTTCCCGAAACGGGTCTTCTTTTGACCGAACCAGTCTCTTGATACCGTTGCCAAGTCCTCTAGACAGTTGAACGACTCACATTTAGCCGCTGAGACACGTAAGTTTGCGAACAACCTTCTTCAAGTAGGGCTATAATTTTACCGGCCTTATCGCTTTATCACTCATATCAAAAAGTGGTATTTAATGTAAAAGTAAAGATTAAATTGTTTAATTTGCAGAAAATATCCAAAAAGTTTTAAATTATGGTAATCAGTTAAAAATCATTTCAGCAATTCGCGCCATTAGTAAAGCAATTTTAGAATAATCCCCAATAATCATTATTTTTCTTTTAATAATTTCAAATTTTAAATTTGGAACGTAAAGAGTCATGCCAGGATGCTTCAAAAAACATGCCAATACATTGTCAAATTAACAAAACCTATTTCTTGTTCTTCTTCATTGAAGTAGAGCAAAAATCTAAAGTGCCCGTTTTTTTTTGCTAAAGAGTTTATATGAGGTTTTGCTTTTTATTTCCCTGCATAAAAGGGGTGTAATGCTTTGAGGGTTCATTTATGTATGTATGGAAGTTTCTTTAATTCACCATAACTTCTACATAACAGAATAAGTTTAGATGCATTGTTTAATGGGGTATTGTTAAAATCAGTGTTATCATCCCGAGTGGCACTGGCTTTACTTTGTTTGTCAGGGTTAACGTCTTTTTTATATTTCATTTAATCCTTCTTACCCCATTTTATTTAATCCTTAACAGCCGTCCTTCCTGAAAAAAACTGTAAGGAGACAACAACAAAAATCGCCGAGCAACTTACGGTCGTTCAGGTACTTCTGTATAATAACAATAGGAAAATACATTGCCGAAACATAATGCTGTTCTTGAACTGTAATCAGATTTTTTTTCTCGTGTTTGCATAAAGAGCGAGGTGTCTACTGAGCTGGTATTTATTTTTGCCCTTACTTATATACATTATATTTTCAAGTCAAAAACGTGTTCTTTGATTCATTTAGGATAGGGTATGTGTGCAGTTATCATGTAGCCTACATATAGTTTCATGGTACATTTTCGGCTGCAGCTTGGTTTGCGCGCTTCCTTTGTAACTTCTCGGTAAGCCATATTTCAGAACGAAAACAAAATATTAATATATAAATTTCATAAAAATAAGTACTTTTAACCGTTTTGAAAGTGAATTTAGATGAGAACACCAATAAACAATTATTATTTTAGTAGAATTACAGAGCCCTTAAAATACACATGGGTACCTATTACGAATAATGTTTTTGTTAAAAATAATGTAGGTGTGTTAACTAAAATTCAAATGAAACAATCTCCCATGTTGATTAATGGAGCAATCTCAACTCTTTCTATGAAAATATTGAGTAGTAGACCTAGTGCAATAGTTACTTAGTCATTTTATGCAACTTATATAATATGGTATAAATCTTTGCATTAGAGGAATATTAAGATTATATTAGAAAACAAAGGAGTCCAATATATTAGTTTCCAGTTAATATTTCCTACATATTTACTAAAACTTCTATATTGTTGACTAACCTCGATTATTTTGCTGTTAATTCGTGCTGGATAGACCCGTCAGTAATCTAAAAACATAAATTCAGATCGTCATAAGCAAAATCAAAAAAACAACACCACTTGGCTAAATGATGACTGAATTTAGGGACATATTTAAATAATAACAAATACTTTTAAAAGTTTCTTAAAAAACATTAAATAATATTTCAATAAAACACTCAAAAAAGCATAAAATTATATATGACAATTATATTATATAGTGACAATTCCGCCTCATTTTCCTGTTATCTACGTGATGTTTGTGACTAAATATGGATTATTAAATATGGATTTCCGCAAAGTAACGCCTGAATCTATTCATTACATATTTAAATATAAAATATTTTGATTCAACAGACTGAGAATGAGACGGTCTTTAAGCGGTTTGTAACCCGATGCGACGGCTAACTTACCTACGAGATGTTTCCTACAAGATCCGGCACTAAAACTGCTGCTGGCACCGCAGCAATAGCTGCGTAGAGTTCCATGAAGAATGACCACGGGATTTGGGCTTTTTTTAGCCGGGTCTAGATACGACGAAACCTATTGTAAATTATGTATTTTTTTAACCCCTACCGGATTGAACAAGCACGTACCCACCTGGTGTTAAGTGGTAACCTCTTCCAATAACAGATACATTTCGTCACACGTGACAAACTACACTGCGCCAATAATCCTGACACATACATTTATTAAGTCTGACGTGTCTTTATACTTTCATTTTATGAAATTGCTTTCATGGTTCTCAAGGACTGCTACCGGAATATACTGTTAGATGCTTAGCGACAGATTTTTGATCCCTTTTAGAGTTGTCAATACAGAATAAATCCTAAAGTTACTCGTCAAATTAAGATTCCAAACGCTTGTGACGGACATTTAATATTAAAACTTCTGTACTTTATACCAGAGACATAAATAAAAAGCGACGGAAAGTTTATTGCGGTACAATTGGAGTTGATAAAAGTTACATCTTTACATAGAAAGTCAAAAGTACACTTAAACTTAAGTTAAGTGGAAGGAAAACAGGAAAATTGGTAGGACGGCGGAGTTTGAGGTTTGGATTTTTCTCAACTTAAGCCAATTATAAGACAAGAACAACACTGAATGAACGTGATTTAAGAATAACATTTATTTAAAATAGTACTGATTTTTTAATAAAATGGGTAGACTTCATAAAAACTCGAACACAACTGTTTTGAATTATATTATCATAACTCATTTAATGCCCTTTGGGATACTTAAACGCTTTCAGTGTATAGTAGCTGTGGTGTTGTATATAGTTTTTAGAGTTTTCTGTTAATAAAGAGGTATGTTCCAGCATTCCTGAACTAAGGAAAATTTTGTTCTAACCGCGGAATCACGCCAAAAAAAACATTCTCGCCAAATTCCGTGGTTCATTGGAGGGTACGTTAAGCTGCGGGTCCCGGTTACTGTTGTAGGATGGCATCATTACAGCATGTAGGGCTTTTTAAGAATGCTCGCCTGGCTAGCTACCACCTTAAAGTAGAAATCTGCCGCCAAGTACCTAATAGTGTGTCTGGTTGCTGTCCTGGAAAGCCAGTAATTCTAGGTTAGCCTGAACAACATCCTCGACCGCACTATCACTCACCATCATGTGAGATAGTCAAAGCCCATTAGCATTAATGACTAGATAACTTCATCTTATACCACCATCATTTACCAACCCTTATCACACTCACATGAGGTCTATAAATCATATCTTCTCTAACAACACAAGAGCATACTATATTCGGTTATATAATATATAATTATATAATACAAATATAATTTATATTTTCAACTTGTATCTATATACACTGCCTCAAATGGACTGCATCCGTGCGTTATAAATTTGTTTTTAGTTTTGCGCCACTCTTATAACCAGCCAGTTATATACTTTTTATTTTTCTAATAAACGATTCTACTAATAACAGAACTATGACCGTGACCAACCAGACGCTCCTGCAGGTATCAATATTTATGTTCCTTATTAAACTAACAGAAAGACCTGCTTTGCTCGCTCCATTATCAACGACGAACCAATCATAGTTTTTCAAATAAATGATGAAAGATAAATTTCCTAACATTCTCACTGGTATAGAAACAATTTAAGGTTAAATATTTTATTTCCTAACCACCACACCAGTGTCACAAAGCGATGTAAAGATTAATCTGATACATATCTTTATCACTCACGTACCTATTTTGTATCTTCTTTCTCTAAATTAGTATAATTAGAAATAAATAATAAAGTATAATTACTCACCGGCTAAACTTCTAAACATTATGCATTGGGCGGCATTTAGCCATTGGATAAAAATAACCATTGAATAACTATAGTAAATTAGAGCAATTATAATTTCAGCACAAACATGTTCTACGTATTTGGCTTCTTTATATAAAAACTAGGTAATTTAAACCTTAGCAATATTAAAGTGAGTAATTAAACACGTTTTATTAAAGTCTTTGAGCGTAATAATTCCATCTCAAACAAGCTGAATCCGTAAAGTCGTTATGGAATTAATAATTACTTAATTAAGCAAGAGGAAGTTTAATTAATACTTATACATGTGCATGTATATTGACATAGTAATAGGGAGGTAGATGTAGGTAAAAAGCTATATATGAAATTATAGCGAACCGCTGAGGGATTTTTTGAAAAGTAATCGATATATTAACTTTACCAAGTCTTTATATACTTGAAAATATATATTACATAAGAAGAAATAAATATAAACTTGGCTTAACATAGCAACAGTTATAGCATATTTCAGTAGGTAACGTTCTGTATATTTTTTATCTACAATTTTTTACGACTGATTTTATGACAAAAATTAACGGTGACCTTAGACACCGAGGTTTTTTTTATTTCAGGTGACTTTTTAGATTTAATTTATTTTGTTTTGAACAAATCTAACGATTTTCAGCTGGCTTCGAATTTTTGTAACTTCACTCTATTTTTTGTTCTAAATTGACCGGACTATAGAGTTTATTATTTCTTAGTAATTCAAAGCTCTATTTGATATTGCTCTATTCTAAAATGAACGGTGATTTGTTGTGATTCCAAGCTCTACTAAACTCTGGTGTGCTACGTAGAGTTAAGTGTTTGCGTCAACTGCTCTAGTGTAGAGCACTTACCACTATTTCTGCTCTCGATAGATATGGATACTATCTGGTACGAGATGAGCATGGAAATGAATGAAAGTAGAGTTGAGCACATAAGTGGTTTGTGTTATACATTTATTTATAAGAAAACGTCATAGGATTCATTGGAAATAATATATTTTAAAATAACAGTAGGTTTATAGTCATAGTTATAAATATTATTTATATACTTTTTCATTACTTCTGATCTCCTGGTACTTGATATTTTACTTTTTTTTTTTGTTCACAATCTCACTTCATAGTAATTAATAATGTGGCAGCAAGTGTGGCTTAACGAATAATTACTGGCTCTCAAGGACTGCTGCTGGACCAAACCGTTAGGCGCTTGCATGGAGATAGATTTTCTACTCTAGGGTGTTAGACAGCCTGGTAGAGATTCACAAAATACCATTCCACCATATGGTGAAACCATATTCAAGTCTGCGGCAGAATTTGAACCATGGACCTGCTACACCGCAGTCCATAGCTGTAACCGCTTAGAATTTTATTGAATAGCCGTGTACATAAAGACGGTATGCATAATGATATAAATAGAACGCGGTTTCTTGAAAATTGTACATTTAACAACTGTATCTTCAAATGAAAAAAATCTGCCTAGGTACTACTTTATTTTAATTTCCGCGAATTATTTGAGTAAAGCACTATACAAGCCTTGGCCACAACTAGGCATTGATGGACTTACGTATGTGTGCCTCGGCTTCGCCTCGGCCCACATTTACACGTTCGTCCATCAATGCCTCTTTTGCTGGCCGCTGCAGTAATGTACTATATACCTTAATGTATTAATTAATTTACTAGAATTGTCACACACTTTCCAGTTACACACCGGGAGTAATCATTGAAATATTCTTTTATATCATAACACATGTGTGATATAGTCATGCTTTTAATTTATACTTAAATGTGTTATTTTTAAAGCAACTTTAATTAAGTGGTGTAACAAACAATAAATATGTATAAAATTCTATCTGTTAACCAAAAAAAAATATTTTTATTTCATTACATATAAAACTTATCTGTGTTTATTTTTACAGCACGATACGCATAATGACTGTTTAAAAAAAATTACATCTTTGACGTTCCCCTATGAAAGCAAGTCACAATATTATGATTAGCACTAATGTACCGAAGAAATAGAATCGACGATGACTATGTTCGCAAAATTTTAATACGGTCCTGAACTAAGCCCAACACAACTGTCAGTTCGGTGTCCTAGATCCTTCACAGTGTGGGGCAACAACCTGATGGCTGTCATCCACTAAACAGACCTGCCGCCACACTGGGGGTTATATAGTTTACATTATGTGCTATAGTGGTCGAAAAAGGCCTGATGTGATTATGTCATATATTCAACCGCAAGTTGAATACATTAGGTATTTATCTTTCGCGTAGACTTTATAGTAGCAAAGAGATCCACGAGCGAAATAACATTATTACTGCCGTGCACGGACAGCGGACCAGCAACGTTTTAGGCCGATATACTGCGTATCACAATACGCAGGGAATGTGCGAATATGATGTATAAGTATGTATCACAATTATATATATACATACACATCATGAAAAATAGCACAATATCAAAGACGTCACATTTCTGATTTTCCTGCCGAAACATAGTTAATTTTTTTTGAAGCAGTGATGGCTCAGCGGCATGGGCTATGGACTACCGCGCAACAGGTCCATGGTTGAATCCCGCCGCGGGCTTGAGCTTCACCGCATAGTGGAAGGGCATTTTGCGACTGCCCGCCTGGCTAGCGACCACCCTAAAGTAGAAAATCACCTAACAGTGTGTTCCGGCAGCACTCCTTGAGAGCCAGTGAAATTACAGGCACATGAGACTTAATAACTACGTCTCAAGGTGACGGGCGCAGTGCAATTCGTGAATTGTGAAGAGATACATCTGTTATAGGCAGAGGTTAGTCCGCTTAACATCAGATGCGCCTCGAACTTGTCACAATAACATAAAAAAAACTACCACCTTATTCAGTATAATGGCATAGAGTGAGGAACGTGGCTACTCCTTCAGTAATCTCTATAACATTATCTTCAACCTTCAATCATAAAATTTAAATAGGTGCTTACCTCCTTTCTGTGTATTATTAACGACGTTACTCGAACAGAACCAACCGGACGCGTTCTCGGGCCGCAGCATATTACGTTAGGTTTTATGCGTTTCCGTTCGAACGAGCGGCCCGGAGGTCGTTACGCATTTGCCTTTCCTGCTTTCGTATACAAGCTATGTCTTATGTTTTATTTATTTTAACGTTGACCTTGAGATATACGATTCCGAGTGAAGTTTTTGTTGGCAATTCGTGTTCTTTTTTCAAATGTTTTATTGGTTTAGTGCGATAGAGATAAGATTAACTAAAGTGGTTGCGGAGGTACTGTATCATGAAAGTATACTCTAAAATTGTGGGTAATCATACTAAGAAATTATATAACTCTTGATTAATTTTGACTCCAAGAAAGTTCAATTAGGTCAAATATAATTAGATTGGATGGATCAATTTATTTAATTTAGGCGTAAACGACGCTCGAAGGTATTTTAGTAACTAACAAAATTTTGTATTCTAATTTCTACATATTTATAACCACGATCAGCAAAAAAATAATATAAAGCCACTGCGAGAAGAACGGACAAGAAACTCAGAGCCACTCTTTATAAACTTATTTTAAAAATATGTTACGAAAATAATACTATACTATAACTCATACAATATACCTCTGTATTAATACGCATTTTTGTGTTTCATTTATTACTTCTTAGCTATTCACTATGTCCCAACTTGTCGTCCGTTCGACTCGACTCCCGTAGCAAGACTGTCTTTAAAATGCAACTGGCGTTACCACTACACCTCCCTGATACCGCTCGTAGGTGAGGCGGTGTCAATAGACAAAATCAAAATAAATACTTTTAATCATAGAAATAATCTTAAGCACGTTTATTATTTGCTTACAATTTCTAACAAAGGGTATTTAGTGTACTACCAATGAGACCAGTACCCAAAACCAAGCTAAAACTTTTTACCATCTGTAAGCGATATATTTTTTACGTTTGTGTTCTAACCCTTTTTTGTGTTGTTACAAATTGCATATTGTATGTAGCGACCCACATGAGTAGGACATGGGAAAGATAATGAATATTACTGTATCAACCGGATTGTCCACTGCAGAACACAGCCTCCTTCATTTAGAGGGGTTTGCAACAATCCCCACGCTTGGTAGGCGTCTTGGGATCGCAGTTTAAGATATCAGCTCCACAGAAGGCGCTGCCGCTCCTCTTCTAGTATTTTACTTTTGTCGCCTCTTACGACACCTCTACAGGTAGAAATGGGGGATGACATCCTGAGCCAGCACCCCACGGGGCAAATCACTATTATTGAATTAAAATTCATGATTTTACCAACTGAGGTTAGAAAATATGCTTATTTTATCTCCACACAACATAACTGAGATTTTTCTTGAGATGTTTGGTATGCTTTGTTGCAGATCAAATGCCGCACGAGATTTTGTGTACAATGTTCGTACATGAATTTTTGGAATAAAACAAAATTAAAATTATTCAGAAACATTAGAAGTGCTATCTTGTCCAATAATTTAAGATTAACTTTATGGATGTATATTTTTTTTGTACCTGCATATAACCTTATCGTAATTTCTTACAGGCAAACGATGATCACGAGAATTCTCGCATGTATATATCGACACATTTGTTTGTAAAGTGGCTCTGAACGAACTGCTTGTGTGCAGGAAAACACGCATGGCTTAATACATTTTTTTATAAATACGCTTGCTTTCAGCTTAACAATTTACATACATAACGCACTAGTGCTTTTCAAAATACAATATTTGTCTTAGAAAATTTATGTAGAATTACTAATTTATTTTCTTGCAAGTGTTTTGAATCGTGTGGAACTGGGAGTATGAGCTATTCATTACTCTCGGATTAATTTTCCTCGGCTGCAATCTAGCCTCGCGTCTAATGAGCAACATAACTCTCGTGTATCAGAACGCACCAAATAGGTACATACTTTTTTTAATTATTGCTAGGTTAGTATTTGACTTCATTTTCATCTGATAGTAAGTGATAGTGCGCTCAAAGGTGGTAAATGTTTACCACCTATTACGCTTCAATAATAAAGCGCTGAGTATATTATACAAAAAAATAGTGAACTTCAGTAGCGGTCACCCATCCAAATAACCTCCGCAGTATACGTTGCGTAACCTAGCTGTTGTTATGAAAGACTATGCAAGCTCCGTTATGAGCAACAGTTTTAACTTGCTCATAACGGAGTTTACTGTTAGCACATTAATATTTAGCACTTGCCAAACTCCAGACGCCTGCTATTTAGACCTTACGGAGGACCAGCTTAACAAACTTGAGCGTTTTCAAAACTTTTCAATAAGGTTCATATGTGGCTTGCGCAAATACGACCACGTTTCTGAATTTCGCACTAAGCTCAAGTGGCTTCCTATACGACGTCGCCGGAATGCTCACATCCTATCTCTTCTCTACAATATTTTGTTCAACCCTTCTTCACCCCAGTACCATAAAGAGCGTTTTGATTACCTTAATGCCTCTAATTCTCTTTGCTTACGGTCATCAGAGAATCTTATCCTTAAATTTCCTCCACACGCTACCTCGTTTTATGACCGTTCGTTTTCGGTCGAAGCCGTCAGACTCTGGAATGCATTGCCACTTGATACCAAACGAGCTCCATCCTTAAATGTTTTTAAAGACAAAGTTAAAGCTTTTTATCTGTCGTGCTAGCATAAGCTCCATACGTGTAAACATCATATTTATGTACTGTAGTTGTATATATGTATGTATATGTATATATTATGTAAGAATACATTAATTATCTATATTGTATATTATATCGTAGATATTTATAAATATCAATACTATTAAGGATATTGTACACCGACATCCCTTGTCAAAACTTGGTCCTCTCGCAAGGTTGTCTAGAAGAGATCGATTTGAGCGATAAAGCCGCCTATTGTTCACTATTATAAGCTAAATATTTTTAATTTTGGTATAGTTTAAGGTGTTCAGTAAAGAGTTTATCTATCTATCTATCTAACTCCTAAAGGAATTTACAAAATTAAAAAAAGGACACTTATGAATCACATGCCGGATTCGAATACGCGACCATCCCTAGAGTCGCGACAAACTCTGCCAATTGAGCTACCGTAGTGAGTCAGCTATAGCTCAAATTTATTCTTTCGTTCCTATTGTTTAAGGAGACGGAGTGACATCTGCTGACAAACTGAACTAAACTAAAACAAGACGAATTTTTCAATAAGCTCTAAACTTAGTTATAATAACGCAACCCGCAAATCGTCTGAAATTTATAAATATTGAATATATCTGGAAACCCTTCTGGATAAATTCTAGATACGTCACTTAAGGTTTAATTTTGTTTTATTTGGTAAAACGTTTCCTGTATTCGTTTCTCTTTAAAATTTTTGTTGAACTTTAAGATCCCATTTCAGTTTGGGTTAATATTTAACATGAAATATCTAAATTTTAGGTTTGTATCTAATCCCGTTTCCAAGCTAGACATTCATGACATACGGACTGAAAGATTGACACCAGATTGACATTAATAGAGATTCTTATTGCCCTTCGGGCACGGAAACTAAGTAAGAAAAGAAGTAAATAGCGAAACACGGCTTTTTCAACTAGCTGAGACATCAAATATTATCATTTACTAAAACAAACGTAAAAATAATATTCGTTAATATAACATCAAACATATTTCTGAGCCAATTCTGTTTTATTTAACTACTTGATTTTATGTCAGTGATTTCTGTTCAAATGAGACAATACAAGATATAACTTATTTTTAGTGTCAAGATCTTTGAGTTATATACGCTATAACAAACTAGAACAACTATAAAATATAACGCTGTTTTGCTTTTTATAGTTGGGGTATAGAGGTTTGATGTCACTACTGCTCTCAAATCTTGGCGACAATAGTTATCTCAATTGATTCCACTAAAACTATTCTACTCGGCTATAACTATATAAATAATAGTTTTATTCTGAAAACCTACCAATTGTGTACTGTTTTTCCATTTGGAAGTTTTGCATCTAAAACGTTTTTTGTTTGAGGCGTTTTCATTGCTGTCTTAACCGGTTTGTAGAGATGGTATTCGTTAATTTATAGAACATTACGGTACCTACAGAAGTAAAATTGTAGATCAAGTCGTCAGAATTAAGTGTTGCAATAAGTGGCGTTAATACACGCTCATATCCAAGTCATGTTGCAGCCCTTTGGGCTCGATCCAAGGGGCGCACACCTTGGATCGAGATGGAGAGTTTATAAAAACACGTGAGTAATGTTCTAAAGTAGTTTTCCAAAGTTTAACAATCAAAATTCAAAATGCTTTCTGCTACTTTAATCTTTTGAAGCTAAAAGCCGTTGCAAGAACATTACAACTTATAGAATAAGAATAAAACAAAAATAATTCAAGAGACGATACAAAAACAGCTAAGTTATTTACTAGGATTTGGACTTAGAAAAACTTACTTTAGCTTAAGGTGAAGTCAAGGCTAAAGGAGTATTCAAAGAAAATGTAACATAACCCATTCACAAACACAAGTCAGCGTTTTCAATATAAATAATGGTTAAAAAGCGAATATTAGACCTAGTATCCAACTTTGAATCATTAAGTACAAAATATTACTTTTTTTAGATTTATTACTCATTCTGTTTACGACCATACGACGGATGGAAAGACATACAGCGGAGTTTCACTAATGGGGCTGCGTTAGCTATTTGATTATGGAACCCCAAAAGGTTCATGTATCGTATTAGAAATTTATTACACATTGTACTATGTATATCTTGCTTTAACACATAAATCATTTTGATATCTCATCGTTTATTCATACCGTTAAAACGTTTTCTAAGAAATACTCCGCCTTAAGCTGAAACTAAGACACATTATTTTACGAAAGCAAAACTTTGAAAGATAAACAAGTCAACAAAAACAGCCTCATATCACTTGTCTCCCCGATCATACCGCGACAAAAGCGTCTATCTCACATTACAATAATCGATGGTGTCACTTACACGCTTATGAATATTTCAGTGGTTACGAAGAACATATGCATCCCCTTCTCCTCCCCCACCCCGTCGTAAGAGACCCTGAATGCCTGACCGTAAATTTCCCTACGTGGGGGTAATTTTGTGTAACTAATATCAACTGTTGGATGATACACGGTATGGGTGCTTCTGCAAATGTAGGATATTGTGCGCAGATTTCTCACGCGTCCTAAAACAGATGCAAATACATAAATTATAAATAGAGTCAAAACAAAGCAAGAAATACCTTAAAAATAATATGTCAAATTACCTATTGCTACGATTGCGATGTGATGTCCTTGCATACGAAATCTCGTTTTATATGATAAATAAAAGGCAAATGAAATGAAAAAAATATATATATCTGTGCACTGTTGATTTATTTTATACTACATGCAAAAATTAATCGTATGTCATTTGATTGACTAGCTGTTTTGAAGCGCCATCTACAGTTTTGTTCTTCTTTTTTGTACCTGTGGTAGGAGTCAGACGTATAACCTTCCTAGTGACATTAAAAGGATATTATAGTTTATATTTTGATATCCTTAAACAAGACATTATTATTTCGGTCTATAATCCTAATATTATTATAGGTTATGGTACCAGTACACTACGCGTTTAGTTGTAACTTTCCACTGCGAGAATATTTCTAAGTACCCGCATGTAAAAATAAATAAAATTATAAAACCAGTGTGAACAAGTGTGATCTTAAAATAAACGATGGAAAATTCTAAAATAAAACGAAATATTAAGCCATTCGACGGTGAAAAGTATAGTGTGTGGAAGTTTCGTATTCGAGCATTGTTAAGTGAAATGGACGTTATAAAAGTTATCGACCATGACCCAATATTACAAAGCAAAGAATGGGAGAAAAATAACCGTATTGCAAAAAGTGTTATTATTGAATATCTAGCTGATTCCTACTTAGGATTTGCGAAGGAAAATATTTCGGCGAGGGATATTTTCAATAATTTAGATTCCCTTTATGAGCGGAAAAGTATTGCAACACAATTGGCATTGCGTAAAAAGTTGTTGGCGTTAAAATTACAAGGTGGTGACGTTTCTCTCATAAAACATTTTGCTGTTTTCGATGACCTCATCACGGAATTGCTTGCAGCGGGAGCGAAATTAGAGGAAACAGATAAGGTAGCCCATTTGTTACTCACTTTACCCACAACGTACGATGGTGTTATAACTGCGATTGAGACCTTGTCGGAGGATAATTTGACGTTAGCATTTGTTAAAACACGACTTTTAGACCATGAAGTGAAGTTGAAAAATGAATCTAACGATACAAGTGCAAAGGTACTGCATGATGAAAATAAAACATTTACGTCGAAGAAAAGAAAATGGGATAGTTCACAGCAATCAAATAATTTCCATCAAAAGGATTACGTACCGAAAAAGAAGGTACATTTTGTAAAATGTCATCACTGTGGGCGGAAAGGACATAAAAAGAATGACTGCTATTACTACAAGAGAATGAATCAGAATACAAAGCAGAAAACTACGGAACGGACGCGAACAGTTCAGGCTGTTGAAATTAATGCACCATCTACTTCAAACGATATTTCTGGCTTTGCATTTATGACCGGAGACTACCAACAAGAGGAAAATTCTAACAAAATAACATTTTTATTGGATTCTGGAGCATCGGACCACATCATAAACAGAGAAGACCTTTTTGTGAATCATACTGATTTGCATATACCATTAAAAATTTCTATTGCTAAAATAATGAATTTATTTCAGCTACAAAAAAGGGATCATTGCAGGTTACCAGCGACATGGGCATTTCAGGAGTTTTGGATGACGTGTTATTTTGCCGGGAGGTTCCATACAATTTGCTGTCAGTATCAAAGATGCAGCGATCTGGATTTACTGTTATTTTCGACCAACAAGGTACCCAAATCTGTAAGGACGGTAAAGTCATTATGCGAGGTAAGACAATTAACAATTTGATTGCTATAGATTTTGTAGCGTCGGTGAACGTCACTCAATCTGTTTCCCATATATGCAATAGTGACAAGAATAGTTACAAATTATGGCATCAACGTTTAGGGCACATAAGCAAAAGTAAATTCTTAGAATTAAAGAATAATAAAATGGTTGATGACATAAACCAAATAGATACAATTACACCAGACGATGAGTTGTGTGAAGCTTGTATAAATGGGAAGCAGAGTAGACTCCCGTTCAATCGAGCTAAAAATAAAAATCATATTAAGCGACCATTATATGTCGTCCATACAGATGTGTGCGGCCCCATCACTCCTTCTTCTATTGACAACAAGAATTATTTTGTACTTTTTGTCGATGAGTTTACGCATTACTGTGTGACTTATTTACTAACACATAAATCAGACGTATTCTCTGCTTTCAAAGATTTCGTTGCAAAAAGTGAGACAAAATTTAACTTGAAGGTAGCTAATTTATATTGCGATAACGGTGGGGAATACTTGTCTAGTGAGATGAAAAGCTATTGTGTTGAAAAAGGAATCACTTATCATTTGACAGTTCCAAGAACTCCACAATTAAATGGTGTTTCAGAACGTATGGTTAGGACTATTACAGAGAAAGCTCGTTCTATGATAAACGGTGCTGGGTTAGAAAAAGTTTTCTGGGGTCAAGCAATATTGACTGCTGTTTATCTTATTAATTTAACCCCTACTAAAGCATTGAAACTTTCACAAACACCATTTGAGATGTGGCATAATAAAAAACCTCAAATTAAATACTTAAAGGTTTTTGGCTCAACAGTTTATGTACACGACAAGACTAGTAAGGCAAAGTTTGACGTTAAATCATGGAAAGGAATACTAGTGGGATATGAACCAAACGGTTACAAAGTTTGGAACCAAGATTGCGAAAAGTTTATTACTGTCAGAGATGTTATTGTTGACGAGGCTAATCTTCTTCGACCCAGGTCTGCATTAAAGCCTGAAGAGAATAATGTGGTAAATTCTCGTGACAAAACTGATACGTCGAAATCAGTGTCAATAAAGTCTCGAATCACTGACAGTTCTAAATCAGACACGTCTAAGTCTGATGGGCTAGAGAGTCCTAACAAAATTCGCAAAATGAACCATGATAATATTACCGATTCGGAGCATTTAGGTAATCCACGTACTGATCATTTCTTGAATGATACTGTGAAAGTTGATCAATCTCTAGGCTTGAGAAGGAGTGATAGGCTGAAAGGTCGTCCCCCTGTGTCTTATAATGAAAATGACGACGATTATTTAATGTGTGCTCAGTCAATTTCATGCAAAATACCCAATTCGTTCGAAGAGATTAAAACTAGGGATGACAGAACTCAGTGGGAAAAAGCGGTAAGGGATGAATTAAATTCTCTGGCTGCAAATGATACGTGGACATTAGTACCTAGGCCGGCAAATAAAAATATTGTAGACTGTAAATGGATATTTACTATTAAAAATGATGAATTTGGAAAACCTTTGAGATATAAAGCGCGTCTAGTTGCAAGAGGTTTTAGCCAACAATATTTAACGGACTACTATGAAACGTTTGCTCCAGTAGCAAGAATTGCTAGTTTCAGATTTATTATTTGTTTTGCAAATCAATTCAACTTGTTAGTGCATCATATGGACGTTAAAACCGCGTTTTTAAATGGCAAACTAAAAGAAGAGATATTTATGATTGTGCCTAAAGGCGTTACATGCAACAATAATTATGTTTGCAAGTTGAATAAGGCACTGTATGGGCTCAAACAAGCAGCTAGGTGCTGGTTTGAGGTGTTTGAGCAATCACTGAAAGAAAAAGGCTTTCAAAATTCATCAGTTGATAGGTGCATTTATATCTTAAATAATGGCGATGTGAAAAAGAACATATACGTGGTACTATATGTTGATGACTTGGTCATCGCTTGTGCGGAAACAGAAATAATTAATAAATTTAAAAACTATTTAATGAGTAAATTTAAGATGACCGATTTAAAAGAAATAAATTTATTTCTTGGAATAAAAATAACGAGATTAAATGATGTAATAACGTTAGATCAAAGCGCATACATAAAAACTGTCTTAGATAAATTTAATATGCAGGATTGCAAACCTGTAAATACACCCTTGGAAACTAAAATAAACTATGAACAAATTAAACTCCGAAGAAAAATATAACGCACCATGTCGTAACGTTATAGGTTGTTTGATGTATATTATGTTATGCACTCGTCCAGACTTAAGCACAAGTGTTAATATACTAAGTCGGTATACAAATAATAATAATAAAGAATTGTGGCAATGTCTGAAAAGGGTGCTAAGGTACTTAAAAGGCACAAGTGATCTAAAATTGTGTTACAAAAGGTGTGACTATATCCACATTTTATCAGGATATGTAGATTCTAACTGGGGTGGTAATGATACAAAAGACAGAAAAAGTACAACCGGATATTTATTTAAATTATTTGACCGTTGTCCCATTACGTGGAATACAAAGAAGCAGATTTCTGTCGCAGCATCTTCGACTGAGGCTGAATACATGGCGTTGTATGAAGCTGTAAAAGAAGCATTGTGGCTTAAATCACTGGCAAATAGCATACACTTTAATATTGTCGACCCTATTCTTATCTATGAAGACAATAATGGCTGTATAAGTATTGCGAACAACCCAACTAATCATAAACGGTCAAAACATATTGACATAAAATATCATTTTTCCAGGGAGCAGATTGAGAAAAATGTGATTAAATTAAATTACATACCTACAGATCAGCAGCTGGCGGATGTTTTAACAAAACCATTGCCTTCAATAACTTTTCAGGACATGAGAAGAAAAATGGGTATAGAATAAGATAATGATTGTCAAAATTATGTAATTAAGTAAATTCTGTGATCAAGTAAATAATAGTTACATTTTTATAATGGAATGGTCTGATTAGGTTTTCCTGGGTTTCCCTAATCCACGCAACAAATGTTGGACCATATTGTATTTTCCCAGCAAGCACTAGGAAGTTGTATATGTTCTGGTTAGTTAGCTAAATATGTTATTTATGTAATTAATGATTAATTTTTGAGGGGGCGTGTTGATTTATTTTATGCTACATGCAAAAATTAATCGTATGTCATTTGATTGACTAGCTGTTTTGAAGCGCCATCTACAGTTTCATTCTTCTTTTTTGTACCTGTGGTAGGAGTCAGACGTATAACCTTCCTAGTGACATTAAAAGGATATTATAGTTTATATTTTGATATCCTTAAACAAGACATTATTATTTCGGTCTATAATCCTAATATTATTATATGCACTTTAGCTATTTTATATGTACATAGTTCATTGATTATTTCTCTGAAAAAAAAAGTAGAGATCGAGAACCAATACAATCCCTAAAAGCGGTTTGGGCTGCCTCATCGAAATCCTTGAAAGAAATTGTAAAGAAAAAGTGGTGATCTGTTGGTGATAGATCCAAGAGGTACAGCAGGTGTAGGAGACATTCTAATCTCCTCTTACTAAGCGACCTTCTGTAGAGCAGTGTGTGTTCTACTCGTACTGTGTCCTGAAACAGCAATGGGCTAGATATATTGACCAGTAGTTTAACGGCTAGCTTCTCATTTGGAATGGTTTTATCTAATATCTTACATCTAAAAGATCGGTACTTATTCCTTTGTGCCACAAACGCCCATACTGCCCCTTTCCCGTGCTAATGCTGCCACTCATCTCCTTAGAGAGACTCAAGTTATTGTGATCAATCAATTGGGGAATATGGTTCCGTTTGAATTTATGCGGAATTGGTTTTAACAGTCATGTCCTCGGGGGAACGAGATACCTAATGTCCCTTTTATATCCTTCAATTTGACCTCAATATATAAAGTAGGCTTTTATGAATCTTTAGTAACAACAATGATCAGCCAATATGAGTCCTGCAGTTTTTAGTTTTGGATGTGTAGGTAACATGAATAAGTAGTTGAAAACTACACAGTAAATTATGATAAACAAATTTTACTACATCTCAATGCTTGACAGGCGACTTGGAGATTGCTGTGTAACATAGCAGTTCTTCAGACGCATTCATCTCAAGTGACGAAATGCACTGTGCCCATCACCCTGAGGCAAACATATGTTACGGCTCATGTGCATGGCAGTTTAATTATTACTCTTACTGGCTAATTTATCGACTGCCATCCTAATACAACAACCAAGACCGACTGTTTAACTTGCCCTCCAAAGCACAGAAGCTTTCAATAGGTATTTAAATAACCACTAGTGGTCACCCATCCAAGTCATTACCGCAGTGAACATTGTATTGCTTCAAAAGTAATTAGTATATCTACAATTGCTTGACCAAAATTTTATGAAATTTAAATGAGACTAATTTTGAGGCACCCAAACAAATATTTATCAAGGTCAGAAGATCCAATAAAAGTAACGTTGTGAGTAGTCATACATACTAAAAAAATTCATAAAAAAATTTTTTTTTTATGAAGTAGAATACACGCTTATATCACGCTATCTGTATAAAACAAAGAAGTTAAAAAAATAATTGTAGACATGCTAACTCCTTGTAATCCAGTTACGCTGACCTACCCTTTACCTTCACCGCATCTCTTGGCTTAACTGGTTCATATGGCTTCAGTCAGGTAACATATACCGGATTTTAGGGTGGCGAAACGGGTCGCTTGCACTTTCGCCGAGTCCGTCATGTTTTTTTTGTATTCAGAGACATAGTCCATAATAAGTCTGAAATTTGGTACTAAATGTGTACCCATACATTAAACAAAGCATCATGCGAGATGATTTTGACCTATTGAAATAAAATAAATTATAGAGTGGGGATAATTTTCTATTTAAAAACATGTAAATCAAGATGTCACCTTGAAAGAATTTTCTGAAATTTATTATTACAAACTAAAAGAACTTTTAACCCACTTCATCACTCCTCAAAAAAGGAGGTTCTCAATTCCATACGTATTTTTTTCAATGTTTTTTACCTCAGAACTTGACTGGGTGAGCTGATTTTGATTTTTATTTACTTGAAATCTGGTAAGACAATCGATCCCGTAAGTAGTAAGAGTCATTGAAAAAGGGTGATATACTTTGCAAAAAAAGGAAACTGACATCAATAATCAAAAGTTGAACTATCATGGTAACGACTTCAAGAAGTTATTTTACACTTTTCATTGTTGAAGTTGGTTTCATTTTATTGTATTTTTTTTAACAACTTATAGTCATACATTATTTGCCCCATGGCGTGCCGGGCTAAAATTGCTACGCCACGTATCTTCCCGAGGGACTCGAAAGAAGTATCAAAGGGAAAAGTACCAGAAAGTGAGCAGCAGCACTTCCTGAAGAAGTGCCATGTTACACGATCTCCAAGATACCTGCCCAGTGTAGAGAACCACCGCTGAACAAAGTCCTTTACTATTAGGGTTTATTAATAGGTTTGCCATAATCCCCACGTTTGGTAGACATCTTGGGGATTGCAGTGCAAAATACCATTCATGGCTATTACCGCTCGGCAATCATTACTTCACAATTATCTTAAAGCTAAAATTATCTAATATGTATATGACAGTAAGCAGTAGACGTTGTCAACGTCAGAACTCATATTCTCTTCGTATCGTTTAGACCAGGAGATCCGAGATTGAAATATTCATCTCATCGTATCTTTGAATTGTTTTAAAATAGAAAGGCTTATTACGTTTAGAGAATGGATCTAGTAAATCGAACCCGACGGAACCAGACGATGAGGTTGTGCCTTGAATCAATTTCGTGCGCATGGGGTTCCCCATCACTGAAATGTTTCTCTGACATCATGGTAGGTAGAAAACAAAGTGGCGCATTTGGTTTTCATATATATGGAGGAGCAGTCGTTACCTATTTCGAACTATATCTGTGGAAGCAAGTGAAAACCTTACGGTGCCACACTCCATCCGCATTCATCGGGAACGCTTTCGTACACAACCACGTCCCGCCGAAGTTGTCCATCTCCTAGGGAGCCCCCCTACAGCGACACGCCAGGACTCGTGCCATAACCACTAGGGGACTAAGACAGCAAATGGGTGCCAGACTAACCCCATGCCTGAACGCCCTAGGTTTCTCTGCGGCGGGTCAGATCGGTAGCCTCACCGCCGCCTGCTATTTTGGTAGCAGAGGATAGTGAGAGCAGCCAACGCCATACTGACACTACTCTTTCCATGCGGCGCCACTGCATCTGCTGTTTGTTAGCAATGGGTGGCGGTCCGTTTAAGGTCTCGTAAGGCATAAATAGCTGTTCACCGTAATATCGGCACTCATGCAGCAGCCTCCGTCCCTCAATCCCACATCCAGCCATATGACAGCCCTGGCTACGTCAGCTGCGGTGCCACCATTTAACGCCGCAACGTAGGTTGCGGCGTTAAATGGTGGCTTCAACATGGGCTTGAGGAGAAAAGCCCAAAAAAGCGGCTCCACCACGGGTTCTTTTCGCTTCATCGTGGTAGCACAGCCATACTAGATTGGCCACGACAAGGAGGAACCATAGAGATAATTTACCTATATCAATTAGAAAAAGTTCCCACATAACATTATGATTTCGATCTCATAGTATTCGAATTAGCATGGCACGTACATCTCCAAATTAAAACAATGATATTTTTGTCCACCACTTGCTCCGCTGCCGCA
The DNA here is from genome assembly GCA_963854805.1 of Plagodis dolabraria. Classification (NCBI taxonomy): domain Eukaryota; kingdom Metazoa; phylum Arthropoda; class Insecta; order Lepidoptera; family Geometridae; genus Plagodis; species Plagodis dolabraria. The sequence goes on along the minus strand of OY978459.1, from coordinate 1,238,721 downwards.
GGTACCTCACAATATAACTTATTGGTGTAAACTTACGGAAAATAAAATAAATTAAAATAATCATCGCAACGTGACTTCATAATGATGCTTGTTTTATATATTATGAGGTTCAGATTGAGTTGCAACAGCCACGGCACCGTAGTTTTGAAGTAAGAAGGGTTCAAATGCACTTGGTCTTGTGTTTGTTCACTCGGAGTGAAACCAACACGGCACATGCTGCTTTTTACAAGTTTATGGCACTAAATTTAAAATGCGGTATTAAAAACGGTATTATTGTAAATAACAATATAATATGAAACAATATAGTATAAATGTATGTAGTGTAAAGTTTGTTTAGAAATAAATAAAACCGTCGGCTCGCTTACAAAACACCCTGTACTTATAACAAATCCAAGTTTGCGAGTAAACACGGTTGCTTACGCGTTAAATTTATTCTAGGCACGTAAATGGCCTGAAACGTTTTAAAATTTACTGACAAAAAATATCACAAAAACATCGGCAAAAGCTTGTTTTCCTGTAACAAGAACCACCTGAATTCACTGATTTTTTTTTGTTCGATAAGTTAGTCTTCACTGCCAGGTTTATTAAACAATGTGTAAAAACATTTTGAAGAAATAGTAATTCCTTGAATACTACAGAGAACTTCACAGAGTACATATGTTTTTTGTTATAGAACTTTTGAATCAAGTGGCAACGTGTTTTTACTAACTTTACCAGTAAATACCCTGTTCATAGATAATTATTATAACGACCGTTATGAAATGTGAAATGCCGGTTAGTTTGACTGCCAGTAGATGGCATTGCTAGCCAAATACATGTTTGTTCGGGGGAGAGGGGAAGACTTACTTTAGTTGCGCTCAAAGAGTTGCAGCGCCAACTTATAAGATGGTGCATATACAGTGATTTACGTGACCTTGTGAGGTATATAGTATAATATCTGTTCAGGGTCATCTCAATTAAAATAAAATCTTTTTTCAACATGTTGAGTTTGGACTTCCACCACTTAATATGTCTAAATATGAATTAAAATATTATGTGGTTCTTGACCTGTGCACACCTTTTAGAACGGCTGTATAAAAGTGTTATTGGATACCATCGAGTTCGAGCAGTCTTTTAAAATAAAAGTATTTATTATAATAATATTCTTATACAATTTGACAACGCAGTTCTTGAACATGTGTTTAGAGCATGCTTGAATTGGTATATCTGGTCCCAAGGCCTAAAACAACATGAACGATTATCAAACGCTCTTAGTACCCAAACATTGTAATTGCTACCAGCAATCCAATGTCTTTTTTTATTTATTTTATTTATTTATTTAATTCACAAAATCCACAGATCTTAATTTAAAATTAACATAATCATATAGTGATATTTCTTACATCCAATGACGGATTTATTTTATATTAACAAGCTTAATTCATAGAGAGCAAAAAACATAGGTATATATTAAATAAGGTAGGTAGGTATAGTTGAAACTAAATCAACATTTGTTAAAAATAATTGAATTAAATTGTTTCTGATTAGGTACATATGCATATTTTAAAAATAATAAAGAAACAAAGTTTTTTTATAAGTAAGTTTAGATATTTACAAATAATTTGTTTTCAATAGAGGTTTCTTTTTTTCTTATAGCTATTAATACGGAAGCATTTTGCGAAAAGTACGTCCAACACGTTTTGCTACACTTATGCCTGATAGGTTAGCCTTGTGGTTAGCCTATCTCACCTGATGTCGAAGATATTGTTCAGGCTAACCTAGAATTACTGGCTCTCAAGGACAGCTGCCGAAACACACCGTTAGGTGCTTGGCGACAGATTTTCAACTTGAGGGTGGTCACTAGCCAGGCGAGCATTCGCAAAGTGCCCTACCACCATGCTATGACGACTGCCATCCTTAGACAACAACCGGTACCGACGGCTTAACGTGCCCTCCGAATCACGGAAGCGCTCAGTAGTAATGTCACCAGCGGTCACCCATCCAACTCATGATCGCGGCGGACGTTGCTTAAGTTTGCTGATTGATTCAGAATGGCTAAGCAAACTTCGCTACGAGCGCTTCAATGTCTGCAATAAGGTTAAAGATTAAATGTTTTAATTTTATCAAAACCTTAATTTAATACACATAATCTTACTTAATTACGAGTATATAGCTGTACCACATTCATGGCACGTGAAATTAAAACTATTTACAAAATTACAACTTTACCAGACGAAAAATTATAGTCATGTTCGGGTAATGTAATCCGCAGAGCATGCGTAATTGCAAAAATAAAAATAATCGTATTATTACCTATCCAGTTCTATTAATTATTTTCTTATTTGCGAACCTTACAGTGTCTCTTTAGAAAATTACCCCTCCATTTTCCATCTCTGAGGCAACGCCTATCAGTGATAGTTAGTCCTTTGAATCACTGCCGTCACTCGCGTTGACAAACACTCGACTGGCTAGCGCTAAGACAGGCGCTCTGGACTAGATCGATAGATTCGTTTGAAACTCCACAAGTGGGTAATTACTCGTATTTGCTCATGGATACATGTAGTACATTTTTTTGTTTAAGTCTTTGAGTATAAAAATAAAAAGTCATTAATAAATGTCTGAATTTGTATGCGTGTGATGTTAACGGGTTAAAACTGGGATCAAACGGTATCATGGTGATTTAACTCTAGGTCTGCCTAGACCCTGGTAACACAGCGCTAATTATCAGGTAAGATTGTAGTCAAAGACTGACCTTTCAATAATAATAAAAAATAGTTTCCACCATAATACGGAAATGTAAAAGCAAATTTTACTCCAATGCCCATTTCTTTTAAGCTTAACAAAGTTCTAAACAATTGGAAACTTACCTCCACATTTTAGAGCGCTGACGAAACTTCTATCGAGGAAGGTAAGGCCCCTTTAGCAAAGCAGGCACTTATGTAAACAAACACTAGCCCGACGCTACGACAGGCACTCTGGACTATGCCGATCTCATTTGAATGCGCAAACTGGGGAATAAATATTTGTTCGAACAAGCAATTTTTTATCAAATATTGTGTAAAAGCATGAGGTATTCCACCCAACGCTCAATATTAATACACGTCTATATGTGGAATAGTTTTCTTCTCACTTAAAGGTGTGTTGATGTGTGATTTCATGCGCAATTATAGCTTTGTTTTTGTTTTATTGTATAAGTGTCGTTTCAGAATCTTGAGGTCCTGGATTAAATCCCAGTCTAGGTAATTAGGTATTTTAACAACAAGAACAGTCTTAGTAACTTTCTGAAACTGTTTCCGTTAGATGTCCCTATTTCAAGCGACCAAACATAACTCCCCTGGTAGGTTGTCTGACTTGCACCCCCCCTTATCTTCATAAATATGGGAATCGGTGACATTCTAACCCGGCACACCACATGTATTTATAAAGTTAATATATTATTCTGCTATCTCTAAAATCCAGCCCCAATTTCATAATTTTTAGGGTTCCAAATCCAAACGGTAAACTGAGACTTCGCTGTCCGTCCGTCCGTCCGTCTGTCACCAGGCTGTATCTCAAGAACGGTGATAGCTAGACAGTTGAAATTTTCACAGATTACGTATTTCTGTTGCCGCTATAACAACAAATACAAAAAGTTGGCCAAGTGTGAGTCGGACTCGCGCACGTTAAAACAAAAAAAGGTTAAAATATGAAGTCTAATGTTGTATAGCTAATGCTATTAAGTTGTATAGTACGGAATCCTTCGTGCGTGAGTCCGACTCGCACTTGGCCGATTTTTTGTCTACTTGGTCTTTATACAATACTTTTTACATAGTCGTTACTTTTTAGAAATCCATAATCATAAATATTTAAAGAAATCATTATATAGGTAGAAGTGATTATTTTAGAAAACATAAAAAATAATATAATAGAGACATTTCCGCCTAAGTTTCTCGCTAAGCAGACGTGACATCAGAAACTCCACGTAGCCCTGCTATAATTGTTTTCGATGTGTTTCGATTCTATACGACGCATCTTTAGGAGATCTCTCTGCATTCTTCATGGTACTAAATTTTTGTACGAGTATATTTGTAGAAATTAACCATAATAACAACATATTATGCAGCAATTTCATGGGGCGACCACTTTAAAATATTGCTTTATAAAATAGAACAGACATACTAACGATTAGCGTTTAACTAATAAAATTCTGTTGTCTTGTACTGTGCCCTAAAAACCTATTCTTACATTTTACTCATATTTAAATGTCGAACACTTCATATAAATGCGGTTATATTCTCCACAGCACATAGTATGTTACATAGTTCCAAGCTCTCATTAAGGCCGCGTGGATACTTGTTAGTAGAGAGACGCTTGTTAGTAACACAATATGAACACGGTTTAATGAACACTTGCTCCTTACACCAAAAAGAACACGTTTAGGTGGTAAAAGATATGACTTATTACCATAAAAGCTAGCTAGAAAAATAATGCAATGAGGGAGCAGCACGCTAACGCTTATGTTGATGTAAGTAGGCTGTACCTGCACATTAGGTGCCTAACAGGGCTCTTTACCATCTTAACCTCTCATCGCGTCCGCCGTTGACGAGAACTACCCCCACACCTGGCAGGCGATTGGGGATTTGGCAGGCCTCTTGGGGATCATCTTAAACTTTATTATTATTATTTACGATTTTTGGGTTGTCTAAGCTACAAATCTATTGAAGTCAGTAAGAAAATACAGCATCTTACTGTTGTGTAAATGTGCAAAGTTCTCCGTGGAGATATCGATGCACCTGATCTGCTCGACAGGCTGTGTCGATTTTCATACCGGACAATTATTACCGCAGTAGGTGCCATAAGCTGTTAGCGTTGCCACATTGCCGTACAGTGGCGCGCTCTTTTTCACCCATCCCGCACTCTTTCGCCGCACTCAACACTCTCTTGACTACTATACCAGAATGTGATTTATTTGGGGATGGATGGTTGGAAATAATGTCGGCGTGTTTGAGATATTGCGAATGGGATGGAACGATGTGACATTATTATTTGCCTATTATAATTTATAATTATAATAAGACAATGACATTATGTATAATTATTATTATCAATGACTTTATGTATTCTTGAATTCTTATTATTTTTTATTTTGTTTTATTAATGATTGTTTTTAATTTGTAATCTGATGTACATTGTGTAATTATTGTAACTGGTATTTATGCCGTTTTAATTATAGATAAATAAATTTATAGTTGGGTAATGAATTAAAGCAAAATAAATTTATCGTACCTGTAAATATACCGCTTCACAGCCGATTAAACAGATGAAACTGGGAATACAAAGATCCAGAACAATACAAGAATGGATTTTGTCAATAAGACGCCCAGCTAAAATTTCGTACAATAATGTTGTTGTGTTGTTAAAGATAATATACTCGTATTTATATATATTCAAGTAGATATCTATATAAAATAAAGATTCAAAGATACATACGAGTATTATAATGACCCAACGTACGTAGAATCAGGGTAAGAAGATGATCTATATTTCTGTTAGGTAAGCTTTATGAAAAACCTAAGTTACTGGTAATTTTAGCAGATGAGAATGAGCCTTAATTTCATCTTCTATTAAACCGGGTTTCAGTCTCCACCAAATAAAAGTTGCCAACTTTTCCACTATCTTACCAGATGGTAAGTGATGATGTGCATGGTCGAAGATTGTTGAGGCTAATCTAGAATTACTGGCTCGACAGATTTTCAGTGGTAGCTAGCAAGGCGGACATTCGCAAAATGCCCTACCATAATCTACAATTGTTCTTTTAATTGGTGGTGATAATTAGAGTGACTAACGCGGGTGAAAGACTTTACTTCCTGTAGCCCAAGCACGTCGATAGTCAGTACCGTAAACGTATCGAGTTTACAGTACGTTTACGCAGGAGGCGATGGTTGACAGCACAACGCATCGTTTCTTGGCTAACGTGAACTCGATAGGATTACGAAAGTGACGTCATCCGGCGTAAATAATTGTACCTTCTTTTTAAGAGCTAATAATTCATTCCAAAAGAGTTTTGAACTCTTTTTCAGCCTATACAAAGTCCTCTATGATTGCTATTTGTCAATTTTGGCGTTTTATTTGGTGAAAACTAAACTGTAATAAACATCTTTATACTTAGGTGTTTACTATAAAATTTGATATATAAATAGTTATGAGCCAGGAATTCTCAAGCCTAGAATCTGTGCCACTGATAATTTACCTACTATATATTAATTACAAACAACTACTATCAGAATCTACACCTTTAATCAGAAGGAGGAGTCTCATGAAACCCTGAAGGGTCGTCAGCCGTCGTGAAGAGTAGCTTGCGCTAAATTTGATGGTGTTTTAGCAGAAAAAAGCTATTTACTTCGAGCAGTGTACTCTCTTGGTTCTAAATGTTCACTGAAGGAGATTTCGGATAGAATTTTGATCCCCAGCGGTATTTTTACCGTCTGTTCTGGGAAAGAAGAATACTGAGACAAACTGGAGCGAGTATATAGTAATATACCTAATAGTTTCGCAAATACAAACCACTTGGCATTCCATGAATGCACCGTTACAAAAAATCGGGAGTGCTGTGACTTGCAACAGGATTGATAGTGTTGTTTTGAAATTATAATAATTTTAGGACCTATACGTGTTTATTTTGTATGAGTCAGCCTCAGACCGAATAAGACTTTTTATTCGGTCTGAGGAGTCAGCTTATGGTTGGATTATAATTTTGTGTGTGTTATTACTTTGCCAAAAATAAAATAATTACTACTGTTGGTGTAGCTTTGTTTTTTATCCATCTCCTTTTCTGTATTTTTAAGTAATAGTGTGGCAAAAAGAGCGTGATATCAAGTAAACCCAGGCCCATAGCACGATCAGAGGGGGAAGAAAAATGCTTCTACTATGAGTTCGCCACCCAATAGTCTTTTATACATGTGTCTGTAGGTAATTTCACTGGCTAATCTTTAATCACACAGCACTGTAGGTAAACATTGCATGGTTGGAATTTGTAGACGAGGTTGTGGTACCTATATTGACCTACTCATGGATGCTAGTGTTAAGATAGCTGTATATAGCGACCGTCTTCCTAGTCGAAGCGTTGAATAGTTATATGCGCGTTGCAGTTTGGAGTACCCACCATACGAAAAATACTGAAGGTTAAAGCGAATGGCGTCGGATGGAACAGTGTGCGCCAACCATTAGAGCGCACACTGATCCATTTGATCAGCACTGTTGTACGCCCAATGCGTAGAAACACCCTATTCACACCGACCTGAGTAGTGACGAGCCGTCATGTATCCTTATCTTAGTCGCCTTTCACGTCATCCAACAAGAGGATATTGAATAATCCTTAAATTTATAAGCCAAGAACTTTTCCATATACCAATAAATAAAACGCACAAATGCACTTCGTTTACTTTTATTAAGAACCTAAAGTCCAATATCACAGCTTCTACATTTCATATTAAAATCTTCTCTTCGTAGTGGTTTGACTGTTGGCTTGAGCATGGTCATCACCTCAGAGTTCGTATAGGTAGTTAGTCTGACGAGCCGTTGGTAATCGTTTAGTATCGCTGCCTTCTTCTGGTGCATTTGTTGACAGCCTTAGTTGATCTAAATGATGGGCGATCTGCTGAGAGTTTTATTGTTTTCGATTTGACCATGCACAATGAAGACTTTCATAACAACATTGCAGCGCTGCGAGACATATCCAAAGAGCAAAGTTGGTGTAAATGTGGGCTGGAACGGTGGAATTTAGAGGCTGTTTGATGCAGAGTTTTAGAAAATGTCCTGATTTGAGTCCATCGTACATTAGCATCACTTCCCTCCAGTGCCATAAATTAATTAACACTTACTTTGTTTCTGATAAACGAAATGGTACATTTCAACTTGTAATCATGCTGCAGCGTTTGTAACTCTTTTCATAGTTGAAATATGAATGAAAAAACACATTAAAAACATGACATTTCGATGTTTTTATTACAAATTCAAAACGTTACGTCAACCATCTCAATGAAACCTTCTCAATGACAAACATTCGTAGACTTTTGACAGACTCTCGATAACCAGCCTTCGAGTGTACGTTAAAATTAGGTTCGTGCTCACGATTTCATACAAAACTTTTTACGTGACGAAACGTTCACGTTAATATCTCGACACGTTAAATGTCAAAACCTTACCTGATGATGACCCACCATTCTTGCCAGCAGAACTGGACTCGGTACTCCAAGCACTGAATCCAAGGAAAGCTCCAGGATCCGACGGGCTGACGGCTGACATATGCACCGCAGCCATCCAGAGTGATAGGGAGGTATTCATGGCGATAGCTAACAAATGTCTATCGCTAAAATACTTTCCGAAGCAATGGAAAGAAGCGCACGTCATCATCCTTAGGAAGCCCGGTAAGACGGACTACACTCATCCGAAGTCTTACCGGCCTATAGGTCTTTTGTCAGTTCTTGGTAAAATCTTCGAAAAGCTTTTGATTGGCAGGCTGCAATGGCATCTCCTCCCTACCCTCAGCCCAAAACAGTACGGTTTTATGCCTCAACGCGGAACTGAAGATGCCCTCTATGACCTGCTAGAGCACATCAAAGAAGGAGTAAACAGCAAAAACATCGTACTCCTAATCTCCCTGGACATAGAGGGCGCCTTCGACAATGCATGGTGGCCCACTCTAAAACATCAGTTAGTGGAAAAGAGGTGCCCATCAAACCTCTACAAGATGGTATGCTCGTACCTCAGTGACCGAAAGATCAAGGTCAACTATGCCAGAGCAGCACACGAGAAGGAAACCACTAAAGGTTGCATCCAAGGATCCATTGGAGGTCCAACCTTTTGGAATATAATCCTAGACTCGTTGCTGCAGAAACTGGATAGCGAGCAAGTATACTGTCAAGCACTCGCTGACGATGTCGTTCTCGTATTTACAGGCCAATCAGATACCTTAGAGCAGAAAGTCAACATGACACTGGACATGATAACGGAATGGGGTCTACTTAACAAACTCAACTTCGCAGCTCATAAGACCAACGTGATGCTCTTGACAAGGAAGTTGAAGTACGATATCCCGAACCTCTTCATGTCTGGTGTCAGACTTAACCTTGTAGAGGAGATTAAACTGCTAGGCCTTGTGATCGACCGAAAGCTCACCTACAAAGCACACGTCTCCGCGCAATGTAAAAAAGCAGCGGACATATACAAGCAGTTGGCGTGTGCAGCAAAGGTGACTTGGGGACTAAACGGCGAGATTACGAGAACGATTTATGTCGCAGTTGTGGAACCCATCATAACTTACGCCGCAAACGTGTGGGCACAGGCAGTGGACCTCGAAATGAACAGATCCCAGCTATTTGCCCTACAAAGAGGCTTTGCCCAAAAGATATGCAAGTCGTACCGTACTGTTTCACTCACATCAGCACTCGTCCTCTCAGGTCTGCTCCCTATAGACCTAAGAATCCTAGAAGTAGCTAGCCTGTACCGAGCGAAGAAGAATCTCTCACTTGATTATCTTCCTCCGGAAAAGGAGCTTGAACAAAACGTACGATTTATGGACCAACCCCATCCGTCCACAAGAACATCCGTGAAGTACGAGCTTCTTGAAACCGACACCAGCCACATCACCGGTCCCCAAATTTACACAGATGGCAGCAAAATTGAGGGGAAAGTAGGTGCTGCCCTTACTTGGTGGGAGGAAGGAAAAGAGATCAGTTCTTCTAAGTTCAGGCTCCATCCTGACTGTACAGTCTTCCAATCGGAACTATATGCTCTTTACAGGGCAACTCAACAGGTGAAAATGAGCAGAGATCCACTAGTCAACGTTTTTAGTGATTCAAGATCTTCACTAGATCTGCTCAAAAGTCCCAAAACTAGTCACCCTCTGGCAAAGAGCATAAAAGAGAACATTGGTAAGATTAAAGCTGAAGGTAGAGATATTCGCATGTTTTGGTTGAAGGCTCATGTGGGAACCGCTGGTAATGAGAGAGCTGACGAGCTTGCAAAATCAGCGGCACTCACGGATGCTTCCCAAGACTATGACAAAATCCCCCTCTCCTATGTCCGAAGGAAAATCCGTGAGGAATCTATCCGAAAATGGCAAGATCGGTACGATACCTCAAGCACAGGTGCAGTCACGAAAAAGCTTCTACCGGATGTCACCAAGGCATACCAACTGACGCGGACAGTGAAACTGTCACCTCTTGTAGTACAAATGATGACAGGACACGGGGGAATATCCGAGTATCTCCACAGGTTTAAGCTGAAAGACAGCCCAGGATGCGAGTGCGATCCAAACATTCCCGAGACGGTATGGCACATAATGTTAGAATGTCCCCGCTTTTCCGCTGCCAGACAGGACCTCGAAATCTTGCTCAACAAGAAACTGCTAGAATCTGATCTGCCCACCATCCTAGCAGACACAGATAGCAGAGCACATTTCCTGTCTTTCGTTGAGAGGTCCTTCAAAACAGCGGTGAAAAGCAACTCGAATTTACCCCCCCGTTCTAGTAGCCCGCCTACCCTTCCTGCCCCAATCATAGCCCCACCCATCCCCGATCCAAAAAACACAAATATTTCCCAACTGTTGGCATGTGGAGAGCAAGGAGAGCCTGGGATTCACATCCGAGGCGTTGCTCTCTATATGGAAGGCAGTAAAGAAAGACTCGGAATAAGCTTCTGCCACGCTGGAGCCAAGAGCCGCGTCCGATTATCACCTGGACTAGCTTGCCTGCTGAATGGGAGCAGCTTTAAAACAAGCTTGAAGCGAAAAACGTACAACGCCATGCCAGTGAAGGTTGTCATGGGAACCCCATGTCGTTTGGTACGACTGAAAAACAGGACGGTCGTACTAATCGAGTGGACGGACAGGACACCTTTTGCTCAAGCATGTTCGTTGCTCTCAAGTATTTCTGAAAATGCCGACAGAGCCCGAGTGATAAGCGTAGACGCAATGGTAATAGAACACCGAAAGGGAGAAGTCGCGGACCATCTTGGTTGCATTAAAGCCTCAGAACACCATGAGGTAGTTGTGTATGAAGACAGAGGAGAAAATCTTAGTTACCTCAAAAAATCCATACACAACAATGCAACTGATTGTTGGGGACATCCAATCCCGAGTTCAGTTACCAAAAGTGGTTCAGAAAGGCTCCAAGAAAGAACAGAGGCAGAAAGAAGCCAGGAGTGTAGCCCAAAAAAGAGTAGTGGCCGTGTCGCCGCATTCCTGACAGCTTTCGGTACAGCAGTGGGAAGCTTATTCCGACACCCATCCCAACCCCGAAACCCAATGCCCACAAAACCACCACCCCGTGGCAAAGCACCATCAAAAGCTACCCGGACGAGAGCCGACATGGGACAGGTCAGTCCGCCCCGATATATCCCGGCACAGGAAACAACAAGCCATGCAGCTAATGCCTTAATAGAGTTTTTAGCCATTATAAGGGCGACCAGAGAGGTCAACCACAGAAACTGCGAAAACATCTTGCAGTCCTTCAGGCTTAAAAATGAAAACCTTTTAAAGGTGCGACTCGAAGAGGCAGAAGCCGCTATATACAACAACGACACATCCCAGGTCATCAAGGGGAAAATGTTAGGTCAGTATATGGCAGCATACAATGCAACAGGCGGATTTGTGTCCCTGGACGAGGGAGAAACGGAGCGACTAGGTAGGCCTAAATACGCGACACCACAAAATGACCCGATTGTAGTAACGGCCCAGTGCACCAAAATAATGTTAGATGACCGTATCCTCGAAATGGCGAAATCTATTTTGGGGGGATTGGAGATCGAAGCATTCTGGAAAGACTGGGAAGTACCGAAAATACAATGGGTAAATGGAGTTCCAGGATGTGGCAAAACAACTTGGGTGGTAAGGCAATTCGATGTGGACAAGGACATCATTATCACAACAACTACAGAAGCAGCGAAAGACCTGAGGGAGAAGCTAGCGCACTGAATTGGAGACTTAGTTAAAACCAAGGTGCGCACAATGGCTTCAGTCCTCGTAAATGGTTTTAAAAGAACTGAGAGCTACAGCCGCCTAACGGTGGATGAAGCTCTAATGAACCATTTCGGAGCCATAGTCATGGCTTCCAGGCTATCTGGAGTTGATGAACTTGTCCTCATCGGAGATGTCAATCAGCTGCCTTATATCGATAGAGAAAATTTCTTCGTATTAAGGTACAACCGCCCTAACCTGGTAACAAACATCACCCAGGAGTTGTTATGCACGCATCGGAACCCAATGGATGTCGCGTACGCACTGAGGGAAATATACTCTGGTATATATTCCTCAGCTCCCCGTATTAAGTCCCTTAAGCTTGAAAGGTACACAGGTGCAAAAATCCCCAAATCACTCCCCAACACTTTATTCCTGGTTCACACCCAGGAAGAAAAGGAGACCCTAATAAGCCAGGGCTACGGAGAGGGAAGTGGATCACGCACTCTTACCATCCACGAAGCGCAGGGACTGACATACGAGTCGGTCATCGCCATCAAGACCAAGAGCAGCATGAAGTTGCACGAGAGCGTCCCGCATGCCGTCGTTGCAATTTCACGGCACACTGGAACCTTCATATACTACGCAGATGACGAAAACGACGCCATAGGACGGTTCGTTAGGAAGGCGATGGTTGCGACACCAAAAGCCATCCATGATTACAACCTCAAAATGGCGATCAAAGATCGAAATAGCGCGGTAATGGAGGCCCTGTTAAAATGTGACGTGGGAGAATAACAAAATATGTAAATTTCTGTAGGTATATTATATATTGTAGTCCCAAATTATTTTTGTAATTGTAATCGTTGGCACGGGTATCCGGAGCGGTCATGCTCACAGAAAGGTGTTGTCTAGCGGCGGTGTTGTGTGTCGGGTCGCCATCTTCCCTCAAAAATGGTTGAGGAAGGCGATGGCTGGCACATGCGTCAACTCGTGAACGGGTGCTGCTAGAGGATACTGGTCTGCTCTGGATGCTGGTGCTAATGACATTAACGGAAAAAAAAAGAAAAAAAAAAAAAACTTTTAACACTGTTCCCCCTTGGAATGTTGCATGTTTCCTATATAATATTACTTGCTTACTAATAAATTATGTCATAGTTAAAAAAAGTCACGGACCCTGGAGTCTGTGGAGTGTAGATTTAAAAAAAAAAAAAAAAAAAAAAAATGTCAAAACCTTTCAATCTGCCAAAATTTAGTTCCTTTTACGCACTGTAGGGGCGCTGATCAAATCCTATACAAAATGGTGACATTTCGATACGTTAACGTAACGTTTACGTTCTCGCAAGTTATTCGTGCTAGGGCTACTGTTCGGGCTTCAGCGTCCCGTAAATATTCTGTCGCGGGTGCTATGCCAGGTGGATACCTCTAGCTAGGTATTCGAACCGTATGTGCCCGTGATATAGGTACTCTTCTATATTATAGAAATTTCAAGCAGAAACAGGTTTTCACTAACTTCGTATATTGCTTCAGTACAATAAAATATACAGATTAAAGGGAGACGATTATGACGCGCGGATATTGCTGACGGCTTACGATCTCTAGAGACGACGGGGGAGGCGGCGAGGAAAGGCGTGTGGTGTGCCAGACAAACTGCGCATAAGCATTTCCTTGCCCATACATTCTATACAAAAATTTATCTTTAAATTTAACAAATGGTTCTACTTACCTCTCAATTAATTTTAAATGGGTGTAACATGTTATTATAATTATTAAAAAAATATTTACAAAATCTATTTTATTTTTAATTTCCTTATATTCGGAATGAAAAGTGGAGTGTTGTAACACGGGCGAAAATCATCGTCCCTACTTGGACTATAGCCGATATTATCGTATGGGAATTATTTTATGCAGCCCTTGTATAACAATCTATTATTGGCGAAGCTGAAACATAGGATTATCATTTGCCCTCTTTTCTCATAAAAAAGACAGAATCTGCAACATGAAAAAAGCATTTTTGGCCAAGCTGGAACTGGGACGCTTCGCTCGCTATTCAGAATTTTTATATTCCCGCAAAAGACTTCAGCGAAATGTCAAAAGATTACATTTAAATAGTCATATCGGAGAACTTTACTTGAGATTCATTGTAAAATGAACACAAACAGGTTTTCTTTACGGATTAAATTCTCATATTTTTCAATAATAGCAGTGAGATTCAAGCGAACAAAGTCTGAAAAACTTAATAACATGCCACTTGGCTATAAAAACTAAGACAACGTAAAATGCCCTTGAAAGTACTAAAGCTCTTTTCATCTAAATACCTTTAACATTGAAATGGTCGAGACGTACATTAAAATTAAATTATCTAAGTAAAGCACAACACAGATAGGTATACAACAATACTAACGGTTCATTTGTACCTTATCACAATACGCGCATAATTAATTCGTCAAGATTCCATTAGCGAGCACCGAGATTCGTAATTGTTGTATAATAGTGACACAGTTGTTAAGCTTTGTACATACTTAATTTGTCATAAAAAAGATAGAAACGTTTTTTTTACAATATTAAGTAGGTATGTGGTTTTATAAGTAACATCAGAAAGTGTTCAAAAAAATGATTATGACACAAGAAACAGCGATTCTTGCCCTAAAATCGAGCTGTAGGATTGCTATGTGCTAAGTGGAGCCATTTGCGTTTAGTAACAGTAGAACTGTGATGGCTCAGTGGCATTGGCTTTGGACTGCCGCGCAGCAGGTCCATGGTTCGAATCCCGCCGTGGGCTTGATCGCATGGTGGAAAGGCATTTTGCGACTGATCGCCTGGCTAGCGACCACCCTCAAGTAGAAAATCTGTCGCCAAGCACCTAATGGTGTGTTCAAGCAGCACTCCTTGAGAGCCAGTGAAATTACGAGCACTTGAGACTTAAAAAAAACTATGTCTCAGGGTGACGAGCGCAGTGCAATCGAGACTTATGACGAAATGCATCTGTTATAGGCAGAGGTTAGTCTGCTTAACATCAGGTGGGCCTCGAGCTTGTCCCGTCACAATAAAATAAAAAAAAGCTATTTATGCGAGTTCGCTTGGGGAAGTAGATACTGCCACCGTACCTATTTCTTACCGCCAAGCAATAATGTTCACATTACTGTGTTTCATTGTAGGGTATGGGTGCCGGTGAACATTACAGACACATTGTAACCTTGTCTTTTGGTACCTACACTAGTTCACACTCCGACTGCTAACTGCCTCTACTGCATGAGATTCAGGGATTATGCCTTTGGATATATTTAATAAAACATTTTAAATAAGTTACCACTCAAGTTAATTGGTTATCACAACTTGCACAAATGTTCAACACAGTTCTTCTTTATATTTATGTGAAAAGTTATTTTGTCATCACTGGACATTCCAAATGATGTATACAAATAGTAAACTCACATTAGTTACAGATACCTATTTTATCAATACTTCAGGTGTTCTTGATGAGTCCAGAAGCGCATCGTCCTATTGTGTGTGACGTCTTCCAGGTTATATTTTCTACACATTGTTTTTGCTGAGATTAGGTCCCCTTGAGTGGTGGCTATTAATTTATTCTATACCCATTAAGGGGTTGTATTAGGTATGTATCTAAAATTAAAGTTAAGGAGCCCTGTAGGGAAAACACTAAGATTAAAATTCTGTTTGTCGATGCACCATGAGGTCAAATTAATTACCACGCTGATTTTGGGATCTACTTACATGATGGCTCCGTTAATGATACATTTTATTAATTGATATGGCCTGAGGGCTTCCCGGATCTGCTCTCCAGTCCATTTTAGCAACTAGCAAACTCTTTTACAAAAAACTTGTCGATCGGTTCCTTCTTGCTTAGTCTCTGAAATCAAAATGGCCGAGCTCCACCCACTCTCACATCATTTGACTTTTTTTTTACTGCGCATAATCCTCAGATAATTAATAGTAACAATAGCAATTTAATTCGAACCATAACACGTAGCGACATCAAGTGAAGCTTTTGTACATCAGCTGTGTTGCATTGATTACATATCTTACACACGCATAAGCTAGCAGCTATAGCTAGCTATAGGTGTTGTTTCTTCCCAAAATCTTAAGATGGCGCTATTAATTTTTATGCTGATAATGAATTTAAGTAAAAATATGTTTAAATTATTTATTTTTATACGTTACAACATGAGACTTAACTTTATTTCTCAGAGTGACGGTGAACTGCGTTTGTTATAGACAGAGGTGGGCCCCATGATTGATCCATCACGAAAACATAAAAAAAATAGTTGGTAAATATACCTTAGTTTTAATGATAAATATTAACGTTTTTAACTTTATCGTTAAGGTATGTCCGTGTTACCATATAGTTAAGAACAGAACAGCCCTTCGACTCATATGTTTCCAAGCTGGTGGTCGTCCCAAGAATGCCCCGCTCTTCACTTCGTGTCAACACTCGTTTTAGCGGGAAATCACCCAGCCAATCACAGAGTGTGTCGTATGTTTAATTCCGTCAAATGGTGGCGCCACTATCGGATCGGTGTTGCCATTACCACATCCGCTAACTGACTAGTATTAAATATTTATTGCTGTTCAATAATACCATAATGCCGAATGAAAACGTAACAATATAATATATATTAGTGAGCTCACGTAGTTGGTTTGTGACTGCTAAAATCGCTCTCATCCTCACCACTGATGCTTTGATTTTGTTACATAAAGCGTAAAATAATAAATATAAGGTTGGTACTAAAATGGAGTCCTACACATACGTTTGGCTTATCTTTTGAGACTTAAGTCTTTGTATCACAATACGAGCTAAAAATAATATGATCCTATGTTTCTTGTGTGAACGACTTTTGAATATATATTTTTTTTGAATTTTATTTTATATTAGGTATTTTTTTGTATTTTAATGCCTACTCCGAGCCAAGAGCGCCCACCGCGGCACTGGACCGCGCAGTGCTCCCTTTGAATAGTGTTTTAAATATTTACATCGAGAAAAGGAATAAAAAGTATGAAATAATACATTACACACACAAGAGACTTTTAACATCAGGTGGCCCTCGTACTTATTCGGTCAAAAATAAAAAAAAAATATTGAAAAAAAAATGTTTTATGATAATTTTTTTCGTACCATAGTAATCTGTATGTTATAAAATAATCTATGTTCTAATATTTTTATGTTTGCAATAACGCATGCTCTGCGGATTACATTACAAAATTACAAATTTACGAGAAGAAAATTTAAGGCATGTGCTTTCAAACCGGTAGTTAGGACTCATTGTCATGTTAGCTCAGTTGGCCAGAGCATAGGCATACCCGGCTAAAGTTCTGTATGGAAGCGGGTTCGAATCCCACACATGACTTATAATTTTTTCCTCTCGTAAATATGTAATTTTATAATCTATGTTGTTTTAAAATGTTTTTTGATCAAATATATTTTTTATTTGAACATGAGCTCCTGTCTAAATAGTGTAATCTAATTTTATAAGGTACCTGACTAATTTTGACGCTTTTACCTAACGTTCTACTGTGGAAACGTAAAATGTTTCATTTTATAAAATTTACGTGTAATAGCATTTATTACTTCGGAAAATGAGGAAGTTCACGGCAAATCGTATATTTGTAATATCGATGATTTATTTTCTTACAACCCTCGAGTTAGTTTCATTTAAATTTTATCAACATCAGTCAGGCAAATTTATAGAGATATTTAAGTCGGTCACGTTTTTAGGGATCCGCATTACATCGATACGAATCGAAACTGATTCTTATGAAATAAGAGCGTCGTTTTCAGTATTTTAATTTTGTTATTATCACGGCTTGAAATTGGCGCTTCAATTCAAATTCATTGACTACAAGTATATACGTGTAGATGACAGACGTTTCTTCACCTACCTGCGCTTCTTCCCTCTACTAATCATTCGTTGTAACGAAACGACCCTGCCGATTGGAGTCCATGACGGTACTCTGGGTCGGAGGACATGTAACATTGAAGACTCCGCCGTTTATAGAAAATTGAGTGTAGTCAGTGGTCTAGATCCCTATATAGCAAGCACATAATGCGTTAGCAATCCAGTCTCCAAATGTGCCTCTTGAATTTTAGGGAAATTATATATCGATGACGTAGGGTAGACTCCTATTGCGCGTGCATCCCGCCCGTGAGCTTGCCTTTTCTCATGGTATACAGCTATATATTATAAGGTTTTACACCACACTTCACTCAGAGAATAACTTTGTTGATATTGGTTCTAATAATCTATCGTTTTGGGAAGAAATACCGGCGGTTTTCTTCTTGATGTTGATACAAATGCACAGGAGTAGGTTCACCTCATGACAGCGCTCATGCAGTGACTGCCGGAGCCAATCAGAGACGAAGAAAGGTACGTATGCTCTGTGTTACAGCCTTGTTATTGGTTGACCACCGAACCAACAAGCAGAATGCACTAATATAAATATAAAATAAACAGAACGAATATTGAACATTCGTGATGTATAAATTCCCTAAATGTCATTTGAACACTTCATCAGAAAACTAAATTCAAGGCAGTCATTTTATTGTATACCCCAAAATACAAAATATCTACAGCATTCACGGTGGTAGGCTAGCTTTGACTAGGTACTATTTCACCTGATAATAAATGAGAATGTGATCTTCAGGCTAACCTAGAATTACAGGCTCTTAAGGATTTCTGCCGGAACCACACCGTTAGGTATTTGGCAACAGATTTTCTACTTGCAGGTTGTAGCTAGCTTATGACTTAACGAAATTTATCATCCAAGATATGTACAACTTTTTTTGTTGTCGGTGGTATGCCTATATTAACAAAACACTACAAACTATATACAATAATACAGTTACTATAATAAAAGCATTTAGACAACCTATAAGTCATTGCAGACTCACAAGAGTCCAAATGCTAAGCTCACAACTTCCAACAACTTAGTTTTATGTATCAGTTTTCATCTACTGATGTTATCACGCAGTATCATAAACAGTCTCTATAATATAGATACAATCTGGGATAATTGAATGTCTCGCGACCTTTAATATTAAGGCCAATGTGCACCATTTCTTTCCCCATGGCACACCAAACGTGTGCCACTGCACAAGTCAAGTTGAAATAAGTAAGGTAATAAAACTTAGCAATTCTGTCCGAAAGATGGCAACGTTATTCATGCACGATCGCACTGGATAGTCACTTACCATCAGGTGAGCTCGTGTTCAACGGCTAGCTGGACAGTAATAATCATACTTAAATAAAAAAACGGAATGTATAAACTTAAATATTTTTGTTCGTGTTTAAATTACAATTTTGTTCAATAATAAATTTTGATTCGCTTGAGATACTTTATTGTACGACTGTATTTAGACCAACCGCGTGGTCGTCTACTGCTATTTCGAAGAAACGTTTATTAGCAAAATCACCTTTATCAAATTCACTGAGAGACCATTTTTAATATTACGGAGATAATGAAAAACGATATACAAGTTTTTTAAAGAATTATTAACGCACGATTTATAGTAAGGCTATAATTTTATTTTTATCATCATGTGTTTCGTCAGCCTTTGGCGGGGCTGGTGGAGGCATCGAGTTTTCTTACTCATGGCAGAGGCCATGAGTAAGAAAACTCGATGCCTCCACCGTGGGGTAATGGCCCCAAGAGTTCAAGCAGAGGCTTGAACTCTTGGGGCCATTACCCCACGGTGTCTCTTCATTGCGCAGGCTACACTAGTAAATGACCGCTCTGCGCAATGTCTGACTACACTTTCGTGTCTTTCGTTTATCTGGATGATATTGTTATCCACCATCATACCAAAGTATTTTTGAGGTAAGCCTACTTCCTTGATTGTTGTACTTTTTGTATGTTTTGAGTTTCTTCCCCCGGCTTCTAGTCATCCCCCTGGCTTTCTGAGGTTATTTTTATGTTGTTGTTTTTTTTATGTGATTGTGATGGAACAACCACGAGGCCCACCTTAGGCAGAGAATAATTCGACAGATGCATTTCGTCATGTGACGAATTGCATTGCACCCGTCACATTGAGCCATACAGTTTTTAAGTCTCATGTGCCTGTAATTTTTCTGACTCTCAAGGACTGCTGCCGGAACACACCGTTAGGTACTTGTCGACAGATTTTCTACTTGAGGGTGGTAGCTAGCCAGGCGATCATTCGCAAAATGCCGTTTCACCACGTGGTTAAGCTCAAGCCGGCGGGCGGTGAGGATCGAACCAGGGACCAGCGGCGCGGCAGGCCATGGCTATTATCGCTCGCCCATCGTTGCTACACAATTGTTGCTAGATAACTATCGGACTTAATAAATATAAATATTTTTGATGCAATCAAGTGCATTAATGTCCAATAACTGCTTAAGTAATACGCGCAATATGATTATAAAGTCGCGAATACCATAATCATGTTGATTGGTTATGAAACCTAGCAACAACAGTATAAAACTGATTATATTTTGAATTTCTTGTCGACAGTTTACATCTTAAAAGAAAGATTCGAGAATCTTTTTCTTACTGACATCTGACGGCGGCTTCGCAGGAAATTCAGACCAAATTTTAATGTAAATAACTTTATATTAAAAAGCGTTTTTATGAATATAAATGCAATATATATTTTATGAGACATTACATTAATATACCTACATTAATTTAATGTATTAATAAATATGTATTATTATGAATTTTCTCTAAGTAACGCCTAAATCAATTAATCATGGTAAAAAACTGATAGAATGCAAAGGTAAAATTAATGTAGAGTTTTCAAAATATGCTATAAACAAATAATAACAACGAACATTGCAAGTAAAATAAAAGCTTTTAGAATGGCAATACTCGGCT
Source organism: Plagodis dolabraria (assembly GCA_963854805.1). NCBI lineage: Eukaryota > Metazoa > Arthropoda > Insecta > Lepidoptera > Geometridae > Plagodis > Plagodis dolabraria. The sequence goes on along the minus strand of OY978459.1, from coordinate 1,217,957 downwards.
TTGTTTCAATACATATTGAATGCTACGCTCGGTCTACTTTACAACTCGATACTCTATAGAAAACAAAAGACGAAGTATTACAAACGAATGAATGACGCTATTGTCAGTTATTGTAGAAGTTGTGGCAAACGAATGAAATATGAGAATCATTGATTTATATACCAGGGTGGTATGTTTCCAGGTAGAATATTTGAAACTACCAGGTGGTAGTTATATATAGTTTATAAGGATACTCCTGTGACTGAGTCCCTGTTGGTGAGAAGAAAACTACCACCTGGTAGGTTAGTACCTCCTTTACTCTCCATTTGAAGACACCCATGTTGTATCCATCGGGAAAAGCTGACGATGGTAAGGAGTTTCACTCTTTCGCATTATGCACGTGGAAAGTGGAAGCAAAGCGTGGGGATTATGGCCAATCCCGCAATGGGGGAGACCTAGTTTTTTTTTTATTGCTGATAGGGAAACCTTGGACCATAATCTCACCTGATTGTAAGTGATGGTGTGGTCGAAGCTGTTAACAGGCTTCATCTAGAATTACTGGCTCTCAAAAACAGCTGCTGGCACTCACCGTAAGGTGCTTGGAGACAGATTTTCTACTTGAGGGTGGTAGCTAGCCAGGCGGGTATACGCAAAATGCCCTACAACCATGCTATAACGACTGCCATCCTAATACAACAACCGGGACCGACGGCTTAACGTACCCTCCGAAGCACGGAAGCACTCAGTAGTCATGTCACTAGCGGTCACCCATCCAACTCATGACCGCGGCGGACGTTATTTAACTTTGCTGATCGGTTAAGAACAGCAAAGCAAACTTCGCTACCAGCGCTTCAAAACATAAGTTGATACATATGATATGTTGTCTTTCAAACCTGGTAGGTTCAAACCCTAAAGAACGTAATGCCCAAACTCGTAAAATAAATAAGGTAAATGAGTTTGCAAAAAGGTACGTACACATTTCATAATAAGGTATATTATGTCGAGATACAAAATTTAAATGTAAAATACGTCATACGTTGCGACGGTGCCAAGATTGTGTGGGGCCACGGAAATATTCGGGGAATTTCGTGTTTATGAAGCATCGAGGGACAGTGGGACATTACACGGGCTGTATATACTTTGTGACATAAGTTGTGCAATATTTTGGTTTGTTGAATTGTTGAATGTGTTTGAAAATTTTAGTTTCGGTGGGAATGCAGCATATTATATATTTTTACTTCCTTTATCTGATTTTTCGATCTACTGGCTGTTTTTGTGTTTTTATAATTTTTTGTACCGGCGGTAAGCCTTTATTAATAAATGAAATACCAGAAACTATATATAAACAGCTACAGCAATGAAAGCATTTAGACAACCTACATCATCACCACGCAGACTCACAGGCAGTCAAAATGCTCCAGCCCACTACCAGCTCACAGCGTGCCCAGCTTGCATTGTCCCGTTGAATTGCAGTGCGTATTCATTGTGCCAAATAGGTACCAGTATTTTGATCACGCATCGCATCGACCAAGTCCTCAGATAGTTTATTTATTACTTGATGAGATATACAAAAAAAATTATTTGTTGTGTTTTACGAAATAATTTCACCAAAGATCGCTATTTTTATGACTCAGATCCATTTGGTCCATAAAATATAGCACCTGCAATACTATTCCGCACCGCGTATTGATGTACACCTTTTATTTAGGATGGATACGTTATAAGGATTGTAGCGTAATTTCCTCTTATACTGAGAGAATCGTGCGCCTAATAAACCGCAAACCTTCACTGACGCCAATGTGAGTGGAGTATTGCTACACATTGGGTGCACAACAGGGCCCGTTGACATTTTATAGTCCTGATTAAAACCTGATCTACTGAAAGTTAGCGAGTTTACTACTATTTTTGTATTGCATTTTCAAGGAGAGATGAAGTCAAGAAGGCGACTGGTTGTAATACTGAAGCCTAAACTTTTTGCAATAATTTCTTTGTATTGACCAGTATTCAGACCAAAATATTCTTGTGTTACCATTCGTGTTGACATATTATACCAACCCAACTTTAATAGCTATACTCATAGGAAACAATTATCTGATATCCATTTTTTTATTTGTTTACAAGTTAACGTCAGTTCACTTTTTTATGGGATTTTGGCGGAACAAGCACGAAGCCTGGTGTTTTTTAGGGTTCCGTACCCAAAGGGTAAAAACGGGACCCTATTACTGAGACTTCGGCGATTTCCATCCGTCCGTCCGCCCGTCCGTCCGTCCGTCCGTCTATCACCATGCTGTATCTCAAGAACGCTAGACAGTTGAAATTTTCACAGATGATGTATTTCTGTTGCCGCTATAACAACAAATACAAAAAATTGGCCAAGTGCAAGTCGGGCTCGCGCACGTCAAAACAAAACAAGGTTAAAATATGAAGTCTAATGTTGCATAGCTAATGGTACGTTTACATTCGTGCGCGAGTCCGACTCGCACTTGGCCGTTTTTTTGGATACAGTACGGAACTCTAAAACGCTTCCCTTAATGAAAACTCTATACATTTTCGAAGCGCTCGTAGCGTAGCCCTTCTTTACCGATTAGCTAAGTTAAGCAACGTCCACCGCGGTCATAGCTTGTATGGGCGTCCACTATTGATATTACAACTAAGCGATTACATGCTTCGGAGGGCACATTAAGCCGTCTGTCTATCCTGGTTGATAACTAAGGATGACAGTCGTTGCTATAGCATGGTGGTAGGGCATTTTTCGAATACCCACCTGGCTAGGTACCACACTCGTCCTTGAGAGCTAGTAATTTTAGGTCAACCTGAAAAACATCTTCGACCATATTATCACTTACCTTCAGGTAAGATAGCTAGCATAAAACTAGCATATCAGCTAAGCCGTCTGTCTATCCTGGTTGATAACTAAGGATGACAGTCGTTGCTATAGCATGGTGGTAGGGCATTTTTCGAATACCCACCTGGCTAGGTACCACACTCGTCCTTGAGAGCTAGTAATTTTAGGTCAACCTGAAAAACATCTTCGACCATATTATCACTTACCTTCAGGTAAGATAGCTAGCATAAAACTAGCATATCAGCTTTAAATTTAAAAATACCCCCATTACAAGTAAAAAGATCTCCTTACAAAAATTTTCTACATCAATATGTACATTAGATACTTCTCCAAGAAAAATCAGGAAAAGTAAGAATTTTGCGAAATCCGGTTCGCCAATTTCCGTAACTGTTTATTTTTGTTATTTCTGTATAAAATATTGTGCTCAGTTTTGAGTACTTTGATACTTATTGTTTCGGTACTTTTCATTCAGTTATTCTGTTAGAAATAAGAAATAAAAGAATATAATATTTTACTCACCTAGTAGCTTCTACCTACGCGACATAAAAACTGTGCTGGTGATCAAACTGGTATTTCTGCTCTTATACAGGTTTATTGGTTGTTCAAAATGTTTGTTAGGACTAGGAGAAATCAACCCTAAGAGGTTGTTACTATTTTACCAATAACCCTGTATATATTTACAGGTTATTAAGTGTGGAAACAAAGAACACACTCGCCTGATGGTCAGTGTGACGTGTGTCCAATCCAGTTAGAGTGTGGCCATCCTCGTGCTGCATGACACTGTACTGCACTCGTCACTCAGAAACGTTATATACCTCGATTGCTCAGTAACTTTACTTGCTCCAGTGTCTTTAACGCCTTATCGAAGTAGTGATATGCACACCACTGCTTCTAGGCAGAATATCTGACAGTGCGGTGGTACACACCAAGACGGAATCTTACTGAAGAGACATTCCACCTAACCCCACAGGTGAGATAGTTGTCAAGGACTTGCCTATCAGCTGCCTAATAAGAGCCTACTTGTGCACTAAATCTCACAATGATCTGTTCATACAGTAATTAACAGCACACACAATTTTGCCTTCATAATATAACAATACATAGAAATTTCATCTCGACATTTTCAGTTGTGTCAGTAAGATGAAATAAGGATACTTGACGTTTACTTTTAAGCGAACTGTTACACCTAAGATATTGCTGACCTAGGCCCGAATCTCTCACAAACCTATTTACTTATTTTTCAACGATATATTTCTCTATACAAACCGTGGCTTCCAAAATTAAGAGCTTATGATAACTCCAGGAGACACCATTCTCAGTACAAGTATACCTTCAGGTGGAACCTCTGCCCAAATTAGTAGCAAAAGTGAGTTGCGAGTGCTTGTAAGTCATCAAATAAAATAAATGTGTGTGTGTCCATAAGTTGTTCTTTTATTACTGGACTCTTAAATACGTATAACTAAAATAATATGGCTCGTAGAATGACAAATAATAATAAAGTAATATTAAATCGAGGGTCTTGCGTAATATGAAGGCGTAATACCCGGATGTGACATCATGTGGGCTAACTACTGAAGCGACAGAGCGGAAAATTAGCCTGAGCGGAGGCAGGACCGACTTCCGGCTACGAAGCGGCACCGGAAATTGACGACAAATACTTCGGGATTGGAAATAGTCGCCAAATTGGATTTGTGAAGACGAGTCGGGATACTTCGGCCTTTTTATCGGATTAAGATTGAACCTGTTGATCGCATCTTCCACTGTGTTGAGTTGACGTGTGTTGTGATGCTTTTATAGTGTCGTTTTGATTTTGGAAATCAAAGTTATTATTTTTATTAATATGATAGAAAAGCACTATCGTGTGCTAAGTGAATATTTTTTATTTACCTGGTTTCACCGGGGGATCGATTATTATTAATATTCTCGTCATTTATTTTAGAACATAATTTTAATTTTTTTTTTTTTTTTTTTATACTGTACTGGGTAGCACTTGACCACTATCTCACCTGATGTTAAGTGATGATGCGGTCGATGATGGAGCGCGCTTACCCAGGAGATACCTGTTCACTCGCGTTTTGAAGACCCCCATATTGTACTTAACCGGAAACACAGACTCAGGCAGGGTATTCCATTCCCTGGCGGTTCGTATAATGAACGAAGAAGCAAATCGCTTTGTTCGGGTAAATGGAATATCTATCATATAGCGGTGGCGCTTCTGAGTATCCCTGGATGTCCGGTTATAGAATGGAGATGGCGGAATCAAATCATGTAGTTCTGTGGCACACAATTTTTTTACAACATTCATAAATAAAACAAATATTATTATTACCTGAGATGTTTTCATTGGGCTAACATTGTAAATGCTATATTTTCTTGCCATGTGGTAGTGCTTTTACATCATATTTAGAAGACTATGTGGGTAGCGCCATCAATTAGAAGGTTTTTTTTAAATGATTGCGACGGAACAAGCTTGAGGTTCACCTGATGTTAATCGGACTAACCTCTGCCTACAACAGATGCATTTTATCACAAGACACGAATTGCACTGCGCCCGTCACCTTGAGACATAGTTGTTAAGTCTCATGTGCCTGTAATTTCACTGGCTCTCAAGGACTGCTGCCGGATCACACCGTTATACCGGTGCTTCGCGACAGATTTTCTACTTAAGGGTGGTCACTAGCCAGGCATTCGCAAAATGCCCTTCCACCATGCGGTCAAGCCCACGGCGGGATTCGAACCATGGACCTGATGCGCGGCAATCCATAATTAATGCCAATGAGCCATCACTGCTTCTGACTTCTTCTCTAACTGTTTACATAAGCAGTAAGAGAAGAGGTCAGGAGTGGTTAGTTGAAGGCCAGCAGTCTAATTGATGATAATATATGGCAAATAATGGTGGCAGAGGGGATAAGGTACCTCGTGCGAAAAACATGATAACAAGGGTGAGATAAAACAAAAATTTTGTGCAATGAAAATTTGTATACAAAAGTTATTGTATTATTGCGTTTTTTTGCGTTAAAGCCTATACTATTCGAATAATCTTACAAAATTACAACGGAAGGAAAAATATGGCAGTAAACTTAAGACAACAAACAAAAAGAATAAAACTATAAATTCGATCTAAAACTCGCCTTCGCGGAAGCTACAATTGGCAGAGCATGTCCCGACCCGAGGGGCGGATGATCGCGGGTTCGTAGTCAACTCGTAGTTTTTCTTTACGTTGTAATTATGTAACAAATAATATTGTTTCCGAAATCATTATTCCTTGTTCCTTAATTAGTAAACCGGGCGCATCAGAGATAAAGATAATAATATAATTTTATTCAAAACATTTAAATATTATTATTCGGTTGTATGTATTAAGTTTTAGAATTAGTTCATTACAAAATAGGTAAATTGTGGTTAAGAAAATTAGTTATTCATTATTGTAGATCAGGGTGTCTATTATTAGATTTAAGATTCTAAGTAAGATTTAACAAATCTTTTTGATTAAACACAGAGCGGTGCGGTAGAAAATGTCAACTGCACCGCTCTGTGTTCAATTTGTTATACCTACACAATGAAATGAGATAATTATTTGGTCTCTCTCAATCTCAGGAGAATCCTTTCACTCTGCGGACTTTTGACCAAATCTCATGGCCTATCACTTGTAAAACAACAAAACTTAATAGTATGTACAGTATGGGTCTATCGTTACAATATCAGGAAGTAATTAGGAAGCACTCATCGCGGAGCTTGCTTAACTAGGTTATGGAACATTTGCTGCGGGTACCCTATAGTGCAATTATTACTTAGCGCTACCTTGTTTGGAGGGCAAGTAACAACGCCAGTCTCGGTTGTTGTTGTATAGCATGGTGGTAGATCATTTTGCGAATGCCTGTCTATATATACAACCCTCATCTGTCGCCAAGCTCAAGATTTGTTCTATTCCGGCAGAGACAATAATTCAATGTTAGCCTGTACAAGATCATAGAATCCCTTAAAATCAAGTGAGTAGATAGTCCAAGGCTAGCCTATCAGCTAAACAAGTATAAATTAATTAAAAAGTTCCAAAACTAGACTGCATTTTATTTATTTTCGTTAAGCGTTTCATCGTTCTATTTAAATTAAAACTGCAAGTTATATTTTGTTTTAAATCTTTTTGGTGTTGTGGTTTCAAAATTAAGCTTTTTTTACTTCATTTTGAAACCACTCGATGGGCTTGGAAGAAACATATTTTTTTATCCTTTAATTATATCCACCAGTTTGTATTTTTATTTTTTATTACTATAGTGTCATTAGCACTATCTAGACGAATCTAACGATATCTCATACATTAAAATCAGTGAATCCATCTAGAAGTATAATAATAAAATGTTATAGCTTTCATTCTCTTTGACGCAATCTATAACGTTGTTTTATCATATGGTCTATGCCATAATCTAAGCTGATTAATTTCCAGCCTACAGCTTATATTAACAGCTTATGCAGTAATGCTTCTTATTTACACCAATGCTCTAACACACTGACAAGAGTAATGGTTTGCTGCTCTTTGGAGATATTTTTCCCTGAATTGTTTTTTACGATGATCCAATAGAAGGAGGACGATATAGTACAGCTACTCTGGCCAGGAACAATATTCAAATATCTAGTGAAGTTGAAGATTCAGTTACTACAATGCCTAGTGCATAGTAATGGTGAAGTCATTTCATATCCCATGTTATTGTAAGTGCTAATAAAAATAAAATACCACAGTGAAAAATAATAGAAAAACACTTTGGACTTGTCCCATCCGATTTTGCTTCAACGTCGCATTATATATATACTGTGTACTTTAATGTGAACTTACTATTTACGTTTCAGATGTTCTGGAGTCAACTCTCTGATATTTTCCCGGAGGGAATTAACCCTGGGAATTCTCGGAGAACTCACCATTATTGACAAACAGTATTGGGTAAATGTTTCCTTTAATTGGCAAAATACAGGAGTACCTAAATACAAAAGCATTTTCGTTTCTCATACTTGGAAAGTAAGCTTGAAGTTACCTGATCAGAGGGATAAAAACAGTGTTTTTTTTTTTAAATTAAACAACTTTAATTAATTTTATTTTTATTTTTTTATTTTTTTTATAATAGATAAGCAAGCATTTGACCGCTGCCTCACCTGATGGAAAGTGACGACGCAGTCGACGGTGGAACATGCTTGCCTAGCAGATACCTATTTACTCTGTTCTTGAAGACTTCCAAATTATATCTATCGGGAAATAGAGACGCTGGTAGGGTGTTCCATATTTCGGCCGTACGCACTATAAAGCTTGATTTAAAACGCTTTGTGCGTATTTTCGGAATATCGACCATATATGGATGCCGTGTTCCAGTGCGTCTTGTCGTCCGATGAAAGAAAGGAGAAGAGGGAATGAGGTTATGTAAATCGATCGCACATTCTCCGAAGTGAAGCCTGTAAAACACTGATAAACTGGCAACTTTGCGTCTGTGCTCGAGGTTTTGGAGTCTAGCCTCCACCAACGCATCGTCACCAATGAGCTTCTTTGCTCAAGTCCAAAGCTTCGAGCTGGTATTTAGCCGAACCATCCCAGAGATGGCTGCAGTATTCCATATAAGACCGGACTTGAGCTTGATAGAGGTTTAGAAGCTGTCCTGATGTGAAATACCGCCGCACTTTTCTGAGAACACCCAGCTTTTTTGCAGCTAATTTAGCCCTGGACTCAATAAATAACCCGAAATTGAGTTTCGGTGTAAGAGTTACACCTAGTAACTCGAGTTGGTCCGTTATCGGAACAGGCACACTTCGGAGGACAGGAGTGAGAGAGAAAAGACTCTGTTTAGCGCTAAAGAGACACGCCTGGGTCTTTGCAGCATTGAATTTGACTAAATTGGCATCACCCCATTCGCAGACTACCTCTAGAGCCAAATTCATTCGCTCGACCATCGCCTCTCTATGGGACTGGATTTGTACATCGCCGGCTCGTGCATCGGATATATACCTCTCTACAACTGTGCTGTCATCTGCATACCCAATGATACCGGGTTTGAGCAGATCATTTATTTGCAGCAAGAAGAGGGTAGAGAGAACCGATCCTTGAGGTACCCCGGCATTTATTGCCAATTGATCGGACGAACATCCATCAAGGACAACTCGTAACGATCTTTCCCTCAAGAAGTCGGAAATCCAAGAACACAGTTACGTATATTTATCGTTGTTTTCTTGTCCCGACGTTACGACGTCACCCCGTGACCACGATTACTGCAAAGTGTTTGAAACGTAGGGACAAAAATAATGATAAATATACTCAATTAAAACCGTTCAAAGTTGTTTAATCACTAAGTATTTTGGAAAAAAAATCTGCAAACAATTTGGCCAACCTTTTATATAGCCACTAGCCTTCCGGCCGCGGCTCCTCCCGCGCTTATGGCGGTTATCACGCAAAACCATTAACCTCTTTTTGCGCAGTTGGTTAAAAAGTGTCCTATGTCCTTTCCCGGGGCTCAAACTATTTCCATACTAAATTTTATCCAAATCGTTCGAGTAGTTTTTAAGTTTAATCGTGGCATACAAAAATACTAATCTTTCCTCTTTATAATATTAGTATAAGTTTAGATATAGATTATGTTAAATTGCGGCGAGGAATCATTATTAAATACTTCATTTGCACTAAATTATTGTTTTATATGTGAAATATTGTTTGTTTAACTAATCAACATCGATGAAATGCCTATCATCTCTTATATAACATTTTACTAATGTCGCACGTAAGGTATCTAAAACTGTTTACTAATTGAAAGGAAAGTCACAAGTAATAATAACACCTTAACTTACAAGTACAATAACACCTTAACTTACAAGTACGCCAAAATCATCATAATATATTTCACGTTCAACAGTATAAACTATATTTCACGTTCAACAGTACAAAATATACCACTTACCACAGTTAGTGGTACAATTTAGTCACAATTTTAACCAGAGCAAAGTTAAAAAAGATCTTTGAATACTTTCTGATAAGAAATCTGGATCAGTTTAAGGTATCTATATCCAAAAGATAAACGAAGCCCTATTTACGAGAATTCGCTGTCTGTCTGTTTCTCTATATGGTACGAGATACTCTAACTTGTAATTTAATTGAGGTATCAACCTAAGCTTGAAATAATTAAGGAAGATTATAGTATATTTTTTATAATAAAAATAAATAGAGGAACTTTAGTACCTATGCTTTGTACTTTAAATTTGATCACCAACATGTACTGATTTTTTTTTTCTAATTAGGTATTAAAACGGTTACGATCCGGGATTCGAATAAAGCAATGCCAGATGTGCACTATTTTTTATTTACATTTTTACTTTCAGATTAACTTCAAATAAGTAATCTCTCCTCGTAAACATGATAATATATCAAGTAAAGTATTTAGAACTTAATGATAAAATAAATGTAAAATAAACGCGATTATTATAACAGTTCTATGATTTATAAAATAAATGTTTATAAGTAAAAAACACGCTCGGCGGACAGAATGCACCTCTAAATATGATTATAACAAGCCTAATCGCAGTTATTATACGTTGTTCCCTTTAAAGAAACAGTGCCTCTTCTGGCTTCAGCACTAGATCAATCCAAGGACAAGTAGCCAGTACAAAACATTTTTAAAACAACAACTAGAAGTGGGGTTTCAGATTCCTTCACATACCTACACAAAGGTCGTTTTGAAGTGCTCCTAGCGAAGTTTTCTTAGCTGTTATTAATCGATCAGCTAAATTAAGCAACGTCTGCCGCAATCAGAAGTTCGATGGGTGACCGCCAGTGACAATAATACTGAGCACTTCCGTGCTTCGGAGGGTACGTTAAGCCGTCGGTCCTGGTGTTACGATGGCTGCCATCGTAATGTTGTCTTAGGTTACACATAGTAATTAAACAACTTTAAACGGTTTATCATCGTAACCCAAGAAAGCTTCGTAAGACAACATCCTGCTAATTGCTGCAAATTGCTGTAACCAGCATGGTGGTAGGGCATTTTGCGAATACCCGCCTGGCTAGCTACCACCCTCAAGTAGAAAATCTGTCGCCAAGCTCCTAACGGTATGTTCCGGCAGATGTCCTTGATAGCCACAACATCTTCGACCACATCATCACTTACCATCAGGTGAGATAGTGGTGAAGGTTATCAGCAATATAAAAAAGGTCGACATAAAGCTGGTTAGATATTTGTTTTTGCTTCTTGTTTCTTACCCCCCAAACCACCTTTCAGATTTTGCAATAGTTTTTGTCTTAATATAGCATCGAATGCACCGAATCGAATGTAATATCTCAACCTAACAATAACTACTCGTTCGCAAAGCTACAATCATAAATAAAACGAATTGTACAATAGTGACTAACATTACGTTAAGCAGTGCGTAAAGCGTGAAAGAGAAGCTTTTAACCCGTTTTCTGGCACTGCATTAATTAAATACAGTTTTCGTAGCTACGTCGCAGTCCGTAGCGCCACTACGAGTGTTGTAGACGTTTTAACGTCTACGGAAATTACAATAGGGTTGTAAAAGTATTTTTATTACTAAGTTTAGTTAGATACTCATGAGTGAAAATAAATTACTTTTAGATCAAAATACAACCGAGTGATAATTGAATGTGTAGGGAACCGGCCTAGTTGGCGCTGTAGCAACTGCTATTTATTCTACGCCCTAAGCATAGCCGATCTATCGTGTAAGGAAATGATCCTAACATTGTGATAATTATTACCTACAATTTGTACATTTACAAATTCATTGTGTTATTAGAATAGGTGCATACAATCGAATATTACATTAATTTCTGCTTAAATGAATATATATTGTATGTTGCTGTAAGTATTTTAATCTGTTAGTCATGGATTAGATTACTCGTAAGAATAATATTAGTCAGTGTTTAGAATTGAGAATATTTAAATAGGTTCTTGTATGTCTAGTTTAAGATTAATGTAATTAATAGGCTACATGTTTTATGAGTAAGTGGCATGTAGATACAAAACTTGATATAACATAATTTCAGAGCTTCATTAATATAAGTCGTTTATATGTATCAAGATAATTATTCGAGATCATGTTTTCGTATTAGGTTTAGCCCTAGAATATTGTAATATATGATTATATCAAAATATTGTGTAAACATGACTTGCCCAATGTATTATTCTCAGTTATAGGGCCAATAAATATTTGAATTTGAAATTGAATATTTATTATTAAAAAAAAAACGCCGTGGTGTAAAATACAATAAAATGACAGCACAAAAAAAAAAAACCCCATAAATAGGGCTGTTTTTTTTGTGGAAGTCGTAAGTTAAGAAGTTCATAGCCTACACATGAAAAAAATACGAAAATGTACGGCAGCAGCAGACCCAAGCGTGGGGATTATGGGAAACCTCCACTAATGGGGGAGGCATAACTATTTTCGACTGTATACGTTGTCGTTGATTATGATGATTAAAATATGTGTATATATTGATATATATGTAAGGCTTACACTCATTCTAAAAAAGTTTATAATTATCTATCCGATGTCACATTTCAAGTTAAATAGCAAGAATTTTGAATTTGAATTTGAATTGAATGACGTTGGGAGCAATTTTTTTTGTAAATTTTAAATCTGTGTTTTGTGGAATATGTACTCCCCATAATTAGCTACTGTCTACTATTCAGAGCACGGTTGCACGGTGCAGTAAAGCGTTCGCCACCGAGAAATACAATTTTGAGTAAGCAAATTAAAATGTACAGCTGGAAATAACGAAGCTTCTTTATATTTCAGTTCCTACCAAAAGTTGCAGCATTTCATTTCTTATGACAAAATAGCTTTATATTTTCCACAGGTTTGGTATTTATTTACGAACATTTCGTTATTTTGTTTTGCGCCCATCACCCTTAAATATACAGTTGTTAAGTCTCATGTGACTGTAATTTTATAATTACTTCCTATGAGTAATATCTCTCAATTGCTGCCGGAACGCTCTGTTAATTGCTTGACGATAGATTTTCTACTTGAGGCTGGTAGCCAGACAGGCGAGTATTTACTAAATGCCCTTCTACTATGCAGTGATGTTCAAGCCGGCGATACGGATCGAACAATGGACCTGTGGCACAGCAGTCCATAGCTATTAACTAAGGAACTGTACTTAATAAATGTAATTTGAAAATCAATGCTCAAACAGTAACATTGTCAACTCGATAGCTCTTCGGTGTGACATACGACACTACGTGAACGTTGCAAATTAATTTGACTCAATTTGAACAATTGATATTCCAGCGCGTTGAACGCGTCTACCTCAGTTTTAAAGGAAATAAAATTTGGTGGGTACTCCTTACCGCAAAAAGAACAGTTCAGATACTTTTGCTACCTGAGATCAAAAAATTTAGTCTCACAACTGTCACAAACTATTATTACATTTGACTAAAATATAAGAAGAAACTGCTGGTACATGACAGAGTTTTTATTTGAGAACCAGCATTAGCCAAATGTCCTACCAACGTGTTGTGAAGCTCAAGCCTGCTTTTACTAACACTGTCTAAGTCAAACCCAAAATCATGTACATAATTATGGCGTATACAACGCTTTCATAAAGATGATTTACAATAGTTATTTGTGCAACAAGAGAGCTAATTAGTTTTTTGCGACGAGTGCTGATTTTGAATCCTGAGTGTGGCGAGGGATTAAAAGGTACGCGATGCAAAAAAACTTTCTCTCGTGTTACACACATGACTTTCCACTTCAGCAGCGAGAACACTTTAGGAAATAAAATAATAAACAGGAATAGATTAAAATAACAATTAACTTATTTAACTCTTTGTTTTAATAAAGACGTGTTCGGAAATAGCACCCATGATATTTTATTATTAAAAATATATAACGTAACATTTTTAAACTAGAATTAAATATTTACACGTTAAATATCAGTTTTATTTGCACTAAATACATATTTTCGTTTAAATACAACAATAGGTGAAACATTCAATAAATTACATTAAAATAACTTTTTGCAAACTTTAGTTACGTTTGGTACGCAATTCCAAACGTGTATGTCTTTGAGGTCGAATTTAAAATCGGAACTTCGAAAAGGCTGGTCTTTGTCTCTCTCTCTCTCTTTCTAATGGCGGGAAAGAGATAGAGTGTGAATGTTTCGAATTGTATGATTAACCCAAGGATAAATAAGATATTGACGGCTATCTGAAAAAATAACTTACTTTGTCTCACTCAGTGAGCAACCGCATTTGCTCACTAATTTCAGGAAAAAAAATCTACATTTTGAGCTACTGAAGTGAAAACAATATTTAAACAATCCTACTTTCCGCAAAAGCTACTACGAGCAGAATGGACATTAAACTCATGGTCATTCGTTTTTTAACGTATTTAAGTAATGTTTTATATGTTTAAATTACTTAAATGACAGGTAGCAAGGCTGAAGTGGATTTTTCTACCAATATTATCGTTTAAATAAATCACAATCTATTTCATAGGTTTTCATTTTCACGTGCAACTTGAATTGGCCTTCTGTAAGTATTGAAATATCATTAGGATTTTAAATATAAAATCGCACACGATTCCCTTGGAAGGATTTTTTATATGTATTTGCTAATCTTAAATCTGACACTTGTTATACATACATACTACACACCCTATACATACATATTATTATGTATAATGTCTTCATTAACTAAAGCGAAAAGCTTCTTGACGCAAACTATTTTATATTTCAGAACCTTCATAAGATCTCAAAGGAAGTAGAGAGCGCAAACTTTGGAAATGGAAACTTCGTGACTTTAATCATAGAATGCTCCTTGAGCTTTACTTTCGCAGTGAGCAGTCTCTTATAAAATTACTATATACTACATTTAGAGCTCTATTTTCGTTATCCAGTTACAAAGTATGGTTTGATAACTGTGTATATAACATGTCACTGACTAAGTAAAATGTGTTTTTTTTTACCTAGGATAAATATTCAAAAACGTTGTCCATCACGTTATTATAAAGGTATAATAAATTAAATTCAATCAGTACTATAATATTATAAATGCGAAAGTAACTCTGTCTGTCTGTCTGTCTGTCTGTTACGCTTTCACGCCAAAACTACTGGACCGATTTGAATGAAATTTAGTATGGAGATAGTTTGAGAGCCGGGAAAAAACATAGGATAGTTTTTATCCGACTGCGCAAAAAGAGGTTAATGTTTTCGCGCGATAACCGACATACGCGCCGGAAAGCTAGTAAAATATAAATTTAATTTTGATCACAGCTTGTAAACCACGTTATTATTGTATATTAACGAAGAGTTCGGTATGTATTAGTAAAATAAATTATATTATAGCGCATATACAACCCCCAATAACAACCTATACTAATGACAGAGTTCAAAGTTATTTTTTCGCTCCACTTCTCTTATATCTGAACTTCTCCGGAAAATAATTTATTTGAATAACCACATCAAAATTCTACTAAGAATTAAATCATATATACATTTCAGGTTTGTGACTCATTCCGTTTACTAGCCAGGGACCCGTGACATACGGACGGACTCATTAACAGGGCTCGGTTATTAATGTTGGGTACGAAATAATGTATTTTGTGTAATAAAAACTAAATTAGCAATCTAGTTTTAGTCTCCCTAAAACATAGCTATTAAGTCTCATGTGCCTGTAATTTTACTGGCTCTCGAGGACTGCTACCGGAACACGCAGGTGCTTCAGGACAGATTTTATACTAAAGGGTGGTTAGCAAGCCAGGCGAGCGTTCGCAAAATGCCCTTCAACCATGCGGTGAAGCTCAAACTGGAGGTGCTAACCAACTTGACTGAAGATTAACACGATTACTAAAACTTTACTCTTATCGTTCTTATGTGTTATACGAATTTATAGTTTAGAGTCAACAGAATAAGAACTTTAGTACAAAATTTTTGTTAGTAGTGCAAAGCTTCGAGCAGTGATGGCTCAGCTATGGACTGCCGCGCATCAGGTCCGTGGTTAGAATCCCGCCGCGGGCTTGAGCTTCACCGCGTGATAGAAGGGCATTTTGAGAATGCCCGTCTAGGCAGCAATCCTAGAACGCCAGTGAAATTACAAGCACATGAGACTTAGCAACTATGTCTCAAGGTGACGGGCGCAGTGCAATTTGTCACTTGAGACGAAATGCATCTTTTATAGGCAAAGTTTAGTCCCCTTAACATCAGGTGGTTTTTTAGCTTGTTCCGTCACAATAATAAAAAAAAAAAACAGAATTACGGTCAATGATAAACCTTAAGCAAGGCACTTGGTTGTACTCCTTTACCACAAAAAAAAACTTACCTTTGTTTTTCTACTTAACGGTTAAAATCCAGGGTTACAGGGTTAAAATTAGAAAGCGTTGTTTCATATAAGAACGCGCTTTAGGCATTTCTTGTAGTAAAATATCGTTGTGCCACACATAAGAAAAATAAACCGGAAAAACAAACCGTTTTACGACTTCCCGATACAAAACCATTACAACTACAAGTGCAGTTATAGTAACGTCAATATCTATTCGCGAACGCTCTACTACCCACAAAATACGGGAAATATTCCTAGATTCAGAGCTCATATTCAATATCAATCTTAATAATACAGACTAAACTCGACTTTCTATCAAGATGTTAAAGTTCAAAATAGATTACAATGTTTAAAAGTATTATTGTAGGTGGTATGTGACACGTAGAATGAATATGTTAGTCGAAGGTAGGGTTGCCATATATCTTGTATCCCGGGATAGGATTGTTAGTTTGGGCTTTCCGTGATTTTGTCGAGATTTTCCGATGAAGTTCCGGATTATCGGGTTAGGAATCCTTAAATTTTTGCTGTATACTTTTAAACATATGAATCGATGGGATATTTCATTTCAGTTATCAGAACTAACGCCTGTGTAGATATGAGCTGCTTTAGGCCCAATACCACAAGAACAAATTCACGGCCATTGTCTGCACTTTTTTGTGATATGAAGGGACGAGCTGATCAAATTTTCAGCGACGAAATTGGTAAAGTACCATTCTACCAATTAAAGTGGAAGTATCATCGTTCAGCGTCACAATGCACTGCAGTCATCACTCCGAAATATTAATTCTTAAGTCTAGTTCCCCCGGCAATTTTACTTACTGAAACAGCCAGATCGTCCACTGCTGTACACAGCCTCTCCTATCAAGGGGGTATTTGCCATAATCCCCACGCTTGGCAAGCGTCTTGGGGATCGCAGTGTAAGTTGGCAGTTCTTTAGAAGGCGCTGCTGCCCACCTTGCAGTCGCCTCTTACGACATCCATGAGATGATATAGGGAGATGCTATTCGGACCCGGCACCTCACGGGGTATTTTACTTGCTATAGTGCAATTTATCTCCTAATACAATATACAATAATTCTTTAAGGCAGAACATTTGATACTCATTAAGACGGCTCTTGCTTATGAGGCCAACCAATAATGGTCCACTGAACATTTCACTAATGTTTAAAATTACATTACTAGCATACATTACATACATTGTATAGTAGGTAGTAATTACCTGCCGCGGGTAAATCTCTCTAAATAAACTTAAGGAACTCGAACTGACGGTACTGAAATAGAGAGGCATTCTCACAATGTGAATAGGTATACGGTAGTTTTTTTGTTAAACGATGTTCTTCTTAAAATAAAACAGATGTCAACCCTAGCAAGGTCGTTGTCAGAGTAGTGTCGAGGGAAACTCGCTTCAACACGTGTAGTTGATATGTCAGATGCACGATGCGTAATATTAGTTTTGTTTAAATACTTAACCCAAAATATTAGTAGCATGGACTTTCCAGCTACCTGATAGCTAATACGACCGGAGAAATATTTTGGGAAAAACTAATTTGCTAAACACGACTATTTTTATTGAAATTTGCGGTCACTGTAGAGGGATCGAAAATGACTCTCATCACATTGTATGTCACATGATCTGTCAGGGATGCACACTGTTTGTTAGCTGGTCTGTTACTGTTTGTATACTATATTTCCATTTTTTTTTAATAAATAGATACTTATTATATTACGAAGCAGTGATATTCGACTAGTTTCAATCTAGAATATAATAATATTCAAGTAAGTAATACAAGTTTTACTTAACGTTTTATTTTAAGTTAGTTGTACTGCTTGTATAAATA